>CM061068.1:41137114-42337114 GCA_030762895.1 Sophora flavescens
GCTGATAGTATGGGCTCTTCTAATGAGCACAGTCGTGCTTAATATTTAGCACTGCCGTGCTCCTTTGAAAACTTCGGAATTCAATTTTTTTATCCAAAAGTCCTCCAGAATTGTTGTTTTTTCTCCAAGTTAAATGCTCCACTGCCATGATGACAAATTCTACAATAATCATGGGAAATAGGATGAGTATCCACAATAATTTCCAAATCAGTAACAAATCATACCTAATTTCCCAACAATAAAATATACAAAACGATAATTTATCACACTCTTACATAAATATGTGCAGTTTAGGTATGGACACTCTCTGCTTGTGACGTGTGTGAGATAGTTTGAAATTCTGTCTATCAATCTAGATTGTCGCATCAAGCCACGTCTTCATTTAACTATGTACATGGAAATTGCTATTCTGTGTTTGGGTTCATTGTAGGGAAAATAAAATAAGAAACCTATTTTGTCCAAATAACATCAAGCATTTTTTTAGATCCTGCTGATTTGTAATAATATTTGAGCTTAATTAATTGCGTGTCATTTTGGTTTAAGCTCACTTTCACTTTATCGATTATTTTATCTAATTTTGATACCATTATTTCAAGTTATAATTCTGACATTATTTCCTTCAAGTTATAATTCTTTTATTATTTTGCTTCAAAAAAATATATTTCTTTTATTATTATACTATAACAAGTCCTTCACATTACTCCTTTATACTCTATTCTAATTCTAATTCTAATTCTTTTATTGTTTTATAATTCTCATCATAACAAGTTATAACTCTTTTATTATTCAGAGGAAGTAGTGCAATATAAAACAGAGGTACTCTGTTAAACTCCTTTAGCCAAAAACATTACTAGAGGTTTCAGTTTATAGTATTACTATATAACAATGTTCATTGATAGTAATTGTAAATTTATTACTTGCCTACAAAACTATTGTTCTAATAGTTTTTCCGTTAGGTACTTGTCATTTCTTCATTGATTCATTGTTCGATTCTATGTCAGATAGAAGATTCTAAGATGGTGGAGATTCTTATAGATGAAATTGCAAAAATCTAGAAGCAAAGCAATTGTATGTGCTCTTTCAATCTCTTACATTTATGCTTATTATATCATTGTCTTTTGAATTGCCTCTTATGAATATTTCCATTTGTAACTATAGACGGCTGTTGGGTACCTGACAGGATTGGGCATAAAGGAACTGCAACATATAGAGCATCAACTTAATGAAGGGTTATTGTCTGTCAAGGAGAGCAAGGTCCTTCACAATTTATTTTAATCTTTTCCCCATTCTCTACTCTTTTGTTCATCTGTTTTAGAGGGTTTTCCTTTCCTTTCATTTTTTTACCATTAGTATAATGTGATTTGAATGGTTGCTGCTCATAACAACATACCAGTCCTCTAAGCTTCACATTTCTTTTTTGATATCATTATTTGAAGTTGTAATTCTGACATTATTTCCTTGAAGTTATAGTTCTGATTTCAAGTTATATTTCTTTTATTATATTAGTATTTTTGTACCCGTGTGGTGCACGGGTCATCAATTACTATTATTATTGATAGCATTGTTATCATTAATAACTTGAATTGTGTCTCTGTATGTATTAAACTTTTTTTCCCTTTATCCCAAATTAAGTCCACTATGTCAAACATTTTCTTGACTTATTTCACACATTGCTTTCAATATTTCCTTCTCACCCATAATGGTAATACCCATTCATCTCCAAGGCTTTTTATTTATAGACAGAAGTTGTCAGCAAAAACCTTGAAACAATTTTATCTATAATTTGAGTGCAAAGAATTGAATATTATTTTTATTTTAAAATGATATATTACAATACGTAATGTAACACTATATGTTAGGTGTTCCTCTTTGATTATTACTAATGATCAACTAATCCTCTTAAGTCATGTGGTGCTGACACATGTCACTTTATTAGAAAATCATCAATTCCCTTTATTAATTAGTATAGATATAGATTAATTATTTAAAATATAAAAAACAAAGGCAAGGATATAGAAAAAAATAGATTAGAAAATATGAATAGTTCTACCTCTATTTATGTCAATTCAGAGATTGTCGTGTTTGACTCCCAAAACATTGTACCTTTACCGTTTTATAAATATTTTTAAAAAAATTATATAAATTTTAGAAAATAAAAAAAAGTAATAAAAAAATTTCATCACTTGACATTGGCTTGCACCATTGTGCTACACTAAAATCAGCATTTCTCCTTATTAATTATTATAGATATAGATTTATCATTTAAAATAGAAAAAACAAACGATATAAAAAAATACAAATTATGAATAGCCCTGCCTCTATTTATGTCAATACAGATTTTATAAAAATAAGAAAGTAAATCAGAAAAAAAAAATTCGAAAACAAAATAAAAATTTTTAGAAAAGTATATAAAAAAATATTTTGAAAAATAGGAAAATAATAATTCGAAAAAAATATTCAAAAAAATTATAAAAATAAAATTAATTAGAAAACAAAATTTTTTTAAAAAAATCAATTATAAAAATAAACATTTTAAAAAAAGTAAATTATAAAAAAACTAATTCGGGAAAAAAATAAATTTTAAAAAAATATATTATAAAGAATATATGTTCAAAAAATAAATAAATAAATTTAAATAATCCAAAATAATCCACCAGTTGACCACTCCTTCTACTGTTACAGGAACGATAGAAGAAAAGTTGTTAATTGATAAAGTGATATACATATTGAATACTAAAATATATATAAATATTAAAATATAGTAATTGGTTCGGTTCAAAAATAACCGAATTAATGACCATTGGGTTTGGTTCAATTCGGAGCCGTAAAAAAAAAATTAACAAAATATATTATAAAGAATATATGTTTAAAAAATAAATAAATAAATTTAAATAATCCACCAGCGACAACTCCTTCTACTGTTACAAGAATAGCAGAAGAAAAGTTGTTAATTAATAAAGTGATATACATATTGAATATTAAAATATAAGAATTGGTTCGGTTCCAAAATAACTGAATTAATGACCATTGGGTTTAGTTCAATTCGGAGCCGTGCACAAAAAAGAAAAAAAAAGAACCAATTTAATTGGTTGTTTCGAATTTTCGAATTCATCGAATTATTGGTTCGAGTCTTACGATCCTAAACTTTTTCGAAGAACAAGGTAGCTTTGCTACCTTTCCTAACTAAAAATATTTAAAAACAAAAAAAATTATAAACTTTAAAAAGCCAATAACAATATCCGAACCAATTAAATTGGTTTGGTTTGATTCGATTCGAACCGTAAAATATATATATATATATATAAATAAAAAATATAAAAAATATTAAATTTTAAAATATTAAATTATATACACATTAAAATATAAGTATATAAAAATTAAAACATCAAGAACACGACAATTCTACTTTTAGTGTTTGCCAATTTATTATTGGTAGACAGTGTAAAAAAACTTTACACTATTAGTTTATACAAATAAATTAAAAAAAATTTATTAGGAATTTTTTTAAAAAAAATTAAGGAATAAATAAAAAAATTTAAAATAAATAAATAAATAAATAAATAAACTAATTATAAAAAATATTTTAAAAGGAAAAAGTAAATTATAAAAAAATTAAACGAAAAAATTTATGAAAAAAATATTTTAAAAAATTAGTAAAAATTAGAAAAATAAAATTACTTATAAAAAATATAAATTAATTAGAAAAAATATATATTTAAATAAAAAAAATTAGGAAAAAATAATTTTAAAAAAATTAGGAAAAAGTATATAAAAATATTTACAAAAAATTAGGAATATATTAATTAGAAAAAAATATTCACAAAAAATTAGAAAAATAAAATTAATTTGAAAACAAAAATATTTTTTAAAAAAGTAAATTAGAAAAAAACTAATTTGGGAAAAAATTAAATTTTAAAAAATTTATTATAAAGAATATATGTTTAAAAAAAATAAATAAATTTAAATAATCTAAAAAAATCCATCGGTTGACAACACCTTCTACTGTTACATGAACAATAGAATAAAAGTTGTTAATTGATAAAGTGGTATACATATTGAATATTAAAATATATATAAATATTAAAATATAGTAATTGGTTCGGTTCCTAAATAAGCGAATTAATGACCATTGTGTTTGGTTCAATTCTGAGTCGTGCATAAAAAAGAAAATAACGAACCACTTTATTTGGTTGGTTCGGATTTTCAAATTCATCGAATTATTGGTTTGAGTCTTACGACCCTAAACTTTTTCGAAGAACAGGTAGCTTTGTTACCTTTTCTATCTAAAAATATTTAAAAACAATAAAAAATTATAAACTTTAAAAAGTCAATAATAATATCTGAACCAATTAAATTTGGTTTTGTTTGATTCGGTTCGAACCGAAAAATGTTAAAATATATCTAAATATATAAATAAAAAATATTAAATTATATATACATTAAAATATAAATATATAAAAATTAAAACATCAAGAACATGACAACTCTATTTTTATTGTTTGTCAATTTATGGTTGGTTAACAGTGTAAAAAAAATTTACACTCTCAGTGTATACAAATAAATTCAAAAAAAAAAGTATTTGGAAAAAAATTAAAAATTAAGGAAAACGTAAAAAAAAATGTAAAAAAAAAAAATAAAAGTAAATTTTTTTAAAAGTTTTTTAAAAAAAGTAAAAAAATATTTAATTATTTTTTTAAAAAAATTAAATTTTTTTAGACAAAAATAAAAAAAAAGATAAAAAATCATAGTGCTAACATATGTATGGACAATAAAATTGTTCATCCAACTTTTATATTAGTTATACCAAGTCCTTCACTTTGAATCCTTCGGATGCCCTCTTTTATTATATTATGTGTCACGTGAGTTTTCCAACTTCTTACTATGTTTGTTATGATGTTTTATTCTTATTCATGAACTGGTACTAAGAAATAAGATGTTGAGGATTTTGGTGGAAATTGAATTTGTAGCTGGTGCTAATATGAAACACTTTTTCTGTCCAAATAAAAGTTAAAGAAAATATCTTTTCTCTTATGGAAAGGACCAGTAGAATATATAATGACTCCTTTTTTACTCTAGACTTTGTTTGGGATAAGGTCAGTGGGTCACACTTTTTATTCGTTTCTGTAAACTTCCATTTCTTTCCAATTATTGGCTAATGGTGCTCCTAGAAGTTATCCATTGTGTACATAAGTAAACTGGGAAGTTGATTATCCGGTACTTTAGATTATTCAAATTTCACACAATGACTGACCTTGAATTATGAAATGCACACATTAGTACCAGTAAGTTCTATTCTATGCAGCTCATTAGTTTGTGGCAGTAGAAAGCTTTTGTTTGCTTTGAAGGTCATGGATTAGTTGCTGAAAGATAAGTACAAGCCCAGTTTGATAACATACACTATCCTCATGCAAGCAACCATTTTTCTAATTTTTTTTTTTTTTGGTACATGATCCATTTTTCTATTAAGTCAGAGATTCATTAGTATTGAAACTAGAAAACATGTACTGATGACTTATCCCCTGCTTAAGACACTACAAAAAAAAACGTGATCACCGATTACCAAAAATCGTCGGAAATGTCAAAATTCCATCGGAAAAGCGCGTTTCCGATGGACTTTCCGACGGACCATGTTCCGTCGGTACTAGACGCATAAGAAACGATTTTCGACGGACAGACCAGATCCGTAGATAACTTTCCGACAGAAAAAGACGTCGGAAAGTTACCGACGGACAAAGCCGTCGGTAATTAGTTTTTTTTTTTAAAAAATATTAATTATTTAAATTTTTTTAAATATAAATTATTAATTCTTTTTTATTATAAATATATTTCGACAACCTCCATCGCAACCAGCACCACAGCCACCACTCTTTATCGTATTTCCACCACAACTAGCACCATACCCTCCACAACCACCACTTTGGACTGCACTACCATCACCCCCACCACAGAAGTGAAGCCACCACTATCATCCTCCCACTGCGCCATCACCGTCATCCTCCCACTGCACCACCGTGGCCGTCCTCCCACCGCGCGACCACTGTTGTCCCCTACCGCACCACCCCACTCACCCCCACTGGAACGAAGTAGAAGCCCGGAAAGGTTTACGACGGCGCTGAACAATGGACGGAGGTTCCGATGAAGCTGCAGTTGAAGATGAACGCACTTTGGCGGTTGAAGAATGTGGCTAGAAAAATCCCATATCTATATCAGCGCCATCTCCATAGAGCTTTATTTTTGTGCCGATCTATATTCCGAGTTCAGATCCGCCGGAGATGTTAGAGGTTGTGTCGGCCAGGATAGTGACGGAGAGATAAGGGGACGGCGGTGTGGGGGAGGTGGCAGCTGCTGTGGGAGAGAGATGGGAGAAGAAGAGAGAAAATAAAGCGAGGGAGGAGGGGGCGGTCATTTCCCTTTTAATTGAAATTTCCGACGGCATCCACCTTTTCCGATGGTTTTTGCCGTCGGTAATTCAAAAAAACGATTACCGGCGGAAAATTCCGTCGGTAACTTAGATCTGACTTTCTGACGGATAATTCGTCGGTAATAGATAATCGGCATTTCCGACGGCTTTTGCCGTCGGTAATTCAAAAAACGATTGTCGACGATAGGGGCAGTACAGACGCACTACAAAAAAAAACCTATTTAGCGACCGAAGATTTCGGTCGCTAAACAAGATAATTCGGTTGCTATACTGTATAGCGACCGAATTAAGTGGGTAGCAGAAACCCTGGTGGCTAAATGTTTAGCGACCAAACTTGTATTTCGGTCGCAAATTTGCGACCGATATTTCGGTCACAAAATTATATATTCCGGTCGCCGTATAGTTGGTCGCATGCTCAGCTAACCTAATTTGGTGACCGATATTCAGTCGCTATTTCGGTCGCAAATTTTGAATTTTTTTTTATAAAAATTTTCCTGTAACTGATTCCTACCGACCAAATTTTGTTTTTCAACTATTACCCCATTGATTTTTAATTTCTGATATAAACAAAATAGACCAATATTTTTTTTGAATAAATAGAAAACATAAATATGATGTACTAACGATCCAAAACACCACAGTCAACATGATCAAGAAAACATATACATTAATTAACGCAAGTTTAATAACTGTTTATAAAAAAAAGTTTAATAAGTACTAATTAACGATCAAAACATAAAAATACACCACAATCAATAAGTACTAATCAAAATATAAAAACTCATCAATCTTCCAAAGGGATGAACATGTAGAAGCGAGAACCCCCAAGGTACTTAAACTTTGCCAATGCACCAGTGAACAACAAATACAACTCCCTGATACCATTTGTATCTGTTGCAAAATATGGGCGATCCTCATGGATTACTATATTCCAATTGAACAGATTTCCGCTTTCGTCTTCAATAGTCACAACACGCGGTATTTCTCGTCCCCAACGACGGTAGAATGATCGCGGGATTGAAATCAAATCCTGCAAATACACAAGAACAATTTAGTAAATGATTAGTTTATGCCTTAACCATCATTACGTGAATCCGATCGTTATTCTTAAGTTGATGAGATACTGTACCTGGTCTATATGGATGGCTGTCTCAAAACATTTAGTCGGATCCATTTTCTGATAAAACGATAAGGAAAACAAGTCATATGTCTAAACTTCATCAAGTGATAATAAGAAAAGATGGAAAGATCCATGTAGCATACTAGCATGTTAAAATAGAACAAAGAAATGCAACTTCACATGCAACTTTACAGATTAGCAAACATAGTAGTTTTCAGGAAAGCAGATGCTTTTATGTCGTTTTGAAGGATGGTCATAGAGAGGACTTTTCCTACCGGAAGTGCCTAGATAACCTAGTAAGGATGGTCATCAACAACTATTTCTGGAAAACTCTATTTCCTAGTGAAACAAATGAGTAGAAAACCAGAGTTGTTTTCATAATATTGTGTACAGAGCTGCTTTCTAATGTGAATAATGTTTTAATGATGACGGCACGTCATGCATGTGCCCGGCAAACTGTGCCTAGCCCTTCATTTTATCTAACCCTATACTTAATCCTTCATTATCTAAGAGACTCGCTTTTGTTGGCTTCAAGAAGAGACTTTCTTAAGCTCATGGACTTTAAATTAGTAAATGAATATTAACAACAACAAAGTCATGCCATTTACGAACTAATAACACTTTATCAATTCATTCCAATGCTTACAATGTAAATATATACAAATATGATTCCATAATCATTTCCAAACAAGTTATCAATAAATACATATCAAATTATTCTAATTACATTGATTCATTGTTATTGAAAGATTTTTATTTTAAAGAGAATAAACTATTCTTCATAGCAATCCAAATGTATGAACATGCTCAGATATAAGTACCAGCCTTCAATAAATTTACATCGTCAAACAGAAAAGAGATAAGTAGAATTACCAAATAAATCCGATTCAAAATGAGTGAAAAGCTCTCTTGGAATTACAGGCTACAATAATGTTTTTAGATCATTTCATACTCCAACAAAGAATATTTTTTTTGTTTACAAAGAAGTGAACAAGAACTTGAAATCCCTAAAACCCTCTTTTGAAATTTTTGAAACAGATTCAGACAAGAACCAACAAATTCATGGATTCCAAACGAATCAAAATACAATACAATCAGACTGCATACACGTACAATACAATATGAAATTATTCACAGCAAGTAAACAGTTGCATCACACAGGCTATAGATCTATTGTGAGATATTCCCTGAGGCAATATAACAGAACAATGAACAACCTTCAAAGACATAAATTCAGCCAAGATATGGAAAGATAAACAGACCAGAAATTACAAGTGCCATATTTAATAGAAAACACATCATTAACACAGGGACAATCTTATTACTGGACATGTTAAACTAGAATGGTCTTCAAACAACTGCCTTAGTATTGGTCATTTGTTTGAACTATAGCCATGAACTATCCATGTTTGAAATTGTAGACACCTAACACAAAACAAATTGAAAATCCATAGCACACATCCTCACTAACCAATTTAGATGCATTTCACAAAGCAGAACTGAATCTAAATCAAAGACTAAGATGCTGAAATGGAAGGTAATTTCACAGCTAAATCAACAAGAAGCAAACCAGAAGGGTTCTCAGATTAAATTTGAAACATTAAATTGGTACAGTTACACTAATCCTAGTTCTCACTGTTATCTTTATCTCATCACTTAAATATGCTAATGGATTCAAGTTTCACGGCCAATGCAGGTGGGTGCTTTGAGGCTTTAAAGTTTAAATTATACAACACGTCAATAATCAACGAAAAACCAAAACCTGTTTATGTTTCGCAGTCTCACAGGCAGCAATGGCATTCTGTGGCTCAAGTAAACATCAATTCTAATCTCACAGTCTTGACTTTTGATATTTCAATGCATTCAAAAAAAGTTACAAAAACAGATTTCTCGTGCTTTCTCAATGAGAGCTTCCTAATCCAAATAGGAGTGATTAAATAATGACACATGAAAACAAATGATCATCACAACTCACAACTCACATGAAATACACAAGTAGCTATTCTCAATAGTAAGCAATAAAGCAATGAAATACATACAATCCACAAAATTTTTGAAATGAAACAATGAAGCAAAATAAAAAATGATACATAGAGAGTCCATGGTTGCCTCAAGGCAGAGCAGGGAATGCACAAAATGAGGAGAGAAGAGGGTAGGAGGAGCTCTGCGCGTGGTGACCGGAGGGCTTCGTGTTGGTAGCAGGAGTATTGGTCAAAGCACTGAAACGGAGGGGGGGGGGGGGGGATTAAAAAGAGAGCAGGAAGAGGGGAAAGGAAGAGAGGAGAGGAAGAGGGGAGGAAGAGATGGAAGAACAGGAGGAGGAGGACGGAGGCTTACCGGAGATGGCGGTGGTGGTGCGCACTGCGTGGCGATGGTGACTGGCGGCCTGACGATGCGAGGGAGAGAAAAGGGGTGAGGGTGGAAGAGATGGCAGAAATGAGGAAGAAGGGAAAGATTTCACGATTTTAGGGATTTATAATTTGGCGACCGAAATAATCGGTCGCTAAATCGGTCGCCAATCACTTAAATACAAAATCGGTCACTATATTCGGTCGCGGGATGAGTTAATTTGAAATTTGAATTCATAAATTTAGCGACAGATTTTTAAATCGGTCGCTAACACGCGCGGTTTTAATTTTTTTACGCGTCGTTTAGCGACCGAATTAATATCGGTCGCAAATGTAAATAAAATGTAAATAAAATTTAACCATTGCATTTAATTGGGTCGCCATTTCGGTCTCTAAGAAGACATAAAATTTTTGACTTTAAGTTCCTTTATTTAGCGACTGAAATAGCGACCGATAACCCTGCTACACTCTATTTCGGTCGCTATTTCGGTCGCAGTATTAACTCTAATCAGTCTTTCATGTAGATCCTACAATCGGTCGCAAATAGCAACCAAAAAATTCAGTCACTATTTTCGGTCGCTAAACAACCTTTTTTTTTGTAGTGACGCGCTAAAAAAATTGCATTTCCCACCATCGATACCGACGGAATTACCGACGGAAAAGCCATCAGTAACGTTACCGATGGCTTTTCCGTCGGTAATTCTTGTGACTTTTGCTTTCCATGCTTTCCGACGGAGGATTCCGTCGGTAAGTCATTGGTTTCCAATGGAAATCACGACCGTCGGTAACAGTCCGTCAGAAATCCCACCTTTTCTTGTAGTGAGAAAACATGTACTGATGTGTCAAAAAAAAACCATGTACTGATGAATCTCTTGCTCCTTATCAATAATGTGAGTGTGAAGCTTTTGAAGGAGGATATCAAAATAGAAAACATTGAAGATCGAAGAATGATTTCAATTATGTAGCTCTTTTTTTTTTGACATGCTTTATTATCTATTGTATTTGTTTGGATAGCTTTTTGGAGGCTGGGATTTATTTATTTTTTTTGAAACCAACAAACTTACTTCATTTCATTCATAATAATACGTTCAATATAAGTAGGGATAAAATTAAAAACTTGGAAACTAACATTAAAAGTAGTTATCCTAACAAGATTATGAGCGGCTACATTTGCTTGTGTCGGATAAACTTTACCTGAAAGTTTTGAATAAAAGAGAGGGATGCTCTGCATTTCGAGATCAAGTCACCAAAAATCGAAAAACTTGCTCCTTTTTGTTGATATTATCCACCACCAACTTGTAATCAGTTTCAAACACAACATTTGTGTAGTCCATTTGAGACACCCAATTTACTGCATAAAGTAGAGCTAGAGCTTCACCTTCATGAGGACAAAGTGCTGGACTCACCCATTGTGTGCAGGCTGAAATAAAATTCCCCATATCATTTCTCAAACAAAACCCCAGCCCTGTGCGTCCAGAATCTTCCCTAACTGAGGCGTCAATGCAGCATGATATAACACCCCTTGGTGGCTGCGACCAGCTTGCTGGAATAGGTGCCGCAATGCACTTCCTAGGTGCAGCAAATTTTTGCGCACACTGCCATGCATGGAGGGCATCTCTTGCATGCCATATAACATGCTTTGGGTCCACATCCCTTCCTTCCCATATTTTGTCATTCCTTCTCGTCCATAAACTCCACAAAGTCATGCAAAAGAGGCTTCTTTGTTACCAAGAGGTACACCGACCATAAAAGTGTATATACTGGAGACCGAAGAATGTATATCTTTTTATTTTTTATGTATATATATACATGAATATCTTATTTTACTGAAATAAAAGTGACTATTTTATTGAGTGTCAAATCAGGTAGTGAAAAAAACATTATTGCGTTTATATTCTTCCAGAAGCAATTATCAAATAAACATGTTACATGGTTCAACCGTCAATGGTTAACCTTACACGGAAAAGGGATAGAAAAACAATAATCTTTTGACTCTTCCTTTTTTGAATTCTCAAATTGTAAATAATTTTTAAAATTTATACCGCCAATCATAATGAGAACATTCAACTCAATTATATTATAATTGTATAAAAAATTTATCTATTTTATAAAAAATTTATAGAAAGATGTTTATATTTAAAATATTTAGAATTAATCTATTGACTCTTCCTTTTTAAAATTTATGTCTTTTTTTTACATCATCGCCAATGATCAGTTGTGCGCCGTTTTAAAAAATATTTCCATTTAAATAAAGTGTTTCCTGTATTGAAGTTTATAATTAACTTTCACGGAAAGAAATGAGAAACAAATCAAACAGATTTTCTAGAAGGAAGAAACCAAAATCTGTAGATAAATATATTTTCTAAACAAGATTAACTTACACGGAAGAAGAGGAGAAACAAATCCAATAGCCAATAGGTTTTCAAGAGAGAAGAAAAAATAATATGATAGATAAATATATTTTCTAAAAATTGGTTAATTGTTACAGGAAAAGAAGAGAAAAAATCAAATAGATTTTTTAAAAAAGAATAAAAAAATATTATAGATAAATATATTTTCTAGAAATAATTAACTCTTACGAGAAATGAGGAGAAACAAACCAAATGTGTTTTACGGAAAGAACACTAGCAATATGAACAACAATGTTTTCAAGTACTTACTTTTTATTTTCTAATCTTTTTTTATGAATAATATTTATTGAACATAATATATATTCTTTCAACACATATTAATAATGTATAACTTTTATTATTTAAATTTATATGGGTAGACCGAAACAATATAAATAATATTTATATCCCATTAGAACAACATATATATTTTTAATTTTCCAAAACTATATTTTAAAAAAATTCCGAATCCTATATAGAATATATCACGCCACGACGTCACAACACCATTCATCATATAACCTCGTGCAGGGCACGGGCAAAAACACTAGTATAAGTTACATTCCCATGTTTCGTCTTCACGGGGTTCTATAGAGATGACAATTTGTATCCTACCCATTGGATACCCACAAAAGTTGCCCACATTGGGTAGGGGAATTACATCACAATGGGTAAGGGTTCAGGTACGGGTAATTACCCGTAAATTGGAATGGGTACGGGTGCCGGTACGAGTACTATGGTATCTACACCGCCCGCACCCACACATATGTATATGTATATATATATATATATTTATTTATTTATTTTACTAATATATATAATTTTAACTATAATACAAATTTTAAAATCAAAATTAATCTAAAGATTCTTAACTTTCTAAATCTAGTTGCATTTATAATTCATTTTTGGATGTTTTTATTTGTTTAAATATTTTGATTTGTAACGTTTTATGAGTAGATTAAGAGACATTTAAATCGTTTTTTAATTGTTATAATGTTTCTTTTGTTATATTGCTTTTTCACATTTAAAATACGAGTAACGGATGCCGGTACGGATACTTAAGTATCCAGATGGTATGGGTAAGGGTACTAAAGTAGCTACCCATGTGGGTACCGGTAATTTTTTCAAACGCGGGTGAGAACGGATACTACAGTACCCTACCCATTACCATCGCTAGGTTCTGCTACTATATAAATTATTCATACATGGCGACACTAAGAGTGATCATTCTTTGCTTTACTTTCAGTATAGATCACCTTATCTCAGGTATCAGGGAAAAACTTAAATAAAAATACGGAAAAGATTAGTCTGTGTAGAGAAACAACCTGCGTAGGCCTGTTTTTAGTCATATATAGCATTTTCTAGAGTCCAAAGTAAGCAAGGGTCGAGGATTTTAATACATGGTAAAGAAGGAAAAGCCTTAAATACAACCACCAATGTTGTCTTTAAGGAGGTTTTCAGAACCTATGGTAAGTGTTTCAAAATTTATCTATTCACTAGTGGAAAATATACATTAGACGGTAAAGGTTTACGTCAGTTAACCAAAAGCTAGACGTTAAAAAGGGGGCGGTGACAGTTTTGTAAATATCAGACTTCATTAATTCAATTTTAACGTCGATTGTTTTAAGAATCGACGTTAAAAGTGAAGTGATCGACTTTTAACGCCGAGTTCAATAAACAACTGACGTTAACAGTGAACATTTTAACGTCAGTTCTTTATCGAACTAACGTTAAAAGTGAGTCACTTCACTTTTAACGTCAGTCCTTACATCAGTCACTTCACAATTGCTTTGATGTTTTGTGTTTCTGTTTTGAAAACTAAAATATATGTGCGAAGTATAAGTTGAATCAATAACCCAAACCGGATCTCATTCATGAAGTGTAATACAGACTGATACAGAAGATTGAAATGGTTTAAAATCCTATAAAAAGTTACATTGAAAGGGTTTAAAATCCTAAACATTTGTTGAGGCTTCGTTCCCTTATCACACCCTAAACATTAAAGCTACATCCCATCAGAGAGTTTTATGAAATATGCCAAAGGGAAAACTATACTCCGAAGGGTGCACTCGATCTGTTTTAGCAATGGCCTTGGAACAGTCACTTGCATCCTTTAAGACCTCGTAAAAACCGGGGGCATGAGAGAGCTCAAGAGAGGCAAAAACAGGTGCACTAGATCTGTTTCAAGCAAAGGCAGTGGTTCTAGAGACTTCCATGACGGTCACTTGCTGCCAAAGCTGAGGTTTTGGAACTGTGACGCCCGAGCACCTGATTTGCTCTCCAGCAGCTGATTCTCCGGAAGGATGATAAGGTGAGCTAGCAACTCACATTACGTGATTTACACAAGCTTATCACCCATGTTACGTGATTTACACAACCTCAGAAGTTGTTTGACCATTAAGACAAAGATCTTTGAGTCTAGGAATAGGAAGAAAGAGTGATGAAGTTAATCTCCATGGCAGAGTCATATTGTGAAGCCGAAAATTAAAAGGATGGAAGGAAGCTATTTATAGGAGCAGGGGATAAAGTTACTAAGCTATTCTGATTTTCTTGAAAACTTATCTATAAACTTAATGCTCATAAAGAGGATTAAGTTACAAGGTGCATGGGTAAGTAGCACAGTAGTCAAAGGAATGAATGTTTTTGCAGATATCTATACACTTTTAACATCAGTTGTTTAAAAAAATTGACGTTAAAAGTGTTTTTAAAATAAAAAATATTTATTGTTAACGTCAGTTTTTTATACAACTGACGTTAAAAGTGTGATTTTTACTTCAGTTAAATAAATAGCTGACGTAAATAATCCTATATATTATAAACGTGCAGAATGAATATTGGAAATAATGTAATTAATATACGGGAACTTGACAGTCATAAATTAAGTTGACGTTAAAAATAAGGTGGTGGCAGTTTGTAAATATTAAATCACTATTTGCGTCAGTTCTATAAATAACTGACGCAAATAATTATGAAACTCATTTCATTGGTTGTCATGTCCCTGTTGTCCCTCTTAACGCAGATCACTCCATATAGTGCAGTTTATTTCTAAACCTTTTTTTTAAACAAGTTTAGTTTTAATTTTTATTAATTAGCTTGAATTAGTAAACAAATTCTTGTGCAAATTAAAATAAATAAACACTTAACATAAAACAAGTTATATGTATAATCAAATCGTATCTCATTGAAACGATTCATAAGTTAAAATTACATGATTAAAAGATAAAAAATTTCTGCAACATAGCCCTAAAATATAAAAAAGTTTCTGCTTCAACGTCATTTTCTTCTCAGTCCTGTCATCAGAAACTCCAATGGATGCATCACCTCCCTCACTTGAATTCCATGATGCAAAGTAAATCCTCAGTCACTAGCAAAAAAAGCAAAGTGAAATGGATCTTTGCATCTTTCTTCTTCACTGGAATTCCTTGATGCATCGACTTGAATCCACAGTCACTTGCTTCCAAAGCAAAGTGAAAGGGATGACGGGGATGAAATAAAGTGAGAGAATCACATTACGTGATTCACCCAATCTTACCATCCATGTTATGTGATTTACACAACCTCAGAAGTTGTTTGACCATTAAGACAAAGATCTTTGAGTCTAGGCATAGGAAGAAAGAGTGATGAAGTTAATCTCCATGGCAAAGCCATATTGTGAAGCAGAAAAAATTAAAAGGATGGAAGGAAGCTATTTATAGGAGCAGGGGATGAAGTTACTAAGCTATTCTGATTTTCTTGAAAACTTATCTAAAAACTTAATGCTCATTAAGAGGATTAGGTTACAAGGTGAATGGGTAAGTAGCACAGTAGTCAAAGGAATGAATGTTTTTGCAGAAACTAATAAACTTTTAACGTCCGTTGTGTAATACAACTGACGTAAGAAGTGTGAGTGTTTTTAACGTCAGTTTCTTAAGACAACTGACGTTAAATATATGACCTTTAACGTCAGTTTTTACTAACAACTGACGTAAGAAGTGTGAGTGTTTTTAACGTCAGTTTCTTAAGACAACTGACGTTAAATATATGACCTTTAACGTCAGTTTTTACTAACAACTGACGTAAAATGTTGTTTTATTTTGATTATAACGTTTACACCCGGTCGCCTTCTGCACTTCTCTGTACGTCTCTTTTCTCTTTTCATCACGCTCAACCCTCACTCTCAACCCTCACTCTCACTCTCACTCTGCCCTAATCGTGAGCTCATCTCCACCGCAACCACCGCAAGGGCTTCTTCGCCACCACCGTGAGGTACACTCTTAACCCCTAACTCTGTCTTTCCCGCTCATTCTTTGCAATAACTTGACATCTCTCTTTCCACTTCCCGCGCACTAACTCTCCTTGTCCCTCTGCTCTCAGTAACCACATCGAACGTTGGCCACCACTCGAGATTCCCCCCCACCACCACGCGAGCGCCTATTTCTGGTGAGTCTTTAGGGCACATTTTTTTATTGTTTGGTTTTGAGTGCATGTTGCTCTGTTGGTTGAAACTCGTAGTCTCGATGAGTTGAAACTTGAAACTGTGAGTTTGAGTTGTTTGGAATGTCTCTATTTTTGGTTTTGAGTGTATGTTGAAACTGTAGTCTCAGTAGTTGAAACTTGAAACCGTGAGTTTGAGTTGTTTTAGGAATGTCTCTATTTTTGGTTTTGAGTGCATGTTGATCTGCTGGTTGATCTGTCACGGCCGTGATGCTCATCACGGCTAGGCCGTGATCAGTTCTGCATGTGAGGGTCTGGTTCAGTTGGCACGTTACGGCCGTGATGTACATCACTGCCAGGCCGTGACCAGTGCTTCGCAATCTTCAAAAACTATAGTTTTCAATCTCCCGTATTGTCCTTATATTGGATAGATGTTTTGTATATCTACAGGACCTATCTAGTTATTTTTATTTATACTTCTGTATTTATTCTGAGTTATAACCTATGTTAATACATAAATATTGTTTCTGAACAGGCATACATATGGATCAGTCGGATAGCCCACATGCACGGGAGGACACTGTGGGGGCTTCGTAGGACCCGATCACGCCTACGCCTGATTCTAGTGTAAGTTTACATGTTATATACTATCTTTAGTCCTTCTTTTTAATGGAAGTTTATAATGTTGCAACCCTCTATTTTATCATTTTTTTTTCATACAAACATCACAGGCTCATAGGAAACGGGGTAGAGGAGCCACCTCGTTGAAGAAACTAGAGAAGGACAGGCAAAGCGGACAGAAGCTTGAGGTGTCCTTCGATGCTAATCTAAATTCCCAGGGACCCCGTGCTAAAGAATTTAATAGGTGGGTGTTTCTACAAGCGAAGCAGCACGTAAGCATCAACTACAACCACTGGAATGACGTTCCACAGAACGTTAAGGATCAGATTTGGGAGGCTATCGCGGTATTTTACCTTTACATTCGTTTGATTTACATTATTAGATAATTATCCGAGTTATAATCCATCCAGTTGTTATGTATTTAATGTGTAGGTAGCTTAGACTGTGCCAAATGACGAGGATCATCATCATAAATGTATGAAAATGGCATCAAAGCGTTGGAATGGGTTCAAGCATGATCTTACTAGGTACTATGTATCTGGGAAGAAGCGGCTTGATAAAATGTTCTCGGATTATCCCTGGATTGATCAGGATACTTGGGATATGTTTGCCAGGAGTCGACAGGATGGAGAATTTCAGGTTGGTTGATTAAGTTAATTTTGTATGCTTATTATAGATCATTTAATTGTATTTAATTATGTGTTTTTGTTTGAATAGGCTAAGGCAAATAAGGGTCGGCGAGAATCAAAGAAGAACGTCCACCGCCACACCATGTCTCGGGGTGGGTACCAGACTCGGATCGAGCGGATGATGGCGGATAGGCCGAGGGGCGAAGCGGAAGAGCACTCTGCTAGGATTGAAAGAGGAGAGGTGCCTGAGGGCACACCATCAAGTCCTCCGTCGGACATCGACCGCGAGGATGTCTGGTTAGCCGGCCGCATGACAAAGATGGGATCTTTTAAAGTTGATGCCACTCGCGAAGTGGCAGATAAGATTGTAAGTAAATAATTAACTTGACTTCAATTGATATTTGTATAGATATTTGCAACACTTTTCACTTGTACATTTTTTAATTTTGTTCATTGTAGATGGATCTTAAAGCATAATCCTCCCAGGGCTCATTCGTCCCTTCTGGACGGCGGGACATCTTGATGACTGCTCTAGGCAAGAAAGACCATCCTGGTCGGGTTCTCGGTGTTCCTGGGAACGTGACCATCAAAGAATATTATGGCAAGTCTGCTTCACGAAAGCGGGTGGTCGATGAAGCATCAATTTTGGCCGACATTACTCAACACCTCATGTCCAACCCAGCTATTACAACACATCTGATGCAAAGCTTAATATCCAACCCGGAATTCAAGCAGGCGCTTGCCAGAGAGCTTTCCTCCGTCGGTACATCCCAGGACAACGCAGGGCACGCCAACCCTTCACATGTGAGCACAAAAGAGAGTTTTAGTAGGGCACATGTGGAGGACGATGAGTTGGCAGCTAGGGAGCGGGAGTTCGAAGTCCAACGCCATGAGCATGAGTTGGAAATGAAAAGGCATGAGCTTGAGTTGGACTCCAAACGACGTGAGCTCGAAATGTTAACAAAGGTTTGTATTCATTATTAATGTCCAAATTAGTCAAATAATTACTTGTGTTTTTTTTAATTATCAACAACTTATCTATTTTATTTTTCCTAAACTGAAGGCCAAGTCGAAGTTGGTGTCGCTGTCACCTATCACTAGTTTGTTCTCACTTGATGAGGATTATGCGTTTAAGATTTTTGAATGTCCATTGGAGCACGATGGATGGGTGGCACGCCCAGATCAACGGAGGATATTTACCTTCTGTGGTGACGATCTCGGGAACGCCTGCAGAAATAACGTCTGGATGAACAACAATGTTTTCAGTCTCTGGTGCACGTAAGTTAATTTTAATTTTATAACTTATTTATTTTTGGTATTTTTCCATTTAATAATTTATTTTAATTTCAATATATATATTATGTAATTAACATCCACACCTTTTCATATCTTATGTATCTCCATCGTCTTCAGCTTGATAAGGGCGTTGCATCAGTTTACGGCTTCTTAGATCCATCAGTCCTTCTGCCCCAATTCTTTGATGGCGATGCATTAAGTAAATACATAGGGAACTTGTTGGGAGACAATCGGAAAGAATTATATCTGGCTCCCTACTGTATGAAAAACCATTGGCAGTTGTTCGTACTTCACCCGTCTAGGCATACTGTCATATTCTTCTGCTCTCTCCACCAAGATTCGCCACCGAAGGTGGTGGAAGCTGTAAATAAGTAAGTAACTAATCTTAAATTTAATTTAAGTTTTAATATCAGTTGTTTTTAGTTTATTACACACATGATATATGAATTTGTTAATTGTTCGACATGATTATTTGTTTATGATAGCGCGCTGAAGGCGAGTAGCATAAGTTGCGCCAACGGAAGAAGTAGGACTTCTAAGGCTAAAGCAAATCCTGTATGGAACATCCCCAATGTTTGGTAGTTTATTTATCAAATAATTAATATTATAATTACTAATTTATATGTATATTCAACTGACGTTGAAATTAATTTTGTTGGTAGTCTCGATTTCAAATTGACGGGTAGTCGTGCGGCTATTATGTGATGCTTCATATGCTGAACATAGTCTCCACATCTATTACGGATGGATGGAATAAGGTAATATTTAAACAACTTGTTAAATTATATATTATAGTTTTGAAGATGACTTGTATTGATGTTATTGTTATTATTTGAAGGTGTGTAGGCATTTAACGACCAATCGCTTATTCAAGAAGATGAGTTAAGAGACTTGAGGATGCGCTTCGCTGAATTCTTCTTCAAGTATGCGGCTGAAAAAGGAATTGACAAGATACCTCCGCAATACTTAGATAAATAGTTTTTTTGTTAGACTTTAAAAACTAATTAATAACATGTATATATATATATATATATATATATATATATATATATATATATATATATCCTTAGATTGGTAGTTTTGTTTTTTAGACATTGGAACTAAAATTTATTTATATATATACATGGGTTTTGGTTTTAAGTCCCCCCATTGTTCCATTTTTCCTTTGCAATTCTGTAATGTGTGTGATATTCTGTGTTACTGGGATATTTACTGAATGCAGGGATAGCTGAGGGGAGTGATATTTTAAAACTGAATTTAAAAAAAATATATATTAACGTCAGTTGTATCAAACAACTGACGTTAATAGTATTTTATAAAATATACAGTACGCTATTAACGTCAGTTCTTTATAACAACTGACGTTAGTTTTAACAAAATTAACGCCCGTTATCTATCTTAAAGAATCGACGTTAATAGTTTTATGTTTAACGTCGATTGTTTAAAAACGACGTTAATTTTTACAAAATTAACGCCGCTTTTGTTAAAGAACTGACGTTAATAGTTTTATATTTAACGTCAATTCTCAACTGACGTTAAAATATTAACTATTAACGTCAGCTGTATTTACGTCAATCAGTATTCTGACGTAAAACATCAATTTTAACTGACGTAAAAAGTACTTATTGCACTAGTGATTATTTATTAGGTAGCTTTGACATGTTATTCTCAACCCTCTTTTGTACTTTTTGGAAGAACATGAACTGCAATATTTTTGTCAGCGATTGACATTAAGGATCTAGCTGAAATCGTTAAAGATGTTCTCAACTTGAGCTCATTCCTGGTTTGTTACATTTTAACCATTTCAATTTTCATCATACTGATACTGAAGGTTAAATTATTTGATTTATATCTATCTCAGAATAGTTTTATATGTTACTTTTCTAATTTGCTTTTTTGTAGGTGAAGGCATGCTTAGCTAGAGAGTAGCTACTGATGAAGCACAACACTTTTATATACATATTTAAGATTACTCATTATGATAATGTCTTTGACTGCTATGACTTAATGTTTCATAGAACAGAAATGAAACATGGCCAACTTGATGATGGGAGAAAATATTTTGGTGCATTATTCTTTAGTTTCATTAATGTAATGTTCAATGAAATGGCTGACTGACTATTCTTAGACTTCCTGTTTTCTTCAAGCAGATAGATCTGCTTTTTAGTTATGGGTTGTCCTTACTCATTACACTTATTGCATTTCATTTTCAATTATTATGGTTACAATTATGACCTTTTCAAAATTAGTATTTCATTTATACTTCACTACAATCTTTAAATTGTTATTGTTATGATTCTTACAAATACTAAACTAAATATGTGTTGTGTTATTTTGTTGGTTTTAAAACATGCATAAAAACGAATTAGACCCGTGAAGGCACAAGTAACATACTAGTTGGATTAAAAGAGATAGCCGTTGACAATCAAATGCTACTACTAAACATTTTTATTAAAAAAAAAAAACTTGAAATTGTTCCAAATAGACTTTGGAAGAGAGAGAAAATGGGGTTTAAAAAGTGGAAAACAATTAAGAATCACTATTTTTGGTGGGAAGAGATTGTACAAAGATGAATTCATAAAATAAATAAGAGAGATTATTGCTTTTTTTCAAATAATCATAATTAATTAGATCGTCAAAATTAATGCAAAATGGGTAATTAATGTATATTAACCTATGCAACCTTGCCTAGGATAGAAAAATCGTTTTATGAAATAGATTTTTGCCTCATTAAATGTTAAGATCGGAAAATGCACATATTTAGGGTTTGTTTGCTTTGTTTTCAATTTTTTGTTTTCAGAAATAATTATAAAATTATTTCATTGTTTTCAATTTGTTTAGTGTTTTGATAGATTTGTATGGGAAATACTAAAAATTGTTTTGTAATTATTTCTGAAAAAGGAAAACAAAAACAGTAAACTGAAAACAAGACAAACATTCCCTTGACTTTTTACCTTGGTTTCTAACGGCAATATTTTGAATCATTAAAAGCTCTCTTTGAAAACACAAAGATCACATACGTGAACATTTTTATCATATCTAATTCAAAGAGCCTTGGCACAAAATTCTTAAAACACCTTATTACTAGTCCCTATTCGATCAATTATTGGTTTGCTTAAGAGTGTGAGTAGTTTGCCATGGTTTGCTTGAAGGCTCTGAGATTGGTTTTGCATAGGGATGTAAATGGGACGGGGTGAATACTGGTAGTAGCTCCCCACTACCCGTCCCGTTGGATGAATTTTATACTCGTTCCTATCTCATATCCGGTCTGGTATCCATCTTGCGGATTTTAAGCAAATTTATTAATATTTGCAGATATCCATGGATATTCAAATACCTCATAATTTTTTTTTATTCTTACATGAAATTCGGACTAATTCTACCAATCAGACTTGATTTGAGTTCATTGCTACTACAAGAAAGTCTTATATGCTTGAAAAGTATTATAATAAATGTACTACAATGATAGGGTTTGGGTGTTGCGACTTCCAAATTTCAAAAACAAAATAAGGATACATAAAAAATTAGAGTATTTGATTTATATATGTAAAGTGATATTTTATTAATGTTACCACAGTGGGTACCCGCGGATATGAATAGTATACTACCTGTCCTCACCCCATTAATAAGCGGGTAGAGAAAATACCCGTTTATTTTATCCTCGAATACTCATTAAGATATCAATATTTTATCTGTCAGTAGATATTATCAGCTGATATCGGCTGAATTTACATCCTAGTTTTGCATGTGCATTAATTGACTTTCATTTCTCTCAGATGGAACATACATCAGTAAAAAAAAACAGATGGAACGATACAAAGGGAAAGCCTTTTATTGCACTAGTGTCAACCATGGTTGCAGTATCCAAAGAAGAAACTCAAGAAAAATGGTTAAAACTAATTAAGAAGAAAGTAAATTGAAAATTATTTACTAGTGAGTAGTACCTATAGTCACATTAACAAACATAAGTTTGAAGAAAAGGTACACTTGAAAGATAGGTAAACATCGAGACCTTGTTATCAACACCTACTTGAAGAAGCCCTGCAAAATCAAAGCATGTTCAAATCAAGAAAATGTAAGCAGATAGAGCAGTCAATCATAGCTTATTAGTGTACAGAGTTTATGCACAACCCAAATAATGAATACAAATAATGTTAAGCAATGAATAATCAAGGCTGGAAATTGCCATTTGAACTTTGACAGAGCCATGATGCAGAGAAAAAGGATGTTAGGTGATGATCATAACCAATAAACGATTATGCTTGTCAATTCTATATAGAAGTCTCATAGCCAGATTCAGCTCCAGTTTTGGCAGTGGCAGGCCAAACATTTCTCATGATATAGGGTTCGCATATGTCTTTTTTTGTTTTTGAATAAAAGGGGCTAAAACCCCAACAAAAACAAACTAAAAACCACGTGGAAAATACGTGGAAGAAATATCCGTCATTATAGGCAAAGCAATAAAAGAAGGAGTTACATTGAAAATTCTACTCAGATTCTAGAGATAGACCAAACTTGGATAAAGCATCCACCACTTGATTCGCTTTAATGTATTATCTTGCGTTGAATTTTTATCTCGCCTATATGTATGTAGTGTATATGGATTTGAATACTCCTAGTTTTCTCATTAATACAATATTTTGCTTATGAAAAAAAAACTTGATTCGTTTCCCTTGACTTGTGGTTCCGTGAAACTTGCATTCCAGTCCGACAGTTGCTCAAAATCTCACTCACAAGGGGATGCAAACATGATAGATAGAACATCTGTTCTTAAGAAAGTTTACAGCAATCATAGAGTCCGATTCCACGCACATCTTGTTAAACCATCGTTGCTTGGCTAGCTGAACACCATAAAAAATTCCCCACAGTTCAGCTTGAAGGCTGGAACAGTCCCCCAGGAATAATTAGACAAGTCTAAGGCTACCAAATTGCAGGATCCTAGGTCCTAAGTTGTAGAAAGGCAAGTCAGTGCCAAAGTCCATATTAATTAGACACTTGATGGAAGACAAGGAATAACGGCAACATTGGCAAGAAAAAATAGTTTTTTTTTATTTAAATAAAAAATATTCAAAACTGGATTAAGAGGAGTAAAAGGGGAACGGGTACCCGAAAGGTTTTTTTTTTTTAAAGCAAAAAATTATATATAAAAGTACAAGAGGTACTCAACAATCTATGTATAAAGAAAGAGTGTAAAGAACAACGAGGGAGTTGAAAACAAGGTAACTATTTAACCAAGATAAGGATGTCAATGGGGGCAGGGGCGGGGAGTATCCTACCGCTCCCCCGTCCCCGTCTCCTATATTCCTCCCCCATCCCCATCCCGGTTCCCGCCCTCGGGAAGAATTTCTCCCTCGTCCCTGTTACCCGCCCTCCCCACCAGGGATTCCAAGAGGACAATTGGTATAGACCCAAATAATAAATTTCTCGTTATCAATACTTATATTTACTTCGTTACAATCCTTCTTTAGATTGCAATAAATTCACTCAACCCTACCTTATTGTTGTAAGCATCGTTGAAGTCATTTAATTCATTTTTCTACACTCTTTTTCGGATTCCAGAACCCTTAGCCCGTATTTACTTTCAAGAAATTTCAAAAAAAATCTGTAAAAGGATTTAATTTAATAAAGTAACATTTTTGATTGTTGTGTTTGAGGTTGCAGCTTCTGATCTTTTGATGATATATACTTTTTTTATTAATTTAATAAAATTATATAAATAAATGTATATAAAATTACAAAATAGGTTTATATATGAATATATATATATATATGGTGTAAACAAGTCGAGCCGAGCACTTGAAACTTGAGTTTGACTTATGAAAAAATGGTAAAGTTTGAGCTTAACTCATTTATTTAAACGAGCCTAACTAAAAGTATTACAGGTTGAGCTTGGCTTATTTAACTCATTTATAATTAATTTTTCTTTGCATTTATGAAATTTTTTCTTTAACTACTTTTTAATTTTATCAATTTAGTACTTAATAAAGATTTTAATATTATATGATAATCTATAAAAATAGAGATATGTACTTAACATGTAATATTTGAAATTCAAGATTTCTTAACTACTGCTACAAAACAAAGAAACTTTAAAAGCTTAACCAAAACATCATAAAAACATGCCCTTGCCAAATACAATTTAAGCTTGACCATTACAAAATATGAGTCCAAATATACAATTTAAGCTTAACCATTATAAAAGCACGAGTCTAAAAAAAACATGACCATCATCTATTCATTGAAATATCTAGTCCAATACTAGCAGAGCAACTCCACCCAACAAAAACACACCACAACCCAAAGAAGGCATTCCACCAGAATTAGAGATGAAAGACAGCAACCCAAAGCCAGTAAGTAAATCGCAAGAATCAACCAAAAAGCAAGAGGTGACTAACTTTCTCCGCACACCACCAAAAGAAGTAGCATGATCACAAATCCCTTTATCTCGAGAGTTGTCATCCTCACACCCCAAAGACTGAACCAACAATTTATTAAAGAAGAAAGAAAATTGAAATATCACATACCTTACTACTCTTCTTCTTCTTCTTCCTCTTCTCCCTCTTGAAGAAGAGGTTCTTCCAAATCCAGCCATTCAAGAAGTTCTTGAACTTCTGCTTCCATTTCAGTAATTCATTACAATGCATCATCTGGAAGTAATATTATTCCTAAATGTTGGAAGCGTGGGTTGAAAATGTATGCTAGAGAAATAGCACTACCCATAATGTTTCTCACGATCGTTTCATCCCTAAGCCGTGTATAAACCTCTTCCGACACAACATGATGGACAAAGAAGGCACAACATTCAACCACTCCACCTGGAACTTCGGGGTTTGCTCCAGCACCTAGATCTTCGGGGTTTTCTTCCACAACACCTAGAATATGTTGGTTATATAATGTCATGAATTGGTAATCATTTCGGGTGTGTAAGAGAATCTCCTCCATTAATGATGAGCTTGCTCGAGAGAGACGAATAACGGAATGGTTATGGGAGAGGGAAACAGAGGTACTGCTATTTCTTTTTTCAGCGGTGCGAAATGAATTGAAATTCATTTGTCTGGTGTGGACTTTTTTAGGTTATTTTATTTAATTATTTAATTAAAATACAAAAGAAGAAACGTAAATTTGGATTGAAACCCCGGGTTCATATAGCATGACGGGCCCTCGTATCGTATAACATTACATATTTAATGGTGAGTGCATTTAGTTTAATTTTTGTAGTCTTTGTGAGCAATACAAATTAACCAATCCGTTTGTGGTATAAGTGTCGATACAATTATTTCATATTTTCTCTGAGCAACTCTATCTCCGAATACGCAACGAGTCATATCATATTTCTTAGTTTTTGTAATAATTATTTCATTTTTTTTACCTCAATTAAAGTTTGTGTTTTAAAATAAATAAGTTAATTTATTTTGCACGGGTCAAAAACACTATTATGGAAATAATTGATAACCAAGGTCGTTATATATAATAAAAATATCATAGAAGAAAACTATCATAAAAATCTGTTTTAGAGGGGGAAAGAAAGATTAACAAGGTAGTTTAAAAACATAATGTAACTTATTTGTTAACTAAATTAAGTGTGAGTAGTCTATGGAAAAAATATGTATCATAACTTATTTTTTAGACTCGTATGGAGGCCAGAGTAAGACAGACAGAATATGATAAACTACTATGTCCTCTATTAATTTGTGGTTTGGTGAGCCAGTATGATAGAATGAGTTTATCTTGTTGCTTATTAGTTTAAATTCTTATCCTTGGGGGTGGGGGGTTAGAAAATTTGTTTCCCGTTTAACCCTTACCCCATAATCATAACCCTCTAAGTTCTACTTTGTAAGATGGTGATAGCATTGTGGCCCTGTCGAGGTGGTGGTGCAATAGCAGTGATGGAGCTCCGGGGAGATGGTGGCGTGGGTGCCACACTACTCATGTGCAACTCTGTCGACCATTAATGGTAATTAAAAGTTATTTTTGAAAAAAATATATTTAATTCTGATACAGGGATAATTTTGTCATTTGGGTATTATATATATATATATATATATATATATATATATATATATATATATATATATATATATATATATATATATATATATATATATATATATCTTGTCATGATCTATTTTAACTCGAACATAAAATAGAACAACATAATGCTATCTATTGAAAGACAATAGCTTGTGAGTTATCTAGCACACATCAAATGTTGAATATGATAAGAGCTTATTATGTTCATATCATATCATATCATATCTCTATCCAATTCTCTTATCTATCTTTATCCCATATGATCATGAGCCCTTAATGTTTTGTTTGGATAAAGAGAAGAGGGGAAGAAAGAAGTAGGAGGAAAAGAAGTAGAAGAGAATAGAGAATGATTAGAAAATGAGTAGATATTTGAGTATTGTTTGGATTGAAAGAAATACAAGAAGAAAAAAAAAATGAGTTTTCTCTTCACTTGTTCGGTTAGATAGAAAAAATGAATTTTCCTTGTAATGACAAATTTGTTCCTCAATTTGTTTTTTGAAATACAAATAATAAATGAGGAATAAAATAATAGAGGCGTCTAATTAAATTGTTAAGTTTTTATTATCTCTAATAATTAATTACTAAAATACTAATTAAATTTGTAAATTTGATTTTATTGCATAAGCTTTATTTGATATTTAAAAATTAACAAAGAAAAATTATAAATTATATCATTTAATTCTATTAATCAACCTTTAAAAAAATTTGATCAAGATGGTCCAAAAAATTAGTGGACTAGTTATAAGGAACTTTAGTGAAGCAGAGTCACCGAGTTCCATTTCTGTTGCAAGTTTGCAACACAATTGCCAGTCACTGCGTTTTGGCTGGCAGATTCGTCTTCTTCTGCATCAGCACCGAAGCAGAGTGGCATCCCAGCAACGTATCACCCCCGTCCCAGTCGCATCTGTCCAAAACAACCACCGTCGAACCGCCATAGCGACTCTGTGTTCTTGCCACACTACTCGACCCAGCCACCGTGTCGTCAATCCCCGCAGCCGACGCCCACCGCGCCCAGCAGAACCGTCGCTACAAGCCCAGTGACAGCCGTCGTCCACCACGTCGCATGGCACCGTCAGGATCCGAGGTTGTTACAATGTAATTAAATCATAATAATAATTTAAAGAATAATAAAATAAAAAATATTTTAGTCAAAAATAAAATAAAATAAAAATATTTAAAATAAAATAAAAAAAATAAAAGTTAATATTCAAAAATATAAAATATAAAATAAATTTCAATCAATAAAAATAAGAAATATTAAAGAAATAAAAAATTAATTTTTAAAAATTCTACATAATTTTGTAACAAGGCTAAATATATCATTTTATATAATACAAATAATTTAAAAAATTAAAATAACTAAATGTAAAAATATAAATTAATTTAAATACCAACAATTAATTTTAGAATTTTTTTTTTTTTATTTTATCTCAACACTAATTTTGTTATTTTATATTATTTTTAAAAAATCAAAGATATAAAAATTATTTTAATTTCTCTAAAAAAATTACTCTAATAATTTAATTATATTTAAAGTATAAACTAAAAATCAATATTAAAAATTATAAAATTTTAATTTTAGTTAAACACTATTGAAAAATTTAAAAATTTAAATATGATTTTGTCATAAGGATAATTTTGTTTTTTATATAATTTAAAAATTGAAATAATTAAAAAAATTAAAATCTAATTAAATATGAAAACATTTATAATAAAAACGAAAAATTTAAAATTTATATTAAAATTATAATGTTATCTAGTTGATTATCTTATGAATATCAAATGTCGGATAAGATAACAACTTATACTGCTATTATCCTATCTTACTCATATCCTGTTCTCTTATCTTATACGTCCTTATCTCGTTACCATGTCCTGAACACCAAACGAGATAGATGGAAAGAAAGAAAAAATTGGGTACCACATCAATTTATATTCTCTTTTTTAAAACATTTTTTTTTTACTACCAACATGATGTGTCACAGTTGGTAGATAACTGACTCCCTTAAACATGTGGTCAGAATTCGATTCCTGACTCATGCATGCGTATGAAAGAGCATCTGTTGGGAAAGGTCAATCCCTTAAGTGGATCTCAGTCGCTCAAGTGAATAGTTTTTGACTCTCGGTCGGATACCCGATATCCAGGTTAAAAAAAAATAAACATTTTTTTAACTATAATTTTTTTTTTTATACATAAATCCCAACCCAGGTGAAAAGTGAAAAATAACCAGCATAAAGCCTGGCTCCTAACCCTGCGTCCCTGTGCTGTGACTAAAAATTACGATTGCAACTAATTCCCCTGGCCCCTGCGACGACGAGCTCTTGCGTCCCTGTCGTCTACGTGTTTGTCGTGCGCTATTGTCCCTTCCGCCGTCGTCCCTTCAAATCCGCCGTCGTCTCGTCGTGTGCGTCCCTTCCACCTGGTATGTGATTCTGGTCTTTAGATTTGAAGATGCAATATTGTTTTTACATTGTACATTGTGGTTGGAGTTCAACTGTTGAGAGCATTGTGAATGGTGTGCCAATGATTGCTTGGCAATTGCTTGTGTGATTTGGGCCAATATATATCCCAACACTGTTTCGCTCAATCTTTTGCTAGTTACTTTAGTTGCGGTTTCTATGCAAGCTAATCATTTGGCCCTTAATATTGCTGAAGGGTGGACTTCTCTGAGAGTTTCTTTTGATTGGTTTGGTTGATTCTTTGGTGGTGCTTTAGATTTTTTGGGTGATGGCTTTATAGTTATATGTTTTATGGTTTTATAGTAATAGGTTTTTGGTTAATGGGGTATGTATCCTCCGCCAAAGTATCAGGGACAAGTAACGTGTCTTCACTGGCTTTATAGTTATGTGTTTCAAGGCTTGCAATTGCAAATTTATTCACTTTACTATAGTTTTTGTTCATCAGTCCATGGTTACTATAGTTTTTTTTCTCTGCTGTTTACTCCTTGGATCAGGGAGGTGCTTTTTTGCTTTGGTTATTTTAAGATATTTATTTGCATTTCTTCATCGGTCTTTGCAGAAATAATGATCAAGTGTAAAATAATTGATGCTTTTTTCAACAGGAAAGCTTAGAAATATAATGATTCCTTTACATTTTAAGAATTGATCAACTTTGAGTTTACATTGCAACTTAAATTTGAGAAATATAATATGATATTATATATTTGAATTATGCATTTATTTTGGCTTCTCTAAACTTTTGGTTCAAGGTCCACCACTGCTTCACATGATGACACTCGCACAGTGCCCGGTCCTCTGTGACAACAACAGTACGGATGAACTCTACGAGAACCAATTTATTTCAACTGACATTAATATTGATTGGAGGCCTTCACCTGTGATTGCTTTAGCTACGAGCGTCGACGGCTTACGTGTCACGGCGGCTCGCGAAGATGGTTCCTTGGAGCTCTGGCTCGTTTCTCCCGGTTCCATCGGTTGGCACTGTCAGCTAACCATTCAGGGTGACCCTAATAACATTGTTTCGTCACTAATCTGGTGCAACGGCAACGATGCTTCCACTTACGGTGGTCGTTTATTCTCATCTAACATAGATGGCTCCGTTTCTAAGTGGGATCTTTTCCACTTGAAACAAACAGTACGTATCTTTCCTTTTCTTTCCACATTTTTCATTTTCATTTGGACATCACTGATTTGTTTATCATGCAAGTAAACTATTGCTTCAAAACTCAAGTGTTTTTGGATTGTTTTCAAATTCCAATTTTGAATTTAGTCCCCATATCTAAAAATTTTGGAAATCAATTACATGTGCAAGCTTTAGCAAATTTGTCCCTACCATCAGCAAATTGGTCCTTAAATGTGACACATTTTTTTGATTTGTTCCCCTATACCTAACGTCCAGTTTGCTGGACTATATCACTTATAAGGATCAATTTGGTGACGTCCAGTTTGCTGTACTGTGTCACTTATAAGGATCAATTTGGTGACAGCAGGGACTAATTTGTTAACCTAACCCATGTGAACCAATTTCCAGTTTTGTTTATGTGTGGGGACTAAATACAAAATCCGCATTATGTATTGGGATGAAAACATCAGTTAAACCTATTTATTATTATTATGATGATGATGATGATGATGATGATGTTGTTGTTGTTGTTGTTGAAAGAGTGTTCTTAAAGGCCAATACATCCGTTCTTTTTTATTGATTGTTGTCGGCAATTAGTTATTTCCTGACCTAAATATATTTATTATGTGTTTATAGACAGTACTACATTCAGATGGTGTCTCAATCTGGAAAATGACTGTGACACTGCCTAAGAGCGGTGTTATAAATGCTGAGACAAAGGGTGATCATCTGGGGAATGGATACCTTAATAAATTTAAGGATTCTGATGAACCCGAGAACAATGAAAGCGAAGATTCTGACTTGCCTGGTACTGTCAAGCAATCTGTTCTTGAGTATCCACGTGTAGCTATTGGTTATAACGATGGATGTGTGAGAATTTATGCTGTCTCTGATGCCGATGAATTTATGTATGTGAAATCCTTGCCTGAGTCAACGGTGAGATATTTTTTCCTGAATTGTCTAGCTTGCTGCAAGTTTTCCTTCTGTTGTGCTTGATTTGTTGATTCCTATTTAGAGAATGTTTTGTGGTATTGTTTTCAGGACGAGTTTTAAGTGTGACTTGGAGTGAAGATGCTAACTACATATATTCAGGAAGCAGTGACAGGTACATATTAATGTTGTGATTGATCAGTGATCATTGGCTACCCTATTTATCTCCTTTGTTCTTTTTCTAGAGTGCAAGTTTATATGCTTGATTCTGCAATAGATCAAGCAGATACAGCATAATCCACCAATTTTTTTTTTAATTTTTGTCATTCATACATAGTTAAATATGCTTACACATGTTTCTTCTCTTTATCTCCTCACAGTTTAATACGATGCTGGGATGCTATGTCGGGTCATGAAGTCTATAGGATTAGGGCTGGACTTGGAGGTTTGGGCAGTGGACAAGAACTTTGTATATGGCCATTGCTGTTCTTAAGGTGACAGTGGATGCATCATTCTGTTGATATGAATACTTCTGAACTTCATATTCACAACCTTTATTACTAATTAGTTAGTTGTTATTTTAGGTCTGGCACACTTGTTAGTGCAGACAGCAGCGGTAGTGTCCAGTTTTGGGACAGCCAACATGGAACGCTCTTGCAAGCACATTCATTACACAAGGGAGATGCAAATGCTCTTGCAGCAGCACCTAGTCATGATAGGGTGTTCTCTACTGGTTCGGATGGCCAGGTATGGAATTGCATTACTTTTTGAATCCTTATGAAACCAAAGTAACTAAACTTTCTTGCACTGCAATGGGATGTTAATGATTGTTTTTGCTTCGATTCAGTTTTACAAAACTTTGTTAGCTGTTTGGCATTTTTTTTTTGGCAATAGTAATTAGTAGCGTAAATGCATTTATAAATTATCTCACATAATTCCAGTGCATATAAGAATACCATGTTGCAAAGAGTGAAAGAGTTAAAAAAAAGTTTGAATAGTACAGTGATTGAGAATAATAGGGAAACCAAAAATCATAAGTTGAAACTTGAAATAGAAGTGATAGAGACGATGGTTGAAATGGATTACTAGAAAGGTAGTTCTACCCTCTTACATAGTATGAATGGTGATGAGAATTTGTGTGATGGATTCCAAGAATTTAAGACAACTAAAGTAAACATCTTTATATTTCCTTTGGGGTACATCCGTACATATGAGCATGAATCTGTACAAATCAAATTGTAGTAACTATCTCTGAATGCCTAAGTTTAATTGCTACACACGCAACCACTGTACACTCCTTACTCATTAGCCTTTAGCTTTAGTTCCCCAAGTTGAAACTCTTACAAGTTGTATTCCTAACTATAATATCTGGGTTAATTTTATGGTTTTTTATTTTTGTCAAAAAAAAGATAAAAGCAGTGGTAAGGGATGGTTAGAATCCTTTAAAGTATATTTTAGAATTTTACCATGACTGAGTTAGTAAGTATTGAGTTTAGCATGATTCATACTGTCTTATCATTGTTAATGATTGACCAATACATGAAACATTGGTGGTTTTATGTTGCTATGATCCCTTATGGATTGGTGAGCTTTGTTGCGAGTGAAACAAGGTTGCAACATTAGTGGAAGTTTTTCAAACTCCATTCATTGTATTTGTTATTGGAGATTTAGCTATGTGGGTAATAGAAGAGATGCAGTAACATTATTGAGTAGATTCTGTGCTATTACCAAATCAGAAAAACTCTTAAAGATTTAACCATATATTCCTTAATTCTCACTTCCTCCAACCTCTGTCAATGTGGATTTTATCACTTTGCCTTGTGAAAGAGTGTTAACTGCCATCTCCGACCTTAACATTCATTTCTCTCTCAAACTTTCATGTAATTACTTTAGATATTGTAACAAGTACAAAACCTAGTAAAAGATAATTAATTCCATAGATACAGTAATTTTGCTAGTACCTTAGAGGCAAAATTACTGTGTATATTAGCCATGTAATTGAAAAGTAATAAGGTTGTTTGCTGGCAATATGTATAGTTTTTTTCACTCTGGTTTGTTTTCTGTGCCTCTTTGGTTTTTGGTTTAAATATCTATGGTTATATAATATATGCTGTGTCATTCCTATGCTTCAAATGTGATTGTCTCTGTATCTTGAATTGCTGTTGGTGGAGGTCCATTGTCTATCATATCTCACAAATCAGTGTATTGCATTTATTGAATTCTTCTGCTTTTATATATTCTCAAGAAGCATGTGATTATGTGTTATCTCTACAAGTCAAAGTATTGTCATATTGTTATTCTTTATTCATCAAATTATTTTCTGCTGCTCTCCTTTCCCTTAAGGTTCCATATTATCCCATGCTTAGTCTGTTAACCAAGTGCATTATAATAATGTTGGTTTAGTTTATTTTATATGAAGGTTATTCTTTATAAGCTGTCTAGTCAGTCAATATCATCCGACGATGTCAATTCTCCAATAATGATGAAGAGATGGATCTATGTCAAATATACAAGAGCTCATACCCATGATGTCAGGGCCTTGACTGTTGCTGTACCAATAGTTGAAGAAGGTCTGTTTGAAAGTTCTATTGTTTTTAAATTTTTTGTTATTTATTCTGTGAAAATTGTATTAGCATGTTTGGATGAGCTTATTATGCAAAATCCTAAGGTGCTTTGGGCATAAGCAAAGCATTTTTGGAAAAGTTGAAATTTCAAATTTTTAAGTAGAAAGCTGAAAAGTATTTTTGCTGCTATTTTCAGAAGGTCAACTTTTTAGCTGAACCAAAACTGTTTTTCTATGTAGAATAGGTGTTTATTTTCTGTGAAAAACTTGTCAAATTGGGCACTATATTTACTGCGAATGTAAATGAGATCTTTAGTTATGAATGCATTTGTCATTTCTGTTCCTTAGCCATGCACTTGTGTTTAGCAGATTCTTTGCCAAATGAGAGGATTAAAAGAGTTCGACGTGAAGAAAAACCCATGGATTTCGGTTACCATAAGTGGGCCACATGGGGGTTCCAATGCTTATCTCAGCAGGAGATGACACAAAACTCTTTGCATACCCTGTGAAAGAATTCACTAAGTCTTTGCATACTCTCAGAAATGTTCACACAGCTGGAGGCCATGCAAAGGCTAAAATGCTTGCACGGGTCAAGAGTCGGGTTTCTCTAAAGATAATTTGCAGCACCATTTCTAATTCGGGGTGCTTGTTGCATACTCTGATCATGTGGGGCCTAGTCTCTTTGAATTGAGTGTTGGTAGAAAAGAACTTCCTCAAAGATTACCATTTGCCCATTCTATGATTTTTACTCATGACTCCTCTTGGTTAATAGTAGCTGGGCATGATAGAAGGATATATGTAAGCTAGCTATGTACTTCATCTTCATTTTTGGATTAAAATATCATAATCTTTGGACTAAAGAACTATATAGTTTACTTTATTGATGCTCTTCACTTTTGAATGCTATAGGTTGTGGATGTGGGCAGCTCAGAACTAGTGCATACTTTTACACCCCGTTGTGATTTGCAAGATGAGGAAGTACCTTCTACTAAGCCTCCCATAACAAAATTATTTAGCAGTTCTGATAGGCAGTGGTTGGCAGCTGTGAATTGCTTTGGAGATATATATGTATTTAACTTGGAGATACTAAGGTGCTGCCTCTAATTTGCTTAACCTTTTCTTTTTAATTCAGGACGCCTATTACTGTAGTTGTTTTGCTGCAGGTAGCTATGACATCCCTATAATGCTTAAAAAAATTAAAATTAAAAAACACAAAATTTTAGGGAGACTCACATGAGAGAACCTTCAAAAAGTTTTAATTGTGGGGGTTTGTAGTGATTGGAACCTTTTTGTGCAATAGGCAGCACTGGTTCATTACAAGATTAGATGGTGCCTCTGTTACAGCTGGTGGATTTCCGCCCCAGAACAACAATGTACTGATAGTTACAACTTCCTCAAATAAAGTGTATGTATTTGACATAGAGGCCAAGAAGCTGGGAGAAATTGGAATACACGTTCTTCCCAGGAGATAACAGGAATTTCCTGGTGAAGTTATTGGACTTTCATTCCCTCCCTCGTCAATTTCATCTTCAGCTGTTGTTTATAGCTCCAGGTATGTTCTTACAAATATAAAGTTGACATTTTGCATTAGTGAAGTGAGCAAAATAAATGAGAGGAGTACATGTCGTATGCAACATAATTTTTTTGATGAGACTAGTGGTTTATTAATATGAAACTAGTGGTTTATGTTTTTAACATGTGATGCACTATTTTTTTTTGTTTTTTGTAACTAACGAAACTTAAAATTGTTTCTGCAATAGTTCCCACCCTCTTCCACCACTCCCCCACCACAAATATATATATATATATATATATATTCTGTTATCTTTCACAACCACCATTTTCAGAACCGGACCAGGCAGTCAGACCGATTTAATCAGGAGCCGGTTCCAAAAACATTTTCATAACCAGAGAGTAATATCTATATCTGTTGGTACCGTAAACAGCACTCTTATATGGCATGAAAGACATAGTGCGAATTGTTTGATGAATACATGTGGCACACAATCACACGATCATTCAAATTATCTTAGCAAGTTAAAAACAAGAAAAACACAATGAACGGTGACTGGTGACTGTAAATTTGCATTAGTTTCGTTTCGTACTGTTAATCATTTCTCTTTTGTAAATGTGATACACTTAACCCTTTTATGTCAGTTGGTTTCAGAATTGTGATACACTGATAGTTAATCATTACTGGCTCTAAATAGAAACTATGAAAATATTAAATTTATGACTTGTATACTTTTATTTTTGTTTGAAATATTTATTTCTCATGTTTGAAAATTGTTCTATTTTCAGGGCAATGTGCTTGATTGATTTTGGGTTGCCCGTGGAACCAGATGACAGTGATGTGCTAAATATTCAAGATTCAACAGCCAAGAGTTTACAAAATTTTAATGTCAAGAAGAAAATTAAATATTTTAACTTTAATGTTTTACCTTTAGAGAATCCTGTTTTATTTTTAGCCTATATGTCAAAAAATTCCTTCTTTATGATAGACAAACCTTGGTTGGAAGTGGTCAAGAGTTTAGAAGCCCCACCAGTCCACAGACATATTTTCGTTTCATAAGTTATCTGAGAGATTGTTCTCAGCTTGAGGGAATGCTTCGTGGGAATAACACTTCCCTGACTCTCCATGGCTGGGTTCCATTATCATGTATTCCGTTTTCATACTCGGTTTTGCTCAATTAGTAACAGATTTACATTATTTTTCTATACATGTTCTATAGTTTTACGTACTCTGGACTATGTCTTCCGCTTGACGTGGTAGAATCTTTTATGACACGATGATTAAGACATACAGGACTTGAAATTAACACTCTTAGAATAATTGGGCTTAACTCCACTCTAAAAGCTAGCTCATAGAGGGAGGGATGCTCATGTTATTATAAATGGTTCTAGGTTCATATACTCAACCAATGTGAGACTTTTTTTGAGGGAAAAAGTGCTCTTGCATTTCACTAAAAATCAATACTGCAATACAATCCGGAACAAAATCAAATTCTTGAGGGTTACCCATACTTGTAGCCACCTTAGTCAAGGTATGAACAACTACATTAGCTTCCCTCCTAGTGAACTCTATAGAAGAGTTTATGAAACAGGAATAAAAGAGGTCCCTACAATCTTTAATAATAGCATCAAAAATTGAGTAGTCTGCATGGCTAGTATGGAAATTATCCACTACATATTTTGCATCAAGCTCAAAAGTAACACTGGAGAGACCAAGTTCATTCACCCAGTCAAGAGCATTAAGCAAACCAAAAGCCTCACCTTCATGGACCTGTAACTGAGAATTGCAAACCAGTGTCTTGGTTTTGATGAAGGATACCCACTCATCTCTGATACAAAAGCCCAACCCAACTTTGTTCTGCTCAGTAAAACACGCATACATGTTGCACTTGAGGTTGCCATGCACAGGCTTCTTCCACCTTCGGAGCTCAATATCTAAGATCCTGGCGTCCGTTGCTGCTGCATTTCGTTGGGACCTATCCACATGCGCATGCTTCCATTGGTGAAGGAGACAAAACGCACGACTGGAGATTTGGTCACTGAGCTCTTGTTTCCCCTCCTAAAGCTTCAGGTTTCGGCTTTTCCAAAGGCTCCATAGGAGCATGCACCAGATTTCTTTCCTTGTTGACGAAATTTGCACCAAAATTCTCCAAAAGAAGGCTTCAAAATTCACAGTGGCATTATAGATGTCTTCCATGACTCCCCAGAACCCTTCTTTGAGCCAAAGTATCTTAGTTTTCTTGCAGTTAACAAAGGTGTGAGCAAAGTGGTCCACATCCTCTTCACAGTTGACACAGTAGATGGGACAGTTTACACCCCTGTTATGGAGTTTGCTTCTAACTGGGACACACCCACGCCCCAACTGCCAGAGAAATGTATTCACACGAGGTGGGAGATTGAGTTTCCATAATTCTCTCCAGCCACCATCCACATGTAAGTGACTAGTATAAAAGAGATTGCTAAGGCAAATGTTATAGGTACTTCTTATTGAAAATGAACCTTTCTTCTCAAACCTCCAGCTGATGGCGTCTTCTTTGATTGAGTTAAGGATGAGAACCTTCATGATTTCTTGCAAGTCACCTACTGAGAAAATCCCTGCCATATGGTTTAGATCCCAGCTTCTTGTCCCAGGGAGAAATAGATCCTGGACATGCAAAGGCGTAAGACTCGGGTCACAAGGCAGAGAAGAAGCCAAAGTGAGTCCATTACAAAGCCATGGGTCAGTTCAAACTTTTACCTTATCACCTAGGCCAATAAACCATTTATATCCCTCTTTAATCAGAGCTCTAGCATTCCAAATGCTCCTCCAAGAAAAACTTTGGTTGTGACCAAGTTGAGCCCCTAAAAAATCACATCTAGGAAAATATTTAGCTTTGAGTAATCTAGATGTGAGAGAGCTAGGGTTGGTCATTAGTCTCCACCCTTGTTTTCCTAACATAGAGAGATTGAAAGCATAAAGGTTGCGGAATCCCATACCTCCATTATTTTTATGAACCGACAATTTATCCCATGAAAGCCATTTGATTCCTTTCCCTCTGTTATTCGAGCCCCACAAAAAGGAATTCATCATCTTTTCAATCTCATCCCCTAGGGAGTCCGGGATTAAGAAATGCTCATGAGATACGTAGGGATCGCTTGAAGCACGGACTTTATAAGAACTTCTTTATCGGCTCTAGAGAGGCATCTACTACTCCAGGAATTGATTTTCCTCCAAACACACTCCTTGATATAGTTGAAAGTTGATTTCTTGCTCCTGCCAATCATAGAGGGAAGCCCAAGATACTTTCCGGTGCCTAGGCAAACAGGAACATCCAGAATAGAGGCAATGAAGTTTTTAATAACTGGATTAACATTCTTACTAAAGAAAACTTCAGATTTATTGAAATTTATCATCTGACCTGATGCTTCCTCATAAGTCAACAGAATCTGCTTCATTACCCGAGCCTCTTGATCATTAGCTTTAAAGAAGAGGAAACAATCATCTGCAAAGAGCAAGTGTGTAACAATAAGGGCATTGCGACAAATTTTGGCACCATGCAAAGCTCCCCTTCTTTCTGCTTGGTCAATGAGAGCAGATAGGCCTTCAGCATAAAGAATGAATAGATAAGGAGATAGAGGATCTCCCTGACGAAGGCCTCTGCCTGGAAAAATAGGGCCAAACTAGTCCTCATTAACCAGAACAGTGTAAGTAACAGATTCCACACACATCATTATCCACCCAATCCACTTAGCATCAAAATCCATCTTCTTCATAATCTCTCTCAAATAGCTCCAATCAATATGATCATAGGCTTTGCTAATGTCAATTTTAAGGGCTACCTCACCAACTTTACCATGACTCTTCCCTTTCATAAAGTGAATAATTTCAAAAGCTATGAGAGCATTGTCAAGAATAGATCTTCCTTCAACAAAGGCAGATTGCATTTCAGAGATGCATTTAGGAAGCACTTTTTTTAGCCTGATAGCTAGAACTTTGGATAAAATTTTATACACAACATTGCACAAAGATATCGGGCACCAATCTTGCATGCTAAGAGGATCATCTTTCTTAGGAATAAGACAAATGTTTGTATCATTAATAGAAGGGGAAATATTACCAGTTTCAAGCCACATCTTGCCGGTCTCAAAAATCACCAGCCCATAAAAGTCCTCAAATCTGGAATAGAAAGCAGCATTTAGGCCATCTGGGCTTGGAGACTTCCCAGAATCCATGTGAGCTAAAGCTGCTTTGAATTCTTCAATGAACAACGGGGCAGTTAAGAGAGCATTGTCCTCCAGTGATATCCGCGGCCCAACAGCTTGAATGACTAGCCCATAAACCAATGTGGGACTTAGACACTAAATAAACACAATAGGAATGTACTGTATAAATATGCTTTTAAGCCTTGATAAGATGAGAGCAATTATACTGAAGAAAAAAAATCAAGCATAGCCTTGATATGTAGTTGTAGCAAGAACTAAAACATTTTTATCTGGATAACTTTAATTTGTTAGTAAAAGTTGTTCACTTTTAATTCAAGAATTTGGATAACTAGTAATACATAAGTAAAATGCCTTTTTTTAAAAAAAAAAATTATTCTCTCATCACTTTTAGAATTTATATTCTTTGAATTATCTACTCTCTTTTTTTTGTTGATAAAAGCCAAATTATGGCAATTCATTCATAATAGTGTTAGCAATACAACTAGGAGCAATGTAAAAACAACAGAAGCTAGCATACAACAAAGACGCCCTAGCCAAAGAGTGAGCCACTTTGTTTGCTTGCCTCCTAATAAATTTTGTTGAAAAGTTTGTAAAGTAAGAAGTAAGACCCTTGCAACAATTGACAATGATACCCAACTCAGTAATATTTTCCTTTGATGAAGATAACTCATCCATCACCCATTTACTATCAACTTCAAAGTGGACGTTGGTGAAACCCATCTCAATGCACCATTTAACGGCAAACAAGAGACCCATTGCTTCCCCCACCTTCACTTCCAACTTTGATTCTACTCACATTGTTTTAGCGTGAACAAACTTGCCCTCATGATCACGGATGCACATGCCAAACTCGGATAAATTTATAGCCTCAAAGAAAGCTGCGTCAACATTGCATTTCAAAGACCCAAAAGGAGGAGGTGACCATCTGGCTCGGGTAATTCCAGGACCAATAGCCACCCAATGGGGTTTCCTTTTCCTAGCTAAAATCCAACTGGACAACATCTCTTTTGAACAGCTGATGACTTGAGTTCCAGTCATATTCTCATTGTTCCACAATTTTTGGTTCCTGGCCTTCCATATGCCCCACAATATCATCACAAAATCCGCCCTTTTATTTGAGTCAATAACACCACTGTCCAAGAAATATAACTCGGAGAAAGAGTTCACCTGGTTAAGAAAAGGATCAATGATGTGCAAATACCCAGCTTGAATCAAAATATCTCTACTCTTGTCACACTGCAGTAATGCATGACACTGAGATTCAAGACCAGTTTCGCATCTCACATATGAACTTGCACAAGCCACCCCACGCCTCTGCAGGTTTATTCTAGTGGGAAGAACCTCCCTGTATGCGTGCCAAATGAAGGACTTCACTTTGGGGGACACTTCCAAGTTCCAAATACTTCGCCAATCTCCATCTTGTTTCAGATGAGCCGTGTTCAATAAGGATTCGATACAAAGTCTATAAGATGAACGAACTATATAAAAGTCGTCCTTACTATATTTCCATATGCGCATGTCCTCCCCTACTTCATCAACTAAGGGCATGGCTAGTATAGTAGCAGCATCACAAGGAGTAAAAAACTGACGCACAAAATCTTCATTTCATCTTCTAGTACCAGGCATAATAAAATCACTGACCACACAATTATGAGCCATTTGGGTTAAGTTAAAATGGTGATTCAACCTTTGACCATTTGCAATCCAAGGCTCATTTAGGATTGGAATATTGTGTCCATTGCCAATTCTCCATCTAGAGCCCTCATTCAACAAGACCCGAGAATTCCAGATGCTACGCCAAATAAAACTTGGATTATGACCAAGAATCGAATCCAAAGCTCCCATATTTCTGAAGCTCCCATATTAAAAGAGCCCTCATTCAACAAGACCAATCCTAGCATTGCCAAATTAAAAGCTCCCATATTTCTGAAGCCGAGGCCACCAAATTCATTCCTCATAGATAGCTTATCCCGTTTCAACCAATTAATGCCACGCGTATCTCCCTTCTTGGATCCCCACCAAAAAGAGTTCATCATCCTTTCAATCTCTTATGCCAACGAAGGAGGTAGTAAGAAGACACTCATGCAATAAGCTGGAATCGCTTGGAGCACAGACTTCACCAGAACCTCCCTGCCAGCCTTGGAAAGATGTCTGCCACTCCAAGAATTAATTTTCTTCCACACCCTGTCCTTCAGATAATTAAATGTAGCTTTCTTTTTTCTACCAATTAATGAGGGAAGCCCCAAATATTTTCCTGACCCAAGACAGGTATGGACTCCCAAGATATTAGATAAAGCCAATCGAGTACCATCATCCACATTCTTACTAAAGAAAATCTCGATTTCTTGAAATTAACGCTTGACACGATCTTTGCTCAAAAGTAGCAAGAATTGACTTCATCACATTACATTCACGCTCACTAGCTCTAAAGAACGAAGCTATCATCTGCAAAAAGAAGGTGACTAACAGAAGGAGCACCCCGACAAATTTGAATACCATGAATGTCACCCCTCCCCTCAGATCTTTTGATTAGGGAAGGAAGGCCCTGAGCACAGATAAGAAAGAGATAAGGGGAGAGGGGGTCACCTTGCCTTAAGCCTCTGCCTGGAACAATTGGTCCAACAGAATCATCATTAAACAGAATTGAGTAGCTAACAGAGGAAACACACAGCATAATCCATCTGACCCATCTATCACAGAAACCCATCTTCTCCATCATAGCACGGAGAAAACCCCAGTCCACTCTATCATAAGCTTTGCTGATATCTATTTTCAAAGCCACTTCACCTCTAACTCCCTTTGTTTTGCATTTCATATGGTGGATAATTTCAAAAGCTATGAGCACATTATCCAGGATAGATCTTCCTTCTACAAAAGCAGACTGCTCTTCTGAGATACACTTTGGCAATAATTTTTTCAACCTGTTAGCTAAGACTTTTGCCACTATTTTATATAGAACATTACACAAGGATATAGGTCTCAAGTCTCTCATATAAGAAGGGCTATCAAATTTAGGAATTAAAACAATATTTGTATCATTAAGAGTTGATGGAAAGTTACCAGTCTCCAACCAGTAGCAACAAGCCATGAAAATATCCTTCTCACAAATATCCCAAAAATGCTGGTAAAAAGCAGGATTTAAACCATCCTACCCGGAGATTTATCCGGGTGCATCCGGAAAATAGCTGCTCTCACAATTCCTCTCTAGTGAAGGGAAGTTCCAACCCTTGATTATCTTCCACCGAGACAATAGGGGACACTGCCTCAATAATCGGAGAATAAATGCTCTCTTTGTTCTAGAAACAGGTTTCCAAAATAGTCCTTTGCAAGCTCACAAAGACTCGGTTGACCACCTACCCATTCATTGTTATCATTTTTTAGCTTGTCAATAATTTTCCTTCTCTTTCTGGCAGTAGCAGTCAAGTGAAAAAATTTTGTATTTGCATCTCCATCTCTAAGCCAAAAGACCTTGGCTCTTGGCTTCCAATAGATCTCCTCTTGAGCCAAAATTGATACAAGCCTTTCTCGCCGTCTCTCATAAATCAAGGCATCCTCTAGATCATGAGAAATTCTAGTAGCCTCCAAAAGCCTTTTACACTGATTTGCTTCTTTGCCGAAATTCCCATTGTTTCTTACTCCAAACCTCTAGGTCCTTACTATACTGCTTTAGTTTAGAAATAACATCATCATGTATCCCATTCTCCCAGCTAGACCGCACCACATCACCCACCTCGAGTTCTCCAAGCCAACGATTCTCGAAGCGAAACTTTCTCTGGTGCTTCTGAACAGGGTGTTGATCAATACAAAGTAGGAGTGGTGAATGATCCGAGACAGGAGCTAAAATATTTGATAATTGTGCATTCGGAAATAAATTCAACCACACCTCAGAAGCCAAAGCTCTATCAAGACGTTCTTCCACCGCCTTTACCGCGAATCACGACGGTTTGCCCAAGTAAACTGATACCCATTAAGAGGAAGATCAATTAGATTACACTCTCGAACAGTGTCACGGAAGCCATTTATAAGCCAGTTCGGATGATCGACTCTTCCCCTCTTGTCCTCGGCCATTAACAAGTCATTGAAGTCCCCAATAATGAACCAAGTAAGCAATGACATTGTAGCTAAGTTTCTTAAAAAATTCCAGGAATCATGTCTTCTAGTCCTCTCAGGATAGCCATAGAACCCAGTCAACCTCCATAAACCTCTGTCATTATCAGACACCTCCACATTAATAAAATTCGTTGAGTAATTGATAATGCGACATTCAAAGGATTGTTTCCAAATAATCGTAATACCTCCACTACGTCCCTCCCTATCAACAGCAAAAGAAAAATCAAATCCTAACTTTACATGAATTTCCTCTATTTTGCCCAGTTTGTGGTCCCGAACGAGGTCCATCGGCGAAGAAACTGCACGCAGGTTGCCCAAGCCTCGGCAGTTCCAACTTAGTATACTCATAGTCCCCGGCAACCCTGGCTGCCAGGGTCCGCCGCTAAATTTTTTTTAGAATCACACTATCAGGACCAATTTCCATGCAGTCCACGTTCTTTGACTCCCCCTACACGTGATCTCCTTCACCCACCAACTCTGTTAACTTTCTTTTCTTATCCCAGTCCAACTCTCTCTCCTCATAATTGTCCTCATAATTGCCCTCATGATTGCCTTCTTTCATTTCCGTATCCATTCCTCTCTCTCCAATAAGTTTATCCTTAATTTTAGGAAAGAGAATATTTGGGTTTCTAAATATGTCAACGATTGAAACCATTTTTGCGTCATTTACTGCCCCAGTAATCACCTCCTTAGGATCCGCATCTGCATTAACTGCAGATTTGAATTTTGAAACTTTCTGTAGATTTGGTGCTTCCCAACTCTCAGCTCCTTCCTCCCTCAGCCACCCCTCACCATCATCCCCCTAGTTCCTCCGCTGCTCAACCCGTAACTCCGGTCCCCATAATCGGCTACCATCATCATCATCTAGCAGAAATAATTTCTCACATAAATCCTCCATGTGACCTAGCATTCCACACAGATAGCAAAAAGACCCCAACCTTTCATATTTGAACTGAACCTCCTTTGCCTCCCCTCCTGGTTTCTTCACTCTCTTCAGTCTCTTTAGTGGCTTGCGCACATCAAGGAGCACTCAGAATCTCATATAGGACTTAAGAAAATTTGAATTGTTTTTTGCATCGTACTCTCTGAATTCACCCAAAAAGTTTGCCAGGTGCTTCCTCACCGCTTATGTCATAAACCCTATAGGGATCTTATGAACTTGAACCCAGAAGGGTACGTTGAAAAGTTCCACTTCCTGGGGTGTCTGACCCTCCTGCATCATTCCCAGTATCAACAAATGTCCGTCGAAAAACCATGGTCCACCCCTCAGCACCCGTTGGACATCCACCTTATGGAAGAACTTGAATAGAAATATGCCTCCCTCTGCCTCCTTCACGTTTACGCCCCTTCCTGGCTTCCAAACGCCAGTCATCCTTTTCCTCATCATGTGAAACCTGATTGACCTCGTTGTTAGGAATCTCCCAACCGGGCACAGGGCTGAGTCTCCATCCAGTACTCGTCGAACCTCTTCCATCGGGACCTCCAAATCTGCCTCCTCATCCTCTAACGTTAACTGGGCAAAGTTAGAAGATGCCATTGATAGATATCTCGCACACAACTCACTCTTTTATCAGATATAGGAAAACTTCTCACAGAGGAGAGAAAAATTTGAATTATCTACTAATATGAACAAATTGTTGAGTTTTGCATGTTCGGCTTTAGTCTCTTTCGTATCTCTAATTTGAATTCGTATTTATTTTTTAAAAATTTTCATCGAGATCTCTAGTTTGAGTCTTTATTCTTAGTTCATGTTTGGTTAACATTTTTGTGAACCGAAAAAGAGGGGAAATTGGACTTCTTAATGATCTTACATGAAAATTTGAAATGCACCTCCTGTAAAAGTCCATTTGAGATCTGCATAAACAAAGGAATGTTAAAAGAGAATGTCATATAATATTTTTGGTGGCGTTTGGAAGAGCTTATTTAAGCTCCTTTTGACTTATCTGATGTCATAAGCTCTTATGCAGTGTTTGACAGAGCTTATAAAAATAACTTATGACATCCCATAAGGAGTTTTTGACTTATTTTCATAAGTCACTGGGAGAAGCTTATGGAATTATCATAAGAGTTTATGCACTAAACACCCTCTCCGTATTTTTCACTATTGAATCCTCTCATGCCCCTTTCTTTCTTTTTCTTTCTTTAAGCGCTTATGGCATAAGCTCTCATGCGATAAGGTCTTATATGATAAGCTCTTAATTAAGTTGTTTACCCAAACGCACCCAAAGTTGAAAGTAAAGCAAATTTGTTGAGAAAATTTGGTGTATCCAGCTGTAGCTTTTATACGAAGTATAGTTTTGAGCAAATTAGTCACAATTTTAACTTGGTTATACAATTTTGTTTTTTCTTTACGTAGGGATTTTTAAGTTAATGAAAATTAACGTGTTTACTTTAAACTAAAAGTTTTTTTTTTTACTCAATTTAAACTAAAAGTTTAGGAAGAGTTTAGTTGCACAATAAAGGCCATGGTTGAGAAAATAGCTTAATTAAATTAAATGCTTATATATATATATATATATATATATATATATATATATATATATATATATATGAAAGCACTTATACAAATACCAAGCCTAATTTATTAATCCGATAATGATAATTGCACACCCAAATAGGACACCCATTTGGGACACCTGGTTAATTATGTATAAATATTTGGTTAATTCAGTTCATTATATGATTAATGAGCTTATTTATCATAACCATGTAAATATTTGGTTAATCACATGTAAATATTTGGTTAATTCAGTTTCTTATATGATTAATGAGTCATCATGAATTAACCAAATATTTGCACGTGATTAATCTACAATGAACTGAATTAACCAAATATTTATACGTGATTAATCAGGTGTCCCAAATATGTGTCCCATTTGGGTGTGCAAGTGTCATTACTCTTATTAATGGATGCTAGAAAACCAATAGTTAGCAACACGCCAACACCCTCGAAAGAGTCATGTTATTCGAACACAAATTTTGGACACCATATATGATATCGTATATGTTTATTTCTATTTTTTACTTACTTTTTATTTTTTTTATACATGTTTTTTTCTCAAAAATATATTTAAAAAACAAAGAAAACACGTCTCCCCATTTTGTATTAAAAAAAGATGGTAAGCTAGTGAGTCAAATTAGAGTAGTTTATTTGGTTTTGGAGGATATGATATGCTTGGAGAAGAGCAACTAAAGTCACTTCATCCTTTCGTCAAAAAAAAAAAAAGTCACTTCATCCTCATCTTCACTGTATTGTAGTCCCATCCCATAGCTTCCCTTTTCCTTCATCACTTGTCTTTCTTTCTTCGCTCTAATTCTGATATATAGTATATATCATTTTTGCGTATCCTCTCGTTTAGGAATTCCAATAAGCAAGGGAGTAGCTAGCAAGCAGGTGCGCATACAAAAGCATGTCCACCCAATCGCCACCTCCTCCCACCGCTTCCGATGAAAACCAAGGTTTTTTTAATTTCCTTTTCTTCTTCTGATTAATTACTCATTTGCTCTGAATCTGAATTCAATTCGAATGTTTTCGGTCAACAATCGGTAATTTTATTCATTTCACCTTTCTTATTTATTATCGATTTCTGTATCATCCGTAATTGTATCGGCAGCTACATCGGAGCTTTTTGATGATTCTACTTTTCATTTTATAGAATAACGTTATTCTTTTTGCTTTCTGTGTTCCTCTTCTGTGTGACGTTTGTATTACATTCACATGGTACAAAGTATGTCTTAGAATATCTTTGGAATATCGTAGTTGATTTTTGAAATATATTATGAAATCAATTATTAGTCATCTAATTGAGATTCAGGAAGCAGTCTTTGAGATCATATTAGGCTTAGGAGTTTAGTATTAGTGTAAATAAGACTCTTGAGTTAGTATTTTGTATCACATCATTCCTATCAATGTTATTCTCATTCACCACTTTCCCTCTCTTTTCATTATTTCGCTCTCCCTAAACATAATTCTTCAACCGCATATACTATTTATAATAGATGAGGGAGGATAACCGTCCCTAACTAACTCTGCTGAGTCAGCTCAGCTGATCCTAACTACTTAACTACTGTGTTTACACACACTCACTAACATACCCCCCTTATAAACACAGGGTGTATGTGTTACATTCACTAACATACCCCTTTGTAACTGGAGGTAGTGTTTACAAGAGAAAACCTATCAATTACTCCAAGGTTGCCTCCGAGTTCCTCAAATTTGGATTGTTTAAGGGGTTTAGTGAGTAAATCTGCCACCTGATCTTGTCCAGGGATGTGACAAACAGCTAGTGATTTGTCTAGGACCCTTTCTTGAACAAAAAATAGATCCAACTCCATGTGCTTGGTTCTCGAATGCAGCACTGGATTGTGTGATAGGGAAACCGTGCTCAAGTTGTCACAGTAGACAACTGGACTGAGAATAGGAACCTGCAGTTCTTTGAGCAGAGATTGGAGCCAGAGGACTTCAGCTGTGGTTGCTGCCAGGCTTCGGTATTCAGCCTCTGTGCTGGACCGAGCCACAAGAGTCTGCTTCCTAGACCACCAAGACACTAGGTTGGGCCCGAATACACACATGAGCCTGACACAGATCTCCTGTCATCTGTATCAGCAGCCTAATCAGCATCATTGAAGGCTTGAATGCTGAAAGGTTGACCCTGTGGAGCTGGTTTCAGTAGCAGGCCATGACTGAGTGTGCCCTTTAGATATCTTAGAATCCGTTTGACAGCCTTCCAATGTTCTTCTAGTGGTTGGGAAAGGAACTGACAGACTTTGCCTACACTGTAGCATATCTCTGGCCTTGTGATTGTTGCATATTGCAAGGCTCCTACAATGGACCTATATTGGGAAGGGTCAAGTAGATAGTTACCTCCATGCCTTGTCAGCTTGCAGCTGCTTATCATTGGTGTAGGGAGAGAATTGACTTCTGCCATATGAGCTTTGGAGAGTAAATCTCTGAGATACTTGGTCTGGGACAGTAATAGATTGCCATTGGGTAGCTTCTTGACCTCTACCCCCAGAAAATAGTCTACCTCTCCCAACTGTTTTAGAGCAAAAACTGAGTTCAGTTTCACAATGAGATCTGTGATCCTGGTTGACATTGAGCCAGTGACAATAATGTCATCTACATACACAAGTACAAAGGTGCAGTGGCCTCCAGAGTTGTGAATGAATAGTGATGGGTCACATTTGCTGGACCTAAAACCAAACTGAAGCAGAGCTTTGGTTAGCCTCTCAAACCAAGCCCTTGGGGCCTGTTTTAGGCCATAAATGGCTTTGGTCAGCTCACACACTTGCCCAGATTTTTCACTTACAAAACCAATGGGTTGCTCCATATAAACTTCTTCAGCCAATAGCCCATTAAGGAAGGCATTGTTTACATCCAGCTGTTGGATTGCCCAGCCTTTGGTAATAGCTAAAGTGAGGACCACCCGAACTGTAACAGGTTTAACCACAGGGGAGAAAGTCTCTGTGTAGTCAAACCCCTGTTTTTGGTGAAAACCCTTAGCCACTAATCTGGCTTTATACTTATTTACTGACCCATCAGGGTTTTCCTTGACCCGGAAAACCCACTTGCATCCAATGGCTTACCTGTGAGGTGGTAGATCAACCAAGGTCCAAGTGTTGTTCTTGACTAAAGCATCATACTCAAGCTGCATGGCCTCTTTCTAATGGGGTAAGGTCAAGGCCTCCTTTGGGGTGTTAGGTTCAACATGAGTGAAAAGTGCAGTGGACATTTTTTACTTAGCTCTAGTGACCATTGGATGAACATTACAGTTCTGTGGGGAGGGAGTTGGAGACTCTAGAGTGGGTGCAGCCAGAGAGGAAGGTGAGAGTGGATACTGTGGAGTAAGTCCTGAATGCAGGGACATAAAGGAAGTAGTAGTTGAAGAGGAGTGTACTGAGGGATTTGAAGTGTGATGAAGAGGAGACAGAGAGGTAGATGGGGCAGGGACAGATTCAGGAGGTGGAGGACTGGGTAGTGAAGAACCTGAATTTGTATGATTTGAAGTAACAGGACTGAGAGTAGTATGATTCACAGGATTAGACAAAACAGATAAGGGAATGGGTGTAGTGTTGTTACTGGACTGAACAGGGTTGGTGGAGGGTAAAGTACTGGGAACAAGGCCAAAAGGGAATATATGCTCATCAAATTGGACATCTTTTGATATATATAACCTGCCATCTTTAGAGAGGCACTTGTAGCCTTTATGTGTAGAGGAATATCCCAAAAAGGTACACTCAGGCCAGCATAGTCATAGGATCTGAGCCAGCAGCCATCATAGCCATAGGACCACCTGAGTGTGAGGTCTGAGAGTAAGTAGCTTGAATCACTGGCCTGGAATTGTTCCAAGTTCCAGGACTTTGCCAGGGCAAAGGCAACAAAGGTGGTTGATTAGCTAAGGAAGATGACTGTTGATCATGATATTGTCTAGGAAACTGAGTATTCTGATGATAGTTGTGATTATAGGACTGTGCCTGGGAGGAATTGTAGTACTGAGGCTGATTGGAGTACTGAGGCTGGTTAGGACCTCTATCAAGCTGAGGAGCCCGAGAAGGAGGAGCAACATAATGTTGATCAAATCTGTAGTAACAAGTTACTGCATCATGATTGGTTCTGTGACAAATTTGGCATTCAATTCCTCCTCGATTGTAGAAACAACCACCTCTTCCACGGTCACGGTGGCCATGGCGACCACCACGTCCACCTCGAAATCCATTGACAGAAGGATTAGAATTCTGGTATTGATACTGAGAATTATTCGAAAATTTATTTGTAGAAGGAGAAGACATAGGAACTGGCACCTGATTTTGTTGTGAAGAAGAGGTGTGTGCCAGATTAACTGAGAAAGCATCTACAACAGTTTTGGCTTTGAGGCGTTCAAGCCGAGACCCATGCGAAAGTAGAAGTGCCTCAATCTCAGCAACCATTTGGATTGAGACGAATCTCGATCGTAGGGAACAAAATGTGATACTCCTCAGGCAAGCCTTCCAAGATTGAATCAATGTGCTCTTGCATAGTAATCGGATTTCCAATTGAAGCTAGGGCATCAACGAGAGCCTTAATTCGAAGCAGATACTCATCAATTTTCCGATCTCCTTTCGATATGTGGCGCAATTCGGATCTCAATTGTGCGCTCCGAGCTTTGGTCAACGAATTGAAGTGGTTATGAAGTTCATCCCGTAGTTCCCATGCGTGAGAGCAGCCAATCATGCGAGGATGAATCGAATCCGATAAGGAGTTTAACAGCCAAATGAAGATGTGTTGATCCCGTGCTTCCCAAGCAAGGAACTCAGGGTTGGTGCGATCGGCAACGCGATCAGCATCAGTGAGGTATCGATTCGGAATTCGTGGACTTACGATGTATCGTTTGAGACGATTGGCTCGAATCACCGCTTCAACAACTTGGCACCAATGGAGGAAGTTGCTATCGGTGAGCTTCACAGTAACGATAGAGGCGAAGTTAGGTGGAGTAGGCGCCGGTGGCGGTGGTGGAGGATCAAGATCTGATGCGTAAGCCATGGCTAGAACTTTCAAGCTCTAGATACCATATTAGAAACACAGAGCACTGAGAATAGAGAGAGAGAGTGAAGAGAAGAGAATCAGAATTGAGAAGATGAACTTATGATTGATTAAGGACTAGATACATTGGGTCATCTATTTATAATAGATGAGGGAGGTAATAGATGAGGGAGGATAATCATCCCTAACTAACTTTACTGAGGCAGCTCAGCTGATCCTAACTACTTAACTACTGTGTTTACACACACTCACTAACAACTATCCATTATGATGATGATTTTTATATTTTTCGTGAGATCCTCCTGTCTCTGTTAGCAGTCACCCTATTATGTTATTAACTTAAAATTTTGTGCCATTCTCATACATTACATTTTGTATCTCAATTCTCTCCTCCGGGCACTCAGCATGCATTCACATGATATGTCCGGCATTCCACAAATATGATAAGTAATGATTTTTATTCCATGAATCAAGGGTAAGCACGACATAAAAAATGAAGGCATATATTTAATTTTGTTATGTTTGATAATATTAACTACAGATATGTTGAAGTAGTTTATCTTATATTATGTTTAATTATATATCATACAATATGCATGTGATAGTTAAAATTTTCTTTATTTAAAAGTTATATGCTCTTTGATCTTGGTCACCTAGGTACCAAAATTCTGGCTCCGCCCCCGTGTTTAACCTACATGGGGATTAGATGGAAAATTGAAGACAGCGAGACACAGAAAATACACATGAAAATATATTTTGCTAATGAGACTGAAAAATTTATAGTACAAAATCCTGACCTAACAACTCTACATATACTAAAACTGCATCAGGGAAAGACACTTATACAGACACATGTACCCTTTGGGGGTACTACTATTAATTTCTAACTTAACCAACAAGACACAATAAGAAATCATATTTATCAACAGTTTCTTTATTTTTATTATGCCAGATTTTTAGCTTCCTTCATCATTTTATTGTATTGCTTGCTATTGAATATTTCCATGCTTGACTGGATTTGCTAGCAGAATGTTAGATATAGTATAGTTTACAGTTTCTGAAACTTATTCTCTATCTTTCAATTAATTTCTGTTAGTTGTGTTAGTTGTTGTTAGAAGCAGTTAGTATAACTGCCTTCCCTTTTTCTGTTTCAGTTAGTTAGAGGCAGTTAGTGTTATCACACTGCATCACACTGCAGTTGCATATATATATTGTATCTGCTCTCTGTAACCGATTAAGCTTTCAATAATATGAACTTCCTTTATTCTTCTTTCTCTGCAATTCTTTAATTCTAACATGGTATCTAGAGCTTCTAGATCCTAAGCCATGGCTTCTGTTAATCCCTTCGCAAACCCTAGCACACCACAATTCACACCTTCTCATCCAATTTCTTTGAAACTTGATGATAACAATTTTCGGCAATGGAAGCAGCAAATTGAAGGTGTTGTTCGTGGTCACAAGCTTCAGAAGTATATCACTGATCCGCGAATTCCTTCAAGATTTCTCACTGATGAAGATCGTGACGATGATCGTGAAAATCCAGAGTACAGTGACTGGGAGCAGCAAGATGTGTTGATCTCAACCTGGCTTCTTGCGTCGATTTCCGATCCATTACTCACCAGAGTTGTCAATTGCGTTCATTCTTGGCAGATTTGGGATGAAATTCATAGGTATTTTCAAAGTTTGTTGAGCACCAAAGCAAGGCAACTGAGATCGGAAGTGCGAACCCTAGCGAAAGGTAATCGCACGGTTTCAGAGTTCATTCTTCACGTTCGCACTCTTTCCGATTCTCTTCTTTCCATCGGGGACCCGATTCCTCCTCGAAATCTTTTAGAAGTGGCACTCGAAGCACTCCCCGAGGATTTCGATCCTGTAGTCGCGGCAATCAATAGCAAGAACGAGTTTGTATCTCTTGATGAACTCGAATCTATCCTTCTGGCACATGAGGCGCGACTCGAAAAGAACAAGAAAAGTGTTCTTCCCGAGTCTGTGTCCATCAATCTCACTCAATCAACTCAAGGATCGAGTTCTGGAAACCTCAACAATTCTGCGAACTCTGCTTCTTCAAACGCATCGTTCCCGACTAATCAATTTCCAGAAAGCTATTCACATGTAACTGGTGGAGATTTTGCAAATCGTGGAGAAACTTTTCGTGGTAATCGAGGTGGTGGACGCTATGGTGGTGGTAGGAATAGAGGTCGTGGTTGGGGTGGACGCTCAGGTGGGCGCTCCAATATTCAATGTCAAATCTGCAAAAAGTATGGCCATGATGCAAATATATGCTACTATCGACATTCAGGTCCCAACAATTCTGACCAGTACTATCAGGGACCATTTCAGAATCACCATTTCCCTCACTGGCAGAATCAAAGACCACCCCTTCCTATGCTTTCACAGCCTTCTAGGCCTTCTACTTTTACTCAGAACTTTGCAGCACCACTCGGGCCACAAAGACCACAAGCCTTTCGGCAAGGTTGAGTCTCACTTTAGCAACACTTGGTACCCAGACTCAGGGGCATCCCATCATGTCACTCCAGATCCTTCAAATCTGACTGAGACTGCTTCCTTGCCAGGTTCTGAGCAGGTCTACTTGGGTAATGGCCAAGGTTTGTCAATTATTAAAATTGGTTCCATGCAATTCACTACCCCTTCCCACCCCACACTCCATTAATCTTACACAATCTATTGCTTGTTCCTCTATCACAAAGAATTTGATTAGTGTCACTCAATTTGCCAAAGATAATCATGTCTTCTTTGAGTTTCACCCTCCTTTTGCCTTGTTAAATCACAGGGCTTCCTCGAAGTTCTCACTGCGTGGCTCGGTTGGAGAAGATGGTCTCTACAAATTTGAAAATGTCTCCTGTCTAGGGTCAAACCCTCGCTATAGCTATGTCTTCTGCTCCAACTTGTAATTCAACAAGATGAATAACGTTCCCACATGTAATTCTGTTTCCTTATTCAATGTAAATTCGAAAAAGAATGTAAGTACTTCCACAAATATAATTGACAATGATTCAGTTGATTCCCATGAGTCTCCTATTTCTGTTTCTTATAAGCTTTGGCATGCACGCCTAGGTCATCCACATCATGATGCACTTAAACATGCACTTCAATCTTGCAGACTTCCAATTCCTCACAAAGACCCTACAAATTTTTGCTCTGCTTGCTGTCTGGGTAAGGCACATCGCCTCCCAGCTTCTTCTTCCACCACTAGCTATAAGTTTCCCTTTGAACTTGTAGTATGTGATCTATGGGGTCCTGCTCCTACCAAATCCTCATGTGGGTGCACCTATTTCTTAACTTGTGTTGATGCATACAGCCGGTTCACTTGGATTTTTCCTTTAAAACAGAAATCTGACACCCTTTTCTCAATTTATTCAGTTTCGCGCTATGGTAGAACTCCAATTCAATACCAAAATCAAAGCTGTTCAGAGTGATTGGGGGGGTGAGTTCCGTCCCTTCTCCAAGTACTTATCTGACTTAGGCATTGTTCATCGTCTCTCATGCCCTCACACCCATCACCAAAATGGGCTTGTGGAGCGCAAACATCGCCACATTGTTGAAACTGGTCTCACCCTCTTAGCTCATGCTTCCCTCCCCTTTAAATTCTGGGATCATGCCTTCCTCACTGCCGCATACCTTATTAACCGCCTTCCCTCACTTGTGCTTCAAAATCAATCCCCATATGCTACTCTTCTTCACAAAGAACTCGACCTTAAATTCTTAAAAGTCTTTGGGTGTGCCTGCTACCCTTTCATTAGGCCCTACCAAAAAGACAAACTTTCATTTAGGTCTCAGGAGTGTGTGTTTTTAGGTTACTCCTCTTCCCATAAAGGTTATAAATGTCTCAATCCGGAAGGGAGGATCTTCATTTCAAAGGATGTCATTTTTAATGAATTACGGTTTCCATACAAAGAGCTGTTTGCTTCCCCATCTATCTCTCCACAGAGTTCCACATACTTTCCAGTTTCCTCCATTCCACCCTTACTACCTTCCTCTCCTTTCCCACTTGCCTCACCTAGTCCACCTCAGTCCCTAAGTCCATCCAGTGAGAATCACTCCTCTGCTCAACATATTCGACCCACACCGACCGCACAGTCTCCCACCCAGTCCCAAAGTCAAAACAGTATGAGTTCCTCCCCTGCTCCACCTGTACAGTCCACACCCACATCCTCAGACCAGCCTTTAGCTCCCACTTCATCCCCTGTTTCCTCACTTGAATCCTCCCCTTCTCCCCCACCTCTTCACCTTAATATTCATCCAATGCAAACCCGTTCCAAATCTGGTATTGTCATGCCCAGATTGCACCCCACTCTCCTTTTAACCCACATGGAACCTTCTGTAAAGCAAGCCTTGGCTGCTCCTCAATGGGCTGCAGCCATGAAAGATGAATTTGATGCTCTTATGCACAACAAAACCTGGACTCTGGTTTCCCTTCCACCAAACCGAAAACCCATTGGTTGCAAATGGGTGTTTCGAGTCAAAGAAAACCCGGATGGAAGTGTTAACAAATACAAGGCCCGCCTTGTGGCTAAAGGGTTTCACCAAAGAAGCTGGTTGTGACTACACGAAACCTTTTCCCCGGTTGTAAAGCCGATCCACGGTTCGCACTGCTTCTATCCATTCTTTGTCTCTTGCAAGTGGCCAATAAGGCGCTTGGATGTTAACAATGCCTTCCTCAATGGTCACCTCCATGAAGAAGTTTACATGCAACAACCCCAAGCTTAAGTGCAAGATAAGAACCTAGTTTGCGGGTTACAAAAAGCCTTGTATGGCCTCAAACAGCGCCCGAGCCTGGTTTGAAAGGCTTAAAGTCATCTCTCGCCACGAGGTTTTGTGGCTAGCAAATGTGATCCCTCCCTCTTTACTTTGCACACCACCTCTCACTGTATGATGATCCTAGTGTATGTTGATGACATACTTGTAACGGGTAGCTCATTACATCACATTCAGTGGCTCTGTGATGATTTACACTCAGAGTTTGCCCTCAAACAGCTAGGCAACTTGGATTATTTCTTGGGTATTGAGGTCACCCATTTGCCCAATGGTTCACTTCTTCTCTCTCAATCCAAATACATCCGTGACCTACTGACTAAAGCTCATATGGAATCAGCAAAAGGAATCAATACTCCTATGATTGCTAACCTCAAACTTTCCAAGGTTGGAGCCGATTATGTTCTCGACCCTTCTCTTTTCGATCCATTGTTGGAGCACTACAATATGCAACACTCACTAGACACTGAGAGATCTCCTACTCAAGAAACAAGGTTTGCCGCTTCTATCTCACCCTTAGAGGATCATTGGAAGTGTCACAAACGTATTCTTAGGTACCTTAAAGGTACCATTCATCATGGTCTTTTGATTCAGCCTCTTGCCATGCATACACCACTAACTTTGACAGGATTCTCGTGATGCTGATTGGGCATCGGATCCGGATGATAGGCGCTCCACTTCTGGGGCATGTGTTTATCTTGGACCTAACCTCATCTCTTGGTGGTCAAAGAAGCAAACTCTAGTTGCTAGATCCAGTGCTGAAGCAGAATATAGAAGCATGGCAGCCCTATGTACAGAAATTCTCTGGGTTCAGTCACTTTTAACAGAATTAAGGGTTAAAACTCAGATTCCTAGAGTCCTATGTGATAATCTTAGCACTGTTTCACTGGCTCATAATCCTGTCCTACACTCCAGAACCAAGCACATGGAGCTTGACATCTTCTTTGTTAGAGAAAAGGTGCTAAATCAAAGTTTAAGTGTTACACACGTTCCAGCAATTGATCAGTGGGCTGATGTTCTCACAAAACCACTCTCAGCAGCTAGATTCAGTACACTCAGAGACAAGCTCAGGGTTTTTGACAAGCTCACACTTGCTCAAACACCTTGAGCTTCTGCGGGGGAATGTTAGATATAGTATAGTTTACAGTTTCTGAAACTTATTCTCTATCTTTCAATTAATTTCTGTTAGTTGTGTTAGTTGTTGTTAGAAGCAGTTAGTATAACTGCCTTCCCTTTTTCTGTTTCAGTTAGTTAGAGGCAGTTAGTGTTATCACACTGCATCACACTGCAGTTGCATATATATATTGTATCTGCTCTCTGTAACCGATTAAGCTTTCAATAATATGAACTTCCTTTATTCTTCTTTCTCTGCAATTCTTTAATTCTAACACAGAATGTTTCAGTCTTTCAGATAAATTGCAAGTTACATTGTTTTCACTTTTCAGTATGACAAAATTGATTTGCCTAATCCCTTTTTTTGGTATAGGTGCTGAAATTGTGCAACCAACAGATGCCAATTCGCAAAATGCCAAAGAGGAACCCGTTAAACAAGATTCAACGACATCAGTCTTTGTCAACTCGCAACCTATGCGGGAAGAACAAGTTCAGAATGCTGTGAAATTTTTATCACACCCAAAGGTTAGAGGTTCCCCTGTCATCTACAGGCGATCATTTCTGGAGAAGAAGGGCCTTACGAAGGAGGAGATAGATGAAGCCTTTCGGCGTGTGCCGGTTAGCTAGATTTTTATCAGTCACTCAATTTTCTAGACTGCTCTTTTTATTGTGCATATACAAACAACCAATTGATTATCAGTTTATCACTTTCCTGTATGTTCATCTTTTTAATCCTTACCTTTGGTTCAAATCACAGGATTCACCTCCAAGTGTGCAGACATCTGGTGTAAATCAAGGTGAAGTTTCTAATGTTGAAGTTACAGTATGGTTTTCTGTGTTCTCCTTTTCGCCTTTGGGTTCTGTTAAATTCTAGTGAAATCTCCATTTAATTTTGTTTTCGATTGAACTGGATTGGTTCCTGCTTCAGTTACATTTTGAACATGGCTTATTGTAATACGAACAGATGGACAATTGAAGACATCATCAAACCTTCAACAACAAGCCCAACCACAAACTTTGCATCCGGGTGTACCTGCTTCTAGTGGTGTTAATACTTTGTCGCAAACCTTATCACGCTCCAGATTTCACTGGTACCATGCCCTTATTGCAGTTGGGTTACTGGCTGCTTCAGGTGCTGGAACAGCTATAATAATTAAGGTATTTACAACCAAATGTTCTGTGTGATGCCATCCAAATTGGTGTCTTAATGGACTAGGGGCATATTGCTGATTATGTTCATTATGTTATTGACATTTTTGTCCTTTCTTGTACTTAGAATCTTGCTATATGCACAAGTTGTATCAAATTGTGGTTTGATCCTCACTGAACTTTGAAATCCATGTTTTAGAATTCCATTCTTCCTCGGTTAAAATCTTGGATACGCAAGGTTGTCTTAGATGAAGATGATGAACCATTAAAGAAAACAGACAAAAAAATAACATTAGCTGAAGAAGCTGCACAAGCTGCAAAATCTGCTGCAGCTGCAGCTGCAGATGTGGCTAGAGCAAGCCAAGAAATGCTGACTTCAAAAGTTGAAGGTTGGTATAATAGAAATTTAATTTGCATGCTATAAAATATTTTTGATTTGTTTTAATGCTCCCGCTTTTCCTGGATGCCTTTTATTTCTGAGAATGACTGTTGTTGTTGCTGCATCTTGTCTTATACTTTGCAGACAGGAAATACTTTGTGGAAGTTGTGAGCCTTTTAGATAAGCAAGTACAAGAAATGAAGTTAATGACTAATGCAATAACAAGATTGGAAGGTAATTGAGCATAACCATTTGATCTATCAGGCTAAGATGAGAAGTTTCCGATGCTTTGAAGTTTGAATATTTTATAAAAGGTTTTATGGTTTGCCGATAGTGCTTGAATATTTTTCAAAAATACGTGATTGTGTAATTGATAAACTTGTGTATTTATAACCCGTTGACAAGGGATATGATATATAGTGACCAAGAACTTTGACAAAATTTATGTGCATTTAACTATTCTAACAGGATTTTGAGCTTCCTGACTCTCAGTTATTCCCTTGAATTTGAATTTCATACAATCTTTTGAGGCTCCCTGATAAATTTTAGTGGCATTTTATGTCAGAAATTCTAGCACATTTATGGCGGAGATTTTTACGGGTTACTTATAATTTTTAAGTTCTTATTTTGTTTCTTTCAAATTATGGTACAAAATATAGCTTTTAATGGAGTCCGTGTCTTGGGGCAAGAAGATCTCCGGATAACTCAAACAAGTTCGAAGGTCAGATATAAATAGACTTAGATGGGGAATTTCTTATCATCTTTAATGAAATTTTGGCACGTCTTTTATGATTCTCATTTGAGTTGTCTGAAATAAGTTTTGACTTTTGACAACTGTAATATTTTTTCAAAATATATGCAGCAACAAATTGCAAATGGCAAGGCGGACTATGATTTGCGTTCAGGTTGTTACATGTTATTTAAATCTAAATTAAATTAGTCTTAGTTTTTGAATTATTACATATAATTAGAATGTCGTGCAGTGAGATCCTTATCCCCACCTGCAACTGTGGAACCATCAAATGCTCCTCATCCAAAGTCGTATATGGAGGTAGTAATTATCTAACTTTTATAGTTCTTTGTTTTGCCACCCCCCTCTCCTCCCCCAGCGTGTGCTGTGAGCCCTGCCTTTATTTATGGGTCATATCTGAATGTTTGTTTTTTGAATCATGTATAGAATATCACTATTATAATAATCAAAAGATAACATGTGGGTTAAATACTTTGGGATTTTACTATGGATCATAACTTTTCTATTGTGGCCAACGTCATTCTGAATTGTGCTTCTGAATGTTCCCAAGTCATCACAGCTGATTGGGTGTGCATGATTAGGATTTTCAACTGGGATGATGAAATTTCGATTTTGTTTGTTGGCATTGGTTATTAGAAACTTGAGTGTCAGTTGCATCGTTGATGCTGAATTTAGTCTAGTTGTTTTGTGTATTAGTTTATCAGAGTATTTTACAAAAAGAAGAAATATGTGTTACCACGAGATTCCTCTTTTTTTTTTTTTTTAATTGAGAAATTCAGTCGTGTGGTTAGGAGTTGCTATTGTTGTTCAGAATGCAATCTTAGGCTCACGCTCCTCCCTGCAGCACAGAGGTTTTGAGAAAAGCCTCGAACTTAGTATTTCCTTGCTTTCCGTAGACTCTCTACCAGCTTGCCCACGACATTTTAGGCCTGATGGGATCTGAGATTACCGATTGTTTAAGCATTGATTCTAGTGGTAATGCAATAAATTTACCTATAGATTTGAACCTGCTTAAGCAGCAAACAATTCTCAAGGGCTTTCATGTTGTACCTGCAATGTTGAAAACCTTGAATAGATACACTTATCAACAATGTTCTGATAAAAACCTTAACAGGTTAACTGGTCAATCCAATCTGAGTTACCTGACCATTCTTTTGAGAAACTGTTTTATATTTGGAATCTTTCTGCCTCTAGTAAACACATCCGCTTTCAAAAGGGCATTCCCTCAAATCAATGATTATTGTTGTCTGTCATGTGGATAAGGATACAAACATCTGAAAGTTCTTTCATGTGCAGCTGCTCATGTAGTACATGAAAGTGTACATTGCCTTAGTTTTGGCAACTGCATACTAGTAATTAATGATAATGAACTATTTATATTTTTTTTCATACTTGATGGAATAGATGCAGTGTTATTTATCTTCCTCAATACTTGTAAGATTTTGTTTGATTTCTACAATTATCTTTTGCAGATAATGGCGATGGTCCAAAGAGGGGAGAAGCCTTCTAACATTAGAGTAAAACCTTTATGCTTTTAATCTGGATACATTTAGTTGCAGACCTAAATCCATACTCATTTGTGCACCATTATAGAATTTTATTAAACTTTTTTTTTATTGAAGTGAAAGTTATTAAAGTTTGATATGTGAGGAGAAGTGTTACTGTGGAGTAGAAGATTATGGTTTACAAATTAAATTATTCTTCGATATTGGGTTTGCCAATTTTATGTGGCCGCCGTTACGTTTATTGAACACCGGGTTTTAATGCAGGACATCAATGATTTACCCCCAGACCCTAGTCAGCAGCCATCAAATCCTCGCTTAGTTCCTAGATCCAAGGTTTATAACAAAGTTTGTCTTGCATTTCCTAAAAAATTTAGGTTTATGAAGTTTTTTTTAATTTAAAATTTGACTAGGTTATATATGCCTCTATTTTTTAACTTTATTTTAGTTCATCTTTGAAGAGTTTCTGTCAATAAACTCGTTTGCAGCATGATGGTTTCTAGATTTTAGTAGTCTGATCACTGATCATATTTGTGAAGATGGTATGTCCTGCAACTGGATCATCAAGAAAAGACAGTTGATCTAGTTATAAATTCCATTTCTAGATTCTGTTTTACTAAGATCATACTATTTAAATTAACAGAAGCTTTTAACATGATTCTTTAGCAACTTTATAATTATCCACTGTTTTCAAACGTCGAGTTAAAGTTTTGGATTTTTAAAACTTTTGATTGGATTAATTAGCAACTTTATGCATAATTCTTAACATTCTTTACTCAGTGGTTATTATTTTATACGAATCTGATTGTTTGCTTCAACTTCTCCCGATAGCCTTGGGAGGTTGGTCAGGTGCAGAACACGACTACCCAAGTTCTTCAGTCTCAAGTAAATGAAGAGTTGAATATCAAGGTCCAAGATACCACTCAATTGAGTGACGACCCGTTGCCTTGGTGGCAGAGGAAAAATGTCAGAATCAGAGAGATTGATAATGAAATTGAGTATAACGGAGCGCCTTATGCAGCTGCTTCCAGTCAGCAGCCAGTCCAACGTCGTGGGTTCCCCCTCAACCTCCTCCGATAGCAATGCCAGCGGCTGCAGAAGCAATCAGACGCCCAAAGCCAGTGGTCCAAAAGGAACAGACATTGGATAATCAGTCAGTAGCTCATTCTTCAGACATCTCTGATGAGGTGAATAGGATCCCAAAACCATCGGAATCTGAAGTTGCAATAGAAGGCAGCAACGTCAGCTCACTTCCCAACTCTAGTGAGATACGAGAAGACGACCATGAAGTTACATATGAAGAGAAATGAAGGTGAATATGACCATCATAACAAACATGAAGTTGGAAGTAGAACTTGAAGTAGTCTTAAAAGTCTAGATAAGCTTGAAATAATATTTGTTCATAATCACTCTTATCCCGTACTTTGAACTGGGCGTCAATACAAGATGCAAATGCACGGTTCTTTTTATGGTAGAATATTTTACAAGAAAGTGTTTTGATTGCATGCATTATTTTATAGTTTGATGATATGTTGCAGTTTTACAGTTAGGAATGCACATAGTGAGTGGTACAATAGAGGTACACTTTGCATCGGTTCTTTTTATGGTAGAATATTTTACAAGAAAGTGTTTTGATTGCATGCATTATTTTATAGTTTGATGATATGTTGCAGTTTTACAGTTAGGAATGCACATAGTGAGTGGTACAATAGAGGTACAAGTGAGTGGCGTAGCCCGAATCTGGTAGGACATTTTATCGAACTTGAACCCGACTCGGTCATTGTCCTATATGCTATGATCTGGTTGGAATTGGGTCAAATCAATATCTTAATATAGTATACAAATTAAAATAAACATAATATATAAATTAAAATATTCTGGATGGTTAAGTCATGAAATTATAAAAGTAGGATATTAAAAAATAAAGTTCTATTTTATAACAATATATTAAGAAAATAAGATTTAATAAATATAATATCATATTATATAAAATTATTGATTTAAGTAAAAAAGTCTTTTTATAATTAGTTGTAAAAATGTATAAATTTTTTAATTGTCCTACTTCCTTTATATAGAGCAGCTCTAGGTGTTGGAAGAATGCTTATGTTATGATAGCGGGCGTCATTTACGTTCGTTAGTGTATATCGCGAGAATCACATTTTTCATGTCTGTCCTCGTGGCTCTTTTAGGAGATTCTTTGTTTTTGTCGTATGTTGCTCCCCGACACTTGCTCGGGTGCTTGTTCCTAGTCGGGCCTATGCTTATGAACCCGAGCATTTTACGGCCAAGCTCGAGTTTGCTCGCGGGACTTGGTTACGCACGTCCCAGAGTTCCCGGGTTTGGTCGCTAAACAGATTGGGCCATTCCCATAATGGGTTGGACCCTTTGACTATGACTTTTTACCATATATGATAGGAACAAAATACGTGCATGTAAAGATGATAAAAAATATGTAAGAGATTAAAATAAATAAATATGATATCACATACAATGCAATCTCTAAATTTTGAATAACACAACTCTTGTTGGTCAAACACTCCAATATATATATTTTTGACCGGATCAAACACTCCAACTTGATAGAACTAATACAATAGAGAATTTGTTATTTTATATTTAAGCTAGGTTTGACTAGACTTTGTATTGAAGATCTTTGACTCGTTGTAAAAAAAAAATGGAAATCTAAAGTGAATTTTTATCCAAAACCTATAAATATTTTGAGTACATTCTAAAGTTTTAAATCATGATTTTTTTTTTTGATTGAACTATGATATACCATGGTCATGTAATTTTATGTAAAGGCTTGGTATTTTATACTTAAAAAATACATGATTTAAGTAATTAAACCATTTGACCTATAACGCAAATGCCATCTAAAAAGGTTTAATTATTGAGTTGATCCCTAAACTATTTGGATATTTTCAATTAGGTCCCTAAACAAAAAAATTCTAATTAGGTCCCTGAACTTATATAAAATTTTCAAGTAGCTCCATAAAGTAAAAAGGTGAATATATAAAATAAAATATAATAAAATGATAGATGATGAAATTTAAAAAATAATATTGTTTGACATAATAATAAAATGATAAAATTTTCAATTAGGTCCCCAAAGTAAAAAGGTGAATATATAAAATAAAAAATAATAAAATGGTATATGATGAAATTTTAAAAAATAATATTGTTTGACATAATAATAAAATGACAAAAAATGAGTGTGAGATAAAAAACTCATTATTTAAAATAATAATAGTAGTAATAAAAAATAAAACATAGTGATAAAAACTATTGTTTAATATAAAAATTAAATAAAAATAAATAAATTTGAGAGATAAAATTTAGTTATTAAAATAATGATAATAAAATAATGAAATAGGAAATTATGTTAAAAAATTTATGTTTTATAATAAAATAGTTCAGGACTAATTGTTCGGGAAGAAACCTGTCTATTTCAAGTTTCATATTCAAATACGTGCGATGCAATTCATTGCCCGGTTTCTTTCCTCATTCTTTATAAAATTTCGTAATTTTGACCGAAACACATATATGGTGAATAGGGATGGCGGGGATGCATAGGATAAATTTTTATTCGGATTATAATGGATGGATTAAAAAAAATCCATTAATCTATTATGATTCATTAAAAATTTATTAAAAAAATTAAATTTATTCACAATTCATTTAATAAAAATCATCAAATTTATTCATTGATAACTTTTTGATGGATGAATATCCAATCGATCAATCCATCCATAAAAAATATTTTAAAAAGTAAATAGTTTTTATGATTATTTTAAAATAATATCTCTCTCATCCATTTACCAAATATTTTTTAAAATTAAATAACCTTTAAAATTTTAAAATATTTTTTAAAAACAAAAAAATTAAAATATTTTTCCTCTCTCTCCTCTTTCTTTCTCCCCTCCCGATCTCCTCTATCTATCCCCCCCTACCCCATCTCTCCTATCTATTTTCTCTCTCTCTTTGTTCTATATCCTTTTCGCCGACGGAAGTAGCTATTTCACGATTTGAAAATAAAATTTGATCACGTAAACTTTCAAAACTCAAGTAGTAAGGAAAAACCAAATTACACACCTGAACTTTTTTATAACCGGCCAGCTAAAGATTATCATATATTTCATTAATAATTATTGTGCATCACAACGGGACCTTTTGCCACAACAGCTCAAATTAATAATTAGTTAGTTGACTTAGTTATAATATTTCAAATATCACTTCCAATACATCACGACTTTGTCATTTTGTGGAGCTGTGATGTTTTTCTCAATTTATTTTTTATTTTTTATTACAAGACGGGACTGAAACCCAAGAGAGGAAACTAAGAATTAACTAGGTAGGATAAGGAGGCCCAAAAAACATCAGCTAACAAAATTAAACCAAGATCCGGAGGTAGAGCGAGCATTTCTGTATAGCCATAAGGTTCTTCAAGACTTTTGTTTGTCAGATAATCAGCTGCAATGTTGCCTTTTCTCATAGTATGATAGAGTTTAACATCCCAGTTTCATTTGGGTTTCTTTCACTTTTAATAAGTTAGTAAAAACAAAGATAAATAAAATTGAAAATAATGAAGAGAAAATTATATATAGTTTTTTTTTTTGAAAAATGATCCAAAACAATAAAATGATTTTGGAGTGGATAAAAATTGATTCACAACTTTTTTTGTTGTTGGTCCATGGATTTAAAAAATAATTGGATGGATCATAAACCATCCACTAAAAAAAATTCAATCCAATCAAATTATATTTATTTATATAAATGGATGGATTGGATGGATTTTTTCATCGATGGACTGAATGGATAATGGATCCATGGATTATTTTACCACCCCTAATGGCAAAGAAAGATTGTTATGTTATTATAAAAAGTGAGAATAGTAAATATTGACTATTGAATCTTATTTGAGTTGTGATGTGATTTTTTTTAAAATTATTATATGATCCTTAAATAATTTTTAATTTTGATCACTCATGTATTTTTGTATGCTCAAGATTTACTATTCTGATATTTTTAAATAAGAATTCTCCTCTTTGTTTTCCTTTGTATAAAAAAAAAGAATTGTTCTCTTTATTTATATATATATATATATATATTGATAATTGAATAATCATGTGAATTTTTAAATGATTAAATAATTATTAACTAAGTTTTAAACTTTATCATCTATACATGATTTAATAATAAAAATTTCACTCAACTCGCGTTTATAAAGTTTGGGATTTTTTGCTAGAACCCTTGTTTGCTCACGCTCAAGTCAACAAGCATCATGCCATCAAAAATTGTCAAATACCATCTTTTGATAATAGCCTCGAAGCATTTAAAAGGATGGATAAATGTTGTGCATGTTTGCTTTGACTTCTACATGACGTGGATGTGGAAGCAATATACATTAGCTTCCACGTTAAATAGGTAAAATAATTACATTTATATCATTTTCAACGTGATTTTATATAAATTTGACGTGAATTTATGTGACGTAGTGCATGTTTGGAATTGAGGTGGGAAATGTTAGAAGCACTTTTGTAACTCATAAGCTCCATTGGATAGTTTCATGTTGAAAGTGCTTTTGAAAAGGTTAGACTCTATTCCAAACATGTTAGTAGAAGCTCCCTTTAGCAGCTTCCACGTTTGAGGCCCAAAACATTTTCCAGACTCTATTCCAAACATATGCGACGGATGCCAAGTCCATGTTAAGGACTATGGTTCTGCGGTATTCTCCTAATACGAATACCGTGAGCATTTTGCTCATGGGTTTCAAAGAATCAGGGGATGTAAGTCTTCTGTAACGAAACGGATGAGATGATTGAGACGCCAATAATGCTGTGACTTGACTTACAATGTTCTTAGGATTAATGGGGTCAAAAGGAATTGATGATTTAAGTCAACTTTATGACTTTTTGTTCCAAAAACAAGAAAAGTTGCCCGGGACTACTTTGGTCCACATATTTTTATAATATATATATATATATATGAATTTGAAGTTTTTTTTAAAAAAAACAAAAATGCCATGATTTTCAATTACGACCTCATGAAGAAAAAAACTAATAAATTGTGGTTGCACTATTTGCTAGAAATCAAAAAATGAGAGGCCATCTCTGTTTGCATTCATCAAACGCCAAACTAGGAATACCAAGCATCTTACTGATTCTTAATTGAATAGATCCCATGCTTAACTTATAAATATCAAGTTTTACCTTATATATAATTAGGGTTTAATAGATTTAATTGTAAATCAATAATATGCATACCTTAACCAGTAAATCTAAATCTATTTTGCTTATAAAAAAAAAGAGTAATATATTTCTTAAATTGTTGGTTACAAAATAATCATAATAAAATTTGACAAGAATTGTACCATAAAACCTCAAACAATATGACAAATGAAGCGACATTCAGCTAATGAACGAGTCTATTTAACCGGCTAGTGTAAAGAAACATTTAATACTTACGAAAAATTTGACATTTAAGACAAGTTTGACATTAAAATTCGTTTAATATTTGGATAATTTATTGACTTTAGAATGGAAAAATCTGAGCTGGTGTCGTTATGCAGCTGCTACTTGAACGTTGCACCTAACCCGTGAAGTGAAGCACGTGACGTGACTGGGTGTTTGTGATTGAGAGCCTATTTTTTTTTATATAAATTTTGCATATAAATAAAATATTAGCAATATAAGATCAATCATATAATTGTTAACAATAAATAATAATAATTAATTATTAATATGTTTAATAAAATATTAGCAATATAAGATCACTCATATAATTGTTAACAATAAATAATAATAATTAATTATTAATATGTTTAATTTTAACAGAAAGTCGTTTTAAAGTTTTTTATATTGTTAATCAAAATCACAAACCATGATACATGTAAGTGATTTATAAGAAAGTTTAGATAAAAGTCAAATATTTTTAATAATATGTTAATATATGATTGGCTAATAATGTAAAAAAAAAATTTACATTGATAATACATATCAATTAAATCAATCATTAATTAATATTATATATTTATTTATAATATTATTAACTTAATGCGTTCAACTTCAATACTTCATGTTCAAGGGAAAAAAATTTCTTTTGTCTACGACACACGGTTGTTAACCAGGTTGAACAAATTATTCGAGAGAATTTGTTAGGTATATTACACGCAAGAAATAGAACAACAATATGTGCCCACTGAATGGTAAGTGTGCGAGTTCAAAATAAAGTGCATAATAAATAAATGGATTAGGATTTTGTTGCAATCATCTGTGTTTCGATTACTTGTATTTCTTTCATATTTTTTTTTGTAACAAATCAAATTAAAGGTTCAAAATAGGGTGTGAAACAAATCCAATAACTGATATTATAGACTATCCGGTCAATCTATATACTAAATAAGTAGAGATCTCCTGTCTCATTTTAATGTATCAATTTTTGTCTCCGTCAATAACATATTGTCATATATTTTACATTTTAGTATTACATAAAATTTTAACTTATATGTCAAAATGTTATTGATGAGAACATGAAGTGATACACCAAAATGAGACAGATATTCTTTGTCCCCAAAATAAAATTGGTATTGTCAGTCTCTTAAACAAAAATAAATAAATGCAATAATGTTTAAAGGTTAAACCAATACTTTATTCTTTATACATAACATTGTTTTTGAATTTGGTCCTTATATGTGAAATTTTTTTAATAGCATAACACGGCAAAATCAAAATGCCTATAAAAGTGACAAAATCAAAGTCACCGGAATACTCATGTCTCCGGATCTGTAACATTGACACCCAATTCTTGATCAAATCTGTGATGGATCGAAGCAGGTCTGCCAATCTGAACCAAACGAACACCACACCAAGACGGGAAACCAAACAACGCCTCACCAAGATGACGAACAACAAAACCGTCGCACACAGACGACGAAAAACACGAGAGAAAAAACCAGATCTATATGGAAAAACCACTTATTTAGATAAAATGGGAGAAAAAACGATGTAAATGGGTGATTCCAGGCCAAAAATGACCTAAAACCACCCCCTCTAATGGTGGCATGAGGCTGTGTGTAGAGAGAATGGAGAGAGTTTGAAGTTACACAGAGAATAGAGATTTTTTGAATCAATCAAATTTTTTTAATAATTCCATATCCTAATCTTTCTAATATTCTTTTTATTATTTAACGAAAAAAATAATTAAATACCCTGTAAGTTCTCAATAAATTAAATGGTGTTTTTTTTTTAACCATGACATAGAAGTATCTAATCAAGATTCAAATATCTGACCACTTGCTTGTTTAAGGTGCTCAAGTCCATTACCACTTGGACCAACCACATGTTGGTAATGATGTTATTTTTTTACATTGGATACTTATTATTTAAGTAATGAACACGATTAAGAAGATTTTCATTAACAATATAGCATTACTAATAAAAATTTAACATTAAATAAAATACAGACATTTAAACATATAAAAATATTTAATATTTGTTTCTTTAAGTAATTAAAAACATTTAATACATGCATAAAAAAAATTTAATACAAGGTAAAGTATTATTTAATATTTAATTAATATTCTCGTACAAAAAAATGCAGACATTTAATATCTTAAATAAAAATTTTTAAAAAATGGTATTTCGTTTTTAAATAAAAAATAAAAAAATATTTCTTGAGCATGAATTAGCGAGACCATTAATATGACAGAATATTTTTGTTTTGATAAGCATTAATATGACAGAAATAAAGTGATATACTTTAAGAAAATCCTTAATAAAAGAAGAAAAGAAAAGAAAATCCTCTAACAATTACTTCAGTGTACTTGTTAGGGATTCCTAACTCTGAGTGCAAATTCTGTAATATAAAATAAAAAAACTCTGAATGCAAATAACCCAACTATCTAGTTAACAATTAACAGGGATTAATTAAACCAGAATATAAGAGTGGAGGATGAGCGCTGATTCCACACTTTACACACTCGTCCTATCTGTATTTCGTCCTCTCTGTGTGCTAATGTGTTAAGAAAATTATTTCTGTACTAACATTATATATTAATATAAGTATGAGTGAATAATAATATAATATATCGTATGACTAAATAAAAAAATGTAGACATCTGAATGTGCAATCAGAATAATCAAATCATTAAATGGCAAGTTACCCACTTTCCATTTCAATTTCCCTTTCCCTCTGACCCTCTCCTTTCACAATTGTATAATAATATAAGAAAAAAATAAACGCAATTCTCAGAAACCACATCCATTGTTGGCTATTAAACTAGGCCATTTCCAGCAGCACCACATACAAACTCTCCAAAATCTTTCTTTTATTCAAAGTTGGGTTCATCTGGTTTTCTGGAATGGCTCTAAATTTGCTTTCTCCAGCTGAAGTCAAGTCCATTTTTTTCACTGATCCCTTCAAGTCCAACAGCCTCACTGCAAAATTCCCAGGTTCTTTCTTTTAACATGTCCCTGTCTCACAGGAAAACTCGAAAGTCAACAACTTCATGGAGAACCCCCACCTTGCTTGTGTTGAATTATGTTTTCTTCGGTTTGATTTTTCCTTAAATATATGTTCTTCCTTCCAATTTTTTTTTTTTTGTGATTTTTCTGCTGATAAGAATACCCTGTTAAGAGCTTTGTATAAACCATTATTGAGTACTATATTGATGTTATATACTATGATGTTTTGTTTTGTAAAACACAATATCTATCATGTTCTGTTTTATTGTCAATTGCATTCAATGCAATTTTGGGTCAAAAGGTGATGATTAGGTAAAACTCATTCCATGATTCAAACCCTTTACATACTTTCGTTATCATTTGATTCTCAGGTAGTTTTGCTTTGAGAAGAAAAGATTGTGGAGGAGCTGCTGGAGGACGAGTTTATTGCTCTGTGCAGGCACCACCACCAGCCTGGCCAGGACGAGCGGTCCTCGAACAAGGTCACAAGACATGGGAGGGGCCAAAACCCATCTCCATTGTGGGATGCACTGGTTCAATTGGAACTCAGGTATCTGGTTCCTGGAGATTGAATCTCCCTCTATCTGCCTCACATGACTAGCTGTAATATATTAATTTGTTTGATTGGCTAACAATCTATAGCAGATGCTGGCTGGACTTGCAATAATATTCTGAATTTTCTGTGCTTCAGTCCCTCTTACGAATCTTTGAAATGAATGAGTTTTTTTTTTTTTTTGGGAGGGGGGCATGAATTGTTATATGACTAGAAATGGTTGTTTACTCCTTGTAGATGTAGCTTGACTCGCCTTTCTCTCTTATTCTTTGATGTGGTGCATCTTTTGCCCTTTATGCTTTTGTAGACACTAGATATTGTGGCTGAGAATCCAGATAAGTTTAGAGTTGTAGCACTTGCAGCTGGTTCAAACGTTACTCTTCTTGCAGATCAGGTAAATAACTCATTCCAAGCAGGTAGCGGAACTCTGGATTGATTTGTCTCTCAATCTATGACCACCATTAAGTTAAATCTGAAATTTGTTGACCTTGGTAGACTTGCTTGATTTAATGTTTTTTCAATAATTGTGTTGCACAGGTAAAGAGATTTAAGCCTCAACTTGTTGCTGTTAGAAATGAGTCCCTGATTGCGGAACTTGAAGAGGCTTTGAAGGATGTTGAACAAAAACCTGAGATCATTCCCGGAGAGCAGGGAGTCATTGAGGTGGACATCTGGTTTGTTCATATGGTGTAATTTGTCTTAGAGAGGCGATATTGATTTTCATATGCTATATCTTGTATATTCTCACTTCTCAGGTTGCTCGTCACCCGGATGCAGTCAGTGTAGTCACCGGAATAGTAGGCTGTGCAGGACTCAAGGTAACTTTTTTTTTACCTGTGTTTTTGGCCCTTCTTGGTAGCCAATCTATCTGTGTTGCTGTATAACCAGGTCTTCTGTGTTCATGCATCTAGATATCTTTTAATATTAATTTCGTTGATCACGTCTGACAAACAACCGAGACTGATCCCACTATAAGTGGAAAATAGTGAGACACTCTTATTAGTTTTATTTTTGGGCATTGATTGTTTGAAAGAAGAATGATCCATTAAAGCTTGAAAGTTCATGGATGTCATTCTATATATGATCATATAGCCTATGTACTGGAAACAACAGTTAGAGAAGAGACAAATAGAAGGAATAAAGGAAGAAAATAAGAGAATTGCATACAATGGCCCATACCCTATTTCATGAACCCAGAAATTTTTTTTTCAGTGGCAACTCTATTGCTAGTTTGTTCCCCATATAAGTGATTTTTTTTAAACAAAAATCTGTAGTTACTAGCCAGATTAGTCGGGGAAAAGACACTAAATTAAAGATGGTATTGGTTATCACTTATCAGACATTTAAACAGTGTTATCAGACGATTCATGCGATTCGTATCTCGATTCGAAACGATATCAATCGCAATCGATACGTATCGGAGTGTGAATCTTTTTTGGACCTGAATCTCAACATGAATCCTGATTCGCTCCGTTGAATCTCACTAAATCTCACGATACAAATTCAGTCATGAGTACAGCCTAGAAACAGGCCGATTTGCGCAACCCGGTTTCTAAAAGGTCTGCCCAGGCTGTTTTTTTTTTTTCTCTCTCTTTTTTTGCAATTTTTTCATAAAAGGGACATAATTAGCCAAAATCAAACCTTCCAAATAACCAAGTGACATTCACTAACAAACAACCCTAGCATGCTGTTTTTGGTTCGCACTCCTTTCTAAAATGCGGGTTTTTATTCTTCTTGCCTACACAGTGCTATGTGCCCTCTCTTCTCCTCTTTTCTTCTCTATTTTTTGGTCTCCCTTGTCCTCTTCGAAGACAGTGCTCTCTCCGACTCTCTCTTTGGTCCACACTTGTGCTATCTTTCCACTTGTTGCTCCGCTGTGTTATTGCTACTCTCTCTTTGATTTTTGACGTGGATATTGAATTGTTTTGAAGTTCATATATGATATATTGGCTTACGGATTTTTTGCTCATGTCACCTGTTTTTAATTAAAAATATCATATTTATATTGATCGTGTATCTTACGATTCATAATAAGATTCGATTCACGATTCGGAAAATAGGTCTTCCGATTCACGATTTGACTCTCGATTTGATAACCTTTGACAACAGATGTTAGACAGCTGAAATACCTCTTATTATTTTATTAGCCAACAGTTGCTGCGATAGAAGCGGGGAAAGACATAGCTTTGGCTAACAAAGAGACACTGATTGCTGGAGGTCCTTTTGTTCTTCCGCTTGCTCGGAAGCATAACATAAAAATACTTCCTGCTGATTCAGAACATTCTGCAATTTTTCAGGTACAAAAGCATATAATCTATTTATTTTATTTTATTCTTTGTTCAAGAAGATCGATAGACTCTATATATGCCCATGTCATATATTACTCATCATTATCTGGCCTCAGTTTTTTTATTGAACTCAAGCAAATTATTTTATCATCTTGCTCCACTTGTTGCTGTGAAAACTTAAAGGATTCTTCACTTCAGTGTATCCAGGGGTTGCCAGAGGGTGCACTTAGGCGAATTATATTAACTGCATCTGGAGGTGCTTTCAGGTGTGTAAAATAAACCTGACGTGTCTGCACTTTTGCTGTTTTGCATGTTCAAAAGAGTCAAGGTTTGACTGCTCCATGATTTCTTTTTATGTAATTTTTTTTTCTGAAATGGAAGGGAACTGAAAGAGAATATAAAGAACTCTAAACTTTCCCACGTATGTCTGAATTTCTGGTTGCTGTCAATTTATCATAACAAAATTGAGATCTGTTGAATCAATATTCTTTGATCATGGAAAACCTTGATCTGTTCCTCTCTTAGTTCTGTTTCCTGGCTCTATGTGATCTACTTGACTTTAAGTATCATCCTCTGGGTGATTGACAGGGATTGGCCTGTTGAAAAACTAAAAGATGTTAAGGTTTCTGATGCATTAAAACATCCCAACTGGAATATGGGAAAAAAGATAACCGTGGACTCTGCTACCCTTTTCAATAAGGTTTGTTTCTTTCTGATGTTAATATCTTGTATGAAAAATGCCTTATGAATCTGTCTAATTATGTAGCATGAATTTCCTTATTTCCTAGCTAAAAGGTAATTTTCTTCTACTTCGCAGGGTCTAGAAGTAATTGAAGCACATTACTTGTTTGGAGCTGATTATGATGATATTGAGATTGTCATTCATGCACAATCAATCATACATTCAATGATTGAAACACAGGTTTACCCCTTATACTATGTTGTGTTGGCTGCTCTAGTTGATATCCATATATTCAGATACTTACATATGATGAGCAAACACCTACAAGTTCCCATCCCTTGACTAAATTAGCAAAGGCATTTGGTGAGCCTGTGTCGTCTTTAGTTCAAACATATTAATTTGAAAAAAGGAATAGAAGAAAGGAGGCAGATGTCATTAAGTATTGTTTCATATTGATCTAATACTAAATTATTTCTTAATTCCAGGATTCATCTGTTCTGGCACAGTTGGGGTGGCCTGATATGCGATTGCCAATCCTCTATACATTATCGTGGCCTGACAGAATTCATTGTTCTGAAGTAACCTGGCCTCGCCTTGATCTTTGCAAGTACTATCATTTTTCCCTGCAGCTTATGCATTACAACTCCATCAGATTCTCTTTACTTAAGAAAATAGACAGATCCACTTAACTTCAAAATTTTAAATTTTGAAGCCTGTTAATTTGAATTTTATAAAGCCTAAGATGAATAGTCAAATGAATGAATGATCAGATAATTTCATTTTGTTTTCCATTTTGCTCGTTGCACAGCTTCCAGCAGGGAGTAAATTTCATTCTTCATGCATTATAATGTAGATTGGAATTTCAGAATGATGTGATGGAATTATCATCTGCTTCAACCTCCCCCTCCCCTCTCCTTTCTCTGCATTTTTGGATTGGATCAAATCTAGTAGCTTTCTGCGAGTTTAGTCCTGTGAATACCGTGAAGGAATACTAAGCTGGGTGCATCATATGTTTCATATGGGTTAATTCTCAAGCAGCATCTTGAGAAAAGCATAAACTATGACCCTATAATTTCCATTACTCTATTTATGTTCTTTACATTCATGAAATTTTATCATGTATGATGAATCATGTAATTAAATTAAAACTGGCATATAAAATTTCTTGTTAGTTTGTTTGACAGAGCCAACTTTGAAATGTGATTATGCAGGCTTGGTTCACTAACATTTAAAGCTCCAGACAATGTTAAGTATCCATCCATGAATCTTGCCTATGCTGCTGGCCGTGCTGGAGGCACCATGACAGGAGTTCTCAGTGCAGCGAATGAGATAGCCGTAGAAATGTTTATCGATGAAAAGTAAGAATTTCAAGTGTTACGCTAAGAATTTCGATCTATATTTATATCTTTAAATGTAATATTCTACCTCAACATGATTGTACACAGCTCCTCTTTTGAAGTGCATGTGTTTCATAGGCTACAATAGGTGTCTTCTTGTCAATGTAAATTGAATCTCCTCTGACTGGCTGTTTTGCTGTTCCAGGATTGGCTATTTGGATATTTTCAAGGTTGTGGAGCTGACATGTGAGAAGCATCAAAATGAATTGGTAGTATCGCCTTCCCTTGATGAAATCATTCACTATGACCAGTGGGCACGAAAATATGCTGCTAGTCTGCAAAATTCGTCGAGCTTCACTCCTGTTCCTGCATGAGACTGATTCAAGAACTACCAGATTTGCTTCACTGCTACCATACTTCACTGTAGGCATTTAACAAAGTTGTATATTTGTCTACAATGTAGCATGATACATTCCCCGGATATTGGAAAAAAGGAAAGCTTTTAATAATAAATCTTTAGATTTGATTTAATTGATCTTATAGTTTTATTGCAATTTCGTTGAAAATCACTTGCCTTGCCTGTATTCGAAGTTTTTAACCGTCGCTAGGAGCAATGAGTCCGACTTTTATATTTTTCTTCACCAAATATGGATACTATATCGTATATCTGCTTTCTATTTTCTTGAGTTCATCCATTTTTGGTGGAACTGCAATGGAAGAAAAGGTGTTAGAGAAACGGATTTGCTTTTCTTGTCTCCATACATTCATTCTTTCTTATTTTTTACTTATATATTCTTAGCCTTATATAGGGTACTTTTGTAGCATGTTTTTTCTCCTTGCATTGAGCAAACTAATTGATTATGCTAAATTGCTGACTTGTATATATCTATATTATCTATCTTGTGTGTTCACAATTCAGTCCTTACGGATAGAGATAAAAACTAACAACTCCAGAAATACTTGCATCATGTTTTTGTTGTCACAAGCATTTGTTACAACGCCATCCTCTCAAAGAATGTGGGTCTGACGAAACAGATTACGATTGCAGCAAGAAAAGGTGAATTTGGTTCAAATTTACAAGTTCTGTTTTAACTATTTTTTGTGACGTCACCACTGGTATCAGTAAGTAATATTAGAGGATACATATACCTTTTTTTTAGTATTCAGGATACATATACTTTATAAAAGCTATATGCGCCACTTCCAATACTTCAATTCCATACAGTACGTTATCGGTAGTGAACTGGCAGGCAGCATCACATTTAGGATAATCTTTTTGTATATACAAAAATAGCCATAACAAGGTCCCAGCCCAGTGCTATATTCTAGTCAAGAAGCATAGATTCTCGAGCTTTCACCGTCAATTAGTGTTTTGAGATTCACCATTATTTAAATTGGGTCTTGCTAGTCCAACTAAGGATACTAATTAAGTAATTAACAGAGGAAATGTTATATTGAAAATCAAATATACCTTTTAATATATTAAATAAAGTATCTTATCGCTTTTATTTTTTTCACAGAAACAAATTTGTATGAGAAGATATTTTATTTACTTTAAGGACTTTAACTAATATCTTTTAAACACTGGTTAATATCTTTTATTTAAATTATAATTAATTAATATCGGGAGCCGAACTTATTAAAAAGTTAAATACTCATGTCCCAAATCATTTCGTGGGTGGGGCGCATTAGTTAACACTAGAAGAGATGACAGATAGGGTGTTCATCAATCGATCCAAACCGATTCAAACCGTAAAAACCGAATCGAAAAATCGAAAACCGAACAAACCGAAAACCGAAAAAACCGCAATTTTTTATTGGATTGGATCGGATTTTGGATCCTATAGTGAAATCCAATCTAATCCAATCCAAACCGATCTATTATATACATATATTATTATTTTTGAAATTATAGTATTACTCATACTTAAACATTATTCTTCATACTTTTATGTCCCTCATTCTCTTTAATATTTTTGTTGAAATGACATATATAAGACTTTTTAGAATAAATATTAATGTCTTGAAGTTATATTTTACTAAAAGCTTTGATGCATAGCATATATATATTTGATCGAGTAATCATGAAAAATAGGAAAATAATTAAGTAAATTTGAAAAATAATTAGCTACAATTTATTTGTAGCCGATTCAAGAAAAAAAAATACGATAAGTCGTAATAGATATAGAGAATTAATATAAAAGAACGTGTTAAAAAATATCAATAATTTTTTTCTTCTCAAACTCCCAAATTAAAACGAAGATTATCTTTTATCCACTATTAAATAAGTAGAAAGAATACTTGACATTAGAAAAAATAAAGTATGACAAAAACCGAATTATCCAATCTAATCCAAACCGCATTTGATTGGATTGGATCGGATCGGATTTTTTTAAGAAAGCAAACCAATCCAATCCAAATCGCACAATATTTTCATCATTGGATCGGATGACTTTTTAGCTCAAAATCGATCATATCCAATTCACGAACACCCCTAATAACACATGAGCAAGGAAAGGACAAAAATAACATTGTCTGCCACTCCCGTAGTAGAATACCCATTAGTGGGCCGTGCACTTCTTCAGTTGTACAACCTGCAATTTGTAATTGGACATAGCTGGCCACCTATGACCAATTCACATTTCACGAAGAATCCTACCCATGCAACCCAATAAAAACTTTTGTACAATAAAAGCCCCGGTATAAAAGCCTAAAATATAATGAATCCTCTTTAACAAGTTAATGGCAGAAAATATGTTTAAATTTAAAAAATTTAATATTTTTAATTTATTTATTAAAAAGCAAAACTTAAGTGTTGCACAAGTAGCTGGAGGTTGCAAAAACTAAGGATTAATTACATGCTCTAAGCAGCTAACTGAAAATTAATCATATAGCGGGTTTAAAGGATCGAAGCTTCTGAGGGTATCTCTGGATGTCATTGGAGAGCTAAAGTCCTAATTACAATGATTCATAAAAAAAAAAAAAATTGTTCTTTTAGATATATAAAGTTGGTGTTATTCTCCAATGAGAAGAACATAAGTATAACAATTGTTACATATTTGATATTTTTATTGACATGCTGGTTTTCACTTTTCCTTATTGCTAAACAACACCTTAGTTACATAAGGAAACTTATGTTTTGTCCCATACTAAATCGTATGTATTAACTCTATAGGGTTTTTCTTACATACATGGAAGTTAAATTTACACTACTCTACATAATATAATAAATTCATAGCATATGAAAGTATTCTACACTTAACTTATAATCAAAGGAAATTCTATGCATTTTGGCATATATATATATATATATATATATATATATATATAAATAAAAGTATAAAACATTGCATCTTTGGTACTTATCCATATTATCCTAATGTATATAACATAATTTTAACGAGGTGATGAAAGTAAGAACATCAAAAAAAAATTTGGATAAGATTCTCATCTCTTACAATATAGTTTTCAAATGGGAATGATAACCTTTGAAGAACTTATTCTTTTTTTTTTCTTTGTGATTTTCTAAACAAAAGTTTAATCTCATTTACTCAATTGAACTAACACTGGTGCAGAAAAGAGATTCCACATCGGTTATTTTTGGGTTTTCACATCGGTTTTCAAACTGATGTTGAAAAGACCGATGTTGTTTATTGTTACTTTTCACATCGGTTTTAAAACCGATGTTTAAAGTACATTTTTAACAGCGGTTTTCTATATAACCGATGTGGAAAGTTCATTTCTCACATGGGTTATCCCATAACCTATGTGGAAATATCACTTTCCACATCGGTTTTTAATGTAACCGATGTGAAAAGTGAACTTTCCACATCGATTTTAACCAAACCGATGTGGAAATTTCACTTTCCACGTCGGTTTTTTATTAACCCACGTATAAAGTGAACTTTCCACATCGATTTTTGATTAACCGATGTGTAAGTCTCATTTTTTTTTAAAACTCTTTTTACATTTCTATCATTCATTTCCCCTATTTCAGTAATGCAGATCAATACCAGTATAACATATTCTAAATATTCTCAACACAATCACTTTTGTACAACAAAAATACACTAAATTAATATATACTGAATTTACTACGAACAATACATATGTACGTTCAATTACATTCACACAACAAAGATAATTAGAAACTAAAAAGCTACATGATATATTTTAGATTTCATAACAAAATATATATGATCAATCAAAAGTACACTACAGCTAGTACATGATAAGTTTTTAAACTGACTACATATATACAAACTATGGTTGGTACACTTCAAGAAAGAAAGTTGACCAACGCCTCCTTATGTTGTTGATGTCGGAATCAGATAATGGAGTTAGATTGTTGAATATCTGCAAGTTTAATTGGACAAAAGATTATATCTTTTAAGTAATAAACTAACATAAAACATATATATAACTAATCTATAATTGTTACTTCTAATTGTTACCAATTAACATTTACCTCGTGCCATCTTTCAGTGATCTTGGAGGAGATAATTTCGAACATCCACTTCATCACATAGTATCTACATTCCCATGATCCACGTTGTATACGTGACTACGTACAAAAGAAACCCAATTAGAATATGAGGAATTAAATAGAAATAAATAATTATACCCACTACATTTGAAGTGTTTGAACTAATAAATATCTTACGTTAGGAATAATCCATCTGATAGCCCGACGCCTTTCACCACGCAACATGTGGTTTGCATTAATAGAACTATCATGACAAAATAAACATTAATTAAAGTATATCTAATAGATTTCAGATAATTAAAACAACTGCATTACTGATTATAAAGTATTTTAATGCTTACGTTTCGATGATCGCCTTCAGTTCATTCGTTGGCTTATTTCCAATTGAGCAGAAGAAGACCACGACGTTCATCCTAGGGTACAAGATCAACAGTTGCCAATGCTTGCTGTATTTGCGGAACAATTAGTGACTAAGTAATATATAGTTGTAATTAAATAACCGGTACTTACTTATTGAGATAAGGCGCAAGGTAGAATTGATGATCATCTCGGGCAAGTATATCACGTATGGTGGTGACCTAGTCTTCTGATGCTAGGAGAACATCACCATGAATGAACATGGGGTCAATGAACCCATAAAGGGCGAGGTTACCCTGATCAACTAACATACGATGCAGATACCTAATATATTGAAAAAACATGTTAATTATCATAGTATTTAAAATTTAATTACTTAACTTATAAATAAAATGTACTTATGTGCACCATAACGATAGGTGTGCAGAACTAGCCATTTCTTTATCGAGTACAATCTCCACAAGTTCCTTCTTTGGGATATACAGTTCGTCATCTAGACTGGCATCATGTTCCAACCTTACCAAAGCTGCATCATTCTCCATGGTAACAACCTGTATAGCCAGAAGTTTAAAAACATCACCAGGTGCCCCTTTGTCGATCCCCTAAACAACAAAGATATATATTAGTAATCACAAATAAGTTATTTCATTCGTAATTAATTAAATGGTCAAATGAATACCTTGGCAGGAGCAGACATCTCTGGTCTTCCTGGATCCGACCTTTTAGGCTGAATATCATTTCCAACATCCTATAACAAATAAAAATAAAGCATTATCTTTAAACAATAATAAATAATTTCAACTATGAATATATAAAAACACAACTAACTGAATACCTCAGATGCAACAAGAAAGCTGACCAGTCTTCTTGGCCAGGGGATGAAGTTACCGGGGGCCTGACCCACTGTTTGAACCTCCTCAGTGGGCACAGGGACTCGAGCATCAACATCTCGAATAATCTCAACAACGACCCTCACCTGATCATCCGGTAATAAACGATGGTGTATGGTATTACCTAAGTTATTATGTGCCCTCCTTAATGCCACGAAGCGGCGATCATGATGATCATCAACATACAGCTCACACCTATCAGGGTCGTCATCATCATCATCATCATCATCACCACCATCATCATTTTCAGGCTGATGAGGAGGATCACATGAGCCCTTAGTGCTCACATGGACAGAGGGTTGGACACCGACTGTCATCTGCTGGGACATAGAAGTCAATATTGCCAGCTATTGGGCAAACTGCTCGGCCATCTCCTGTCTAAGCACAGCTTCAATCTCTTGTTTTAGCCGTGCTCTATCTGCATCAACATTCCTGTGGCATTGGTGTGAAGATGAACCATGGTATTGGCGAATGCCGACGCCCCATCCAACACCAATGACACGGCCCGGGTGGTCTGGTTTACCGATGGCAGCAGCTAAGATATCATCGCGTCCTCTAGGAACAAAGGTTCCTTGGGTTACCTGCTCGTCCAAGGCATCCTATAACATATAAAATATCAGGTCACATTACAATTCGGTAACAATCTTAAAATGACAATTACAATTCAAACTATACTTACAATCTTCTCAGTTACTTGGCGGGCCTCCTCAGATGTATATTGTCCCGTTTTTCTTTGTCGGGCCCTCTTGCATTTACGATTGCGTGGGGGTGGAGGTGGATCAACAACTTCTGGACGATTTTTAGCGTTAGGATCCGCCTGAGATGCTGCTTCCTGAAGTGCTTTCTTTTCCTCTTCCACCATTATCTGACCAAGTTTTTTATATCCCCCACGAGACATGACATGGGGGTAGACATTCTTGCTTTGGTTTTCCTGCCCCTTTTTCCTCCTCTCCTGTTATAAATAGAAGACAATTAAATTACATAAGTAAATAAAATTAATGAAATTACATAAATTTAGAGACAAATCAAATAAGTTAACCTGAAAGCCGGGATCATGTCGGCTCTGAACAAAGCGATCCCACGTCGCCTGGTCAAGAAACGGGTACACCTCAAGTGGGTTCTTTTCACATGTTGGATTGAATACATAGTATCTACCCAGGTTGACCTTAAAAGCCCTCCAACGCTCACCAGCATACTTTGTCAAACGCCTCTTCATATCCATGTTGTATAACTCTTGCAAATCCCCTCACAAATAAGATGATCACGTATCTCCTCAGCTTCTAGTCGTCTCTCATTCAAACAGTTAACACAAGGACAATAAAACCTTCCGTTACCACTATCAGGAGCATTTGTTTTTGTAAACTGTAGAAAATCTTCCACTCCATTCTCATACTCGTCACTTGTCCGTCTAGCATTCATCCAACCGCGATCCATGACTAAACCAATAACTTTGTACTTAGTCCAACATATTCATCAACCACTTCTTATGACAGGGTATGACCCACCCTATCCCATTCGAGAAGAAACTTTTTCAACATTCGGTTAAGAGTTAGTCCTTAACTCTCATGCTCATACTCGACGAAATTTCGGTAGCATTTCCCTTCAGCCTCCGACGTACACGGCTTGAACGCGATGACATCCACCACGATAAAGTATGTACCCGGAGAACGAAAGGAAATGTATCAATCCGAACTTTCATCAAGTATATAACATTAGAATCAATGAATAACTATTTTAACTGAATGAAGAAAAAGTTTTTTCCCAAACTGTCCAACTTTGGACAATTCAAGATCCAATACAATGAGCGGTATATTAAGCACGTACACGTGTGCTCATTAGTATTGTATCTCAAACGGGAAACTAAGGCTTTACTAATTAATTAACATTAAGAAAAATAATAAAACACTCCAATCCCCAAGTACAATGCAAACAAAAACCAAACGAGAAAATGGAGAGGAGAAAGCTTATCGGGTGTGGGAAGAACACTCAGCCGGAAACCGTAATGAATAATGAATATTCTGCTTAATATTCTGCTCGGAACTTGTACCGTAATGGTTTCAATAACAGCAAGTGTACCTATACAAAAAGAGAAGCAATTTGTGAATATTTTCATAACAAGACCAGAATAATAAGTTCACAACAACAATTATGTAGCTTGATCAGTATAAGAGCATAAATATAGAAGAACTTTGACAGAGATAAATCACACACATGCATATAAGAAATAGCTAAGCTTACAGTAGAAAATCCAAGTTGATGAACACATATAAGGCTGTATACACATATAAATGATTTAGCAAGTAGAATGATAAATGAAATCTGGAGCTCAAAATTTGATTACAACCCGGAGGAGATGCTATTTGGTATGAGCTAGCAAAACGCCACCTTTGGTATTTCCTTATGTAGTTGTGTAATCAGAGAATGTCTATCTTGCTTTCAGAAATCCTTTGCAACTCATATGGAGAGTGGATACCATATAATTAGGAGGAACAAAAATTATCCATTTTGAAATCTTCAACTTACAGATAGGCAGATAAAAAGGAAATAAAAACATAGCACTAGTGCAATAAGTGCTTTTTACGTCAGTTAAAATTGATTTTTTACGTCAGAATACTGACTGACGTAAATACAGCTGACGTTAATAGTTACTATTTTAACGTCAGTTGAGAACTGACGTTAAATATAACACTATTAACGTCAGTTCCTTAACAAAACCGACGTTAAAATAAAACTATTAACGTCAGTTCTTTAATACAACGGACGTTGATTTTGTTAAAACTAACGTCAGTTGTTATAAAGAACTGACGTTAAAGGTTTAATTTTAACGTCAGTTGTAATAAACAACTGACGTTAATATAGTACTGTATATTTTATAAAATACTATTAACGTCAGTTGTTTGATACAACTGACGTTAATAAGTTTTTTTTTTTTAATTCAGTTTTAAAATATCACTCCCCTCAGCTATCCCTGCATTCAGGTCCCGATGTCTGAGAATATCACACACTTTACAGAATTGCAAAGGAAAATTGAACAATGGGGGACTTAAAACCAAAACCCATGTATATATATAAATAAATTTTAGTTCCAATGTCTAAAAAACAAAACTATCTAAGGATATATATATACATGTTATTAATTAGTTTCTAAAGTCTAACAAAAAAACTATTTATCTAAGTAGTGCGGAGGTATGTTGGCAATTCCTTTTTCAGCCGCATACTTGAAGAAGAATTCGGCGAAGCGCATCCTCAAGTCTCTTAACTCATCTTGTTCAATAGGCGATTGGTCGATAAATGCCTAGACACGTTAAAATAATAACAATAACATCAATGCAAGTCATCTTCAAAACTATAATATATAATTTAACAAGTTGTTTAAATATTACCTTCTTCCATCCTTCCGTAATAGATGCGGAGACTATGTTCAGCATATGAAGCATCACATAATAGCCGCACGACCAACCGTCAGGTTGAAATCGAGACTACCAACAAAATTAATTTCAACGTCAGTTGAATATACACATAAATTAGTAATTATAATAATAATTATTTGATAAATAAACTACCAAACCTTGAGGATGTTCCATACAGGATTTGCTTTAGCCTTAGAAGTCCTACTTCTCCCGTTGGCGCAACTTATGCTACTCGCCTTCAGCGCGCTATCATAAACAAATAATCATGTCGATCAATTAACAAACTCATTTATCATGTGCGTAATAAACTAAAAACAACTGATATTAAAACTTAAATTTAATTTAAGATTAGTTACTTACATATTTACAGCTTCCACCACCTTCAGTGGCGGATCATGGTGGAGAGAGCAGAAGAATATGACAGTATGCCTAGACGGGTGAAGTACCAACAACTGCCAATGGTTATTCATACAGTAGGGAGCCAGATATAATTCTTTCGGATTGTCTCCCAACACCTTCCCTATGTATTTACTCAATGCATCGCCAGCAAAGAACTCGGGCATAAGGATTGACGGATCTAAGAAACCGTAAACTGATGCAACGCCCTTATCAAGCTGAAGACGATGGAGATACCTAAGATATGAAAAGGGTGTGGATGTTAATTACATAATATATATATTGAAATTAAAATAAATTATTAAATGGAAAAATACCAAAAATAAATAAGTTATAAAATTAAAATTAACTTACGTGCACCAGAGACTGATGACATTGCTGTTCATCCAGACGTTATTTCTGCAGGCGTTCCCGAGATCGTCACCAACGAAGGAAAATATCCTCTCTTGATTTGGGCATGCCACCCATCCATCGTGCTCCAATGGACATTCAAAAATCTCATACGAATAATCCTCACCAAGTGAGAACAAACGAGTGATAGGTGACAGCGGCACCGACGTCGACTTGGCCTTGATTTAGGAAAATAAAATATATAAGTTTTTGATAATTAAAAAAACACAAGTAATTATTTGACTATTTTGGACATTAATAATGAATAAATACCTTTGCTAACATTTCGAGCTCACGTCGTTTGGAGTCCAACTCAAGCTCACGCCTTTTCATTTCCAACTCATGCTCATGGCGCTGGACTTCCAACTCCCGCTCCATAGCTGCCAACTCATCGTCCTCCACATGTGCCATACTAAAACTCTCTTTTGTGCTCACATGTGAAGCGTTGGCAAGCCTTGCGGTGTCCTGGGATGTACCGACGGAGGAAAGCTCTCCTGGCCGCCTGCTTGAATTCTGGGGTTGGCTATTAAGCCTTGCATCGAGATGTGATGTAATATCCGGGGTGGTCATGAGGTCTTTGAGTAATGTCAGCCAAAATTGATGCTTCATTGACCACCCGCTTTCGTGAAGCAGACTTGCCATAATATTGTTTGATGGTCACGTTCCCAGGAACACCGAGAACCCGACCAGGATGGTCTTTCTTGCCTAGAGCAGTCATCAAGACGTCCTGCCGTCCAGAAGGGACGAATGCTCCCTGGGAGGATTTTACTTTAAGATCCATCTACAATGAAAAAAAATGAAAAAACGTGCAAGTGAAAAGTGTTGCAAGTATCTATACAAATATCAATTGAAATCAAGTTAATTATTTACTTACAATCTTATCTGCCACTTCGCGAGTGGCATCAGCTTTAAAAGATCCCGCCTTTGTCATGCGGCCGGCTAACCAGACATCCTCGCGGTCGATGTCCGACGGAGGACTTGATGGTGTGCCCTCAGGCACCTCTCCTCTTTCAATCCTAGCAGAGTGCTCTTCCTGCTTCGCCCTCAGCCTATCCGCCATCATTTGCTGGATCCGAGTATGGTACCCACCCTGAGACATGGTGTGGCGGTGGACGTTCTTCGCCTGATTCTGCCGACCCTTATTTGCCTTAGCCTATTCAAACAAAAACACATAATTAAATATAGTTAAATGATCTATAATAAGCATACAAAATTAACTTAATCAACCAACCTGAAATTCTTCATCCTGTCGACTCCTGGCAAACATATCCCAAGTATCCTGATCAATCCAGGGATAATCCGAGAACATCTTATCAAGCCGCTTCTTCCCAGATAGATAGTACCTGGTAAGATCATGCTTGAACCCATTCCAATGCCATTTTCATACATTTATGACGATGATCCTCGTCATTTGGCACAGTCCAAGCTACCTACACATTAGATACATATATAACAACTGGATGGATTATAACTCGGATAATTATCTAATAATGTAAATCAAACGAATGTAAAGGTAAAATACTGTGATAGCCTCCCAAATCTGATCCTTAACGTTCTGTGGAACGTCATTCCAGTGGTTGTAGTTGATGCTTACGTGCTGCTTCGCTCGTAGAAACACCCACTTATTAAATTCTTTAGCACGGGGTCCCTGGGCATTTAGATTAGCATCGAAGGACACCTCAAGCTTCTGTCCGCTCTGCCCGTCCTTCTCTAGTTTCTTCAACGAGGTGGCTCCTCTACCCCGTTTCCTATGAGCCTGTGATGTCTGTATGGACAAAAAAAATGATAAAATAGAGGGTTGTAACATTATAAACTTACATTAACAAGAAGGACTAAAGACAGTATATAACATGCATGTAAACTTACACTAGAATCAACAGGCGTAGGCGTGATCGGGTCCTGCGAAACCCCAACAGTGTCCTCCCGTGCATGTGGGCTATCCGACCGATCCATATGTATGCCTGTTCAAAAACAATATATATGTATTAACATAGGTTATAACTCAAAATAAATACAGAAGTATAAATAAAAATAACTAGATAGGTCCTGTAGATATACAAAACATCTATATATCCAATATAAGGACAATACGGGAGATTGAAAACTATAGTTTTTGAACATTGCCAAGCACTGGTCACGGCCTGGCCGTGATGTCCATCACGGCCGTAACGTGCCAACTCAATCGAGACCCTCATAGGCAGAACTGATCACGGCCTAGCCGTGATGAGCATCACGGCCGTGACAGATCAACCAGCAGAGCAACATGCACTCAAAACCAAAAATAGAGACATTCCAAACAACTCAAACTCACGGTTTAAAGTTACAACTACTGAGACTACAGTTTCAACATACACTCAAAACCAAAAATAGAGACATTCCAAACAACTCAAACTCATAGTTTCAAGTTTCAACTACTGAGACTACAATTTCAAACCAGCAGAGCAACATGCATGCACTCAAAACCGTGAATAAAAAAATGTGCCCTAATTAAAGACTCACCAGAAATAGGCGCTCGCGTGGTGGTGGGGGGGAAGCTCGAGTGGTGGCCAACGTTCGATGTGGTTACTGAGAGCAGAGGGACAAGGAGAGTTAGTGCGCGGGAAGGCCAGGGGAAAGAGAGATGTCAAGTTATTGCAAAGAAGGAGCGGGAAAGACGGAGTTAGGGGTTAAGAGTGTACCTCACGGTGGTGGCGAAGAAGCCCTCGCGGTGGTTGCGGTGGAGATGAGCGCGCGATTAGGGAAGAGTGAGAGCGAGAGTGAGGGTTGAGCGTGATGAAAAGAGAAAAGACGTAGAGAAGTGGAGAAGGCGCACGGGGGTAAATGTTATAATTAAAATAAAACAACATTTTACGTCAGTTTTTGGTAAAACCTGACGTTGAAGATCATATATTTAACGTCAGTTGTCTTAATAAACTGACGTTAAAAACTCTCACACTTATTACGTTAGTTGTTAGTAATAACTGACGTTAAATGTCATATATTTAACGTAAGTTGTATTAAGAAACTGACGTTAAAAACACTCACAACTTCTTACGTCAGTTGTATTACACAACGGACGTTAAAGGTTTATTAGTTTCTGCAGAAACATTCATTCCCTTGACTACTGTGCTACTTACCCATTCACCTTTGTACCTAATCCTCTTAATGAGCATTAAGTTTATAGATAAGTTTTCAAGAAAATCAGAATAACTTAGTAACTTCATACACTGCTCCTATAAATAGCTTCCTAGCTTCCATCTCCTTTTAATTAATTTTACTGCTTCACAATATGGCTCTCTGTGGAGATTAACTTCATCACTCTTTCTTCCTATTCCTAGACTCAAAGGTCTTTGTCTTAATGGTCAAACAACTTCGAGTTTGAGTAAATTACATTGCATGGATATTAAGGTTGGGTGAATCACGTAATGTGATTCTCTCACTTTATTTCATCCCTCTCATCCCTTTCACTTTGCTTTGGAAGCAAGTGATTGTGGATTCAAGATGATGCATCAAGGAACTCCACTGAAGAAGAAAGATGCAAAGATCCATTTCACTTTGCTTTGTTGCTAGTGACTGAGGATTTACTTTGCATCTTGGAATTCAAGTGAGGGAGGTGATGCATCCATTGGAGTTTCGATGACAGGAGTCGAGAAGAAAATGATGTTGATGCAGAAACTTTTTTATATTTTAGGGCTATGTTGCAGAAATTTTTTATCTTTTAATCATGTAATTTAACTTATGAATCGCTTCAATTAACGTCATACGATTTGATTATACATATAACTTGTTTTATGTTAAGTGTTTATTTATTTTAATTTGCACAATAATTTGTTTACTAATTCAAGCTAATTAATAAAAATAAAAAATAAACTTGTATAAAAAAAAGGTTTAGAAATAAACTGCAGTACTATATGGAGTGATCTGCGTTAAGAGGGACAACAGGGACATGACAACTAATGAATAATTATTTACGTCAGTTATTTATAGAACTGACGCACATAGTTTACCCACCACCTCATTTTTAACGTCAACTTATTTGATGACTGCCAAGTTCCCGTATATTAATTACATTATTTCCAATATTCATTCTGCACGTATAATATATAGGATTATTTACGTCAGCTATTTATTTAACTGAAGTAAAAATCAAACTTTTAACGTCAGTTGTATAAAAACCTGACGTTAACAATTAATATTTTTTATTAAAACACTTTTAACGTCAGTTTTTTAAAAAAACTGACGTTAAAAGTGTATAGATATCTGCAAAAACATTCATTCCTTTGACTGTACTGTGCTACTTACCCATGCACCTTGTAACTCAATCCTCTTAATGAGCATTAAGTTTATAGGTAAGTTTTCAACAAAATCAGAATAGCTTAGTAACTTCATCCCCTGCTCCTATAAATAGCTTCCTTCCATCCTTTTAATTTTCTGCTTCACAATATGGCTCTGTAGTGGAGATTAACTTCATCACTCTTTCTTCCTTTTCCTAGGCTCAAAGGTCTTTGTCTTAATGGTCAAACAACTTCGAGTTTGAGTAAATTACATTGCATGGGTGATAAGTCCGAGTAAATTACATTGTGTGAGTTGCTCACCTTATCACCTTCCGAGAATCACATTTGGAGGGCTAATCGGGTGCTCGGGGGTCACGGTTCCAAAACCTCGGCTTTGGCGGGCAAGTGACCGTCTTGGAAGTCTCTGGAACCACCGCCTTTGCTTGAAACGGATCTGGTGCACCTGTTTTTGCCTCTCTCTTGAGCTCTCTCATGCCCCCCAGTTTTAGAGGTCTTCGGAGTATATATAGTTTTCCCTTTGGCATATTTCATAAAACTCTCACGATGGGATGTAGCTTTAATGTTTAGGATTTTAAACCCTTTCAATGTAACTTTTTATAGGATTTTAAACCCTTTCAATGTAACTTTTTATAGGATTTTTAACACTTACAATCTTCTGTATCGATCAGTCTGTATTACACTTCATGAATGAGATCCGGGTTGGGTTATTGATTAATCTTATACTTCGCACATATATTTTAGTTTTCAAAACGAAACACAAAACATCAAAGCAATTCATGTGAAACTGAAACTTTGAGGAAGGCAATGCGGAAGGAATCGTATACTAGATAAAAAAATTATTAAAATAACTTTTAACGTCTGTTGATGTAGGGGATCGACGTTAAAAGTGAAGAGACTTACTTATAACGCGAGTTCTTTATCGAACTGACGTTAAAATGTTCACTTTTAACGTCAGTTCTTTATTGAACTGACGTTATAAGTAAGTCTCTTCACTTTTAACGTCAGTCCTTAAAACAACTGACGTTAAAATTGAATTAATGAAGCCTGATATTTACAAAACTGCCACCGCCTCCTTTTTAACGTCTAGCTTTTGGTTAACTGACGTAAACCTTTACCATCTAATGTATATTTTCCACTAGTGTAGAATATGGAAAGAAAATCATGGACAATGATATATCCTAATAAATCCATAATAACAGAGAGATTTTTTTTAACAAAATGGAAATATTTGAACTTCATATCATGATCTTGGAATCGCTGAATTGCTTCTTCCATTGGGTACCAGAAAACTCAATCCATTCAATAAATACACCAGTATCTTTTTTTATATATATAGGAAATAAATACAGTAGTATCTCTTAACCTCTGATATTATTGATATTACGATAGCCTAATCAAGCTAACTAACCCCCAATTCTCCATTGGTTCCTAAAATGCAGTACTGGTTATGGTGTTGATAGCTGGTTGGTTTTCCAATTTTGTTGGTTCACATTCTCATTCACTATCTACTCTGCTGGATTTGGTCTGCGGCTTACCCATTGGATGGTGTTTTGGTTGGGGTCTTGATTTTGGGTTTTAGTTTGCTGGTGGATATTACATTTTTATGTTGTTGCTCTATGGGTGTTTGTTTCTGTTATTTTGTTATTTAGGCTATTTCCTTATTTTTGTTGGGGGACTTTGCTGGATGTTCTGTATTTGTTGGTTGAATTCTTTTTTGGATCTTGGTGCTTTTGGGGTTTTAGATATATTCTCAAAGTAACAGAATAATAGAAAGTGCTGAAGTTATAGAATGACACCTTTTGTTTGTGGGTTGTCAAATTTAGTTTTGCAAGTTAGCAATATTTGAATAAACAGCATACCATAAAATTGAAAGTGAGAAAAGTGAGAAAAACACAGCTGCAGAACATGGAAATTACGATTTATTTTATAAATACTTTAAATTATTCTTAAATAATTGCTAGATATTTGATGTGCTTTCCTTTGAACTACCATGATGTGTAAATGGATTAAGAACTAAAATAGTTTGATTTTCTTATAGTTCACTTTTAACTTTTCAAAGATACATGTGTAAATTATGAGAAGAACTGAAAGAAAGACACCTCAATTCGAATATCACAACCTCTTAAAAGGGCTACATTTCTATGTTCTTCTCTTCTGCAACACGTTTAGCATTCACAGGATAAGAAACTAGTATTTTGGTTATTTCCTTGGATAGCTCATTAATACTTGAAAGTTGAAACCCAATTAAACTAACTAGATCCTTGTCAAATGTCAAATGAAAACCAGAACTGGAGTTAACAAAGATTCTCCGAGCATAGAAAAAAAAAGTTTCATTTTCCACAGTAAACCCCAAAAGCTATTCTAATTATCCTTAGGATCAGATTTAAGCCTAATCAACGGAAAAAGGATCTACACCTAGAACAAAAAATATATATTCAGTAAAACCACAAACACAAATTCATATCCTTAATACCTAACCTAACAAAAGAAAAAATATCAGCAAAATAGGGGTTTTAAATGAACATCATGCTAAATCAAAGTAAAAAAATTGGCAATGGGAAAAGACAGAGAGAACCTGGAGTCTTGGAGTTTGGCGGTGGATTTCTTTTAAACACCGAGAACGACGTTATCGGTTCCGCGGACGACGACGGCGGCGTTGCCCTTGCGAACGGCTTCGAGGATGAGATACGGCGGTTGCGTGGTGCGCCCAAAGCGGGGAGAGGAACAACACAGAAGAGTGGGGGCGAGGTTCTTGTTAACCAGTATGAGCGAGGTTTATGGAGATCCTCTGCAGCACCCTCAGAAGGAGACCTACTGGGACAACGTCAATCCCATTGGTCAGTGCTCAATACTCTCTCGTCTCAATTTTCTTGTTCTGGTTTCTTCCGGTGACCGTGAGAGGAAGATTGTCAGGGTGTTTGGTTCATGGGAGGTTAGGTTTTCATTCAAACCTTTGTGTGCTCGTGATATAGTATATGGAAGAGCAGAGCAAAAACAAAGGAAAAGGGCGCGTGACAGATGGAGGGAATGAAAATAGAAACAAAAAGAAGGGTTTTGTTAAATATTACACATCGGTTATTCCAAAACCGATGTGGTTAGTAATATTTCACATCGGCTATTATGTAACCGATGTAGAAACTTACGATTTAGTTTAAAATTTCTTTTTTTTTTAATTTATTACATCGGTTATAATAAAACCGATGTGATTAATTTATATTAGACATCGGTTCATCTGGAACCGATGTGCAAAGATAAAATTTTAAATTCTAATTTTTTTTTAATAATTTTATACATTGGTTATCATATAACCGATGTGGTTAATCTATATATTAGACATCGGTTCATAAACAACCGATGTTAAAAGATAAAAATTTTAAATTTTAAATTTTTTTGTTTTAATTTTAAACATCGGTTAAAATATAACCGATGTGGAAAATATTTACACATCGGTTAATTTTTAAACCGATGTGAAATACTTTGCTTTTAATTTCAAAAATGTCACCACCTCGTTTTATACATCGATTTTTGAGAGACCGATGTAGAATCTCCGATGTTAAATGCATATTTTGCACTAGTGTAATTAAGAGAGCATTTGGTAGCCATTTTTTTTCTCTCGAAAATCATGATTCCCAAAAATCATATACCTAAGTATAATGATTATTGAAAATGTTAAAAGTGTGTTTGATAGGTTTTTTTTTTTAGTTTTTCATATCTATTTTCTTTCATATTTTTATATATATTTGATCTTTTTATAATTGTTTTTCGGTAATTAAAAGTTTAAAATGAATAGAATTTGTTTCATGCCAAGATGAAAACATGTGAGAATCAAATATTTTTATTTACTATTGTATATAAGCATACGTTTTAAAACAATATATTTTTTTTGTAATACAATTTTATGTTAGTTATAATTTTAAAATATTATTATTGAAGTTAATCAACACGAGAAAATGAGAGATTAGAAAAAGACCAGAGCTGCACTCACACATAAATTGAAAATGAGCGCTAAGGCGTTCACATGTCTTGACAATTCTAATTTAATCTTCAAAATGAAAGCAAGGGTAGGATATGAAAAGAACGACCTCGCACACTTAGCCAGCCAGAAGGTATATATCTCCATTCTCACCATCTTGATGGGAATCAATATTCGCTACAAATTTAGGAAATATTTGATTCAGTAGTTGACTAGTCTTCTTTAATTAATCACCTCTTCATAGCCTTGCGTTTTCCAGCCCCATACATATATATCCTTTTCAACCATTCTGGTTTCCTTTAGGACCCTTTGTTTTATATATCACTAAGAAGTACTACCATAATTGTTAATTTGTTATAATCCTTAATGGAACTGTAACATTGACAAGCTTTTTATCTAGGCTAGGCTATTAAGGTCTTTGTGGGCAAAAGAATGACAAAATACCTTAAACAATTGCCATTTGCCACCTTGTTCTCCGGTAGTTTGTCTGATACAAATGAAATTGTATGTGCGTGTTTCATGTTTAGCCTTCATTAACGGTCCCCCATATCCCAGTTCAGTAAAGTAATTGCAATAGTAAAGTTTAGGAAAAAACTTCTTTGCATCCTATTTCTCACTTAAAATATAACACAATCATTTGTCTCAAAAAATACATATATTTAATGAAAATAACTACCTGTGTCTATAACAGTATCAATTGCATACTGTACCCAACTTTAGTCCGTTTAGTTTATTATATTTGAGGCAGTTAGTTTAGTCTTCAAAATGTAATAACTCTAAGGATATGTTTGTTTAAACTTAAAAGAAATGTTTTTATATAAAAAAAAAGTGTTTTTTTGAGAAATTTTTTTAACAAATTTTTTGAGAAGTTAAAAACTATAATTTATCATGAAAGTTGATTTTCAATTTTTTTTTCAGCTCGTGATTTTTAATAATAGCTCTACCTAACAATCATGTAAATATCAGAACTGATTTTTCATCGAACATATATTACATTTTTTATTAAAAAAAACTAAACAAATGGCCCTTGAGGCATTTTAAAAAATAAAAAATATCATAAAAGTGAAATTTAATTAAGCTTTTCCAGCTTTTGTTTTATAGTAAAAGCAAAAACAAGCAGTCATAGAAATGTCATAAGTGCTTTTTTATTAAAAAAAACTGAACAAACGGGCCTTTATTTTCACTATTATTTATAGACATTTAAATCTAATCACAACAAAATAAGCTAATTTATGTAAATATTAATACATGCATTATATAATTACATTATTTTATTTACATGCTGGGAATAACCTTACCGGGATTGCAGTTTGTTACTTTGTTTAGTAACAAGACAAAACCCCTTGGGGTGGGGTTTTTGTGGGTGTGGGTGTGGGTGTGGGTGTTGGGGGGGGTCAAGTGTATTTATCTCCTGATCAAGGTTTACAAAATCGGATCGATGAAGGCAGCGATTCGAGGTTCAATGGTCTAACTGAGGTTGAACCGTGATTGAACCGGTTATAATTAAATAATATTATTTTAATTTTTAATATAATATTTGTAACAATATTAAACAAAAAAACAACGTAACAACTAAAATTATTAAGCACAATTTTTTTATTTTGAAATTAAACTAAATAAATATAAAGATATATGTTAAAATCATCTTCATAGGGAAAACCAACCCAAAATCTACAATGAAATTTCACATATATTTAGAAAACAAAAGAATTGGGTTTTGACTAGGATGACCCAAATCCTTTTATACTAATTTTTTTTTTAGGAAACCAATTCAGGTCGGTTCACTACCGGTTTTGAACTGATTTTCCGATTTTTACACCAATTTACTACAGAGACAGTTTTCCCTACTGACTGATCATAATCCCGATTAAACCGATCGATCCTATTGTCAAATCCTTGCTCCTAGCTATTTCTTCCAAAAAGCAAAAGAAGGTGCCTGTCCTATTTCTCTATCACTTTCACTTGATACTTTCCACTGTCTGTAGAAAGCTTTGTTCACTGCTGTTGGCAAGAAAAAAAATCCACAAAGGACAAGACAGAAGACCGCAGAGTCATCCAAGACTGATACCACTAACCAATCAGAGGAGGTTAAGATTATCCAATGTGTAGGGAAATGTAAGAAAATTACGAAGACAGAAAAAATAATATATGTAAATATCTTGGTATAAAAGTTTTAAGGTTAATTGCTATATTATATACACTAAAAGTATAAAACCATTTTATACAAACATATGCTCATAAAGTATCACGTCAGTGCATTTTTTTATTTTTATATTAACTATCTTAAAAGTCATTCATATCATGATTGATGACAGTATAAAAATATTTATAATATCAGTATATAGTAATTAAACTCTTTTTATATTAGAAAAATAGGTAAATTGGTTATATATGTTTATTTTTATTTTTCATATTGGTGCTATAAGTTTTTTAATTTTCAAATTGTTCTTATACGTTATGTTTCACATTAGTCCTTTTCGTCAATTTTGACCTAACGCCGTCAGTTTTGATCTGATATGGTTATCACCTTAGTCCGACACGTGACATTTGATCTGATTCTGTAAGGTTAAAATTGATGGAAATGATTAACGTGGAAACGGAACATAGCCTATAGAACCAATTTTTAAAAAAAAACTTATAGGACCAATATGAAAAATAAAATAAACGTATACTTACATATTTTATCTTTTATATATTAAGTATTATTTATGTAACATCACTTTTGAAATTGGAAACAAAACACTGCTTTTTCTTGCTTTGCTTTTATTTTCCAAACATTTCATAGACTTGGAGTCCGTTTGTTTTAGATTTTGATAGAATTGATTTTGGTAGAATTGATTTTGGAAGGATTGATTTTGAAAAAATCAAGGTTAAAAAAATTGATTTGTGTTTGGTAACAATATTTTAAAAGTAGGTTTAGAATAATTGATTTTTGTTTGGATGATAAAGTAAAATCACTTTTGAGGTGTAAATATGTAAAATTTTATGAGTCCTATATCTAGAATCAATTATTCTCAACGAAAAAATTAGATATTTTTGCTTTCACAAAACTCAGTTTTCAACTCTCCCAACACATTTATTTTAAACGGGAATTATACCCAAACACTTCAGTTACTATAGTAATCGAAGTTTGGAGGTTGAAACGAAGTTTGCGGCCTCAGGTTAGCTGCCCGTGTTGTTTGGCTGTTACGGGGGCGGAATGACTATATATCAACGGACAAATCATGATATAAGTGATTCTTAATATAATTACAATAAGAGTCACTCATGATATAATAATTTATGATTAATTCGTAATATAATTTTTTTTATATGGATGATATTGACACATACTAATTAAATCCAAATTTCTATAAGCTATCAATACACTCGGCAATTAAATCTTTTTTTTTTAAAACTTAATTGTACATTGAAAAATACTAGCATCATACTCTTTATCACACTCCTTCCCAGCATACTCTCTATTATTTGGTGGATTTTATGTAAGACATACCAAAATATATATGGCGCCACATAAAATTCACCCAATAATAAAGAGTGTGTCAAGAAAAGCGTATTTAAGAGTATGATGGTATCATTGTTCTCGTACATTTGCACCGATATAATGAGTAGGGGTGTTCATCAACCGACCAAAACCGATTCAAACCGCAAAAACCGAACCGAAAAACCGAACAAACCGAAAAAAACGAAAATTGAAAAAACCGCATTTTTTTTATTGGATTGGATCGGATTTTGGATCCTATAGTGAAATCCAATCCAATCCAATCCAAACCGATCTATTATATACATATACTATTACTTTTGAAATTATAATATTACTCATACTTAAACATTATTCTTCATACTTTTATGTCCCTCGTTCTCTTTAATATTTTTGTTGGAATGACATATATAAGGCTATTTAGAATAAATATTAATGTCTTGAAGTTATATTTTACTAAAAGTTTTGATGCATAACATATATATAATTTATTGAGTAATCATTAAAAATAGGAAAACAATTAAGTAAATTTGAAAAATAATTAGCTACAATTTATTTGTAGCCGATTCAAGGAAAAAAATATGATAAGTGAGAGTAGATATAGAGAATTAATATAAAAGAACGTGTTAAAAAATATCAATAATTTTTTTCTTCTCAAACTCCCAAATTAAAACAAAGATTATCTTTTATCCACTATTAAATAAGTAGAAAGGACACTTGATATTAGAAAAAAAATAAAGTATATGGCAAAAGAATTATTCAATCCAATCCAAACCGCATATGATTGGATTGGATCAATTTTTTTAAGGAAATAAACCGATCCAATCCAAACCGCATGATGTTTCGTCGTTGAATCGGATATTTTTTTAGCTCAAAACCGTCCAATCCAATCCGCGAACACCCCTAATAATGAGAAGCAAAATTTACATAATATGGCAATGAAGCGTCTCTCTCTCCAAATTCAATCCCATATCTGTTGATTGGCTCCGCGATCTAATAACTCCGCCAGTCCACAAAAGTAAAGTGATTTATCCATCCATCCACAAAGACAACACTTGCTCACTACCCCTCCCATTCCCAATACAATTCCATTATTACCATCACTTTAACTTTGGCATATATGTCACCGAAGTCTAATAGTCTATGCCGTGTGAGACCCACACGATTTCTTTCCATGAAATGCCTGCCAACTTATCCCATGCAGCCACCACCACCCACATCATCCTATTCCTTCGTCGGCCACTTCTCCCAATTTCAAAACACTAGTTATTCTATTATTAACTTCATTCCTAAGAAGGAGTCGAGGACCATATACTTTATCATCATCTTAATTTACACTAATTAAATCCACTAAGTTATTCAAATCCGAACTACCAAAAATTATATACAATAAGACAGTAACAAAATTAAAGAGAAACTTTAGGAGAAAAGAATAGAATACACCTCAACCACTTTAATCACGATAAAAGCAGAAAGCCACGGAATTAGAATTCAAAAAGAAATCAAAGTATATAATTTAATATAAGACTCCTAAAAATAAACGCACTAGATTTAAATTGGGTTTGAAAATTCAAAAGGATTGCAAATTGGCGTTACTGAAAATCTGCAAAAGCGGCTTCCTCTTGGTCGAGGAGGAGTGCATGGTGGGACCCAGAAAGAGAAGACGCTCCTTCTTCCCATCACTGTTGCTCCGAAGCAACAATAGGTCTCGAAGCTTCCACCGCTTCGATGACGACGAACCCATCGAATTGCTCTTCTTCTTAGGCGCCGGTGGGGTCCACACGCAGTACGTTTCCGGGGCTACGCCGTTTAGCTCGTTGCCGTCGTCCGAAGAGGAACATGATGAACCCCCCGCCCCTCGCTCTTCCTCGAACATGAGCTTCCTGAGAGATAAACGACGAGGCCGAGCCTGCGTTTCGATGTCGGTGGCGGGAATGGAGGAAAGGCAGACGACGCCGTTGAGGAGATTGCGGTCGAAGAGGGGGTAGGTTGGCCTGATCTGGCCGTTGTAGAAAATGTCGTCGGCGGATACCGGAGACGTATTCGTGTCTCCGGAAACGAAAGCGAATTCAAAATCGTCGTCTTTATCGTTATCGGTATCGTTAAGTTGTTGTTCCCAGTCTTGGTGGTGGAGGGAGAGGGAATTTTGAGGGTCGGTGCTGAGTTCGTGAATGACTCGGGCGGCGATCTGAGCGAGAGTCTCGGAAGAGTAACTGCTGAAACTGGGAGTGGAAGATGATGACAACTGGCGCTCCATCTTCCTCTTTCATTCACTTTACTTTTCTTTATTCTCTTTCACAACTCACCAACGTGATAAATCAAAGATAGAGAGAGTTTTTCGTTTAAATGAAGGCTAAGAGTGTGTCTGGGGCAGCTTATATATATGGGCTCACAGCGCCTGCTGCCGCTGTTTATTTTGTTTGGTCTTTCGAACGAGTGTGGTAAGGTAATCAGCGGAATCCAAAAAACAACATAATTTCATTTAGAAAATCAAGTGTTCATTTTTTTAATACATTAATTTTTAGTAAGTTATTTTTTTTTTGTTAGTTACTTAATCAGTGTTCTAAGAATATTTCTTACCATTCTTTTTATTCCCTTTCGATCCATTTTTATGATAAATTTAGTTTTTTGTTTTTTATTCAAAATAATGGGTTTTTTACAAACCCAAGATACATTTGATATTTTTTCATCCATATATATCCTTATACTCCTCTTAAATTAAACCATTATTCCCTACTTAAATTCAACCATAAATACTAGTACTTGTTCCAAAATAAAAATCATGTGAATGCACCTTTTTTTACCAATAAATGTACACATTCTGAGTGTTTATTAATGACAAGTGGAATTCAGAATAAATATGATTAGAACGTGTAAATAATTAATGATATTATAAATAAGGATAATTTAATACAAATGTAAATAAATTAATACTTTTTTAATCTGTGCATAAAAACATTAAATTATTATAGAAATGGATAGGAGGCAATATTGTTTATACTATATTTATTAGTTAATATAACTTGTGTATGATGTAATTAATGGTATAGTGATGCTTTAATTGAATAGTTCTACTTTGCTGATTAAATGTAGAAAAAATACGTATAAAACCGATGTGCATCAGAATTGATATTGAAGAATTTCCCCTTTTTTTATTTATTGAAAAGACATTGAAGAATCTCCCTATTTCTTTGTATAATTGTACAAAAATGGGATACCTTGTAAAGAGAAAAGTCGCTAATTACGTGTTACTAAGGTGGTCCTCAAGTTGTATGTATGAGAGCACAAAAAAAGGGCTACCTCCTTCACTCCACCGGCAGCCTACAATAAAACGTTAGGTAGTTGCGTGTGTTAGACATGTAGACTAGCACATAATTACACTGATTTTATTTCTAGAAAGTTGGATTAAATTTTGGTATTTGTTATTATATAATTAAACATACCAAGAAAATGTTGGTGGGTAATTTGTAAATACCTTCGTAAGCGTTATTTGAATCGTGAGACCTGTTCGGGTTTTGATAAACTCTCGAGACCCAACTCACCTAAACTTGTTTTTACAAAAAAAAAAAATACCAAGTGTTAAGGCAGAAGAACACCAAGGAAGAGTGATTTTGGTATGGGCTTGGCCATTGGTAATTTCGTACAACCAATAAAAAATTTAATATAGCATTAAAATAATTATAATAAAGATTTTATTTATCTTTTTAAATTATTACTTTCATACCTAATGACTATTTGATTAGTTGTATCTACTGATACATTAAAGAATTTACGTTTTCATAATAAATATATCAATCATTAAATGGAACTTATTTAATTTAAAACAATTTCAAGCATATGAAATATATTCATATTAATCTTTGCAATGGCTTACATTAATCTTATAACATTGCTTTCAATCTTTTATTTTAAAAAGCATTTTGATGAAGTTGGAAGTGTTATATATTAAGAACAAATCATGTTATGATTTTATAACCAGTGCCCTTAGGACGAATGATGAAAGAGTTAGAGAGTCATCAACAATAATCATGCTATTTATTTAATTAATTAGGGAGAACTCAAGGACATTAAATGATGTGGTCGCGGCTTGTTGATGACGATAGATTAGGATTGGGCAAGGAAGAACCAACCATGTATTTGGGCTCAACTGATCCGGCGCCGCTACTATCGCTTCAATCTCTTTATGTGTCATTAATTAACACTTGAGGTTCAAGTTCAGGCTGGGGATTGGGGGTTATGTACTATTTGAACGTTAATTAGTTCATGCCTCCAAATGAAAGAAAAAATATATTAATGGCTGTGGATGGAAGGGCGGTGTATGATTTGATGATATAAGCAGTAAGTGATTGCTTTTCCTTTCCCTTCATAACGCAGCAAACCCAAAAGCAACGACGATCACGGATTTTGGGCAATTAATGCGAGATTTGGAGGACCCTTTAGACGTGTAATTCCTCACTTTCTTTTCATCTTGCCACCCAATACATTATGGGTTTTCTTAGGGTTCGTTTGGTGTTCAGGATAGGATAAGGGTGGATAGGATAAAAGAATCGGATAGGAGTAGGATAAGATATGAGCAGGATAAACTGTTATCCTATCCGACGTTTGGTGTCCACCAGATAACCAACTGGATAACATTATAATTTAAGTATGTATTTTAAAAATTTTCTTTTTTATTATAAATGTTTTCATCTTTTGTTAGATTTACTTTTTTTTATAATTTTCATTATTTAAATTTATATAAAAAGACAAAATTATCCTTGTGATAAAATTACAAATGATGTTTTAAATTCTTAAAATATTGTCTAACTAAAGTTAATTTTTTATATTTTTAAATATTCATTTTTTGTTTTTACTTTACATATAGTTAAACTATTAGAATAAATTTTTCTATTTAATAGTTTTTAAAAATAATATAAAATAACAAAATTAGCATTGTGATAAAATAAAACTAAATTTTAAAATTGATTATTAATATTTTTATTATTTTAAATATTTTATATTTTATTATACCTTTTTTTGGTAATCATGTTAAATTTTATTATACTTTAAATTATTATTTTATTATAGTTTAATTATTTTATATATTATATATTATATATTTTGATATTTTATTATACTTTAAATCACTCTATCCTACTTGTTACTAGAAAAAAAAATCACCTTATCCTATCCTGTTGAGTTCTAACCCAGCTCTCCCCTCTGGATAGAATTTTAACTAGATTGACAGGATATGATAAGTGACAGGATTGACTTATCATATCTTGTTGGCTCACCAAACAACAGTTTCAGATAGGATATGATGGCTTATCCTATCCTGTCTCTCTTATCCTGACCACCAAACGGGCCATTAACGTATATCACATTGGTTAAGGAGTTAATAAACAATGGGTTTATATTAAGAATATAAGTTTAATATTTTTTTAGTATAATATATCAATTTCTCATATAAGGTATAGGGTAGGAGTAATTTACTAATTTGTCATTTCCAATATCTCGGGTCGATATTGATATTTATAAGGGTCTGTTTGTTTTAAATTTTGATAGAATTGATTTTGGAAGAATTAATTTTTAAAAAATCAGGGTTAAAAAATTTGATTTGTGTTTGGTAACAATATTTTAAAAGTAGGTTTAGAAGAATTGATTTTGTTTGGATAATAAAGTAAAATCACTTTTGAGGTATAAATATGTAGAATTTTGTGGGTCCTACATCTAGAATCAATTATTTTCAACGGAAAAGCTAGAAATTTTTGCTTCCACAAAACTCAGTTTTGACCCACCAGGAATAAATTATTTTCAACTAAGTTTCGTACCCAAACGCATGAAGTTACTGTAACAATCACTTTTGAAGTGTAAATATGTAGAATTTTGTGGGTCCTACATCTAGAATCAATTATTTTCAACGGAAAAGCTAGAAAGTTTTACTTCCACAAAACTCGGTTTTGACTCACCAGAAATAAATTATTTTCAACTGAGTTTCGTACCCAAACGCATGAAGTCACTGTAACAATCGGGTTTGGGAGCTCAAACAGAGTTTTGATGCCTCCCAACTATAAAACAAACAGGCACTAAAAGGTCAAGGGAACATGATTTGCCGAAGAGAATGAATGTGGTCCACCCCATTACTAGCCTTCATGATGTTTGAAGTTGGAATTATCCCCCATCGTAGGATGAAGATCTTGTGTCTCATTCATTTTTCCTGCACCCTGTCATGTCCCCAACCAATACCATCTTGCCACATCAATTAAAATTTCAAATAATGTTAAAAAGGCAAGATGGTATTAGTTGGAACGAGGTGTAGTACAGAAAAAATGAGACATGAGATCTCAGGAAAGAATTAGAGATTGTCCTCTTCCTGGTGGATGAAATGGATTCTCCAGTCAAAAAAAAAAAGGATTCTCGCCTTAGAGCAACTCCAATGCAAGGGTTCCTTAAGTGGTTCTTAAGTTATTTTTGTGGGTCTTACATAGGCCCCACATGTTTATACTATTAATTTCTTTTTTTTGATTTTAACTTAATAAATTATTTTTAATTATAAATTTGAATTAACAAATAATTAAAATAAAAAATAAAAAATTAATAATAAAGCAAATTTATTTTATTTATGACAATAATTTAAAAACAACTAGAAATACATAACATTATCACACAAAAGTTAAAAATTAATTGTTGTTATTCTCATGTAAAAAACGTTCCCAAATATGCTCAATCAAGTCTGCTTGAAGTTGTCGATGGTTTTGTCTATCACGAATCTGAGTTCTCCTTTGCAGGTATGTTGCAAAATCTGGATGAGGACCATTAGATACTTCAGCTGTTGAAGTGTCATTGTCTACATGATCATAGTCGAAATTACCACCATAGTTGTGTCGTTCGTCTTCAACGATCATATTATGCAATATGGCACAAGCATATATTATATGGTGGAGTGTATTCATGTGCCAAGCACGCGTCGGACCACGCACAATCGCAAATCGAGATTGGAGCACTCCAAACTCTCGTTCCACGTCCTTTCTTGCTGATTCTTGATGTTGAGCAAATAGTTTTCTCTTTTATCCTTGTGGCATTGGGATGGTCTTGACAAATGTAGCCCACTCGGGATAAATACCATCTGCTAGATGGTCCTGACAAAACATAGTTGAACACATTTGATTGGTTTAACACGTTAATGTCGTTACTTGATTTTGTAGTGCCAAAAATGCGTGCCAAATCCACAAGTCTTGTGACACCGCTGCTTCAAGCACGATCGTCGGTTTGGCATGATCACCTCGACAAAATTGGCATTTCCACGCGACCGGACAATTTTTCCATTCTCAGTGCATACAATCAATGGAACCTAACATACCTGGAAAGCCACGTGCCTCTCCCATTTGTAGTAGGTGTTCGATGTCTTCGTTGTTAGGCCTTCTGAGATACTCACTCCCAAATATCGCATAAACACCCATTACAAATCTCTCTAGGCACTCCATTGCAGTGCTTTCCCCAATTCGAACATAGTCGTCCACACTGTCTGTAGGTGATCCATATGCCAATATATGAATAGCGGCAGTGCACTTCTGCGATGGTGAAAGGCCCATTCTACCAACTGCATCAGCCCTCATCTGGAAGTACTCATCGTGACTGTCAAGGGCATCTACAATTCAAAGGAACACATGTCTTCGCATTCGGAACCTTCGTTGAAATTGGGTCTCTGTATACACTGGATTTTCAGAAAAGTAGTCATTGAACAATCGATTGTGTCCTTCTTCACGACTCTGATCTATCACAGTTCTTCTTCGCATGCGCCTAGTGGTGTTGTCATCTTGTTGTTGCATCTCGAGTATGTACCTCATGATTTCTTCTTCAGTGTTGTCCTCTAGTTGTTTATCTACGATCTGGTTCCAGAGATTATCGAAAGCGTCAGAATTGTTTGGATCCATTATGAGAGAATGAAAGAAGATTGCACAATTTGATAAGAAGTTGAGGATAAAATGTGAGTAGAGAAGTTGGATGAAAAAATGCATGCCATTATATCAAATTTATAGAACCATGAAAATGATAGAAAATTGTTATTTTTTAACCAATGTATAATTTTAACAAATGTACCAATGAATTAAAATTTGCTGTGAGTATCGATTACTCTTTACCCATTATACCAATCCAACGTTAAAATTTTGTGTGAGTAAACGGTTGAAATTTATTATCCAAATTCAAGTGTAATCTAGAACCTTCTATTTTTTTACTTTTTTTTTATTTCAAATATATGCTCTCATTTCTTCATTCAACTTCAACTACTTTTTTCCCCCCTTTCATTTACGAATGCCTCTCTCCTCCCTCAAACTCTCTGAACCGTCGCCTCTGTCTCCTCTCCCACAAACATTCACACACTCATCTTCCTCAACCCTCAAACCTGGTCGTCGACCCCTCACCCTTAGTATGATCAGTGCGGGATCGTCCCCGCTCCCTCACTAGTGCAAAATATACTTTTAACATCGGGGTTTTAACATTGGTTTACAGAAAACCGACGTGAAAAAGGAGGCGGTGGAATTTTTTAAATTAAATTGAAAACTTTTAACATCAGTTCTAAAATAAACCGATGTTATAAAGGTTTTAACATCGGTTTTTATAAACCCGATGTTGAAAATTGAACCAAAAATAATTTTTTTTAAAAATGCTTAAGTTAACACATCGATTTTTTTAAAACCGATGTGGAAATGTTTATGTTTTAACATCGGTTTTTTATAAACCGATGTGGAAAAATGAATAAAAAATTAAGTAAATGAATAATATAACTTTTACATTGGTTTTATTAATAACCGATGTGGAAAACATTATAACATCGGTTTATTAAAAACCGATGTGGAAAAGGTAATAAAAATTGATAAAAAATAAATTAATATATCAGCATTTAACATCGGTTTTATTTATAATTGATGTGGAAAACCTTTTAACATCTGTTTTAATGTTAACCGATGTGTATTGTTCATCTGTCATTTTTAATTCCCTCATCCTCATTTTCATTTTTCGTGCTGCTAAGAAACCTTTGACCCAAAAAACCCCTCTTGCATGCCCGTGCTCACTCTCCCTCCCGTAAAACCCCATTCCTCACCTCCATTGCCACGAAAACAAGACGCTGTCGCCGCCCTCCACTCAGTAAGCAAGGGAGGAAGACGCCGCCGTACGACCTTGCCCCATTACCACGATAACAGGTCACACACACACTCTCTCACTCTCACTCTCTCTTTCTCTCTCTTAACCCTGAAATACATTTAGCGTAAATGGTTCTAACCACTTTCTTTTGTTTCCTTCAAAAGCTCAAAAAGATATGGAAACCGTAATGCTCACACCCTCATAACCTCTGTTCCTTGCTCGCTCCACCGCTCGCGTCACCATCTACGGCTTGGGAGGACCACTGCGTCACCTCAATCACGAAGTTCGTTGTTCTCCGCTTGCTCCTCTGTGTCGCTGCCGTGACCCTAGCTTATATCCTCTACTTGAAGTGCAAGGTCTTCTCATACCCTCTCCCTAATACCCTTTCCATTTATTTTATGTGTTGAATAATTGCCACACTGCACAGAGTTTGTTTTTGTTTTGCTTGCATTTTCATTCATAAGCTGTGATGGACCATCTGCACATTTTTGTGTTTCTTAATGGGTTTTCAAGGAAAATGGTGTAATTTAACTTTATCCAGGCATTAGGTGATGATGGTTTGGAATGTAGCTGGGGGTGAGAAAGCCCCATTTTACAGTATTAACCAAAGCATTAAAGGAATTTCAGTGAGCATTTTATTTGGACTAATGAATTTTGTGTTTGTGGTTGAACTTATTTTCTTCACAAGCATACCTGATTGAAGGTAAATTGTTATTGAAGTGGATCATATTTTTTGTTTTCGGGTTAAACAAGTTTGTGCCATCACTGTTATGTCTTTTATCAAGAAAAAAAATCAATATTGTGTGTGTCCTATTAGTTTCTGGTTTGGTCGCAGTGTTGTGTCTCCAGAATTACCTACACAATGCAGCTATGATCCCATTGAGTTAAAGCGTTATTTATTTCCATGGAGGATATTTGTTAAGCTGGATTCTTGCTGAGGATATGTTTTGTCTTTAAGATTTTACTGTTGATCGAGTATGATATAATTTAAAAATGAGCTGTCTTTGATAGTTATCAATATAATTTTAAAAGGTCTTCTTATAATTGAGGATGATGGATAATGATCTAGTGTGAGAATTTTGCAGTTATGTTTAGCTTGCTGTCATTTATCTGGTTGAGATTTATAAGATAAGTTTTGCCTCATTAAGTGACTGAAAGTAATATAAATGTTAGTTGATTAAGTTGGATCGGTTTTTTGTTAGGCTTAGGTAGGATATGATTGATTAGTCTATATGTTTTGCTTGCCTGCCATGTTAAATATCAAGAGACTAAAACTTACAATTCCGATTTGTTTTTCAAGAGTTATAGATTTAAATGCACGAGAGTGAGAGCAATACCGACACACCTAACTCAACCATTCCAGACTTCATTTTGATCATCTTCCCCATCAAATTTTGAGCTCCAGATTTCATTTATCATTATACCTGCTAAATCATTTATATGTGTATACAGCCTTATATGTGTTCATGAACTTGGATTTTCTACTGTAAGCTCAGCTATTTCTTATATGTATGTGTGTGATTTATCTCTGTCAAAGTTCTTCTGTATTTATGCTCCTATACTGATCAAGCTACATAATTGTTGTTGTGAACTTGTTATTCTGGTCTTGTTATGAAAATATTCATAAAGTGCTTCTCTTTTTGTATAGGTACACTTGCTGTTATTGAAACTATTACAGTACAAGTTCCGAGCATAATATTAAGAAGAATATTCATTATTCATTACAGTTTCCGACTGAGTGTTCTTCCCACACCCGGTAAGCTTTCTCCTCTCCATTTTTCTCGTTTGGTTTTTGTTTGAATTGTACTTGGGTATTTGAGTGTTTTATTATTTTTCTTAATGTTAATTAATTAGTAAAGCCTTAGTTTCCTGTTTGAGATGCAATACTAATGAGCACACGGTACGTGCTTAATGTACCGCTCATTGTATTGGAACTTGAATTGTCCAACGTTGGACAGTTTGGGAAAAAACTTTTTCTTCATTCAGTTAAAATAGTTATTCATTAATTCTAATGTTATATACTTGATGAAAGTTCGGATTGATACATTTCCTTTCGTTCTCCGGGTGCATACTTTATCGTGGTGAATGTCATCGCGTTCAAGTCGTGTACGTCGGAGACCGAAGGGAAATACTGCCGAAATTTCGTCGAGTATGAGCATGAGAGTTAAGGACTAACTATTAACCGAATGTTGAAAAAGTTTCTTCTCGAATGGGATAGGGCCATACCCTGTCATAAAAAGTGGTTGATGAATATATTGGACTAAGTACGAAGTTATTGGTTTTAGTCATGGATCGCGGTTGGATGAATGCTAGACGGACAAGTGATGAGTATGAGAATGGAGTGAAAGATTTTCTACAATTTACAAAAACAAATGCTCCTGATAGTGGTAACGGAAGGTTTTATTGTCCTGACATACTGACAAGTTTTTTTTGTTTAAACAGGTATACATGGCTGATCCTGAGGATATCCCTCATTCATGCAGCGGGTCAGAGACCCCGTCTACGGGTAGAAAGGGTAGACGTGCCACACGAATGAGGAATTTGACTGCCAACAATGTTTCAAATCAAAGGATATGAATAGACTTTGATAATAACCTCAATCATGTTGGGCCAATGGCAGAGCAGTTTAACAGTTTTGTGACGACCCTTGCTAGAAGCAGGCCTAGTATACTTATTGATAATTGGAAAGATGTACCAGCGGACGTGGATGATCAGATATGGGAGAGTATTCTGGTATCTATACTTTTACGTCATGTGATTGTCTGTATCTACTTTATTTTAATCTTATTAATATCATACACTAATTCGTTGATTCTTTTGGTGTTAGTGTAGCTCACCTTTGACATACCGGATACGACGGATATGAAGAAGCGTTTGATAAAGTATGCTGGTGAGCGTTGGAGGGCTTTTAAGGTCGACCTGGGCAGATATTATGTATTCAATCCAACATGTGAAAAGAACCCACTTGAGGTGTACCCGTTTCTTGACCAGGCGACGTGGGATCACTTTGTTCAGAGCCGAAATGATCCCAGCTTTCAGGTTAACTTATTTGATTTGTCTCTAAATTTATGTAATTTCATTAATTTTATTTACTTATGTAATATAATTGTCTTCTATTTATAACAGGAGAAGAGGAAAAAGGGACAGGAAAACCAAAGCAAGAATGTCTACCCCCATGTACTGTCTCGTGGGGGATATAAAAAACTTGGTCAGATAATGGTGGAAGAGGAAAAGAAAGCATTTTAGGAAGCAACATCTCAGGCGGATCCTAACGCTGAAAATCGTCTAGAAGTTGTTGATCCACCTCCACCCCCACGCCATCGTAAATGGAAGAGGGCCCGACAAAGAAATGTGACCTGATATTTTATATGTTATAGGATGCCTTGGACGAGCAAGTAACCCAAGGAACCTTTGTTCCTAGAGGACGCGATGATATCTTAGCTGCTGCCATCGGTAAACCAGACCACTCGGGTCGTGTCATTGGTGTTGGATAGGGCGTCGGCATTCGCCAATACCATGGTTCATCTTCACACCAATGCCACATGGATGTTGATGCAGATAGAGCACGGCTAAAACAGGAGATTGCAATTGAGTTTAGACAGGAGATGGCCGAGCAGTTTGCCCAGCAGCTGGCAATATTGACTTCTATGTCCCAGTAGATGACAGCAGGTGTCCAACCCTCTGTCCATGTGAGTACTAAGGGCTCATGTGATCCTCCTCATCAGCCTGAAAATGATGATGATGATGATGATGACGACCCTAATAGGTGTGAGCTGTATGTTGATGATCATCATGATCGCCGCTTAATGGCATTGGGGAGGGCACATAATAACTTCGATAATATCATACACCATCGTTTATTACCGGATGATCGAGTGAGGGTCGTTGTTGAGATTATTCGAGATGATGATGCTCGAGTCCCTGTGCCCACTGAGGAGGTTCAAATAGTGGGTCAGGCCCCCGGTAACTTCATCCCTTGGCCAAGAAGACTGGTCAGCTTTCTTGTTGCATCTGAGGTATTCACTTACTTTTTCTATATTCATAGTTGAAATTATTTATTATTGTTTAAAGATAATGCTTTATTTTTATTTGTTTTAGGATGTTGGAAATGATATTTAGCCTAAAAGGTTGCATCCAGGAAGACCAGAGACATCTGCTCCTGCCAAGGTATTCATTTGACCATTTAATTAATTACGAATGAAATAACTTAGCTGTGATTACTAATATATATCTTTGTTGTTTAGGGGGTCGACAAAGGGGCACCTGGTGATGTTTTTAAACTTCTGGCTATACAGGTTGTGACCATGGAGAATGACGCAGCTTTGGTAAGGTTGGAACATGATGCCAGTCCAGGTGACGAAGTGTATATCCCAAAGAAGGAACTTATGGAGATTGTACTCGATAAATAAATGGCTAGTTTTGCACACCTATCGTTATGGTGCACGTAAGTACATTTTATTTATAAGTTAAGTAATTAAATTTTAAATACTATGATAATTAACATGTTTTTTCAATATATTAGGTATCTGCATCGTATGTTAGTTGATCGGGGTAACCTCACCCTTTATGGGTTCATTGACCCCATGTTCATTTAGGGTGATGTTCTCCTAGTATCAGAAGACTCGGTCACCACCATACGTGATATACTTTCCCGAGACGATCATCAATTCTACATTGCGCCTTATCTCAATAAGTAAGTACCAATTATTTAATTATAACTATATATGACTTAGTCACTAATTGTTCCACAAATACAGCAAGCATTGGCAACTGTTGATCTTGTACCCTAGGATGAATGTCGTGGTCTTCTTATGCTCAATGGGAAATAAGCCGGCGAATGAACTGAAGATGATCATGGAAACGTAAGCATTAAAATACTTTATAATCAGTAATGCAGTTGTTTTAATTATTTGAAATCTATTAGATATACTTTAATTAATGTTTATTTTGTCATGATAGTTCTATTAATGCAAACCACATATTGCGTGGTGGAAGGCGTCGGGCTATTAGATGGATTATTCCTAACGTAAGATATTTATTAGTTCAAACACTTCAAATGCAGTGGGTATACTTATTGATTTCTTTTTAATTCCTCATATTCTAATTGGGTTTCATTTGTACGTTGTCCCGTATACAACGTGGATCATGGGAATATGGATACTATGTGATGAAGTGGATGGTCGAAATTATCTCCTCCAGGATCAATGAAAGATGGGATGAGGTAAATGTTAATTGGTAACAATTAGAAGTAACAATTATAGATTCGTTATATGTTTTATGTTAGTTTATTACTTAAAAGATATAATCTTTTGTCCAATTAAACTTGCAGATATTCAACAATCTGACTCCATTATCTGATGCCGACATCAATAACATAAGGAGGCGTTGGGCAACTTTCTTTCTTGAAGTGTTCCAACCTTAAAAACTTATCATGTACTAGCTATATATAGTGTACTTTTGACTGATATATATTTTGATATGAAATCTATAATATATCATGTAGCTTTTTGGTTTCTAATTATCTTTGTTGTCTTAATGTAATTGAACATATGTATTGTTCGTAATAAATTCAGTATATATTAATTTAGTGTGTTTTTGTTATACAAAAGTGATTGTGTTGAGAATATTTAGAATATGTTATGCTGGTATTGATCTGGATTACAGAAACAGGGGAAATGAATGATAGAAATGTAAAAAGAGTTTAAAAAAAAAATGAGACTTTTTACATCGGTTATACAAAAACCGATGTGGAAAGTTCACTTTTCACATGGGTTATTAAAAAACCGATGTGGAAAGTAATATTTCCACATTGGCTTTGAAATAACCCAGGTGAAAAATGAACTTTCCACATCGGTTATTTAGAAAACCGCTGTTAAAAGTGTACTTTAGACATCGGTTTTAAAACCGATGTGAAAAGTATCAATAAATAACATCGGTCGTTTCAATATCAGTTTGAAAACCGATGTGAAAAGCCAAAAATAACCAATGTGGAATCCCTTTTCAACACTAGTGCCTCAATCTCATCTTGCGCGACACCCGCACATGAATCCGGTTCCCTCCTCTCCGATCTTCGGCCACCACGGCTTATCCCCCCCTCCCCTCCCCTGGACTCTACAGACCTGGTTCCCTCCTCACCCACACACAAATTCGGTTCCCTCCTCACCCACAGATCCGGTTCTCCACTCCTATCTCCGCCCAGATCGACTTCTCCTCCACTCACCCGGACTCTCCAAACGCTCTCAGCCCGAATAAGGACATCTCCTCCCCTTGCATGCGCAAAACAAGAGGTTTTTGTTGCTGCATCATGTCATTCTCCCATTCCTTCTTGGTTTCTGATTTTTGATTTTCGATTTCTGAGTATGGGGTTTTGGTATCTGGGTTTAGGGTGTATGGATTTCTATTTATTTTTTTTTCAAATTATATGAATTTTCTGATTTCTGTTGTGATTTATGAGCATGGAATTTATGATTTCTGCTATAATTTTTTTTTTCAATTTTTATGGATTTTCTGGGTTTTGGTATCCATGAGCTCCTTCCCATTTCTTTGTCACCGCTATGTTGAGCTCCTCTTTCTCTCCCTATTCTGTTATTGATTATTACAGAAAAAGTGAGAAAAATAGTATATTTTATTCATAAGGACCCGTTCACTATATAGAGAACGGCTTTTAATAGGAGCTTCCATGTAGGAATGCACCAATGTTGAAATGAGTTAAGAAACAGGTCTTAAGTTTTAAGCAACACTTATGTATCAGGCGTTGGAGTTGCTCTTAGTTAAGTCAATAGGGTATCTTGGACTCAAGTCAACCATTGGGTTAATAGACCCTCAGGCTAGCGAAAGGATGTCAACCCCTATGGTTTTGGTCCTTCGCTCAAATACAATGTTATATAGTCAATCATAGAATAAGCTGCTTATATAGGCCCCGGGGGACAACATGGATAAAGAATAGAGTGAAATTTTCAACCACATATAAAATAATACAAGTTGGTATAGTTCTAGATCTGGAAGAAAAATTTGGAGTATGATTACGAAGAAAATATTGGGTTTTGCATTAGGCAAGTGGAGGGGACCAATGTGACGTATATATATAACACTTATTCATTGATTCAGAAAATTAAATATTCCGAAACAAGCTGATAAATCTTTGGTTTAAGCCACTAATTAACGTGTGCCGGACAAAACAGGGAAACTTGGCTAAATATCCCACAAGGATACAGAAAGATGCACCTTCCTTGGCTCCTGAGTTGTATGATGTTAACCACAAAGATGGTGATTTGTTATGATGGTTTTGGCCTTAGTCTGAATGGCTGAGAACCTTTGTGATTCTCTTTCACGTCATTTTGCCATGCCAAGAAGGTGACCTTGCAACACTGAACCTATCAATTTTTTTTATTAAATACGTATCACCTTAGTTATCTCTGAAAGCAAATTTTCAATCCATAAAATAACGTGACTTGTTGTCCATAATGGGAAAATAAATAGCAAGAAGGCCAAGTAGAAGAGAAGAGCACAACTTTGTCATTCATTTCTCCAATTGGAAGTTTTCATAATTTCCTCCTCCTCCTTTCGTGCTACTAAATAATGAGCCAAAACTAACAAACAACACAATTTTGTCATTCCTGTTTTTTATTTTCATGTTTTCAAAGATATTTATAGAATTGCACCTTATTTTTATTATATTTTCCATTTTCAAAAAATTGTACAGGAAATGAAATAGAAATGTGAGAGTAAAACGTTGATGAAATAAAGGTTTAGGTGAAGAAGTTTGAAAGAAAAGAACGTAATTTTAAATGCAGAAACATGAAAAAATTAAAAATAAAGTGCATGAACAGAGATGTACAATAAAATAAACTTGCATTGAAATGTAAAAATTACAAACTATAAAGGAAGATATACTTGACTGATTTTCTCTTGAGATCAAGTGAGCGTCAAAATGACTTGGAGATTTTGTTAGAATAAAGTGCAAGTAGTAAGTTTTCAACTCACGCATATCAGAATCTTCTTTGAAACATTAATCTTGAATGTCTTCGAATCTTCATGCTTGAGAACACTCCATTCGATGAAAAACTTCAAATGAGTTCTCAACAATACAAATGCTTGGCCAAATCTTAGGTATTTCTTTTATCATTCAAGTCTTCAATTCTTACGATCCTGGCCTTGAGACACCTTTTGATTTCTTTGAGTTAGCTTTTCGATCAATGTCCTCCTGACATCTTTCGATCTTCAATTCTTCATTTTTCTGTACTTGGCTTAAGCTTTCGATTTCACTCTCCAATTCGAGAGATTTTTATATTATATACGAACACTACTATAATCCACTTCTCTTATTGAAGCCTTTATCCAACATTTTATATGACAAATCACCTCAACCAATATTGGAATAGTTAGGCATACTTTATTCTGTTTAGATAAGTTGTTAATTAGTTAATTTGTTGTTTAATATCTTTGACTCAATCTTACTAGGATAGCTCTTTGACTGAGTCAAATCTTTTCGTTTTCTTGATTAATAGGTGTTATATAAACACACCTCACCTCTGTATATTTACATGATCTCAATATACATTCATATCATTCAAGCATTTTACTGTAATACGGTATCAATCTTTACCCTTCATTCATAAAGCTTTCGTCCCTTTTCTTCTTCTATGACTGAGGATTCAATCAACTCCAGCCACAAATCTACCCAAAATGACGATTAAGAAAATAACAACCCACCGCCACCGACTCCCCCAACCGACCCATTGTAACACCCGGGTGCCGACGAGGGCGGGGAGTGGTCGCCGGTACAAGAAGACACGGACAAGGAGCGGCTTCTAGGCGGAGGGACACATGAATGAACCGATTACACACCCGAATGAGAGGGATCCTAAGACTGTATAGGTATGGGACTATACAGTTGAGGAAGGCTTATATGAATTGATTGGTACTACCTATACTAACAAGATGCATCTTCTTTTCGGGAGCCCATCACTTAAGAACTCCACAGTTAAGCGTGCTTGACTTGGAGCAATTCTGGGATGGGTGACCTCCTGGGAAGTTTTCAGTTTTCCCAGGAAGCGTGTGAGTGAGGACAAAGCACGCTGAAAAGACCCGTGTTCGTCTGTGAGAAAACCCAGGCTATGTTCTTGCATCTCCACCCTTACATGGTGACAATTATTATCACTGGAGCAGAGCAATGCAAAGAGCCCTTTCTTCCAAAAATAAACTCAAGTTCATCAATGGCTCCATCTCTACTCCAGCAATCACCGACCCGCTTTACGATGCTTGGCAGCGCTGCAACCACATGGTGGTTTCTTGGATCACTCGGACCTTATCCCCACAAATTTCCCAGAGCACGGCTTCGTTTGACACAACTAGGGATTTATGACTCGATCTACAAATCCGTTTCACTCGAGGCAACCATTTTCGCATGTCCGATCTGCTCCAAGAACTCCACTCCATGAAACAAGGTGAGCGATCCTTATGCACATTTTTTACTGAAATGAAAATTCTTTGGGATGAATTGGAGTTTCTACGCCCAACCTCTTCCTGTTCTTGTGTACATATTTGTACCTGTGACTTGAGCAAAACTGTTCGTAGCTAGATTCTCATCATGAATCCTTTACCCACCATTAGTGAGACCTATTCCATGGTGCTTCAACAAGAACGCAACCTTTTGTTGTTCCTGACTCTACAACCCTAGCAATCCCTAATTTTTCACCAAATCGTGGAGGTCAATCTCAGGGCAGAGGCAGGGGCCGCAACAATTCTAGGTCTCCTATGCTATGCACACATTGCAATTGCACCAACCATACAATTGATACCTGCTATTTCAAACACGTGTTTCACCCTGGATATCGCTCAAGAGATACCAATTCCTCTCCTCGGCTAGCTGTTACATCTTCCAATGATGCTCCAAGGATTGAATATCCCGTTCAGACAGGGAAGCAAGTCACACATGACTCTTCTTTCTCCTTATCCAAAGATGATTATCAATACCTGATCAACCTCCTCCATTCTACTAAACAAGAATCAACTTCAGCCATCAACACAGTGAGTAAGCCATCCTCCTTAGACACCAGTCATCATATGGTTTCCGGTGTCACCAAGTCAGGTAATTGCATTTCCCCTTTCTTTACTTGGATTTTGGATTCCGGGGCAAGTGACCATATTTACCCCTATCTTGAATGTTTTTCTACACACAAAATGATTGCTCCTGTCTCTGTTAAACTTCCCAATGGTACCATTCTATATGCTAAATATTCAGGCACTATTTTCTTTACTCAAGACTTCTTCCTTAATGATGTTATTTTCATTCCAGAGTTTCATTTTAAATTGATATCTATAAATAAGCTAACTGCCTCATTGCATTTCCAATTCTTGTTAACTTATGGTTCTTGTTTAATTCAGGCTCGGTCTACCCTGAGGATGATTGGGCAAGCTGAGGTTAACAATAACCTGTATATTTTTCATGGAATTCATACTTCTTTCAACAATAAACATAAGTCTTTTAGTTTAGCTACTACTAGCAATAATTTGCCATCCTCTTCTTCTTTTGATCTATGGCATTTTAGATTAGGACATCCTTCCTTTTCTCTTTTCAAAGAACTTTGTAATGTCTTTCCTTATATTACTGCAAATAAAAGACTGATTTGTGACTCTTGCCATTTTGCCAAGCAAGCTAAATTGCCTTTTCCCACAAGTGATACTACATCTATGCATCCCTTTTCCTTATTACACATGGATATTTGGGGTCCAATTAGCATTGCATCTATTCAAGGTCATCGCTATTTTTTAACTATTGTAGATGACTATAGTAGGTATACATGGGTTTATTTTCTTAAATCAAAATATGATACAAGAACTTGCATTATTCATTTTTTCAATCTTGTTTCAACATAATATTCTGTTAAAATCAAAATGCTTAGAACTGACAATGGAAAGGGGTTTTCCATGCCTACCTATTATTCTTCCCTCGGGATTATCCACCAAGCATCTTGTGTGGAAACCGCCCAACAAAACTCCATTGTCGAGAGGAAACATCGACACCTCCTCAATGTGACTCGGGCATTACTTTTCCATTCCAATTTACCTAAAACCTTTTGGAATTATGCCCGTTGTCACTCTATACACTTAATTAATCGATTTCCTAGTCCAGTTTTAGACAACAAAACTCCCTTTGAGATGTTAAATAACACTCCTCCTACCTTCGTGGACCTTAAGGTTTTCGGTTGCCTTGCTTTTGCAACAACTCTTACTCAAAAGTCATAAATTGGATTCTAGAGCTAGAAAATATTTATTTCTAGGATATAAACCCGGAACCAAAGGGTATCTCTTATATGACTTACATACACATGACTTTTTAATTTCTAGGAATGCTATTTTTTATGAAACATATTTTCCATATAAAACTGCATCTCATTCTCTGCCTCATAATGCTACCTCTGATGCTATTTCTTCTTCTAATGATTCTCTGTTTATATTTGATCTTGGCTGCACCACACCACAACAAACTCAGTCACACACTCATTTGCATCATTCACCTCCTCCCGCTGTTACACAATCACATACATTAGACACCAATGTTATTGAATACTCTCTGGACAGCAATGAAGATGCTTCTACTCCTATCACCTCTGATTTGGATTTGGTTGTTAATGAACCAGTTTTGAGGAGATCTAGTAGACTTAAAATCCTCCCTCCTATTTACATGATTTTCATTGTAATACTATTGTTAATAGGAATTTAAAATTCTTGACGGAAACAGATCCGACAGGATGAAAAAAAAATTGAAGTCATCAGATAACCACAAGGAAACAAATTCAGCAAAGATTGACAGGTTGAAAAGTTGACAGAGTATGACAGACAGATAAAGCCGTCAAGAAAGGGAAGTACGTCAGATATTCGGCAAATATATACAGCTGATTGATGGAGGAATAGAAGTAACAACTCAACTTTCGGCAAAGTTGGTAATAAGAATTGTCAGACAAACAAAGTATAGAAATGGCTAAGTTTCCAGGGTTGACAGCATCAGCAAGATAAGTTGTCAAATAACCAAACTATGGACGATAAGTGGACATAAAACCACTCGAAGGACTGAGCAGTTAGAGAAGTTTACTTGTCAGAAAGTTTGAAACATAGCAAAACTATCATACAGGTGGCAGATTTTAAGATAGGAAGTTTCTTTAGGCAGTTATTTTGTATGCTTATAAATACTATCAATTCTGATGTAATAGAGGAGGTTACTTGATGCTATATCCTACATATCTCGATCACACAGCAGATTAAAGGTTTGTACTCAAGTACTCCCTCCATCCTTTTATTTCCAGTTCAATTTATAATACAGTACTGGTTATTTAATTTCTTTACTTTCAGCGTTACTTTCATGCCTTTTACTTGCTTTATTTTAATTTTCTACACTTTAAATGCTTTCTTTTACTCTTCACTCATTTAAATACTTGTTTCTTTCCTTTAAATACTCATTTCAATTCCTGCAACTTACATGCTTTCCTTTAAATTTCCTGCTATTTATTTTTTTTTCTTTAATTTCGTGTTCTTTATTTGCTTTCCTCTAATTTTCCTGCAATTTATATGTTTCTTCCTTCAAACCTATGAATCCTTAGAAATTCAAGGGTTCTCCCTCATTTAAGAAAGCAATCTTTCCTGTTAACTCAACGCATTTTACTAAACTTATAAGTCCTTGCCAGTATTTACCAAGTTCGACTGGTTTGTCGAATTTATACTTGGCAGACACGCCTACACGTCCTTGCGAGATTACCGCATAACTCGTCCGTCCCTACACTCGTCTGATCTTAAAATTATTTGTGACAAAAGGATTTTGGACACCAACCAAAAACAAGCGTCAACAAATTGGCACGCCCGGTGAGACGAGTTTAGAGTAACTCGTATAGTGTTAGGAATTTGACATACAATTTTATTTGTATGCGTTTACGGAGTGGAAAGGTAGTTCAAACATCTATTTCCCAGAACTCTAAATATGAGTAATGCAAGTGATGCAGGCGTAGTAGACACTAACGCCGCTGTGTCAACAGTAAATGCTATTGCACCGGTTGACAATATTCCTGCAAGTAGAACTAATGCAGAGATAAATACTACTAATGGTCTAGGAATAAGAAGAGGCGTTTCTTACGCCCAAGTAGTTAATCGATTTGACGAAGTTGGTCAAGGAACACTTCCGTCACCAACTTCACCTGTCTTACAGCAAATAAATACATCAACTATTGGATTGTCATCAAGAAGTGTTGTGAGTTCAAATCCAAGAGGGACTACTCAACCTCTCTCACAACCTTTATATGGGATGCCTTATGGGTCAACAACCGTCAACCCAAATACTCCATTTGCTTACATACCATATCCGAATGGAATGACGATGGCTGCCCAAACATCTGGACAGGCAGGGCCATCGACTGGGGGGCAAATTCCCGGTCACGCGAATGGAATAACGGGGTCCATGATAGTTACCCATTCTCGACAAGAACAACCGGTAGAAAGGCCATATATTTCTCCATTGAGGCAACTCCCACAAAATATTGTTGGTCTGTCGGAGGCTACTTTAGCCAATGTCCGACAACAGATTGATTCTAGTAACTTTGACATGGTAAACACATTTACTCAACAAATGAGTACAATAATTACACCATTGATGGAAAACACAAACAATGCATGTTTAGCATTGACAAATGAAATACGTCGATTAAACAGAGCCTTAGGTGTTGTAACCCCAGGCGAAAACCAAAATACTAATAGAAATTTCAATGCAAATCTCAATAGGATTAATCAACCACAGGTTGAACCACAAATTGACGGATTTGAACAAGATGATGAACGACAACAGCTTCATCGTCGGATTCCTTTGAGACGTGGAAATGTACATATTCTGCGACCAGAGGAAGATGAGGATTTGATCCTAAACCAGGGTGCTGTTGGAGCATTCCGTCAGAATGTTTTAAATCAAAATGTCAACCAAGTGGTTGAACAAGCATTAAATAGGTTTGGTTTTAACATTGGTTATGCTAACCAACCATTTTTTGCATCAGCATTTCCTGATTGGGTCCAACAGGCAGAAATGCCTCGAGGATATAAAATACCCAAGTTGTCGAAATTCTCAGGAGAAAGTGGAGAGTCGACAATCGAGCATATTGCTCGATATACCATCGAATTAGGAGACTTGGCCTTGGAGGAAGGATTAAAAATGAAGTTCTTCCCCAGCTCGTTAACTAAGAATGCTTTTTCTTGGTTTTCAACTTTAAGGCCTAATTCAATCCATTCTTGGAATCAATTGGAAAGAGGTTTCCATGATCAATTCTTTAGAGGAGACTTGAAAATAGGATTGACAGATTTGTTTGGAATAAAAAGAATGAATAACGAATCATTGACGATTACCTAGCTCGATTCCGTCGGATGAGGAGTCGGTGTTTCACCCCTATTCCGGAAAAGCAGAAATAGTGAAAATTGCTTTGCCGTGATCCGGGATTACCATATCGAAAGAAACTGGTAAACCAACATTTGATGGACCTTGCCCAGTTAGGGGATAAGGTTCGACATATTGAATAATTAAGAGCTGAGAAGATTTTTAAGCAAAAAAGATTCCTTAAAAGAGAAAGGGTTAATTTTGTCGGATGCAATGAATCCGATGAGGAGAGTAATGATTCTGACGAATATGAGGTAGATTATGTCGAATTAAAAAATGGTCCACCTTATATATGTCAAGCTTTGAAGCCTGCAAGGGCCAAAGAAAGAATCCCTGTCATTAATAAGAAAGTATACACATTTGACGTGACCAAGGCCGATCAAATATTTGACATATTACTGAAAGATAAACAATTAAAATTGTCAGATGATCATAGGCTCTTGAAAGCCCATGAAATTAAAGATCGGAAATATTGTAAATATCATAATACTTTTGGTCATGTAACAAATGACTGTATGCATTTCAGGGATATCATTCAAAAAGGTTTGACAGACGGAAGGTTGAAATTTTCAGACAAGCGACCAGAAATGAAGATTGATACAGAACCATTCGGTCCTGAAGCTAACAAAGCAGATCGCCAAATCCCTATGGGAGTAGGCATGGTCAACATCACGGCCGGACAGAATATCCAAATGGATTTGTCAGATCCATTCGATGTTTATCCGAAGCCAGGAGAGCCACTTGTCGACTATATGACACGAAAGAAAGATGGGGGCATAATTAAAGTTTGCCCAAGGTGTGAAGCGTTTTACGATGAGTTAGCCGCCAAGAAAGCTAGGGGGCAGAAACCACCATCGCACCGTCCACAAGATAATCAGAGCAGATTTTCACAACCAAATAGCCATGCTGGGTCCAACAGTGTACAGAGGAGTGCTGCATCTGCTATAAATAGACAGGCAAATAGCCGTCAGCAACACATGCACCAATCAAAATCCGGACAAAGACAACAACCCGAGGCTGGTTTGATTCAACCAGAGGATCAGCAGTAAAACAGACAAATAGTCGTCAGCAACATATGCACCAGTCAAAATTTGGACAACACAACAATGGGGGTTGGTTTGAAGAACCAATCAAAGGATCAACAATAGGTAACTCTGTCAGTGACAGATTTAATCCTGTCAAGACAAGGACACCCCCATCCAACGTAATGGTGGATCGATGGGTGAGGAATTCAGCCATGACACAGTACCCGAAATTGCAAAAACAGACATGGACTCGGAGAAGTAAAGTCAATGAACAAGGGCCACCCTTTTGGAATGAAAACTACCGAAAGGGCCAACTGACTCAGAATGTTCAAATGACAGGGCCTGGTCTTTCAGGACCCTCAACTCAATTGGCTATATCTAAAAGCCAAAAAAGGAGGCTACAGAGACTCGGACAGGCTCAGAAAAAGAAACTTGCCAAACAGGGAGGTGTCATTATAAAAGAGATGCCTAACCACGATGCTGGTTGTTTGGTTGCTACAACTGACGACAAAGTTGATAAGAGGGGAGATACCAAGATGAAGAGCATAATAGTAAATCACCCCATGGAAGCTGATGTCAAGAAACCCAGTAATCAGACCAAACAAAGTAAACCTGCATCCCAGATTTTCGTAGAAAAGAAGACTTCAGGACAAGCATCCTTACCAATAAAACCCAAAGGCAAACGGCCAGTCGGACTGACGGAAGTAGAGAGAGTTGCAGGGCTCGAAAAGAAAGTTGAGGCTAGAATAGAAGAGCAACAACTGACTACATTCAAGCCTGAATGTGATTTAACAAAGGAAGAGTTGTCATTTGATGCTGTCATTGAAGCATTGAATGATCCAAATGATGACATAAACGTCAGTGGAGCCATGGACGTGGACGACCAGAATGAGGATTGGGCCGACATCATGGAAGCATTAGACAAGCGTGGTGCGAGAATTGCCCGGCCTTTGTCGAGATAGGTCGGGTCGATGACGAGAGTGATTTAAAAAGAAATCACGGCAGAACAGTCGGAGGTGAATTCCTAGATGAGGATCCAGACAATGAAGTTATATTGGAGCCTGGAATGAGAATGAAGATAGGTTTGATTTCTTTCATCCCTAGAGAATACGAAGGATATTTTGAGTTTGATCCCTCCGACGGCGGCGGTGATGTCGTCAACAATGCAGAAACCCAAGTGACCACTTGGATGTGTGTCCAAGAAAATTTAGTTCTTGTATTCGACAACGTGGCCCAGTTGGAAAAACCTACCGACGAACAGAAAAGTCATTTAAGGCCTTTACATGTGAAGGCTATAATTGATGGAAGACCCACCAATAGGGTCTTAATTGACGGAGGCGCTGCTGTAAACTTGATGCCTAGAGCGATGTTTAAAAAGTTAGGAAAGGATCAGTCAGATCTAATCCCAACTGATATGGTTGTCACTGACTTCAGTGGCAAAACATCCCCGTCGGATGGTGTCACTTTATTGAACATACAAATTGGCACCTTGTCGAAAGAATGACATTGTTCGTAATAATTCCAGCCAAGTCAAGCTACAACATTTTGCTTGGCAGGGATTGGATCCACGCGGTGGGGGCAGTTCCATCAACGGTACATCAGAAGGTGATTTTGTGGAATGAACAGGATCAAGTGGAGATTGTGGAGGCAGACGATAGTGCTTGTTATGCTCAGCAAGCACATATTGATTTCCGGGTGTATTCTACGAATGTGAAGCCAATAACTGCTATTGAAGGAGTTATCGACAAGGGTACGTTGGAAATAAGCCTTCTTAGCCAGTTTGGAGTTACAATACAAGACAAGGCCGACAAGATTCGGCCAGAATCTGACAATGAGTCTTGAGACCCACTTGAGAAGATTGTCGGCTTATCTAGCCGACAAAGAAGTACACACTCAAGATAGTGTATTAGCGGATTGTATAATTGACGACGGCCCTTTGGGTTTTGAAAAAGGAGCCGAAGTCAAACAAAAAATGGAAGTAGAAGATCCTCTGGAAGAAATAAATTTGGGGACAGAAGAAAAGAAAAGGCCCATCTTTGTCAGTGCTTTTCTGCCAGAGGATTACAAACAAAAACTTGTCAGATTAATAGCAGAGTACAAGGATTGCTTTGCATGGGACTATGACAAAATGCCTGGTTTAAGTAGGAATCTTGTTGAACACCGATTGCCACTTAGGGGAGATTGCAGACCTGTCAAGCAAGCAAGCAGACGATTTGCTCCAGAGGTGGTACATAAAATCAAAGAGGAAGTACAAAGACTGCTTAAAGCCAAGTTCATACGAACAACCAGGTATGTCGAATGGCTCTCTAATGTAGTCCCTGTTATTAAAAAGAATGGAAAAATGAGGGTATGCATAGATTTCAGAAATTTGAATATGGCTACCCCTAAAGATGAATATCCGATGCCTATAGCCGATATGCTTGTCGACTCAGCATCAGGAAATGAGATTTTAAGTTGTATGGATGGCCATGCAGGATATAATCAAATCTTTATAGCCTAAGAAGATGTGTCAAAGACCGCTTTCAAATGTCCAGGAGCAATTGGGACATATGAATGGGTCGTCATGCCTTTCGGTTTAAAGAATGCAGGAGCCACCTATCAACGAGCAATGAATACAATTTTCCATGATGTTATTGGAAAATTTGTAGAAGTATATATTGATGATGTGGTTGTCAAGTCCAAGAGCAAAGATGACCATTTGGAGCATCTGAGGCAAGGATTTGACAGAGGATGAGAAAGCATAATCTAAAAATGAACCCGAAAAGTGTAGTTTTGGAGTGTCACTGCAAAATTTTTAGGATTCCTGGTCCACAAGAAAGGAATCGAGGTAGACAAGAATAAAGCTAAAGCGAGTCATGGAAGCCTCCGCGCCAACAAATAAGAAAGAGCTACAATCCTTCTTAGGGAAGGTTAACTTTCTCGAAGATTCATATCAAATCTGTCGGGAAGGACAAGAGTATTTGCACCGCTGGTCAAGTTGAAATCAGAACAAAGCTTCATTTGGGAATCTTGTCACCAAGAGGCTTTTGACCGGATTAAGAAATATCTAGTCATCCACCTGGTCATGATGCCTGCAGTACCTCGTCGACCGTTGAAGTTGTACATATCAGCATCAGAGGACACTATAGGATGTTTATTAGCCCAGGACGACGATGACAATGTTGAAAGGGCTGTATATTATCTAAGTAGAGTTCTAAATGATGCTGAGAGAAGATATAGTGCAATAGAGAAGTTATGTCTAGCATTATATTTTTCTTGTACAAAATTCAAATATTATATGATGCCATGTCATGTATTAGTTATTTCCAAGACTGATGTAATAAAGTATATGTTGTCGAAACCAATCCTTAATGGACGAATTGGAAAGTGGACCATTGCTTTATCAGAGTATTCTTTACAATACGTGCCAGCTAAAGCTGTCAAAGGACAAGCAATAGCTGATTTTCTGGTAGACCATCCAGGACTGGATGTGCCAGAAATGAATGTTGTCAGTTTACTACCTTGGAAACTCTATTTTGACGGATCAAGGCATCAAGGAGGTAGTGGTATAGGAATCCTTATTGTGACCCCACAAGGAGTTCCTACAAAGTTCATGTTTGAACTTAAATATCCCTGTTCCAACAATGAAGCCGAATATGAGGCTTTAATTGTCGGATTGGAAATGTTGATAGAATTAAGAGCACGAAATGTGCATATTTTTGGGGATTCTCAATTAGTCATCAAACAACTCACACAAGAATACAAATGCGTTAGTTACAATTTGTCAAAATATTGTATCGTAGCTAACAAGTTGATAAAAAAATTTGATGACGTAATTGTTCAATACATTCCCAGAAATTTAAATCAAGAGGCTAATGAGTTAGCTCAGATAGCCTCAGGATATAAAATATCTCAAAAGACTCATCGACTCTAATGGAAATCAGAGAATTGCTGTATCCATTAGAAGAAAGAGATATTTTAGTTAATGATGTAATTCTGCCTAATGATTGGAGGTTGCCAATAATAGAGTATTTGGAAAATCCAAGTCAGAATGTAAATAGAAAAACAAAGTATAAGGCATTGAATTACACAATGCAGGGAGGATATTATACGAAAAATCATTGACGGAACTCTACACAAGTGCCTGAGTGAGCAAGATGCTTATTTGGCTCTATCAAGTCCATGAGGGTATATGTGGAGCCCATCGGCGGGTGATAAAATGAAATGGGTCCTACGAAGAAGTTTATATTACTGGCCAACTATGGTTAAAGATTGCATTTTATTTGCCAGATCTTGTGAAGAGTGTCAGAAGCACGGTCATATACAAAACGTACCGGCTAGAGAATTACATTCTATTGTCAAGCCTTGGCCATTCAGAGGATGGGCTCTAGATTTGATTGGTCGGATACATCCTGCTTCGTCAAAAGGACATCAATTCATTTTGGTTGGAGTTGATTACTTTACTAAATGGGTAGAGGCAATCTGTCTTAAAACAGTCACCCAACAAGAAGTAATTGATTTCATTGAAAACCATATTATATGTCGGTTTGGCATACCCCAAACTCTGACAACGGATCAAGGGTCAATATTTGTTGGAAAGAAAGTCGTAGAATATGCCAGTTCTAGGCATATAAAAATGCTCACCTCTACGCCATATTATGCACAAGCAAATGGCCAAGTTGAGGCCATAAATAAGATTATTATCAATCTTATTAAAAAGCATGTGGGCCGACAACCTAAAAATTGGCATAATACCCTTGATCAAGTGTTATGGGCATATAGAAATTCACCCAGACAGTCAACAGGAACTTCGCCATATCGTTTAACTTATGGACATGATCCTGTATTACCTGTTGAAATCAATCTCCAATCCACTCGCATTCAAAGGCAAAATGACCTGCCTACTGACCAGTATTGGGATGCAATGCTAGATGAATTGAATGAATTAAGTGATGATAGATTGATTGCGTTGGAGAATTTGATTCGGCAAAAAGAAAGAATTGCCAGATTTTATGATAGTCGAGTTAAGTTCAAAGCATTCAAGGTAGATGATTTGGTCTGGAAAGTCATATTGCCCATGGATAAAAGTTGTCGAGAATACGGGAAATGGTCACCTAATGGGAAGGACCATTTAGAGTTGACAGAATATTTTCTGTAAATGCTTACGCACTTGTCGATATTAATACTGGCTCGACAATTAAGTCGATTAATGGCAAGTATTTGAAGGAATACAAACCGACGATGTTAGAAGTACAAATTGACGAATAAAGAAAATAAGTATATTCATTAAATTAACGATACAATGAAATATTGTCATTTGATGATAGAAGTCAAGCTATCAATTAAAGCTAATCTGATCCTAAAATACAGGACAGTGCACTAATAATATTTTAGTTTCATACAACAAAGAGAGAAGTGCAGCTAAATTTGTTGAGGCTTCATTCCCACGAAATTCCGATTGCCTCATTTATCAAGGAGGCTCCAGAAGGGGGATAAAGCACGAGCAGATGTCACCATCATTTCATTCAGAAGGTGGTTGTTGCTACGCCAAACCCTTCTTGATGAAGATGATGGAACTAAACGAGGTACACTCGTTCTGTATCAAGATCTGTTTCTCTCCGGATATGCAGTGAGGCCAGTTATGGATGTTATATTGGTTACTGACCTTCACTATATGTTTTTACATTGGTTATTGACCTTCATGAAGTATGTGACCATTAAGACAAACACCTTGGTTTAAAAACTTAATACAGACAAGGTCATATTCTCGTGAAGGAAGAAAGATGAATAGGTAGAGGCCTGTTGTAGAGAAATGCATGGTATGTGAAAATTCAACTGTAAAATCTGAGATTTACAGACCTCGTTATTTATAGTTGAACACAAGGCATTTATTGCAATTTGGTTTACCAAAGTTTCGAAACTTGTCACAGCATTTATGATGATTTGATAAGGCATGAGTTACGAAGTCGGTTGGAAACTTGCAGTCAAATTAAGTAATAAATAAACGTGCAAGAAAATAAAATATCTATTCATTAATTAATGACTATCAAGATCAGACTAAGAGTTGACATGTACAATAGTTACAATTGTCAGTTTTAGTCTAAATAGAGGATAATTGATCCCATGCAAGGGATAGATTATTTTTGTCGACAATAGCTGCTTCATAGTCAGGTTGCAATGCACGGAGTTTGCCGACTACACTTTCAGCTTTTTGGCCAAGTTGGACAGATTCATCATCAATAGCTTTGACTCTGTCTTTGCTTTTTTCCAACGCCTTGTCAAATTTGGCACACTTTTGGTCCGTCAGTTCAATCTCAGCCAGTAGCTTCTTCCGGTAATCCAGTAAGCTCTCCTTGGTTTGAGTCCCGATAAAAATAAGGTCAAGTTCTTTTTGTTTAGATGACTCAAGATTTTGAAACTGAACTAAGAGATCGTCCTTGATTCTTTCTTCCTCTTCGTAAGAAGGAATGACAGAAGTCATCCTTTCTAATTTACCGGAGAGCCGTTCCCAAAATGTCTGAATAGAGATAAAAAGTGAACGGCTCGACAGAGGAAGATTAGAATGAAGAGGAGTAATCTCCTTGACAAGTCGAGACAATTCTTTTTGAATCTTGATGTCAGACAAAAGTTCATCAAAAGGATTGACCAAAAGAGCTTGAAGATCATGCATGAGGGTAGTAACTAGAGAGTCGCTGGAATCATGTTGAGTCGATGAGGAAGTGGTAAAAAAGGATGACTCTTTCCGGCTTACTTCCGACAGCATATTAATCCACGTATTAAAATGTAGAGCCGGTTTGGGATCAGGAGACTTCATGGTAGGAGGTTTGATGGCAGGTGGAGAAGGAATAACAGGAGCTGTTTCAGCCAACAGGGCCTCCATGTCAATATCTTCATCCGGAATTTCAATCATGACAGTAGTTCCTTCTGGGTTATCAGCTGTTGAATTTGAGGTGATTGAAGTCGGATGATGAGGGCTCGTAGGCATTCCCTGATGAGAGTCAGGAACCTGCAATTCAATTGTTAAACTTTTAGTACCAACAGAAATACCTCCTAAAGTTTGGTCAGTATACAGTTCCGAATCATATACATTTATAGGCTCGACAGTCGTGATAATCTCCTGAATGGTTATTGAGTCATCAAATTGGGGAAACTTTTCCTGACATGAGAAATAAATAAGAATTTATACAAGTATACAAAAGAAAATGACAAGATCAGTGAAAATACCAGATTAGAATCAGAAGACATCAAGTCAACATCAACAATAGCCTTCTCAGAAACCAGAATGGTCTCGACGGTTTTGTTCTTCTGTCAAGAATAGCAAGCATGTGAGCAAAAAGATGTAACTTGACAGACTAATCTAAAATTATTACCTCAGATTGGTTGGAGGGCGAAGTGTTGGAAGAACTAGTCATGGTATCTTGAACTTTGGAGTTAGTAGAAACTTTAGCAACATCAGCAGCTGCCACGGTTGGAAGACTCTTGGCAGACTTTGATTTCTTGGAGAGAAAGTCAGAAAGAATCGTTTTCTCTTTTCTTTTCTTGGATCCTTTTGATTGAGGATCAGAAACATAAGCTTTGGTTGACCGAGAGCTCTTCTTGACCAAGGGGATAACAGGTTCATTATCATCTTCGGAAGCTTCTCCCGAAAGTGTGTCAGACTTAGACTTGCCAGGGAGGGGTTTGTCAAGAGGAATAGCTGTCAATAGCCATGAAAATAAGTTGATTGTCAGACGAAAAGAAAAGCGAAATAAGTGATTTGACAAATGAATACCTGAGTTACAAGTTAGAATTCTTGAATAGAATTCAAAGTCGTCATCAGGTTAAAGAAACCGACGAGCGAAGGTAACTGGGTTTGGTTTTTCAAAAGGGTCAACGTAAGCACTCACGCTGTCCAAAAAGAAAAAGTTACCTCCTTTCGACGGTTTTCCTGGGTGTGAATCAGCTAAACCAAAAGGGGCACAAGGAATAGGCACTGGCTTAGGAAAATGAGCTTTCAAACTGTCAAAATATTCCCTGGTCATATTGGGAATATTCCTATACATGGCAAGCCTCTCAGATTCCTTATTATCATGCTTCCTTTTGGCTTCAAATAAAACACTATTGACATGACGAACCATATCAAATGGTAACTTGGGATTCCACTTAATTTTATAAAATTTCTCAAAGGCTTGAATTTCTTTCTCAAGTTCACCTCGAGTTTTAGTTCTTTGGATCCTGTTCCTGCACTAGAGAATCATCAGTGTTACCCGTGGTGTCTTCAATACAACTTAAGCAAGTCTGTAAATTCAGATGATGGCTAGAGTAGTATTCATCCCACCAGTCAAGGAAGCTTTGGGTGACTCCGTGAAAAGCCGAAAATGAAATGGGTTGTAAGAAAGCCCCGCGAACTTTGTCTTCCTCACTAATGGCAACAATATGCTCATACGTTGGGACTTTGATACCAATGAAATTGTCGTTAAGATCTGACGAATAGGGAGCAGGAATAGCTTGGCAGAAGCCAAGCTGACAAGCAACAGTGTTGGGTAAATGGAGATAGGCTCTATGAGTTTTAAAACCAGGGCCATCAACAAAAAGAATTTTCTGACAAAGAAATTTGGTCCAAATAGATTTGTTGGATTTAGAGATGGTGGTGCTCAGTTGTGTAAACCATGTTGGACCATATTTCCGGTCGGAAAAGGGAGAGAAGTTGATCTTTGGAGATGAAGATGAAAGCGAATGAAGAATTTTAAAATAGAATTTAAAATTCGCAGTCTCATCTCTCGTCAAAGACTCGGCAGATACATAACAGAGATAAGATCCATACGTGTCGATTGTCAAATCTGCGGGAGCTTTATATGAAAATTGACGCTCCAAAACTGCATTTAACCATAATTGGAGAAGCCAAAGGGGCCCTCCTATATTGGTTTTCTTTTTGGATTTGACAGTGTCAACTAGCATACTCATGCTATCATAAAGATTAGCTAAGAGACATTGTCCTAATGCTACTCTTTTACCAGACGACAACAGATTGGCTAGAGGGACATATGAAGCAACCAAAGAAGCATATTTGCTACAAAAAACGTAAGCACATAGCCAAAGAAACAAAAAGGCTACATGCTCAGTATCCGTCACAGGATCATGAGCTTCACCTCTAAAATCTGCTATGTATTTAGAAAAAGAACATTTCGGCACGTAAACATCAATTTGATTTTCAATTTCTACTTCAGTATGCATGGTGGGACCATCTGGACGAAGGCCAGTAATGGCCGACATATCAAATAAAGTGGGGGCCATCATTCCATAAGGAAAATGAAAATTATTTGTTGTTTTGTTCCAAAAGAAAACTGATGCTCCTATTAAAGAGAAGTCTACCAGTTTAACATGACGAGAAAGTTGAATGAATTCAAAGATTCCAGCTTTTTCCCATACACTTTGTTTTTCAGTTTGAATTCGGTCCAGCCAACTAATGTAGGCATCGAACCGAGTAGCAGGAGGCATTATGAAAATCCTATTACTCTTCTTGAACATATGAATGGGAATAGGAGTAAAAGAAGATAGAATAGCCTCATTTACGCTAGCAGAAGGAAAGGAATTGCGTAAACCCTCAGAAATTTCATTGTTGGCTACAATAGGACCCAAAAATGCAGCAGGAGGATTTAAAGCAATAGCAGGATCAGGAATAGGGTAAATTACCTTGGATTCTTGCCATAACTCGGATTTCTCCAAAATTGGGTCTTGGACCACTGTCTTAGGAGGCACGATGGTAGTATGAGGTACTGAAGACGGCACCTTAGAAGATGTAGCCATGTTTAGATGAAATAAAAATACAGGGTTCCTTTTAAGAAAAATTTTGCGAGAGAAGAAGAAAAAGTCTTTCGTTAGAAAAGATTTACTAATGAAGAAGGAAGGATAAGAAAAAGAAAGTCAATTCTGATGTGATTGACATTTAAAGGAGAACTTTCGGTACGAGTTCCAAGAAACCTGCGGCGTCATGATTATCCCTATTAAGTAGGGATGAGATAAGAAGCAAGGTTTAATTAATGAATAGGAACCCGGGATTAAGACAATCGTTAGGGATTTGAAAAATCAAATTTTGCTATCCTTACGGGCAAAAAACCGTCGAAAAGCAAAATTTGGGGGGCATATGTTAATAGGAATTTAAAATTCTTGACGGAAACAGATCCGACAGGATGAAAAAAAAATTGAAGTCATCAGATAACCACAAGGAAACAAATTCAGCAAAGATTGACAGGTTGAAAAGTTGACAGAGTATGACAGACAGATAAAGCCGTCAAGAAAGGGAAGTACGTCAGATATTCGGCAAATATATACAGCTGATTGATGGAGGAATAGAAGTAACAACTCAACTTTCGGCAAAGTTGGTAATAAGAATTGTCAGACAAACAAAGTATAGAAATGGCTAAGTTTCCAGGGTTGACAGCATCAGCAAGATAAGTTGTCAAATAACCAAACTATGGACGATAAGTGGACATAAAACCACTCGAAGGACTGAGCAGTTAGAGAAGTTTACTTGTCAGAAAGTTTGAAACATAGCAAAACTATCATACAGGTGGCAGATTTTAAGATAGGAAGTTTCTTTAGGCAGTTATTTTGTATGCTTATAAATACTATCAATTCTGATGTAATAGAGGAGGTTACTTGATGCTATATCCTACATATCTCGATCACACAGCATATTAAAGGATTGTACTCAAGTACTCCCTCCATCCTTTTATTTCCAGTTCAATTTACAATACAGTATTGGTCATTTAATTTCTTTACTTTCAGCGTTACTTTCATGCCTTTTACTTGCTTTATTTTAATTTTCTGCACTTTAAATGCTTTCTTTTACTCTTCACTCATTTAAATACTTGTTTCTTTCCTTTAAATACTCATTTCAATTCCTGCAACTTACATGCTTTCCTTTAAATTTCCTGCTATTTATTTTTTTTTCTTTAATTTCGTGTTCTTTATTTGCTTTCCTCTAATTTTCCTGCAATTTATATGTTTCTTCCTTCAAACCTATGAATCCTTAGAAATTCAAGGGTTCTCCCTCATTTAAGAAAGCAATCTTTCCTGTTAACTCAACGCATTTTACTAAACTTATAAGTCCTTGCCAGTATTTACCAAGTTCGACTGGTTTGTCGAATTTATACTTGGCAGACACGCCTACACGTCCTTGCGAGATTACCGCATAACTCGTCCGTCCCTACACTCGTCTGATCTTAAAATTATTTGTGACAAAAGGATTTTGGACACCAACCAAAAACAAGCGTCAACAACTATATCTTCATCTGCCAATGCTTCTGTTAGATATTCATTGTCTTCTGTCATTTCATATTCTAAACTTTCTAATAATCATTTGCATTATACTCTTGCTATATCTTCACATGATGAACCTAAGACCTACAAACAAGCTATTACGCATGATCATTGGATACAAGCTATGAATTCTGAATTACATGCCCTGCACACTAACCAAACATGGTCCTTTACTGATCTTCCCTTAGGCAAAACAGTAATCGGCTGTAAGTGGGTATATAGAATTAAGTGTAAAGCTGATGGTTCTATTGAAAGATATAAAGCTAGGTTGGTAGCTAAAGTCTTTAATCAAATAGAAGGACTTGATTACTTTGATAATTTTTCACCCGTTGCAAAAATAACAACTATTAGAATGTTATTAGCTATTGCATCTACTAATAATTGGTATCTCCATCAATTAGATGTGCATAATGCCTTTTTGCATGGTAACTTAGAAGAAAAAGTTTTTGTGCAGCCATCTCCCGGCCTTATTCCTCCTAAACCTAACCAAGTTTGTAAATTACATAGGTCTCTATATGGTTTAAAACAATCTAGCCGACAATGGTTTGCTAGATTGTCTTCCTTTTTGCATACTAAAGGCTTCTCAATCAAAATCAGATTGTTCATTATTCATCAAAACTTCTCATTCTTCCTTTACTGCTTTATTGATTTATGTGGATGATCTTATACTTGCGGGTAATGATATTAATGCTATTGAAACTATTAAAACAGATTTGCATTCTACTTTCAAAATAAAGGACTTGGGTTATTTGAAATACTTTTTGGACCTTGAAATTGCCCTTTCAAAACAGGGCATTCATGTTTGTCAACGAAAATATGCATTGGACATTTTAAATGAGTGTGGATTGTTAGCGTCTAAGCCTGCTCCCACTCCTTTAGCCAAAGGCACCGGATTAAGTGCTCAAGATGGCACTCCCTTATCTGACCTAGGCTCCTACAGACGCTTGATGGGTAAGTTACTTTATTTGACAAACACAAGGCCTGACTTGTCTTTTTCTGTTCAACAGCTTGGCCAATACATGGCCCAACCTACTAAACTTCATCAAGAAGCTGCATATCGGGTGCTTAGATACATCAAAGGCTCCCCGACTCAAGGACTTTTCTACCCAAGTGATTCATCTCTACAGCTAAAGGGTTTTAGTGATTCAAATTGGGCTACATGCCCCGATACCCATAAATCTATCACAGGGTTCTACATTTTTCTTGGCTCCTCATTGATCTCTTGGAAGTCTAAGAAGCAAGCCGCAATTTCCAAGTCCTCTTCCGAAACAGAATATAGAGCTCTTGCATCAACTGTGTGTGAACTCTAATGGTTAACTTATCTCCTTCAAGATTTTCAAATCGAGTTTATTCCACCAGCATTACTGTATTGTGATAGTCAATCAGCTAGGCATATCGCATCCAACTCTTCATTTCACGAAAGGACCAAGCATATAAAACTAGATTGTCATATCGTTCGAGAAAAGCTTCTTGCAAAGTTATTCCACCTTCTTCCAATCTCTAGCTCGAACCAACTTGCCGATTTATTAACTAAATCCCTTGACCCTTCTCCCTTCCAACAATTTATTCACAAGCTGGGGTTAAAATGTATCCACCCTCCACCTTGAGGGGGGCTATTGGAATAGTTAGACATACTTTATTTTGTTATTCTGTTTAGATCAGTTGTTAATTAGTTAATTTATTGTTTAATATCTTTGACTCAATCTCATTAGGATAGCCCTTTGACCGAGTCAAATCTTTTCCGTTTTCTTGATTAATAGGTGTTATATAAACATACTTCACCTCAGTTGATTTACATGATCTCAATATACATTCATATCATTCAAACATTTTACTGTAATAACCAAGATTTTGTATTATTCCACTTAAGAGCTACAATATAACATTTTCTTTTATATCTCTCGTCATATTTTCTTATATTTCGGTCACCCATCTTAAAATTCTCGTATCCGCAACACATCTTTCTTTTTTCATGTTCAACATTCGCTGCCTTATTAGTCAAAAAAAAAAAAAAACATTCGCTGCCTTAGTACAAAGAAAATATATGAAACAAAATCACACGAATTTTGTAAGACGGTATATCTAAGTTGTAACTAGAAAGCAACCTTCTGCTACACTATACCCAACGTCAAAAGAAAACATGTATAATCCACCTAGGGAAAAAAATTGTTCCAAATGCCACACTGCTTTTCAAGCAGTAGTTGTATCTCCAATCTAAGTTCGGTCACCAAAGTCAGTAAGAGCATTATGTCAACTCCGGTATTATACTCTCTTCCTTTATGAACTAATAGAACTCATATGAAGGACATTATTCCGGCCCCGTTGCTGGCTGTCCTGTTGCCATTCTTTGATCTTGTTTGCTTAAAGCTTGCGGGTATTTTCTGGAAGACATAATCAAACTCAAAGTTGGATTAGAAAATCAATACATAGCCAAATGAAACGAAACGATAAAGAGAAAAAGGGTACATGAAAAATACAGCTCATACTGTCAAAGGTTCCAAAGAAAAGATTGCAGATAACATCTAACGCATTTGATTTGCCTAGAGAACCCAGCTTAGCGCTTGTTCTAAATGAACACTACACACGGTTATTCCTACACACATAATGGAGAGTAGGAGACAAAAAAATCAAGTGGACCACGTCGAAACCTACTATGGTTTCAATTTCTGAATCAACCTCACATTTCTTTCTTTCTACAGGAAGAGATGTAAACTTTAAAGCAAACAACAAGGTAATAGAAAAACTCATTTGACACCACTCACGGGTGACTATCACCAAATAAATTCACGCTAGCAAAAATCACATCACACCTCGCCCTCGGTAATGAGACAGGCACTCACTCTCTATATATGAATATTTTAAATTAAATTTATTCAATAATCAATCACTATTTTAAAAATTAAATAATTATCTCGTATGAAGTGAAAAATATGTACAAGTATAAACTAGTGAAAATTATCAGTACAAATTGACTTTATTGATAACTAAATTAGGGATATTGTTATTATACACAAAATACCTGTGCACAGTATTTTTTGTAAATATGGAATGTGGTGCTAGGCGGATTAATCTTGTTCTGGACCAGCACCATGGGCCTGACCAGATTCGGCCCAACCAAACTATCCAGGAGTCAAGTAGACAGATTAGTAGTATCAACTTGCCACCACACCAAAGTCTGCTCTGCCACCTGCTGCGCCACCCTGCACCCATTCCGGCATGCTGCAGAATGGCACAGACCAGGCTCTATACCATTCCAACAGGGGATTTGCTTCCCCCACACAGTTGGTCATCCTTACAGAGGAGATGATCCCATGCATCTCTGAAGGACCAATTAGACATCCTCACCCATAAATACAAGTACAAAACCAAGAGCTATCACACTAGTCACTCAGTACTCTCATGTTATCATGCTTTCTTCTCCTTTAAACACTTAATTAAGCATTGGAGTACCTTTGCAAGTACCACTCCCCTTCACTCTACCACTAGTGAAGGTGGACTTGGAGTAGCGCTTGACTCACCATCCAGGCCGGGCAAGGATCAGGAGATCGGATAGAACAGATCCCAAACCCGCACCTGCCCAGTCCTACCTCGAGGTGAGTTCCATGGGAGGTGGGCGCCCACGGCTCAGGTTCTATTACCAAGCCTACTTGAGCATGTCAAATCATATTGTTACACCTAAATCATCATTTAAAAATAATGTTAAACTAATTCCAAGTTCCAATAACAACCTCTTTCACTTTGAAGCTAAATTCACTTCCACGGTTCACATAATAATCCAGAAGCAGGAAGAACATGGAGCCACATTCACATCCAGCATAGATCTGGATCAAATTTCATAATTCCATGAATACAGAATCCCATTTTCGGATTTTCCAGATACAATGGGAGGTAAAAATTGACTCACACCAACTGATTCGGCGATAACCAGCAAAAACATGCACATATAAAAGCACTCAGGAGAAAGCAATGTCAGTTTGGGCACACATACTGCTATTACAATTAGACAATTTTTCTGATCCAGCGTTTCAAAACCTCAATATCTCTTTATGATATATTTTCCCCACCTCATATATCATTAGTTTATAATGGTTCAAAAAGAACTCTTGGGTTTGTAGTGAATGCACAGCAATTTCAAAGAATGACGACTCGAAATTTAAATTCAGAAAGCATATTGTTCCTACATGGGCCGAACATATCTCGGCCCAAACCAAATGATCAGGCTATACCTTGTGGGCCCACATCGATTAAATGCCATTAAGAAATACTCAACTATAACGGAGAAGCCAATTACCATGCTAAAGTTAAGAGACGTTATCGGTATAAAGCTATAAAGTCAATTAAGCTGGGAAACCTAACGCTCAAGGTATAAATGCGCCGATCAGCAGTTATAACCAGGAAAAGAATCCAAGTACACGACACGAGGAAGGATCACAAACATCGGTTATAGACGAAGCTTATAAATAGAGACACACGCTAAGTAGTAGGCAGGTTACTATACTCATATTCCGAGATCTAATTTGCATACTTGGGAAACAAGTTCTTGTACAAACACATACTACACAACATCTTGTCTTGGTGTAGATCGAATAGAACCATAACAGTAAAATAAATTTCAATATACACGACCAGCATGCCCAATGTTATTCACTTTGTAGACAAGCAAAAGTACCACTAAGACATCCTTAAACTTCATGAAGATCAAAATCACCCTAAAGAGAATGGATATACCTTTGCTCTGAATGATTTGATGGCCGCAACCAGCAATTTATCCCCTGCTATTACTCTCACTTTTTGGATCAGCTCCTGTCGTGAAATCTTCTTTTCCTGTCAAAGAGTTGCGGAAGCTCAATAAAAGTGGTGAAAATGAATGACTTTCTCAAAACTCCAGAAGCAAGTCAGAATAACTTACTTTATAATCTTTGTGGAACTTGGAGATCAAGGCAATATCAAGTGAAGGCAAAGTGTTGGAAAGCACAGAAATCAGAGCTGGGAATGGCATCCAAGGCGAAGACGGTCTCAAAGGTTGTTCAATCTTGACATGCCCTACAAAATTGAACATATGCTGAACCTCATAACGGTATATCTCAATCGATGAAACACAAAATTACCACATACCATAGTAAAAAAAAGCACATAAACAACAAATAAATACAAATTACCATACACAAATGACAAACCTTTGAAGTAAGGAAGCCTGAAACTCAAAACGTATTCGGGTAAGACATGGGTGTTAATCCTGCCACTCCAAACAATGTACTCCTTTGGAGTTGAAACACTTTCCACCACCCCAGAATCATACTCTTCAGAACTGGGACGACATTGATCAAAAACAGAATGCACAAGCTCCGTCCTCCCCAAGATAACGCGACACAGCAACAAGTGCCTTACACCGTCTTTGTCAACAACACACCTTTTCACACTGATAAATTCAATTTCACAAGAGGACTTAATAATAAAGATTAAAATAAATTCAATTAATTAAGTTAATTATTTAATTAAATTGACGCGTACCTTTCGAGAGGAGAATCGTCTGGAGAAAGACGCAATCCATTGTTCAGATTATTCCCACCAAAACCGTGTTCCACAATCTCACCGATCTCTTCCTTACACGAAGCTCCATACCAAGCATACTTCACGTTGGGATTTCCATCGCGAAATTTGGCCACCGCGCGCATGAAAATCTGAAACGATCGAACCCGCGCTTGCGCCATCACACCAGAACAAGCATTCCTATGAATCGCAACGACGTCGGTTTTCAACCCGTGCGAGCCCAAACTCAGAACGAATCTGTTGTGGATGAGATCGCGAGCCTTATGACCTTCGGAGAGTCTATCGAACCTTTCGTCGAACATCTGGCGCTGCATAGCGTCGCCGCCGGTAACGCCGCTCTCGGAATCGGAAACGACGGAATCTTGGTCGGCGGCGTAATCGTAAACCGGATTCTCGGACGCTTGGTTGATGGAATAGTAAACCGGTCGCTCCATAATGCCAAAAAAAGAACAAAGGAGAAAGGATTTTGAATTGAAAAGGTTTAATAAAGAAACGGAGAAAGCTAAAGTCAATGAATGGTATATGAAAATTGAAAACTAGTGAGAAAGAAAGAAAAAGTGTGTGTAGCTGTATATGTGTGTTTGTTTAACAGATCATTTTGATTGATACAAACAGAAATGGAAAAAACTTGGCGTGAAAGAAAGGGAGGGTTTACAAAAACAACTGAACAGTAATAATGAATTAGAAGGAAGAGAGTAAGTAATATAGAGAAGAAAGTGTTATTAGAGAAAGGGTGTTTAAAAGAACAAAACGGAAACCGCCATCATCACCATGTATATATATATATATATATGTATGAAGGTAAGGTTGATTTGGCGAGAGGCGGTGCCGAAGTTAAGCGCTAACTGTTTTCTTGTTTTTTAAACTACTACCCACCCGGACATTTGGGAAATTACAATTTTGCTCTTCCTTACTCAGCGGTTTTGTTCATGGCCTACGTGGACGTGCCCCTTTTTTTTGACCTTATCATCATCAGACATATGTGCATAGTAGATGCATTCATATGTGCATCCTTGGGCAATAAGGCACAGGTCAATCTTTCAAGGACTTTAATTATATTACTTGTGCCGCACAGGTTCTATTTATTTAAATTATTATAATATAATATAATAATATGATATTTGGAGGATATCATTCATAAACAATTATGCTTGTGGTAATGGCATGCCAATTGTGTGCCATCGAAGATTTTTATGTCACTACTGATTACTATAAATGCAAATATCTCCTTTCTCTCATTATTTATAATAATATATATATATAATATGTATTTGATAAATTATTTTTCATTCTTCAAGTTAAATTAGTTCATGATTTCATAGGTATAGACTTTTTACCCTGAGCTTCACCACATGTTTAGAGAAAGCAACCAACTAGACTTGTTGACTAAAGGAGTGGCGAAGAGAGATCGACATAATTTGGAGCACATCCTCCGTCCTCCTCCGGGGTTGGAGATTTTGCTTCAATCGTATCAGGCAGAGGTCATGTTCCTCCAAATGTAGCTTTCTCTATTCTTCTCTTTTAGTTTCTTTTATTGCCTTTTTGGTTTTCCTTCTCTTTTTGTATCCAAAAAATGTTCATGTCATATGATTTCTTAAGCATGGACTTTTTCCTCATGTGTTAAGGAAGATTAAACTTGTATCAGTACATAATTTTACGAGTAAGTAATCATAAAATGATCATAAAAGTAAGAACGATAATATTAAATATTCTAAAAAAATTTGGTATTCAAATATAATAAATTATAAAAAGACGATCACAATAAAAAAAATATAATACTTATATTTTATAGAGTAGCCAGTTCTCTAAATCGTGGCTTTTTGACTAAAATGAGTTTCTTTTACAAACTATTTACCAGTTTAGGGTTATTCTGAAACTATTTATCAATGGGGGTCCTTTTGGACACGTGGCATATTTTATTTTTTTTCACTCTGACGGGTCAAAGGCGGCAGTCAGACTGGAGTCTTCCAGAGTCAAAGGCGCCAATCAGACTGTCGCCTACCATTATTAAAAAAAAAGACAATTGATAGCAATAACAAGAGGCATAAAAAAATAATATCAATAACAATTTACACCAATAAATATTCATCAATTATTACAGTAGTAAAACAAAATTTTACCTTGTAAGAATTAAAATAAGTTACCAACAAGTATAGGGAATAACGATGACATTAATGATAAAGTATCTATTTAAAACAACAAGAGACAATAAAAAAATCCCCTAATAACAAGTAGCAAATAAGACAAGAGGCATAAAAAAATAATAGCAATAACAATTTACACCAATAAATATTCATCAATTATTACAGTAGTAAAAAAAAATTACCTTGTAAGAATTAAAAGAAAGTTACCTGCAATTTAAAAGGAATATTGCTACAAAAAAAAATTATACTATAAGTATAAGTAGTAACGATGACATTAATGATAAAATATCCATTTAAAACAACAAGAGGCAATAAAAAAATCCCCTAATAACAAGTAGCAAATAATATCACAAGAGGCATAAAAAAATAATAGCAATAACAATTTACACCAATAAATATTCATCAATTATTACAGTAGTAAAAAAAATTACATTGTAAGAATTAAAAGAAAGTTACCTGCAATTTAGAAGGAACACTGCTACAAAAAAATTATACTATAAGTATAGGGAGTAACGATGACATTAATGATAAAGTATCTATTTAAAACAACAAGAGGCAATAAAAAAATCCCCTAATAACAAGTAGCAAATAATATCACAAGAGGCATAAAAAAATAATAGCAATAACAATTTACACCAATAAATATTCATCAATTATTAGAGTAGTAAAAAAAATTACCTTGTAAGAATTAAAAGAAAGTTACCTGCAATTTAGAAGGAACACTGCTACAAAAAAAATTATACTATAACTATATGGAGTAACGATGACATTAATGATAAAGTATTTATTTAAAACAACAAGAGGCCATAAAAAAAATCTCCTAATAACAAGTAGCAAATAATATCACAAGAGGCATAAAAAAATAATAGCAATAACAATTTACACCAATAAATATCCATCAATTATTACAGTAGTAAAAAAATTTACCTTGTAAGAATTAAAAGAAAGTTACTTGCAATTTAGAAAGAACACTGTTACAAAAAAAATTATACTACAGGTATAGTGAGTAACGATGACATTAATGATAAAGTATCTATTTAAAACAAGAGGCAATAAAAAAAATCCCCTAATAACAAGTAGCAAATAATATCACAAGAGGCATAAATAAATAATAGCATTAATGTCATTGTTACTCCCTATACTTATAGTATAATTTTTTTTGTAGCAGTGTTCGATTAAAATTGTATGTAACTTTCTTTTACTTCTTACAAGATGAAAAAAAATTTACTACTGTAATAATTGATGAATATTTATTGGTGTAAATTGTTATTGTTATTATTTTTTTATGCCTCTTGTTATTGTTATTAATTGTCATTTTTTTTAATATTGGTAGGCGCCAGTCAGACTGGCGTCTTTGACTCTGGAAGGCATCAGTCTAACTGGTGCCTTTGAAGGCATCTTTAACCCGTTAGAGTGAAAAAAAATAAAATATGTCACGTGTCCAAAAGGACCCTCCATTAATAAATAGTTTCAGAATAACTATAAACTAATAAATAGTTTCTAAAATGAACCTATTTCGATCAAAAAGCCATAAATTGTTAGTGCTATGTTGACAAGCAAAGAAAAACTAAAACCTAACAAACAGTACTCATGCCACTAGCGTGAAGAAGCTGATCGATCATCCTTGTAGAGTTGTAGTTGTAGGGGGTTAGGTCAACACAACTAAGTGACATCATTGGAAGATCTTTGCTTAGCTAGGAAATCAAGACACTTATTTTCCTTACGAAGAGTGTGGACAATATGCATTTTTTGTTAGATACTTTCTTTAATTCTTTAGGAGTCTTTATTTTTTTTATGTGAAAGCATTAAATCTATATGCATATATTTTAGAGCATATTTACCACATAGCTTATGATCTACATCATGTCGGATTACTAGAATTCTAAGGTTATGAATATACTGGATCCATGAGGGTTCCTGATCTTAAGCGTTTTTCAAAAGATGAACTTGATCATCAACCTTCATGTACGGAAAGTGACAATCAATCACGAACCAGAGGTTGAATCACGAACTAGGAGTTGATTGTCTTTTAATACGGAATACCTTGACAATCAACATAGATGATGATCATGATGATAACAAATATATGGTTAGCGGTGGCTTTATGGTTCTTCCTCAACCTGGACTTTTTATGCCTTAGTCACTCTTCAGATGGGGAGAAGAAGCGGTATGCGACGTGTCCGGTGTATTGGGGACCATAACCTATATGGGTGATTACCAATTAGGGTTCCCATTATTCCGAAATTGGTTATCAGTGACATCCACTCATATTTCGCCCATATCAGATGATTAATGATAATCAATTATCAAATCAGAAATCTGATTGGTCTTATCTCTTAATTTGATCACATATCAATTAAGGCTCCTATTTGATAAATAGCTAATATAATTAGTTACCGATATCTTCCCACATTATGATATTGGAATAAAATATTCCCACAATCTCTCACTTGGGCAACATAACATAATAATTATATCATAATTCCTTAGGCGCGTATCCGAATGTTATTTATCCTCAGACTTCCACTTTACAATATGGTCCACCTCATACATCAATAATGGGACCACTGCGGCTGTCGCCACTAACGTATATCGTGACTAAACCCCGATGGCCACCATATCAATGCACTTGATGACATAGATCGATATGGATGAGTGGTATGAAAATTTCATGCAATGTGACATCTAAATCATGCCTATTTCCAACTGGTCCAACTTAAGTCCTTAGTGAGATCATACCGAAGTTCCTTAGGTGCAAATTAAATATTTGCGCGTAACAAAAAAAGGCTTAAGATGGTTATAATAATAAATAAACTTTATTTCTGCAGAAAATCAATCAAAACATAAAAGTATTTACCAAATCCAAAATATAGAATAGAGAACAAAATAACAAAAGAAAAACTTCCACTAATCTAAGGCAATCTAAAAACCAACACCCATGTGAGCAACATGCTCATGGAAGACCTTAGGTGTCAAGCCTTTGGTTAGTGGGTTAGCTAGCATAAAGTTTGTTCATATGTATTCTATAGATAATCAGAAACTTGATGTCGATAACCTTCGACTTCATTGAACTCCAATTGTTATTGGAGTACAACACGACTAACTTATTGTCATAATATAACTTGAGTGGTCTTTCAATTCCTTTTATTATACGCAATCCTATGACAAAATTTCTCAGTCATATCCTGAGGTTGAATGCCTTCTATCTTGGCACTCAACAAGATCGGAGTAAGAATACCTTATGATCCCCAAACTATCAGATCTCTAATCCTTGAGCATATATTCTTTTGTTCTCTTTAAGTACCTTATGATCATTTTGATTGTTTTCCAATGATCCTTTTTTGGATTGCTTCAGTATTTGTCTAACACTGCATCTATGTACGCTATGTCCGGATGTGTGCAAACCTGAGCATACATCAGACTTCCCACAGCTGAAGCTTAGGGAATCTTCTGTATTTCCTGAATTTCCAGATTTTCTTTTGGGCATTAATTGAGACTAAATTAGTCTCCCTTAGTTATCAGGGCATTTGCTGGTTTACTATCTTTCATGTTGAACCTATCCAAAAAACTGTATCGATATAACCCTTTTGTGATATCACATGGATACCTCGAGAGCGATCTCTAAGTACCTGTATTCCTAAGACAAAAGAGACATCCCCAAGATCTTTCATCTCGAAAATTTTTCGTTAGAAATTTCTTGGATTCGCGCAATGAGCCTATATCGTCGCTGTCTAGTAAAAAATGTCAACATATAACACCAGGAATATAAATTTGCTCCCACTGAAATTGTGATACCCACAGTTGTCCACGATATTTATCTCAACACAAGATTTTCTAGTCGCAATATATACATATGTTTCATCATTGTTACCATTGAGAAACTCCGTCTTGACATCCATCTTATGAAGCTCCAAATTTATAATGAGCAACGAGAGTCATGATTCCTAAAAGAGTCCTTCATTGGTACTGAAGGGAAAGTCTCTTTACAATCAATCCTTTATTTTTAGTATAGCCTTTTGTAACTAGACAATCCTTATACCTCTCCATATTACCCCTTGAAACCTGTAGGTAAATGGACAAGTTTCAAACGGCTTTTTAATCAAAGTAACCTACTTTTAGAAACTATATACCAAAATAACTTACTTTTGAAACAATTTACCAAATTAACCCACTTTTTGACACTGTGATTTTTTTTTTGCTGACTGGGTGATGCCAGTTTGACTGGCGTCATTGACTTTTTGACCTGCCACGTGACAGGTCCTGGTTGGCTGGTCAATTCTGAAATTTTTTTTAATTATTTTTGTGAAAAAAAGGAATTTTGGGGTAGTGCCACGTGGCAGCACCTGGAGCAGTGGCACCACCAGTGACGCTAGTTGCAGTGGCACCACTTCCCTGATGCTGCCACGTGGTGCCTTCCCCAACCACTTATCCTACAACCCAAACAACCCCCCACCCCACCCCACCCCATCCCATATATATACCCCATTCGGGATCCCCCCCTCCCACAACAACATTTCGGCTTCTCTCTCAATTTTTTCACCCACTCTCCAACATTCACCCACTCTCCAAAATTCTACTACAATCTTTTAATTTTTTCTACACTCTTTTATAATCAAATTTTATATTTAGGTAAATATTAAAAAATTTCTGATATAATATTTTATTTATTCTATTAATTGTTATATATTTATTTACCAACATTCTGCTACTTTTTGTCACACTCTTTTTTATCAATAATTTTTCTGAAAGTATTTAATTTAATTTTTATAATGCCATATTTTTTTCATTTTGTTTTTTCTTATCTTTTTTTTGTGCATTCAGAAGGTGCTCATAATCTCTCCTACAGTTTACTACACTCTTTTATTTTCTATACTCTATTAGTAGCAAATTTTAAGTTTATGTAAATATTATAATTTTGTTATAGCATATTTTTTAAAATTTATTAGATATTGTATACCCATTCTTGACATTTCTACTACACATTTTTTACATTCTCTTTTATCTATAATTTTGTTGCAAGTTTAAAAATTAAATTTTTATTATACCACATTTCTATCATTTTATGTAATCTTTATATTTTAATTTTTTTATTATATTATTTTTATTTATTTTTGTGCATTCATAAATATTATTATTTTTTACTAATTTTTTTTACTTTGTTATTGTTAATTATAGTAGTAGTTTATTTTTTTATTTTTATTATATTAATATTATTTATTATTATTTTTATTATTATTATTATTATTATTATTATTAAAGCAATTATTAATGTAGTTTATGATCATACAATAATATCATATTAATATTAGCCTATCCACCTGAATATATATATATATATATATATATATATATATATATATATAAATAAACAGGTTTTTATAGAATAATTTACATACTATATACGTCAAGACCTTAGTGTAATAGGCAACTGGCCAGTAGCAACTGAACAGAACAACCAGCATCACGTGCATCACAATAAGTTGAGAATTGTAACCCCGTCTTTGTCTGGGAGTTGACCGCAGACAGAACTAAATCCTACAGGGCATCAGCTCCTCACCCTCAGGCACCATGTCCTTCATTAATTGTAAACACTCTTGACAAACCATATTACAGCAAGACTGGTGATATTACAAAATAAACCATCTAACTATCAAGAGTTTTTACAGTTAATGAAGGACGTGGTGCTTGAGGGTGAGGAGCTAATGCCACATAGGATTCAGTTCTGTCTGCGATCGACTCCCAGGCAGAGATGGGGGTTACAATTTGCAACTTGGTTTGATGTACGTGGTGCTAGTTGTTTTGTTCAGTTGCTACTGTTCAGTTGCCTATCAAACTAAGGTCTTGACGTATATAGTATGTAAATTATTCTATAAGTAAATAATATAATATTTATAATATAATTTTTTTTATTTAGTAGTCATTTTATATGATTTGTTTAATTATCATTGATGTCAATGCTTGCATATCGTATTTAATATAATTAGTTGTTTATTAATATTATATTGTTATAATATTATGATTAATAGTGTTATTATGTATAAATTACTATTAATTATGTTGTTAATTTGAGCATATTACTTTGTTTTGAGTATAATTTATTATTATTAGATATCATTAGTAGTGGTAATATGGTTTTTTATTATCATGGTTATTTAGTTATGTTTGATTAATGTAGGTCGACAATATGAAGCAAGTTCTTATGGTTTTGTTTTACTGGAATGGGAGAGTATATGATGAAGATAATGACTTTACTTTTGAAGGAAATACGAAAGTCATGAAATAAAACAAGGAATCAGGTATGAAGCACTGAAATCAAGGATACATTCTAGGTTGAAACTTCAACCAAATCAGTGTATTTCAAATATAATGGCCAAATATCTTGTACAAATAAATCCTCCATTTTCACTGGTTACGAATTAACTGATGATGATGATGTGACTTGCATGATTGATGCTTTTCTGCAAACTATGAAACTTACAACACTTGACATCTATGTTGAGATTGATGTGGTTGGTAGCTCCAATCCACCTGTGCAGGAGCTATGCAGTAATTGTGACTACAAGAAAAAATGATATTACCGAGGGCTAAAAGCCATCAGAACTCCTGAAAAAGCGTCGGCAATTCAAAATTACCGACGGATCCAAGACGGTAGGAAAAACGGGCGTAGGAAACTATTACCGACGGACTTTTTAAAAAGTTGTCGGTAATTACCGAGGGACTTAGACCGTTGGTAATTACCGAGAGACCTAGCCCTCAATAATTACCTACGGTCTAGGCCCCCGGTAATTACCGACGATTAAGCCCCCCGGTAATTACCGATGGCCTCACCCATAGATAATTACCAACAGTCCTAACCGTAGGTAATTACCGACGGACCTAGACCTAGGTAAATAGGATCTTGTCGTTGGTATCCAGTTTATTTTATTAATATTATATTTTTTTTGTCTTTAGTTACCAACGACTAAACCGTCGGTTGGTCGTTGGTAATGTATTTTTAATTTTTTTTAATATTTAAATTATTATTTTATTTCCCCTTCAAATATATTATAATTATATTGTTATATTTATATATCAAATTATATTATAAAATTAATAAATTTATTATATTTTTATAAGTATACTAGTTAATTTGAATATAAACAAAATAAATACAACAATTAAAACTAAAATTGTAATCATAATCAGCACATAAAAAAGTTAAATAACAATATCTTAGAAGTCTAACCAATCTAGAAGTCCTCAAAAATACAAAACAATAAGCATCTAATAATCCCTATAATGATACGATCGCATAAGATCCTCAAATGAATCTGACTCCCCAGCCTCCTCGGTACGATGACCTGGCTGTGGCTGAGGCTGCGGTGGCTGAGGCTGTGGAGTCAGCTGCTCCGGCTGTTGTTGTTGCTGCTCAGGGGGAAGCCGCATGAGAATCTGCTGCATCATCATCATCATCTGACGTTCACGCTCCTCAGATGCGGCCAGTCTCCGCTTCAGCTCAGCAATCTCCTGTGAATCATGAGTGCGGCGACTGCGACTAGTGGATGCTCCACTAGCATCAATGGTGCGAGTGACTCCTTTCCAGTAGTTACCGGCAAGGTCTCCAGCACCGTACAACCGACCTTTCTTCTTCCCGCCAACAACCTCCACCCAAACCTGCAACGCTAGCTGCTTCTCCTCCTCCGGGTCACGCTGGATGGATGGGGAAGAGGATGATGCCTGAGACATCCTCTCATCAAACTCTTCCTGCTATGCATAATGATACAAATCAGTCAAAATTTGATATAACAAAATATAGAAAAACATAGTAACGTCAATACTTAAACAAGAAATTACTTGAGTGTATTTTGAGAGCTAATTAACAAATTCACGGGTTCCTTTTTTAACATGGGTGTGGAGATGAAGCTCATTCAACTGCACCCCCGCTTTAACTTCTTAGACTATAAAAACACATAAATAAAGTATAAGATATATAAACAATAATTAAATAATGATAATATTAATAAAATTGAACATATTGAATAAGTTATGAATGTACCAGTCGAACTGCATGCTGTGCCTGAGTGATAGAACCTCCTGTGTGTAAGCTACCACCCTTCTACGATGCCCTATTTTTCTTTGCTTGGGGGGGGGGATCTTCTGGAATTCAGGAGAAGCCCAATAAGTACACAAGTCCTGTCAAATAGGCACTCCTATCCAATGGGGTCGTTCGTCTGACACGCGGGCACGACAGAGCATATCAGAGAGGCGGTGAGCAGCTCTCGTTTGAAAGTTCTTCTGAATCGCGGTCTCATTTGTGGCCTTCCAAGCAACTCTCGCCTGAATTAATAGAACATAAATAATAATGATTACAAATGAAGTTTATGAGATAATAAAACTAAAACTATATGTAGTAAATTAAAATTTGCAACTTATTCTAAAAGCATTAAAGAACGATTGTCGCTCATTAATATCAAGCAGTCCCCATGATGTCAAATAGCGCTGATACTTCTTCTCAATAAAAGCCGTGTTATTTGATGCTGCGGCCTTTGATGGAAGGAACCTTAACAGTAAAAAACAAATTATTCAATCAAACATATATGCTTGTAAATTAACTTTGTTAACAAGTAATATAACAATATTGTACGTAATATACAAAATTTGAATAACTTTATTTTATTAATTAATACTTCCCCTTTACCAATCGGGTAGATAATAAGTCGCCCGTCGGCCATGATCTCAACCTCCTCCTTATCCTCCTCTGCCTCTGATGGCGATGGCGAATAGCCAGGACTATACTGATCCTCAGTCTGACAATGATCAGCTGTCATCTCAGCCACACCTACTGAATTAGAAGCACCCTGGTCTACATGTGTCTGAAATCCCGGTGGAGGCGACATAGGTGCATCTGATGGAGTTGGTGTAGGTGCAACTGAAGGTGGTCGCATTGTAGGTGCAGGTGGGCGTGATGGGAGTACAGACACTACTGGGGTAGATGTAGAAGGTAGCGGAATAAAACCATCTGTAACATCACGAGTCACGAGGTGAGTCGCCCTGGCCCGACTACTCCAACGGGAGTCTGTGGCGACGGCCTTCCCCTTGCCACCAGTGGGTGGTCTGGGTGTAGGTAGGTCACCTGCTCCTGATGTCATGTCTATAAATCAATTCAATGTTAATAATTTAAAACCCATGAAATTTTAAATTTAAACATAACTATATACATAAATGACATAGTCAAACCAATAAATACATATAACACGCTAATACAAACATTACTAATTATTAATTCTAAGCAAATTATCCTAAGTTTATTCAGATGTTGATACACAATCCTCCCATTCTGCCTCGTCATTGTCTTCACTGTCTTCAGATGCTGCCTCATCAGTTTCTTCTGTCGAATCTTCAGTTGCGTCTTCTTCTTCCAAATGCGACTGGATGGATGACAAATTATTCACATCGACTTCTTCACCAGCAACTTGCAAGTCATGTAACCTAGAGATAGGTTCAACTTCATTTAATTCATTTACATGTGACATTTCATCCACTTGATAAGGCACTTCTTCCTCTACATCATCCGCTTCAATGCGACCCCTTGGTTTCGTCTTGATTATGACACACCATCCTCGTTTTTCCGTTCGAGTTGATGGATAAGGGACATAATACACTTGTCTCACAATTTGTGGCATGATAAATGGATCAAACTTTTCATATCTTATGCCCATTCGAATGTCCACGGTATTATATTTTGGATTACTTTTAGTGCCTCTAGGTGATGGATCGAACCAGTTACAATAAAATAGCACTATTCATTTAGTATAGTCTAAAGTAGTGTGTTCCAGTTCATGTATGTGTTGGATCACACCATAGAAGTCATCTTCACCTCCTTTGGTAACTACATAAACACCACTTTTGATTGTTTGTTTGCCCTCTCTCCATGATTTGATATGAAATTTGTACCCATTGACGAAGAATGTGTGCCATTCTTTTACACATGAATGAGGACCATCAACTAAGTTTCGCAAGTGTTGGTTGATGGGAGTAGGTGCCTCATGGTAAACCTACGTATATCATATGCGAGCAGAAGATTTTTGATTGCTTATGTGCTCAGATAACAAGAATGCCCTAATCACAAGATAATAAAAATATTTTCAGTAATACGAATGACACTTTATGGATAATTGAAAGAAAAGGATATAATATACATACTGAAGGTATGGTTTAACTTTGGTGCAATTGATCAACACATGGACATTGGCTGACTTGAACTCTTCATGTGTTAACCAATGAATCAACTCCTTCCCAGAATGTCGACCAGATTAGCCAAAGACTGATAAGGTTAACGGATGTCTTTCACTTTGAGAATTATCCATTTCATTCCTACTATTTTTTGGTGGCAACATGAAGTTGTTGAAATAATGAGAACAAAACTGGGTTGTCTCGCCGTACAAGTAAGACGAACAGATTGATCCTTCAACGCTAGCCTTATTTTTCACCGATCTTTTTGAATAACCCTTGAATCTATAAAATAACAAGTTGATGAATTGGATATTTATATTATCTTTGAATTGAAAAAAATAAATATTATATGATAATTATATTACTTTCAAAAGGATACATCCACCTATATTGAACCGGTCCACCAAGCCTTGCCTCATATGCAAGATGAACAGGGAGATGCTCCATAGAATCAAAAAAACCAGGGGGAAATAATCTCTCCAACTTACATATAATGAATGTAATGTTATTCTCCATCCTAACAAGGTCATCCTCTCTCAACGTTGCAGGACACAAATCCTTGAAAAATTGACTCACTTCAATAAGGGGATTCAAAACAGGCACCGACAATGAGCTGAAGGCAATAGGAAGTAAACACTCCATGAATACATGACGATCATGACTTTTCATCCCATGCATCCTTCCGTTGGTGACATCTACACATCTTGCCAAATTAGAAGAATAACCGTCTGACATCCTGAGTTATTTTAACCATCGACAAACTAACTTTGCTTCATCGGCAGTTAAAGTGTAATTTGCTTTAGGTTTTAACATCTTCCCATTAGCTTGAGGCTTCAGCACCAAGTTTGGTCGCTTACAGTAGAGACTCAAGTCCATTCTGGCCTTGTCATTGTCTTTGGTCTTGCCTCTCACGTTCATTGTAACACCCCCTTTGGCATTACTTCTTAATACGTGTGGAAATAAATAAAAAATGTATTTGCTAGTTGCTTTCGGAAAATAATTTTTATAAATACATAAGCATCAGAAACTGGGTATAAAATTTTTCACGACTCAAAACCTAAATCGTGACCAGCGCATAGGCTTACAATCCTAACCTGGCAAGCCTATTTATTTTAGAAATGCACTTGAATGAAAAGATAGATTTTTTTTACAAAAATTTCGACAGTCTCCTATGAAATTCCAACATCCCAGAATGAAAACACCTGCTGAAATATTTATATTTTCATCTCAGAAATTCCAGTCATACAAAATACATCAAGATAGTATTATTCTGAAAATATTTACATCAACAAGCTATACATGACCAAAAGGAAAATCTTAGATTTCCATCCAAAAGAAATGATCTCCAAGCCATAAACATTCTATTTAAAATAAAGGCTCTCCGAGCCATACCCATACATACTATCAGAAATCTACATCTCAAAAACCTAAGCTGGTCGTTCTAAAAGACAACTACTGGAAAGAACTCCGTAGTTCTCACCATTAGAATAATCACCCACCTCTTCAAGGATCAGGATTAATATCCCCGAGTGAGGTCAGGAGCTTCTCGGCACCGCTCTTCCTAGAATACCAAAGTACAACAGAAAAGGATCGGAAAAACCTGATATGTTGTAGGGGTGAGATACCAATATATGGATTAATTACGATAACTAAATTCACATGCACACAACACAACTTGCACGTATAATATTCATATTTAACTGAAGTTTTTCACAAATAAGCATAGCATTCAATACTCGTCGTCGTTTTTGAAAAATGCATGGCAATTCTATAATTCAACGTTTGATTCTAATCTCCGGAGATCCCAACTTAGTTTTAAAATGAGCTGATCAGTCTCAATTGCCAAAAGGACACAACAATACTGCCTAAAACTCTTGGCGCAGTGATTAACGTGTGTGGATATCCATAGTATACTGTCCAACACAAGGCACAATAATCAAGGCGTATGGATTTCATTGTCCATCAAGGCACAGTGATACAATGTAGCATGAAATACCTTACCCTTCAAGGCATTCAGACGAAACAACATGGGCACGTCTGCCAAATGCATGTAAAAACATCTTTGTTTTAGTCCGAGTGTCCAATCACAACAGTCCTAGACCTGTGCCCTGGTCTTGGACTTTGTGGTCGTAGAAAACAACTTTCACCTTTTTACTACTTTCACCACGTTTTATCACAACGTATGTATGACACACAGTCTACAATAATGTAAATAGGACACACAGTCCACAACTTCTTATATAGGACACACAGTCCAAAACGTTGTGATATGTATCATGGATCCACGTGCTTTAACTCTAGTATCCCGACGTCTCGGTTACTAGGTTCACTTTTCAACGTTATTTTTCGTTCAATGAAAAACAAATACAAAACCAAAACTTCCGTAACTTATCCAAGTTATTGGATATTTTTACTTGAATAAATTCTTTTCAACAACATTTTCTTTTGAAATTCATTTTTTTAAAACTTTAAACTTTAGGAACTCCATTTTTTTCTTCTAAAAATCTCCTTTATTTTGGAGAAGTCTATTTCCTTTCAAAAATATAGTAAACAATTTTGAAGGAAAACTCTTTCTAAGAATATTGGAAACTAAAATCCCATTTTCTATGGTACTTCACCATAAGTGTTCTCAAAATTATGTTTTTCTTCAAAATAAGATCTTTCAACTTAAATATTTTTCCTTTATAAAATTGTTTTGATTCTAAAATTTTCTATTTCATTAAAACGTTACTAAAAGAAATCTTATCAAAACTTCAAAATAAATTTGTTTTTCTTCATGGTTTCTTACCATGAAATCTTTTCAAAGTTTGATTTTTTTTCCTTAGTGTAAAATCACTTAATTTTTCAAGTAAATTTCCTTCATAAAAATTTTATTTTATTTCAATTATTCTGATAAAGTTTTGAAAGTATAACTCATTTTTCCTTCTTCCAAAACATTTCTTCAAAATAAATATTTATTTACATTGTTCTTCATATAGTTTTTCTTAAGACTTTTATCTTGAGGATTTAATTGAGCTTTAACCAAATGTTAGGCTTTCCATGCAACCACCACAACATATGTACAACAATTTCAATATATATATAAACATCATTCAAATAATCATAAGTCATCAAACATACCCTCAACACATAAAGAACTCAAAGTTTAATTCAAACAGCCACAACAACAACAACAACATCAAACAACATGTAGTTATCAGATCAAGCAACAACTTAAGTCACCAATCAACATCAACAAAACACTTAGAATTAATCACAAAACAACACCCAGCTATCGCAAAGAGCATCCTTCCGGCAGTCTCCCCTTACCTTTGAAGACAAGAGAAAGATCATCATCTCAAGACTCCAACTAGTTCCAAGAGTGCAAATCTACTCCACCAAGTCTAGCCACGTTCACGTCCCAAAGACACAACCCAAGCATGATAACAAACAGACAATTTTACCAAATCACTTTTCATCCTCAAAACATACAATTAAAAGAAACCATAAATCTAATTTAACAAAATACAAAATAGAATCACTTTCCGGAGAAATTAATTTTGAATAAATAGGATTCATTCACATATTTGGGGCAAAATTGAATTGATTATAGAAACACGAAATCATTTTGTCAGAACATAAATTAACAGTCCTAATTACGTAAAGACGTAGTTAATTTCATAGTTATAAACTAATTTCAAGAGAAATAAAAATTAGGGATTTAGGGTTCAAAGAGTAATTTGGGGAAAACTTGTTTTGAGTAGAGAATCGTGAAATTAGCCTAGGAAATCATCAATTTATAACATCAATTGCATTAAAACATAATCAATTTCATGATTGGATTAAGACAAAAATTTAGGGTTTTCAAATGGAATTGGGGAAATCCGAAATTGAAGGAAACTTGAGAAATTGACATGGGGAATTTGAAATTGACATACCCAATTTACAAATAACATCATCAATTTGGGGATTTATATTCCAATTTAGAACTTCGGGTCAGGGTTTCAAAATTGAGGATTTTAGGGTTTCATGAGGAAAAGGGGCTTTCACAATCAAAAGAAAATATGGTGAAACACTCACCCAACTAGAAGGCAGAGAATGCGACGGCCAATCATGGTGTGGCGGGAGCGTCATGCAACTCCAGCGAGGTAGCAGTGGCGGTGGAGCACTCCCCTACAACATCCATGATCCACAAGGTGAAACTAAGCTTCATAGAAGGAAAGAAGAGAGCTCAAAACACCAATAGAATGGTGGAACCACAATGGACAGCAACCCAAAGTCATCACCGCGGTGGAGGGCGGCGCTTCGTGCAGAAGAGGACGATCAGACGCGAGCAAGCGAAGGTGCGCGGTCTTCCCCTGGGGTTGAGCGACTAGTGACCGGCGATCTTCCTAGGGGTGGCACGGCTTGATTGAGCAGTGGAGGGAGGGAGATGAAAATGATGAAGTTTTGTGAGAATGAAGAAGGTGTGTTGTACTGCAGCAGAGGAAGGAAAAAAACGTGAAAATGAGAGAGAAAGGTGAGAGAGCGTTGGGTTTTAAAATGAGAAATAGGAGAGAGAAAAACTAATTTTCTCTTTTTGAAAGTAGTAGGTATAAAATGAGTGATAAATATTAAGCCTAAAAATAAACACGTTTTTGGTCTTTGGATCTAAAAAAAATGGGTGACAAATATATATTTTCAAAATTTAAATAAGAGTCAAAATTGATAGTTGAACTGATTAACTAAGAAAATCAATGGTCCAAAATTTAATCTCCGATTAGTGTCAAACCAATTTAACTTCAAATCTAAAATCAAATAGAGTAATATATGGAAATAATTTACTTTCAATCATATCATTTAAAATATTTTTTTCTAAACAAATAATAATAGTGACAATATGGTAAATTATTGTCTAGTAAGCGTGCACGCACTGAAATACAGCAGTGCTTACGCACTTAATAAAATCATTTTAAATGAGTAATTAAAACTACTCAAACTAAACCCCTTAAAATAAACAAAGTTAAACATCCAGAAAATTAATATTTTCAAATAATATAAACATACACATATCACTAGTCCAGAAAAAGGATTCCACATCGGTTATTTTTGGCTTTTCACATCGGTTTTCAAACTGATGTTGAAAAGACTGATGCTGTTTATTGTTACTTTTCACATCGGTTTTAAAACCGATGTTTAAATTACAATTTTAACAGCGGTTTTCAAAATAACCGATGTGGAAAGTTCATTTGTCACATGGGTAACCTATTGGAAATATCACTTTCCACATCGGTTTAAACCGATGTGGAAATTAGACTTTTAACATCGGTTTTCAAAAAACCGATGTGAAAGTTTCAATTTCCACATCGGTTTTTGCACTTTCCACATCGGTTTTTTATTAACCAATGTGTAAAGTCTAATTTTTTTTAAAACTCTTTTTTTTTCATTTCTATCATGCCTTTCCCCTGTTTCAGTAATGCAGATCAATACCAGAATAACATATTCTAAATATTCTCAAACACAATCACTTTTGTACAACAAAAACACACTAAATATTATTAATATATACTGAATTTATTACGAACAATACATATGTACTTCAATTACATTCAGACAACAAAGATAATTAGAAACCAAAAAGCTACATGATATATTATAGATTTCATATCAAAATACATATGATCAGTCAAAAGTACACTATAGCTAGTACATGACAAGTTTTTAAACTAACTATACATATATACAAACTATGGTTGGTACACTTCAAGAAAGAAAGTTGCCCAACGCCTCCTTATGTTGTTGATGTCGGAATCAGATAATGGAGTTGGATTGTTGAATATCTGCAAGTTTAATTGGACAAAAGATTATATCTTTGAAGTAATAAACTAACATAAAACATATAACGAATCTATAACTGTTACTTCTAATTGTTACCAATTAACATTTACCTCGTGCCATCTTTCAGTGATCCCGGAGGAGATAATTTCGAACATCCACATCATCACATAGTATCCACATTCCCATGATCCACGTTGTATACGTGACTACGTACAAATGAAACCCAATTAGAATATGAGGAATTAAATAGAAATCAATAATTATACCCACTGCATTTGAAGCGTTTGAACTAATAAATATCTTACGTTAGGAATAATCCATCTGATAGCCCGACGCCTTTCACCATGCAACATGTGGTTTGCATTAATAGAACTATCATGACAAAATAAACATTAATTAAATTATATCTAATAGATTTCAGATAATTAAAACAACTGCATTACCGATTATAAAGTATTTTAATGCTTACGTTTCGATGATCGTATTCAGTTCATTCGCCGGCTTATTTCCAATTGAGTAGAAGAAGACCACGACGTTCATCCTAGGGTACAAGATCAACAGTTGCCAATGCTTGCTGTATTTGCGGAACAATTAGTGACTAAGTCATATATAGTTATAATTAAATAACCGATACTTACTTGTCTAATGGATGGACCCACTTGTCTATCATATGATTGTCAATTTCTCAGCAATAACCACTGGAAAAGGCAGCAGGATTTTGGACACTTTAGGATCTTAGGTATATGCATAATAGATAAAATGCCAAAATGATTCTGCACTGCCAGTGAACCTATTGTTAGCTAAGTCATAATAATGACAGCATGTCTCTCCCATTCTTCTATAGTAACTTTATCCATCTTAGAAAACCAGCATTAGAATATTAGAATAAGAATATTATATCTTCTCAAGTCACAACATACCGACACAGTCTGCTTAGTTTTGATATCCTCCACAAAATTCTCTCTTTCTTTGTGCACCTGTGATAAGCCTGAAAACCGGTAATAGGAAAATGAGGAGTAGTTTCATGTGCCATTCTCGGGCATCCCCTATTTACTTATCCAACCATTTGGAGTCAAAGTTCATAACTTTTATAAACAAGAAACGAAGAAATGACTAATCTTGCAAATGAGACTGTTTAAAATTCTAGAACCTTAAAGCCACAGACTTGAATTTTCAGAAATTAAACTAAAAACGGAATCTTTTGAAGCATTCACAAAAAGGGATAGAGCAAGATCAGTTTTTTCTTTCAAAATAATTAAAGAACAAAAAAAAAGGTGAATTCATAATTTCATTTTCACAACAAAAAAATCAAAAAATGGGTGTTTCACTCATAAATCAAACAATGGAGAACTAAAAAAGATGGAATTCAACGGGGGAAAAAAATGCACCTTTTTTTGTGGAAGAATGAAGATCTTTAAGGTTTGTTGTGGAGTTGTGAGAGAGTGAGTGAATGTGAAGTGTAGAAATGAGAAACCAGAGAGTGCTGAGATATGGGAAGAAAGAGAAAGAGAGTGTCTGAATCTGAATGTAGCTTTTCAAATTTGAGCGTATTTTTAGGGTTGGTGTCTGTGTTTGTATGTGCGACGAGAGAGTGAGAGATGTTTTTCCATTTCTGTCTTGGCTTTACATTCTTGGAACATAGGAAAAGGGCGCGTGATAATGGAGGGAATGAAAATAGAAACAAAAAGAAGGGTTTTGTTAAATATTACACATCGGCTATACCAAAACCGATGTGGTTAGTAATATTTCACATCGGTTATTAGGAAACCGATGTAGAAACTTACGATTTAATTTAAAATTTCATTTTTTTAAAATTTATTGCATCGGTTAACTAGAAACCGATGTGGTTAATTTATATTACACATCGGTTCATCTGGAACCGATGTGGAAAGATAAAATTTTAAATTCTAATTTTTTTAATATAATTTTATACATCGATTATTCATTAACCGATGTGGTTAATCATATATTAGACATCGGTTCTTTAAAAACCGATGTTAAAAGATAAAAATTCTAATTTTAATTTTTTTTTGTTTTACTTTTAAACATCGGTTAAAAATAACCGATGTTGAAAATATTTACACATCGGTTAACTTTTAAACCGATGTGGAATCCTTTGCTTTTAATTTCAAAAATGCCACCGCCTCGCTTTACACATCGGTTTTAAGGAAACCGATGTGGAAACTCCGATGTAAAAAGCATATTTTGCAGTGGTGTATATATAATTATTGTTATTGAAGAACAATAAAAACCGGGGTGTTACATTACTATCCTACTTAAAAAAATTTCGTCCTCAAAATTTGGTGACTCGTAACTAGATAGGATCTTGTAATCACATCTTAATCCCAAGATCCAACATTATACTTTCCTTAGATGACTCTTATAACTTAATAATGAAATCCATACTTAATTTTCGTTCTATTTATCCTCGACATCAAAATGCTTATTCTTAATTCATACTTTCCCTCATTAATACTTTACCTTAATCTCTCATACACAAAAGATATAATTAAAACTTAATCTCTTATTCATTCAATACTAATCCATTAAATAAAAAAAATTCCTCTACATACTTAACTCTCACTTTTAACTCCAAGATTTAAACTTCTCTTATAACATACACATCAGTTCCTATCTAAATTTCTATGTTGTATTTTCAGTCGCTTCATTCCTCTTATTGCTAACTCCATAACATATTTCATCCCTATGTCATTCTCTTTCATCCTTGAAACTTCCACTACCACATTATTCCCACTATATTCGACATTTCACCTTAGTCTATCACACTCGAAGGACATAATCGACACTTAATCTTTTCACTTCTCGAGATTATCTTCCACCGCATCATATATACTATTCTTGACATTCAATCTTGGTTCCTTAACATGCGACGGATAAGATTAAAACTTAGCCACCTCTATTCTCATTATTGGTCTACTAGATAACCTTATTCAACGTCTAACTCTCAAGATGAACATTAACTTTACCACAACATGCATCAACTTCCTACTTAGGGTACACCATTGTAGTCTTAGCCCTTTTTTTCCAAATTCTACCAAAATCGCATACTTCAAGTCTCCAAATCAAAATGTCGTAATACTCCTTGAGATAATCTGAAGTCAAAATACAACCCGTCAGATATGATTATCTAACTCATCCATTTCGAACTTCAGCCACAACTTAATTTTATTCAGGAATTCCTCTTCCCCTTTCACATTCAACTTAGGTAAACTACTACAGATACTTCCCTGTAATTCTTCAAACTCATAAAATCAATCTTATCCATGGGGATTGATCCTCACCCTAAATTCATTTAACAGTATTCTGTCTCGATCAACATTTGATTTATATTAATCACCCCACTTACTATTTTCGATCTTGAGGATCCACATCTTACCAGTCACAACTATACCTCAACAAAACTTTCGTCACTTCTTATTCATCTAGCTAAAGGGGTGATCGTAGTTAAATACTATGCTTACTCCAAACCAACTTTCTAAAGTTCAGATCGTTTCTCTAGACTTCCTTTAGTAACATTCTGTCTCAAATCACGATAAGATCTATTGAAATCGTCTTACTTCATGATGTCAAGCTTAGGGTTTCTCACTTGCAAAATAACTCTATTTCTCAATAAAACTTCTACTATAGGAATGATCATAATTAGGTGCTAAACCTACTTCCCACTAATCTGCTAAAGATAGATCGTTTCTTACTTGTCCATCAAGTTGAGGGTGATCAGTTGGACTTAGCCTCAACCTGATCCTCCACACTTAGAGCGGACTTTACTGATGAATGTTGGTAAACTTCGGATTCTTCACTTTGAAACGAAATTTGAAGGTATTTCATAGAATCTGGTCAGTCCTCTGATACCCATGTCGGTTAGCTTATCCACTGCATAGTGGATGTTGACAGGTAAGAAGGATGTTAACTTCGTCAGTCTGTCCACGATCACTCGAAACAAGACGAACCAGTTAGCGATCTTTCGGTAAATTCATAACGAAATCCAACACAACACTAACATCTTGACAAGGAATGTTTCAAGTGTCAAGTGATCTCTCTTTCACTGTACTCGACTAACTCTGACATCCTGACATGAATCAGACACCCATTCTCATGACTCATGAGGGAGGTTATATGTCAATGACATTTGGAAGAATTTGTAGGGTAAAATTGGTCAAGGTTGATAAATTCTTTCGAACTAAAATAAGGCATGGGTCTTGGAGTTTACAGAAAGAAATTTTCAAGAAAAGAAGTTTCTTGATTTTCACTTTCACAAAAGCTTAAAGAAGAATTTCATCAATTTCGAAAGGCACAGGAACATTCCGTATGGAAAAAGATTCTCCAATTAGGTTCGTGGATGTTAAAATGCATGGTCAATACACATTTACAAACATGAATCTAATAAAGTTTCTTCTTCCAGTAGAATTTCGTTGGATAGTTTTAACTCTATGAGTATTCCACGTACTTCAAGACGTTCGTCAAAGGATGATTTCAAAAGGAAACAGTCCGACAAAATTGGATTGAGTCACATTTTACCAAAAGTAAAAGTGACTAGCATGAGTTTCATCAAGAAGCTTTTGTTACTAAGAAATTATTTGGGTCATAACTCAAGATATAGTTATAACCAATTTAGGAGTCCTAATAGATTTCCAATTAAACTCCGAAAAGTTTATCTGTCACACACAAACTTGATCACTACGATTGTTTGATACAATCCTTGGAACTCGAGGAACAATTGTCAACCGACATCTTCATAAATAATCTAATAGTACAGTGAAGAGTTTTCTTAATCATGAGACACACATTCTAAGAGTGAAGGTACGGATTGGCTTGTCTCGACTTCGAACAAGTACGAAGGTCTTTCTAAACACGCTTAATCCGGTTTGTTGTCGTCTTCCGTATTCTTCTCTGAACTACGCACGATAACCGGTGACTTAGCCCATCTCTCAGTCAGGTGAGGAGTTGGTCTTTCCTCGTAAGGTGAGTCAATGGTCCCAAAATCTTAGACATTTCCTCGATACGCCTTTGTAAATAGCTGGTTAGCCCAACAACTGCTGATTTTAGTCACCGTTTGCAATCACTTTCAGAAAAGTGATTCTTTATCCTTATGAGCAACACTGACACTCCCCACAAGACACACTTTGTCCCATAAACTATTCTAACATCAGATCCCCCTTTTAGTTGAGTCATCTAACTCGACTAACTTTGGAGGCGATATCCTATACGAAGCAATCGAGATCCGATTGTATCTAGGAACTAGATCAATCGAAAACTCAATGTCCTTCGCGGGAACAAACCTGGAACATTCTCTGGGAATACTCCCAGAAAATCTTCCACCATGGGTACTTCATTCAAATGTCTGACACCATCCCAAAAGGATAAACGAACGTGTCAATCATGAATCAGCGTACCATTTACTAAATATGAGTTCCCATAAGGTCTCGACCAAAACAGAACCCATCAAAACACATCTACTGGTGCATCAACACACATTGTTTCGACAAGGAAACAATTCAAACAATAACCAAACAGAGATCACACAAAAAAAACATAATGGACCTATTCCCCAAGTTCCCGAAAGACTCGACCAGCTCTGATACCACTAATGTAACACCCCCTTTGGCATTACTTCTTAATACGTGCGAAAATAAATAAAAAATGTATTTGCTAGTTGCTTTCGAAAAATAGTTTATATAAATACATAAGCGTCAGAAACTGGGTATAAAATTTGTCATGACTCAAAACCTAAGTCGTGACCGGTGCACAGGCTTACAATCCTAAACTGGCAAGCCTATTTATTTTAGAAATGTACTTGATGAAAAGCTAGATTTTTTTTACAAAAATTTCGACAGAGTCTCCTCTATAATTCCAACATCCCATAATGAAAACACTTGCTGAAATATTTTTATTTTCATCCCAGAAATTCCAGTCATACAAAATACATCAAGATAGTATTATTCCGAAAATATTTTCATCAGCAAGCTATACGTGACCAAAAGGAAAATCTAAGATTTCCATCCAAAAGAAATGCTCTCCGAGCCGTAAACATTCCATTTAAAATAAAGGCTCTCCGAGCCATACCCATACATACTATCAAAAATCTACATCTCAAAAACCTAAGCTGGTCATTCTAAAAGACAACTTCTGGAAAGAACTCCGTAGTTCTCACCATTAGAATAATCACCCACCTCTTCAAGGATCGAGATTAATATCCCCGAGTGAGGTCAGGAGCATCTTGGCACCGCTCGTCCTAGAGTACCAAAGTACAACAACAAAGGACCGGGAAAACCCGATATGTTGTAAGGGTGAGATACCAATATATGGATTAATTACGATAACTACATGCACACGCACACAACACAACTTGCACATATAATATTCATATTTAACTAAAGTTTTTCACAAATAAGCATAACATTCAATACTGATCGTCGTTTTTGAAAAATGCATGGCACTTCTATAATTCAACGTTTGATTCGAATCCCCGGAGATCCCAACTTCGTTTAAAAATGAGCTGATCAGGCTCGATTGCCAAAAGGACACAATGTGTTTTTCCACAACATTGCCCAAAACTCCTGGCGTAGTGATCAACGTGTGTGAATATCCATAGCATACTGTCCAACACAAGACACAGTAATCAAGGCGTATGGATTTCATTGTTCATCAAAGCACAATGATACATAGTAGCATGAAATACCTTACCATTCAAGGCATTCATATGAAACAACGTGGGCACGTCCGCCAAATGCATGTAACAACATCTTTGTTTTCGCATCTTTTATTTGTGTTTCATTCTTTCCTTCGTCGAGGCTCAAGGTTCACGACTACCCACGAATTTTTGATGTTTTAAAACTTTCATTGTCAACACAGGACGTTTTAGTCCGAGTGTCCAATCACAACAGTCCTAGACCTGTGCACTGGTCCTGGACTTTGTGGTCGTAGAAAAAAACTTTCACCTTTTTACTACTTTCACCATGTTTTATCACAACGTATGTAGGACATACAGTCCTCAACAACGTAAATAGGACACACGGTCCACAACGTGTATAGGACACACAGTCCACAACAACGTGTATAGGACACACAGTACAAAATAACATAGATAGGACACACAGTCCACAACTTCATATATAGGACACACAGTCCACAACGTTGTGATACAGTTCATGAATCCACGTGCTTTAACTCTAGTAACCGACGTCTCGATTACTAGGTTCACTTTTAACCGTTATTTTTCTCTCAATGAAAAACAAATACAAAACCAAAACTTCCGTAACTTATCCAAGTTACCGGATATTTTTACTTGAATAAATTCTTTTCAACATTTTCTTTTGAAATTCATTTTTTTAAAACTTTAAACTTTAGGAACTCCATTTTTTTCTTCTAAAAATCTCCTTTATTTTGGAGAATTCTATTTCCTTTAAAAAATATAGTAAACAATTTTGAAGGAAAACTCTTTCTAAGAACATTGGAAACTAAAATCCCATTTTCTATGGTACTTCACCATAAGTGTTCTCAAAATCATGTTTTTCTTCAAAATAAGATCTTTCAACTTAAATAATTTTCCTTTATAAAATTGTTTTGATTCTAAAAATTTTCTCTTTCATTAAAGAGTTACTAAAATAAATATTTTCAAAACTTCAAAATTAATTTGTTTTTCTTCATGGTTTCTTACCATGAAATCTTTTCAAAGTTTGATTTTTTTTTTCTTAGTGTAAAATCACTTAATTTTTCAAGTAAATTTCCTTCATAAAAATTGTATTTTATTTCAATTATTCTGATAAAGTTTTGAAAGTATAACTCATTTTTCCTTCTTCCAAAACATTTCTTCAAAGTAAATATTTATTTACATTGTTCTTCATATAGTTTTTCTTAAGACTTTTATTTTAAGGATTTAATTGAGCTCTAACCAAAGGTTAGGCTTTCCATGCAACAACCACAACATATATACAACAATTTCAATATATATATATATATATATATATATATATATATATATATATATATATATATATATATAAACAACATTCAAATAATCATAAGTCATCAAACATACCCTCAACACATAAAGAACTCAAAGTTTAATTCAAATAGCTACAACAACAACAACATCAAACAACATGTAGTTATCAGATCAAGCAACAACTTAAGTCACCAATAACCATCAACAAAACACTTAGAATTAATCACAAAACAACACCTAGCTATCGTAAAGAGCATCCCTCAGGCAGTCTCCCCTTACCTTTGAAGACAAGAGAAAGATCCTCGTCTCTAGACTCCAACTAGTTCCAGGAGTGCAAATCTACTTTACCAAGTCTAGCCACGTTCACGTCCCAAAGACACAACCCAAGCATGATAACAAACAGACAATTTTGCCAAATCACTTTTCATCCTCAAAACATACAATTAAAAGAAACCATAAATATAATTTAACAAAAATACAAAATAGAATCACTTTCCGAAGAAATTAATTTTGAATAAATAGGATTCATTCACATATTTGGGGAAAAATTGAATTGATTATAGAAACACGAAATCGTTTTGTCAGAACATAAATTAATAATCGTAATTATGTAAAGACAAAGTTAATTGCATAGTTATAAACTAATTTCAATAGAAATAAAAATTGGGGATTTAGGGTTCAGAGTGCAATTTGGGGAAAACTTGTTTTGAGTAGAGAATCCTGAAATTAGCCTAGGAAATCATCAATTTATAACTCCAATTGCATTAAAACATAATCAATTTCATGATTGGATTAAGACAAAAATTTAGGGTTTTCAAATGGAATTGGGGAAAACCGAAATTGAAGGAAACTTGAGAAATTGACATGGGGAATTTGAAATTGACATACCCAAGTTACAAATAACATCATCAATTTGGGGATTTATATTCCAATTTAGAACTTAGGGTTAGGGTTTCAAAATTCAGGATTTTAGGGTTTCATAAGGAAAAGGGGCTTTCACAATCAGAAGAAAATATGGTGAAACACTCACCCAACTGGAAGGCAGAGGACGCGACGGCCAGTCATGGTGCGACGGCAGCGTCATGCAACTCCGGCGAGGTAGCAGTGGTGGTGGACCACTCCCCTACAACATCCATGATCCACAAGGTGAAACTAAGCTTCATAGAAGGAAAGAAGAGAGCTCAAAACACCAATAGAATGGTGGAACCACAATGGACAGCAACCCAAAGTCATCATCGCGGCCGAGGGCTTGAGCGAGTGGTGACCGGCGAGCTTCCTAGGTGTGGCACGACTTGATTGAGCAGTGGAGGGAAGGAGATGAAAATGATGAAGTTTTGTGAGAATGAAGAAGGTGTGTTGTACTGCAGCAGAGGAAGGAAAAAAAACGTGAAAATGAGAGAGAAAGGTGAGAGAGTATTGGGTTTTAAAATGAGAAATAGGAGAGAGAAAAACTAATTTTCTCTTTTTGAAAGTACTATGTATAAAATGAGTGATAAATATTAAACCTAAAAATAAACACGTTTTTGATCTTTGGATCTAAAAATAATGGGTGACAAATATATTTTTTCAAAATTTAAATTAGAGTCAAAATTGATAGTTGAACTGATCAACTAAGAAAATCATTGGTCCAAAATTTAATCTCCGATTAATGTCAAACCAATTTAATTTCAAATCTAAAATCAAATAGAGTAATATATGGAAATAATTTTCTTTCAATCATATCATTTTATATATTTTTTCTAAATAAATAATAATAGTGACAATGAGGTAAATTATTGCCTAGTAAGTGTGCACGTACTGAAATACAGCAGTGTTAACGCACTTAATAAAATCATTTTAAATGAGTAATTAAAACTACTCAAACTAAACCCCTTAAAATAAACAAAGTTAAATATCCAGAAAATTAATCTTTTCAAATAATATAAACATATAAACATACACACACACATATATATAATTATTGTTATTGAAGAACAATAAAAACCAGGGTGTTACATTCATCACCGTGTTCAATATATTGTAAAAAAAAAAATTCTCAATGTGCATAACATCGAGATTGTGTCTCGATAAATTATCTTTCCAATAAGGCAAATCCCAAAAAATACTTCTTTCTGTCCAGTTATGCCATTGTCTATATCTTTCTAACCTGGACACCCCATTATCCGTGACCTTTGGAAGATCCCGAACTCGATTCCAAACCTGTTCTAGTGTCAATATAGGGGGCGGGCCATCCTTTTCAACCTCCCCCTTTCTGAAGGCATTTTTGTTCTTTCTAAATCGATGATCGTTTGGTAAGAACCTACGATGTGAGTCAAACCAAGAAGTCTTCCCCCCATACCTCATGATAAAGGTCGTTGTATGTTCCATGCAATGCGGGCAAGCCAATTTACCATGAGTTTCCCAACCAGATAACATGTCATATGCAGGGAAGTCATTAATGGTCCACATCAGAGCTACCCTCATCATAAAATTTTGCTTTCGTGCAGTATCATATGTGAGAACACCATTCCACAACCTCTTCAGGTCATCTATTAAAGGCTGTAAATAAACATCAATACCAGCCTTTGGATTAGATGGGCCTGGTATCAAACAAGTCAAGAACATATAGGGTTTAGTCATACACATCTCAGGAGGAAGATTATATGGGGTAACAATAACTGGCCAGCAAGAATAAGGCGAAGACGACGTTTGGATATATGGGGTAAAACCATCAGAGCATAACCCAAGTCGTACATTGCGTGGATCCATGGCAAAATCGGGATGTACCCGATCAAAGTGCTTCCATGCTTCGCCATCAGACGGGTGGCGCAACATACCTGGACTTCTTTTGTTATCATGATGCCACATCATTTGGCCTGCAGTATGCATTGATGCAAACATTCTTTGTAACCTTGGAATTATTGGCAAATAAAACATTACTTTCACTGGAACTGGCTTGGTATGACTTGTCTCAACGTTGCGAGTACGATACCTTGGAGCTTGACAGAATCTGTATTCAACCAATGAGCCATCATTTGTGCCAAATTCATTATCATAATACAACATCCACCCGTTCACACAACAATCAATTCTCTTAGACTCCAATCCCAGCTTGGACACTAATCTTTGAGCAGCATAATAATTTTTTGGCAAACTCCCGGGTAAAGGTGACCCATCCAATATCATTCTGGAAAAATGACCCAAGGCCTGCTCGGAAACATTCCACAGGGCCTTGCCAGCTAAAAGCCTCACAAACATCGATAACTTAGAGTCTGATGAACCTTCAAACAACATCTTATTTGCCTCTAACAAAATATTAAAAAATAGTTGTGCATCCTCATTTGGAATTTCATCCATGTTATCTGGTTGATGTTCCTCTCTTGAAAGATTCACCCCGAGATCGTCATGACTCATCTCCTTCATTGACACAAACTGCTCACCATGGCCCACATCTGCACAACTGCTTGAAGCACCTGTGCAATTCTCGTCAACCTCTAGATCAACACGCGACACTTCTTCACCATGATCAGTCCAAATCCAGTAATTAGCCATGAACCCCACCTTATACAAGTCAACCCTCACCTCACCATCGCTTTTAATCTTTCTACATTGGAATTTAACACATGGACATCTTATCCCCCCTTCATTGATGAATTGATGATGTCGCTTGGATTTGGTAACAAACTCTTCGATCCCATTTACAAAGGATCGTTTCAAACTGCTTCTCCCCGAATTTAACCTATCATACATCCAACTACGATGCGAAGGATGAAAATCCATCCTCTGCATGTTAAAAAATGGATGTTAAACACAATAATTTTGACAACATGTCAACCTTATAATCGTTCCCTCTCTTTTAATGGTATGACCCTATCTCATTCGAGAAGAAACTTTTTTGCCACTCGTATAATAGTTATTCGTCACTTCTCATGTTTTATACTTGACGAAATTTCGGCAGCATTTAACGTTGGTCTCTGAGTACACGAATTGACTGCAGTGACTAATACCACAATCAAATGTGCACCCAGACAATTTCATCAAGTATAAGACATAAGAAATAACGAATAACTATTTATATAAGTAAAGACTTTTTTTCCCTCAAACTGTCCCACTTGGACAATTCAAGGTTCAATACATTGAACGGTACCATCAAAAAGTACACGCGCTCAATTATATTGTACCTTAAACGATAAGCTATAGTTTTTCTCCCATAAATAAATAAATAAATAAATACAGAAGGGACTAATAAAATTGTCAAACAAAGTCATAATTAACTATTCTAACTTATGACTTAACAGCTTTTATGAGTGCTAAAAGAGAAATTATGATTTGATATTTAATTAATATTTTATAGATTTAATATTTATTTAATCTAATTAATATTCTTCATCAAACTTTTTTTGGGTAGGCAAAAAGGTTTTATTGAATGCTACCGGAAAAGTATATGGAGCTCGTGGTTTAAGCAGTGGTGTTTGCCCCTCTGGTGTTTCCACAATGCCTAGACATTCTACTGGTTTTATAAATTTTAGTGGCTCAATCTAGTGTACAAGTAGTGCACTCACGCTGGCCAAAAGAGAACAAAATAGCTACTCAAACAAAGAGATGCAGTTTCATCAAAAAAAAAAAAAGAGATGCAGCAAAAACACAGCCACGCCAAAACAGGAAGACAAATAACCCCAGCACAAACAACAATGCAAAACATAGCCAAAAACAGGCAGTGTTGGTGCAAACAAAACAACAATAAGAAATTTACAGAAACAACCACAAAAATACAACAACCACATTAAATTTACAAACTTAACCAGAAAAACTCAATCAACATGTTTATTCTCAGGGACTATCAAATAGATCATTCTTACATAAAATAAAAAATAAAAAACTGACCTTTGTTGTTGAATACCAAGAGAATCAACACATAACACCAAGACCAGAGAAGAACTGTTTGAAAAATAAAAAATAAAAATAACATGAATGACCAGTAATAAAACTCAAAAGAGAAGCTTATTACTACTCCATATCATCTCAAATAACAAAAAATATTTCTTTTCTTACAGAGGCTAATAAACAGAAGCAAGCCACAACTCAGATGGGCAGTACCTGAGCTTTGCCCATTAAATATAAGTATCCAAATTTTGCTGAATAGAACCTAAGTTCATATATATGTGGAGACAACATTATTCAAAACAAGAATGGGACAAAACATTATGTACAACTCTCAGAAGTGCAACTGCAGCATATAAGTCAAGTTGGAAGTTTCAACCAATGTTTACAAAACCGGACCGGCCATCGAACCGGTGAAGGCAGCGGTTCAAGGTTCAATGGTCCAACCGATGTTGAACCGTGGTTGAACCGGTTATAATTAAATAATATTATTTTAATTTTTAATATAATATATTTAGTAATATGAACAAATTCTCATGTTTTTTTAATAATATAAAATATTTACTCCTAAAAATGTAAATAAAAATAATTAACTTAAGGACCCAACAACTCAAAGTTCTCTTATATATGAACAAAAATTAGAATAAAACTGAATTGGGCTGGTATAACTTATAAGCCCATTTTGCAAAAACTAGATATATCATAAAAATTATAAAGAACATTCAAGATGGGCTTGGACGTTTTGGCCCATTCAGAAAAAATAAAAGGAAATCTTAAGTGTTAACCTAATTTTCCCCTCCCATTCAATCACAGCAGTCGCCCCTTCCCCTCATTCCTGTTTCTGCGTTTTTCTGCTACTTAACCTCTTCTGAACATTTTCAACTTCAACACCGCTTCTTTTCTTTTTGTTATGGATGTTCAAGTTTGACCTCACTCCTCTCTTCTTTCTTCTTTTTCTCATCCTCTCATCTTTCTTGCTCATCCTCTCTCAAGTTGCGGAGGTTAAAGAAGCAATAAAACGATGGTGAACCACCGCCGGAGCAGAGGGGCATCCGTTTTTCGCGGACCACCGGAACCCGATGAACCACTGGTTTTGGCCGGTTTCACCGGTTTTGAACCGGTTCTGCGATTTTTATACCGGTTCAACGCAAAGACGGTTTTTCCTACCAACCGAACTGCTCTAGGTCCCGGGTCCCGGTTAAACCGGTCGAACCGGCCAGTCTGGTCCGGTTTTGTAAACCTTGGTTTCAACCAAATTGAGTGGGTCCAATGCCATCCAACTTCCCAAAATATGGCAATCTACATTACTTTTTTACTAGTGCAATCAAATGAAACAATGAGAATGTCTTGACTTGTTTAATATTGGTTGAGTGAAGGAGGTGCCTTCTTTCAACAGCAAATCAAAAGTTGAACACTTGATGACAAGAAAAAATGATAAATATACATGAACAAACAGGGGCAACTCATAATGCTACGCTACTCAAAAATTCCTAAAAGCCAAGTTATTTCATGTAATTTTTTGAAAAAAATATATAAATTCTTTAACTTGACTCCTATAAATAAAATATTGTTATTATTTGGCTCCTCAATAAAAATCTTTCAGACCCAACCAGTAATAATAGCAGGTCACTGAACGCGCTGTCGCCACGCGCCAAAAAGAACGAGCGGTTATGAAAATAATGTAGTATAGAGCGACAACTCGGATCGTCTCTCAAGGACTCTTAGGTGTTGTTATTATTAACAGAAAAAGTTAGAAATGGGGGGTTTTGGATTGAAACTAAAATAACGAAAACAAAACAGAACAAAGAAAGAAAACAGAGCAGTAAAACAGGTTAACAAATAAACTAAAGCGATTAACCTACTGCTTTTGGTTTCCCAACTATCATCGGTTCATGCAAATTCCTAGCCCTAAGCAGATTCTAATCCCCTCCCGGTTGTAGCAACAAATTACAAACGAAACTACTGCTACAGATACATGTCCCTATTCCCGAATTAAACAAACGGGGTTAAGCCCTCATGAACTAAACGAACATGAACGTACACACGCGAATTAAACAAACGCGATTAATTATAGGAACATGATATCACCGGAAATAAATCAACACAATACATTATACTCCTGAATTAAACAAACAGAAATATAAAGCATGGCATTGAAAAGAGCAAAGGAAATGAAAACGGGAAATACAAGAACCTCAAGTATGGATAGAAACCAATTACAGTAGATTAATCTAGGAGACTAGTTCTCCATAACAAACATAAGTAGAAAAGGAAACAAAACAAACTATAACTACTGACTAGCTAAGACTAGCCAAAACTGACTAGCCCCCCTTTTCATTCTGCCATAGAGCAGTTTATATACAATTTCTGGAATCCAAGGCCTCGCGAGGCGAAGCACTGCTCGCGAGGCGAATAACACGAAAGGTCTGCAACTCTTGGTCTTCTCGCGAGGCGAGCATATCCTCGCGAAGCGAACGCTTCAACTTCAAAACTGCCACTACCGTGATCTTCAACACGGGTAAACCGTGATCGTCTCTGACTTTTCAGGCTTGCGTTACTCGCGGGGCGAGAGATCCTTCGCGGGGCGAGTGGCTCCAGATTTATTTTATTTTATTTTATTAACCTGAAAAACAGAAAATAACATAAGTACTTTATTTAACTCTAAATCAATTAAATTAACCTAAAAACACTTTACAGACTCAAAATATTACTTAAGGATAATCAAGTCTAATTTGGGTGAAAATGATATAAAATGAGCACAAAGCCAAGGTCTTGACTAGTTATAAAACCAGTCAAACAGAGGCTCATCAGTCACCAGCGTTCAACTGTTATTATAAAGAACACAAGGAGAAGCTAAAAGTAACCAGTTCCAGCTTCATTATACCATATACGGCAGGAATGGTCTTTTCCACTTCTATTCACTATGCTCAAACTCTAAATTTTTTAAAATATGTGCAGTGGCAATATTTTAATGTACTAAATTCTGCAATCAATCCCTGTATTAGAGGAAGAGTGGCATGCAGTGCAACAACCAAGTGCAATTTTCTCACATAGCTAGCAAGTAAGACTAAGAAGATTGAACAACCAAAAAGAACTGAAAAGAACAGCATGAAGGGCATTAGGCAGAAGAAGTTAAGCCCAATTAGAATTTAGAAACACCAAATGAAGTAGCACCTAGGTAACTAATATGGGTTTTAACATGTGCCCCAAAATTAAGCAAAAACACTTAAATCATGTTTACCAATATTAAACAAGTCAACACATTCCTATACTCAAAAAGCTTATGTTTACAGTTTTGTTCATTCATGAAGACCAAGACTAGAGGCAAATTGTTCGAAAATTCAAAAGAACAAGATAAACTGTTGGGTAGAAATAAAATTCAAACCAGATATTCAAACCAGAAATAAAAATTAAAATATCAGAGGGCAGAGGGGAGGAAGGTGGAGACCGGGATTGCGTCGCGCTTTAGCTGGTGGTGGAGTCGTGCGGTGACGGAGTTCATGTGGGGATCAAGATGGTGGAGACGAGGGAAAGAGAGATGGCAGAGAAGAAGAAAAGGGAAAGGGAGTCGCGCGGTGTCGCAGCCGTCATCGGTGGGAGGTGGTCGGAGGCCGATGGCGAAGAGAGAAACAGATGAGGGAACTGATGCATAGAGAGAAGAGGGAATAGGGAACTGACGTCGATCTTGTCTTGGGTGTGAAATGTGACTCTTCACTTACACTATGAACTTAGCGATGGCCAGGAAACGCTTCCGAAGGGCAAATGGCGTTGCAAATAGTTTCTCTTGTACCGAGGGTCAAAGCCATCACAAACTCCTTGTATTTACCGAGGGCTCGATCCATCACAAACGGCCAGCGGAAGCTACCGAGGGCTGAATCCCTCGCAAACTATGTTTCTTATACACACGGAAAAGGCCATCGCAAACTAATTATATTTACCGAGGGTCTGGACCGTCGAAAACACGTTTAGCGCATACCAAGGGCTTAAACCCTCGCAAATAGATTCCTCTTACCGATGGCCCAGACCATCGAAAACAAATATAAGACTTACCGAGGGTCTGTGCTGTAGCAAAAGCCGCGGGAAATCTTCTCGTAAATTCACGCATGTTTTACCGATGCAGTTTCCGACGGCTAGCCCGTCGGTAACATGACCGAAAATATAATTATGCATATCGAGGGACAGAAACCATCAAAAAATGTAAGATTGACGAGGGCCTTTAATTCGTCGAAAAATGTCGTCGGTAATATGGCCTTTTCTTATAGTATACGACTTACTGGATCAATCATTTAGCGATGATGAAGAATGGAACAGTGAACTGGAGTTCGTGTCAGATGAAGATGAAGACGACGATAAATTTACATATTATAATTCATCTGACTCAACTGACTCCGAAGATGAAGGTGTAGGTGGCTCCAACTGACTTAGCTGAGTTATCTTTATATATCAAACGTGCACTGTTATTTCAGGTTATACAGCTTCTCGCGTTTGCTTCGAGCGAAGGTTAACAAGATTTAGGGAAGCTAGCCCGGAGGTTAGACGATGGATTGATGGCATCTCAATAGAAAAGTGGAGCCTCGCTTTTGATGATCAACGTCGTAGGTATGGTCACACGACAACTAACTTATCGAAGGCAGTGAATAAGATATTGAAAGGTATTCGAAATTTGCCAATCACGGCCTTGTTGAAGTGTACATACCATAGACTGGTAATCACAGGCATTCTGAAAAATTGTGAGATGCATTGATTGTGCAACAAGCAGAAGCATCATCCCATCATGTTTGGAGGTTTGACCATCAAAATCTATGTTTCCTTGCTCTCATGTAATTGCAGCATGTGCTCACATTCATATCAGGTATGAACAGTATATCGATTCAAAATATAGGTTAGACTGCATCATGAACGCTTACTCTAATGAATGGTTCCCCGTTGGAAATGAGGAAGGTGTACCGTCAATGTATATGCCGTAGACCTTGGTTCCAGATGAGATTATGCTACGTCCAAATGGATGAACAAAATCAACCCGGATTAGGAATGGAATGGATTGGAGAGAGTCACAACCTAGTCAACGGTATGGGTTATGTAGGTCTGACGGGCATAACCGACGTCATTGCCCTCAACGCGCCGGAGGATCTGGGGTAAATCAAGATAAGGAATAAGGATAATGTTTATGGTATGATGTAGTTTTTATTAATATATTATGTGTTTAATATATCATGTAGTTTTTATTAATATATTATGTGGAATGAGTTTAGTTCGAGTAAATATGGATGTAACCGTTGTATGAACTTATTGTATGTTAACAACTTAACCAACTACTAAATAATAAGACAAGAAGCTATTTATTAATGTTTACTAATGAAAATGTCATTTTTACAACAACAAAAAAAGAATAAAAAAACTAGATCAGCGATGTCGATGTGGGTTGTCTTGCATTGGTGACAGGATGCACTGATATCCTCGATCCCTTGCTTGACGATGTGGGTTTCACCTTATCTCTTGTGGTGCATCGTCAATGGCTGCAGCATCGCCTATCTCCATAACATCATGAAAATCAATATTGAGTTCGATGTCGACTGCACCAAATTCAGGAGACCACATTGGGGTGTCTTGAAGCTGCGTAATCCATCGCTCTGATGCAGCAGGTGTGTTGCCATGCTTGGACTTGCATGTGTATATGATGTACCTGCATGCATACTCAGACTTGCTTGTGTATATTCAGTGAAATTGTGCATGAACAAAAATTTAAATTAATAAAATAATAAAAAATTTAACAAATTAAGATTACATAAAATGATAGAAATGTGGTATAAAAAAAATTAATTTTTAAACTTCCAACAAAATTATAGATAAAAGAGAGTGCAAAAAAAGTAGTAGAAATTATACTACTATCATTAATAATAACAAAGTAAAAAAAATATTAAAAAACATTTAATATTAAAATAAGGACAATTTTTTTTAATAATATAATAACAAAATTAAAAAATTATGATTACAAAAAATGATAGAAATGTGGTATAAAAAAATTTAATTTTAAAACTTCCATCTAAATTATAGATAAAAGTGAGTGTAAAAAAAAGTAGTAGAAATGATATTACTATCATTAATAATAACAAAGTAAAAAAACAAATATATTAAAAAATATTAATATTTATGAATGCAATAAAAATAATAATAATATAATAAGAAATTTAAAAACTATGATTACATAAAATGATAGAAATGTGGTATAAAAAAATTTAATTTTTAAACTTCCAACAAAATTATAGATAAAAGAGAGTGTAAAAAAAAGTAGTAGAAATGATACTACTATCATTAATAATAACAAAATAAAAAAAACAAATATATTAAAAAAATGAATACTTATGAATGTACAAAAATAAAAACTAATAATATAATAAAAAATTTTAAAAATTATGATCACATAAAATGATAGAAATGTGGTATAAAAAAATTAATTTTTAAATTTCCAACAAAATTATAGATAAAAAAGAGTGTAAAAAAAAAGTAGTAGAAATGATGAAGAATGAGTATACAATATCTAATAAAATAATATAAATATGATATAAAAAAAAAACATATTTACCTAAACTTATAAATGATAATAATATAGTGTAGAAAAAAAAAAGAGTTTAGTAGTGTAGGAGAATGGGGGGAATTTTGAATTTGAAATGAGTGAGAAGTGGTGTGGGCAAGTGTTGGGATAGGGGGAGCCAGGGGTGCCGGGGGGGGGGGGGAACACGCCACGTGTCACCACCAGGTGAGTGGCGCCACTGCAACTAGCACCACAAGTGGTGCCTGTTGCAGTGGCGCCGCCCCAAAATTCTTTTTTTTAATCAAAAAGAATTAAATTTTTTTTCAGAATATACTGGCCAACCAGGACCTGCCACGTGGCAGGTCAAAAAGTCAATGGCGCCAGTCAAACTGGCGCCAACCAGTCAGCCAAAAAAAAAAATTTATTCCACTGTCAAAAAGTGGGTTAGTTTGGTAAATTGTTTCAAAAGTAGGTTATTTTGGTATATAGTTTCTAAAAGTGGGTTACTTTGGTTAAAAAACTAGTTTCAAACCTCATTATCTAGCTTAAGCTTGTACTCATTCCTTCAATCCACTTTTCCGAATTGAAACTTCATATGGTTTGATGGGAGTTGATAAAATCATCTTCCATTACACCATTTACCTTATGTTCCTAGAGAAATAGTACATAATTATCCAAAATAGTATTCATCTTTTCTTTAGTGGATCATGGCAAAATGAAATGACTCTTGATGCTCTAGTTCTTGAGGGTGTTGAGTTTGACCTTCAAGAATAATTTCCTTATCTTGAATAGGAAGAATAACAACACTATCCTCACAAGGATCCAAATTTGCTACACAAATAACAACTATATGAATTGGTTCAGGGATTAGAACCAATTCTTCCTCAAAGATAATGTCTCTAACCTTATCTCCCCCCAAACTCAATATCCTCAAAGAACTAGTCAATTCCTGTCTCAAGGTATCTTTAACTTGGGATTAAAAAAAAATTCACACCCCTTTGAACTTTCAGAGTAACCAATAAGGTAGCCATTCACTGTTTGGGACTCCAATTTCCTTCGCGAGGCTTATAAGGCCTTACCTTAGTTGGATATACCAACATTTAAAAAGTGATTGGTCGATTACTTTAGTTGGTTCTCTATCAAGTATTTAAGCTTCAATCTTTAGTGTTACTCCCATAGTGACTCCGATATAGAATGATTAATTATACTCATCACCATATCTTTAAGAGTCATTACTAGGACTTAACTGTATTCTTGATAGCCATGTTATGATCTATTTAACTTTAATGCATTTAATATAAACAATAAAATGTATAAGGCCAATGGAATCTAGGATTCCCTCATATAAGTCACTCAACTCTATTTATAGAGATGTGCCCTCAATGTTTGTATCATAATTCTCCTTAATTTTTATTGTCAACTTTATGCTTAGTATCATATGAATCATCACTCAATGTTTTACCACAAGAGGTTTCAATACCAAGCAATTATAGTTTATCCAGCCCATAGCTCAACTGGTCCCTGCAATATTTGAATTTAAAGACAAATTGAATCCATCGTTTCTAAATGAACAAAAATTATCTTGATTTGTTCAACAAGAAACCAAAACCAAATTTCATCTAAATGACGACTAAACCAAAATATCTTTAAATTCCAAATATTAGCCAGTAACAACAATCTAAAATGTCAATAGCCTTATCCTTTACTAACTTGGTTAACTTCAATATAGATGCATCTTTCACACCACTTAACCTTCATCGGTTCAGATAATTCTTCATGGGCATATCAAACATGATGTTTGGGACATTTCTTGTAACACCCTTACCCAGGCATTATATTAATTAACCCTTTTTACTAATATTAAAGTTATTAGTAAAAAGGGTTAATTAATGTAATACCCGGGTAAACAGCATTAACGTCGGCCATGAGAAAACATGCAAACCCTAGGGCATCAAAATTCTCAGTTCCATGGATGTGGGGTTTCTTATCAAAAGCTCTCATTTTTCCCTCTTGGTGTTTTTGACCACACCATGATCATAGGGAGGATAACTTTTTAAACACATGCAAGACATGAAAATGAAAGTGAAAATGAGTAGGAGTTGATAGAAACCATTTTCATGTATAAAGGATTTTGCTTTCAAAACCCTAAGTTGGAACCATGAACATATAACATAAAATCAACATGCATGTAAATATTTTTACAAAACCATCAACCTTTCCTCCCTTAGGGTTTCGGCTACCCTTCAAAATAGGTCATGGGAAAGCCTTTTTCAACATGCAAGTGTTGATGATGGTGATGAAGATGAGTAGAACTTGAAAGGAAGTGGTTTTAAAGCAAAAGGAATAAGCTTTCGTGAACAACTTTGACATGCATGTGTAGAAAATAAAAATGGCACGAAACTTAAAGTAGAAGAGATGAACATTATACCTAGTAGTTGCTGGAAAATGAAAGCTTGAAAGCAAAAAGCTTGAGCTTCCTTAAGAAGAAGAAGAAGAAGAAGAAGAAGAAGAAGCAACTAAGTAAGTGTAATATGAGGGTTTTAGAGTTTATGAGAGAAAAAGTGAAGAACGAATAAGAAGAGGGGTTTATATAGAGGTGGGGAGGCACTTGTCAGCATAAAAAGAGAGGAAAAATTATAATTTTTAATCTTTATTTTTAATGATTTTTTTTAAATATAATAATTTATTATGAAAATAATGATTTCATGTAATAATGATTTACTATTCAAATCAGATTTTTCTCACAAAACACTCAAAAATATGATGAAAATAAATTCATTCACTTCCCTTTGTTTCGTTCCAATTCAATTCCTCTCCCCGACAGTGTAAAACGATCGTATTTCTTATGAAAATCGCACCCGAAAAATCAATAAAATAAATTTTTTTAATGAAAATTTTTAAAATAGTGGAAAAATTATAAATAGTAATTATAAGTCCAATCGTTTCGTTCACGTGTAAAAAATTCATTTTCTGATTAGTAAACTTGTACCGATAGGGAAAACGCAGAGCGGAATTCGTCTGAATTTTCAGCTAAAATTTTTACTGGAGCTTCCTAGGATAAACTAAGTAATAAAAATGATTTTAGTTTATCAAAATAATCTCTAAAACTTTAAAATTAATTATCGGCAAGCGCACACTTAAGCACAGATTAACAAGAAGCAGAAAATCGAGGCTTTACATTACTACCCCACTAAAAATAAATTTCGTCCTCGAAATTACGTACCAAGAAAAAGATCGGGGGTACTGTAATCTCATCTTCTCTGCAGTCTCCCAGGTTGCTTCTCTGGTCGCTTCATCCCAGATAACTTTGACCAGGGGAATTTGTTTTCCCTGGAGTTACTTAATCCTTTTGTCTTCGATCCTCACCGGTGCAGTTTCATAGGATAGATTCTCTTTTAACTGTACTTCATCAGGCTCATTACATGCGATGGATCGGAAACATATTTTCTCAATTGAGAGACATGGAACACATCCAATGAATTTTGGAGTAAGTTTTCTGGATTTTATGACTCTGCCTATCCTTGTGGTAGGGGTGACTCTTAGAAATACATGCTCACCTTCATGAAATTCAAGAGGTCTCATCCTACTGTCGACATAGCTCTTCTGTCTACTTTGAAAGGCCTTCAACTTTTTGCGGATTTGCCTCACTTTCTCTGTTGTCTGTTGCACAATTTCAAGTCCTAAAATGGCGCTTTCTCCGTCATGATACCAGCATAACGGCGTCTGACATTTCCTTCCGTTCAAAGCTTCGTAGGGTGTCATACCTATACCCGAGTGGAAACTGTTGTTGTACGTGAACTCGATAAGTGGTAACAAATCGTCCCAACTTCCACGGTTGTCCAGAATGCAAGCTCTAAGCAAGTCTTCCAAGGTCTGAATTGTCCTTTCAGTTTCCCCATCTGTCTGCGGATGGTAAGCCGGGCTTAGCCTTATCTTAGTTCCCAGGGCTTTTTTTAAGCTTCCCCAATATCGCGAAGTGAACTTTGGTTCTCGATCTGAGACTATACTGGAAGGCACTCCATGGAGTCTAATTACTTCCTCGATGTACACTTCGGTTAGTCTTTCCATCGTGTAATTTACCTTGACAGGTAAGAAGTGTGTCAACTTCGTCAACCTGTCTATGATTACCCAAACTGAGTCGAAGCCTTTGGAAGTCCTCGGTAATCCTACCATGAAATCCATGGATATACTGTCCCACTTCCATTGGGGTATATCTAAAGACTGTAACATTCCACCGGGCTTCTGATGTTTTATATTTGCCTTTTGACAAGTTAGGAAAGATGCCACATACTCTGCTACTTGTTTCTTCATACCTGACCACCAAAATCTTTGGTTCAAGTCTTGATACATCTTGGTTGATCCTGGATAGATGCTCAGGGTGCTTTTGTGTGATTCATCGAGAATCGTCTTCTTCATCTCCGGATTGTCGGGAACACAGATTCGACCATTACATCTCAAGATGTTATCTGATCCCTAACTAAACTCGGTGGCTTTTCCTTGCTCCATGAACTCTTTCTTTTCTTGGAGGAATGTATCAGTGGCTTGTTGCTCTTTGATCTCTTCCATCAATCCACTTGATATCGTGGTCATCCCCATGCTAATCTTTTGCGGACTCATTTCCATCATTAAATCAAGGTCACGAAACTTCTCGATCAATTCTAGTTCCTTCGCCATCATTGCAGAGACATGAATGACCATCCGGCTTAGAGCATCTGCTACAACGTTCGGATTCCCAGGATGATATTGTAATGCAAAGTCATAGTCCTTCAAGAATTCCATCCATCTCCTTTGCCTCATATTGAGTTCCTTCCGATCGACATGATATTTTAAACTTTTGTGATCGCTGAAAACATCGAACTTGACCCTGTACAGATGATGTCTCCATATTTTTAGTGTGAAAACCACGACCGCCAGCTCTAGATCGTGCGTCGAATAATTCTTCTCATGAGTCTTTAGTTGTCGTGACGCGTATGCTACAACTTTCCGATTTTGCATCAATACGCATCCTAAGCCTTGATATGAAGCATCACAATACACCTCATAAGGTACATTGGATTCTGGAAGTATCAGCACCGTGAAGTTGTCAATCGTTCTTTTATCCTTTGGAAGCTTTCCTCATATTCCTGAGTCCACACAAAGGGTTGATCCTTTCTTGTAAGTTGAGTTAGTGCCGCGACTATCTTGGGAGAATCCTTCGATGAATCTCCGGTAATATCTAGCTAACCCGACTAAACTTTGGATTTATGTTATTATATTTGATCTTTCCCAAGAAAGCACTGCCTCCACTTTGGCGGGGTCCTCAACAATTCCATCTTTATAAATTACATGTCCTAAGAACTTCACTTCTTCGAGCCAAAACTCACACTTAGAGAGTTTTGCATATAACTCCTTCTCACGTAGAATCAGTAGAACCCGTCGTAGATGTATCTCATGCTCTTCATGACTCATTGAGTAAATGAGGATGTCATCAATGATCACGATTCTTGACTTGTCCAGAAATGGCTGAAAGATTAGATTCAAATAGTCCATGAAAATAGCCGGTGCATTCGTCACTCCGAAAGTCATCACAAGATACTCATAATGCCCATAGTGGGTTCGAAACGCCGTCTTGAATATGTCCTAAGTCTTGACTCTAATATGGTGATAGCCCATCCTCAAGTCAATTTTCGAGAAAACAGAAGCTCCTTGCAATTGGTCCATCAGATCATCTATGCGTGGCAACGGGTACTTATTCTTGATCGTCACTTTATTAAGCTGCCTATAATCCATGTAAAGTCTTGAACCTCCATCTTTCTTTCATACTAAAAGAATAGGTGCTCCCCAAGGAGAAACACTGGGTCCTATGAACTGCTTCGACGACAGATCTTCTAGTTGAGCCTTCTGTTCACCGACCTCTGTGGGTGACATCCGATAAGAAGCAATCGATATCGGTCCAGTTCCCGGAACTAGATCGATAGAGAATTCAATTTCCCTTGCCGGTGGTAATCCTGGCACATTAGAAGGAAACACCTCCGGAAAGTCTCTTACAACCGGTATAGCACTCAAACCAACTTCCTCCTTGACATCTAAGCTTGTTAAAAGCTAGCATTTGTGATCTTTTTCCTTTGAGAAAGACCTCATCGAATAGGTAGATAGAAATCCAGAAATTTCGGAATCCGGAAAAACTAGGTTCTTGTGAGCACAATCTAAAAGCACCAGATTAGAAGGCAACCAATCCATGCCCAAAATCACATCTAATTGTATTAAGGGCAAGCAGATCAGATCAACAAGAAAGTGTCGATCTTGAATGACAATCGGACAAGTCAAACACACGTAACTTACTTCGTAATGAGGTTCAACAGTAGGTGTGGAGAGAATTAGATCATATGGTGATGAAGTAACAGGTAAGGCCAAAAGTCTCACACAATCATTTGAGATGAATGAAAGATTTGCATCCGAATCAAAAAGCATTGTTAAGAGGTTACCAGCTAGTTCACAAGTACCTTTCATAAGATCTTTGGAGTTCGAGGCCTCAGCACCACTCATAGTAAAAACTCTTCCTTTAGCTGTTGGTTTTGATGATCTGGCACTGTTGACTGTGGGTTCCTGCTTCTTCACCTTACAGTCCTTTATTAAGTGTCTCATCCGATCACAGTTGAAGCATTTCATCCCTCTCACGGGACATACATTAGCTAAGTGGGTCGGATCTCCACATTTAAAACATCTCTTCCCTTGACTATTGCCTTGACTCCTCTGGTTAACACTTCCGATGGTTGAAGCAACTGGACGGTACTGTTGGTGGCTCTAATTGTTCCCAGTTGGTCTAGAGTATGGCTTCTTCTGGGCTTGTCTTCCTTTCGGGCCTTGGTTCCTTGTTCGTGAGGGTCCCCCAACATTTCCTCGATTGTCCCTTCCTTTACGCATATGTTCTACTTTTCTACATTTCTCCACCAGAGCTTGAAAATTCCTGATCTCCAGGGGCAGTACCGAGTCTCTGATTTATTACCGCAATCATCCTTCAAATCTTTCGCACTTCCAGCCTTCATCTGGGTTGTCTTGGAAAAACCAAAAATATTTGGCCAATGACTCAAACTTGGCCGCATATTCTCCAACGGTCATTTCTCCTTGTCGCAAACGCAATAACCCCTTCTCTTTCTCAGCTTGAGCACTCCAGGGAAAGTATTTTTCTAGAAACGCAGTACCAAAAACCTCCCAAGTAATTTCTTACTGAGTTGCCTCGATTAGTTGCCTGGTGCCTCTCCACCAGTACTCCGTGTAACAGCCTGATTTTAATTATGCTGTTCAACCGGTTAAAATATAATTAATTATATTTTAATTTGAGAGTTAGAAATTTTTTTTGATTAAAATAAAATCATATTCATAGTTTAATTTATGGTAGAGGGTTACGGTAAAATTTTCGGTTGAAAATTCAAACGAAAGCCGGTCTGGTTTTCACTGCCGGTACAAGTTTACTGTGCAGAAAACCTAATTTTGACCCGGTCTCCTTAATACATATGGATGCTAAACCTAAGAGATTGGAAAGTTTAGTGAATGCTAGCCTATTTTACTAGCCTTGGCTGAATACCCTAAGTTTATAACATAGTGGGATTTTAATTCAACTTTGATAAATGATCATTGTTTATGAACTCCTAACACTTAAGGATCATAAATCCATGAGTTGTATAATTTTCGGGAATCTCTAACCCTAAGAACTAGTCTTGGCCGAACCTATACCTTGTGGTTTAGTGTTCTTGTTTGATTTTAACTTGTGATTTTGTGTTCATAACCTTTGACTTCCATCACGGAGGAAATGAGGACGTTCGTGGTATACCTCTTCGAGCATCTAATCTCCTTACCTTCACATAAGGTGGAGTTAGTACTTTGGTGTGACAACGAGGAGCTTCGAGTTCGGGAGTTCGGTAATAACCCGGGTGGGGTAAAGAACCAACCTATCGTCGGAATGGATAAGTAGTAGATTATATAATAATTGTGTAGGGCGACCTAAACCCTACTAGTAGTCAAGTAATCGACAAGACCAAAATCACATTGGAAACCTTTTCTGAAAAACCCATGGTGAATCGGGTATTGTAGGTTTATCGATATTAGGTTTATTTTATATTGTTGATGGTTGATTTGATTTATTACCTTTATTGAATTGATTTTGTGCTATGTTGGTGATACGGGAATATTTTGATTGATATTGTGTTATGCATGATCTGCCTGGTTTGTATTATTATGCTTAGTGGTTTTAAAAGCAAATATATATATATATATATATATATATATATATATATATATATGTTGTCTAAGAGATGATTGTTTTGGGTGTGAGGATAATAATGATTTAGACGGGCCTAACCTAGATGATGTATGTTAAAGAGGTGATATGGCATAGAATATGTGTCAAGTTCTAATGGAAGGTTAAGGCACTAGGATGTTGTTAACACGAGTTGGTGAGATTCAAGTATAGGTGTTGTTGTCCACAACCGTGTATTGGTAATTTAATACACAAGGAAAAAAGTGTATTGGTAATATAATACACAAATACAAAAGTGTATTGGTAATATAATACGCAAGGATATCTGTGTATTGGTAATATAATACACCGTGTATTGGTAATATAATACACGTAAAACACTTCTGTGTATTGGTAATATAATACACGTAAAATCAAGAGTTCTCGAGAGACCACTTCCACCTAAAAGGAATGGGGGTGGAACACCTTAACGGGAATGGGGGTGGAACACCTTAACGGGAATGGAGGTGTGCACTAGGTGGAACATCCTAGCGGGAATGAGAGTGTGCCCCGATTCAAATGAAGGATGGTGACAGGAGTGGTAGTGGCCACGATAACGTAAAGACATGGTGACAGGATTAGAGAGGTTACGTTAAAATAAAGTGTTAGATTGCCTGAGAGAAAGGGTAGAGGATGATATATATTAACTTGAGGATGATTCGTTAGTTATGTGTGTTGATTGTCTGTGACAATTACTATATAATTTACTATGACTCTTTTCCGCTTTTTGATGATAGAATTGCTTCTTATCCCCTATGTTTATGTATTTTTGTGGGTTACTTTGGTTTACGTTAGAAGACCCTGGGAGGGTTATGTTCTTTGAGGAGCTGAATGGAACTCTGTATGAAACGGAGATTCTTGAGGAGTTGGATAGAACTCCTTACGAACCCGGACAATTGGGGCCGAGCTGTGATCCATGGCGATTAGAGTATAGACATTATGGCCCATGTGTCTAAGGAGCATTTTTATATTTCCGTTAAGTATGTCTGTTATTAAGTTTATGCCTGTGAGGGATCCTACTGAGAGGATACCCTCAACAGTGTTTTGGTATTGTAATGAACAATTAGGTGTGTATTTACATATGTTAAAGTTGTTGTGTTTTTTAAATTTGTAGAAGTTATATGATAATTAAATATGTTTTAATTTTTACATATTTTCACGATAAGCGCGCGATTAAGAATTGATTTAAGAAGATAATTAATCTAATAAAACAACGGGGCACAATGGGGTGTCTCATTTTGGTATCAGAGCAGTTTGGTTCTAAAACGGACTGTGGGTTATGTCCGATCAGAATCAAGGACTGCGAGGTTTAGGATGTTGTTACTGGCTGTGTCTAGTTGAATCCACATCGGATTTTGACTATGCTTAGAAGTTGGGTAGTGTGTCCGAATATGATGTGAGAGGTTAATATTAGTCTGGCATATGGTATTTATATACTTGTTTATGTAGTATTATATGTCATACTAATAAGAGCGGATGATTTCTTTTAACAGAATCATGGTTCGCGGAAGAGGACGTCCAACTAACGGTGGTGACGAAACTCCAGAAATGATTATTGGAGCTGTCAATGGTAATGCCGACAATACTGAGAATGAGGAGGATCATCTTCGACTCCAAGTGCAATGGAAACCCTAGCTGCTGCTATGCTACTGCAAACCCAGCATTATGCTGAGATGCTGCAGATGAACAAATAGCAGCTAGAAATTAAGAATCAGAGAAGGGCGACATCAGCTGAAGATGCCGGATTGACTAATTTTATGAACTGAAAACCACCTCAATTACGAGGAGAGTATGACCCAGAGAAGGCAGAATGGTGGATACAAGAGATCGAAAAGATATTTGCTACTATGCGCTGCAGCAAGGAGAAGAAAGTGACCTGTGTTGCCTTCATGTTAACCGAAGGAGAAGAATTCTGGTGGAAGGGAAAGAAAAGACTGTTGGAAGCTGAGGATAGGAACATTAACTGGAAGTTATTCACTGATTACTTTTCCAAAAATATTTTCCGCGTCTAGTTCGACGCGAGAAGGAAAAGGAATTCACAAACCTCAAACAAGGCAACATGTCTGTTGCTGAGTATGCATCACGTTTTGAAGCTTTGATCAAGTTTTCGGAATTCTATCAGAGGTTTCCAAGTGAGGAGTGGAAATGTAGAAGATTTGAGGAAGGACTCAGAGATGAGCTGCAGAGGGCTGCAATGTCTCCTGAACATACAGTATTTCCCAGAACTAGTCGAGAGATGCAGTGCCATTGAAAGTATAGACCTAAGGATGGCCAATGAACAGAAACAACTGAGGAGTGGAGGTCCTAACCGATCAAGTTTCCAGAGGCACGGAGAAAGTGGTTATCGGTGGAGACAGAAACCATATGCTCGACCCGGGCAAACACCGACACCAGCACCAGTGGCTAGAACGGGTCAGCAACCACAAGGCTTAGTTTGCTTCAGATGTGGAGTATCGCATTATGCAAGAGACTATACAAATAGGCCTAGCTGTTTCAACTGTGGGAAACCAGGTCATGTGGCACGAGATTGCAGACAAAGGGTTATGCAACAGGGCAATGCTTAGGAAGAGGAACTGGAGTCAATAGAGGTTGAGGTGGAATTGGAGTCCCAGCAAAGACCACAAGTGACCAAACCTCAAGCCATTGGAAGAGTGTTTACCGTGAGGGGAGCTGAATCCTCTCAATTTGCTTATCTTATACAAGGTATGTGTTTGATAGCTGGTAGACTCTCGTATGTGTTGTTTGACTCAGACGCTACACATTATTTTATTTCGCATGAATGTGTGGATCATTTGAACTTAACTGTTTCCAAATTACCTTATACCCTCACAGTGTCTACTCCAACCAGTAATCCTTTGACTACTGTGTCTGTTTGTTAACAGTGTCCTATCGTTGTTGAGAATAGGACATTTATTGTAGATCTTATCTGTTTGCCTATGCAACAGATAGATGCTATTCTTGGCATGGATTGGCTTTCGGCTAACCATGTAATGCTAGATTGTTCTAGCAAGACTTTATCATTTCTTGAACCTTTTAGTGTAGCATCTGCCAATGAAGGAGTTTCTACGAGGAGTGACAACTCTCAACAATTTGTGATGTTTTTCGCAGTGGAGGCTAATGAGACTCCCAACATATATTCCATGCCTATTGTGAGATATTTTTCTAAAATTTTCCCTCCAGACGTTCCAGGTTTGCCACTGGAAAGAGAAGTGGACTTCACTATAGATCTCGTACTAGGGACAGGGCCTATATCTATAGCACCTTATCGGATGTCATCGATTGAGTTGGCAGAGTTGAAGGAACAATTGGATGACATGTTAGGAAAAGAGTTTATCAGACCGAGTGTTTCACCGTGGGGAGCACCGGTGTTATTTGTTAAGAAGAAGGATGGAAGTGCGAGGTTGTACACGGATTACGGACAGTTGAATACGGTGACGATTAAGAATAAGTATCTATTTCCTAGGATAGATGATTTGATGGATCAGTTGAAAGGATCAGTAGTGTTCTCTAAGATTGATTTAAGATCTGGGTACCATCAGATTAAAGTAAGAAAGGAAGATATACCCAAGACGGCTTTTAGGACGAGGTACGGGCACCATGAGTATTTAGTTATGCCTTTCGGTGTAACTAATGCGCCAGCCGTGTTCATGGATTATATGAACAGAATTTTCAGACCGTTCCTCGATAAGTTTGTTGTTGTGTTCATCGACGATATTCTTATTTATTCTCGTACGCGGGAAGAGCATGAGGAACATTTGAGATTGGTGTTGTGAGTTTTGAAGGATAGGCAGCTTTATGCCAAACTTTCCAAGTGTGAGTTTTGACTGGAAGAAGTACAATTCATAGGTCATGTGATTAATAAAGAAGGAATAGCCGTAGATCCAGCTAAGGTTGAGTCAGTTCTTCGGTGGGAACGACCTAAGTCAGTAAGTGAAGTACGGAGTTTCTTAGGACTAGCTGGATATTATCGAAGGTTCATAGAGGGATTCTCGAAGATTGCGTTTCCTATGATGCAGTTAACGAGGAAAGATATAGCTTTTGTATGGACGGACAAGTGTGAACAAAGTTTTCAAAAGCTTAAGGACAGGTTGACTACATCACCTGTTGACCTTACCAGATCGACTAGGATAATTTGACGTATACTGTGATGCGTTATACCAAGGTTTAGGTTGTGTCCTGATGCAAGAGGGAAGAGTCGTGGCTTATGCTTCCTGACAGTTGAGAATTCACGAGATAAATTATCCAACTCATGATTTGGAGTTAGCAGCAATAGTGTTTACATTAAAGATATGGCGACACTTTTTGTATGGAGCAAAGTTTAATGTCTTCAGTGACCACAAGAGCCTGAAGTATCTATTCGATCAAAGAGAATTGAATATGAGACAACGAAGATGGATGGAGTTTATCAAAGATTATGATTTTGAATTACTGTACCATCCTGGGAAGGCCAATGTGGTAGCGGATGCTTTAAGCGGGGAAATCCTTGCACGTTTCTGCGATGATGGTGAAGGAGTTAGAATTGCTTGAACAGTTCAGGGAATTGAACTTAGGAATCGAATTGATTGAGAATAAAATTTACTTAAGTATGATCACTATTAGTAGTGATTTTATGAAAGATCTTAAAGATAAACAAGTTCAGGATCTATACCTCCAGGAAGTAAGTAGAGGAATCGATGAAGGTAAATTTTGAGTTTAATAGAGGAACGGATGGTGTGTTAAGGTTTAGAGATAGATTATGTGTGCCAGAGGATGCAGAACTTAGGAAGATGATTTTAGAGGAGGCACATAAGAGTAAGTTGAGTTTCCATCCTGGATCCACAAAAATGTATCAGGATTTGAAGAAAATGTTTTAGTGGACAAGGATGAAGAAAGAAGTAGCGGAGTATGTTTTATCTTGTCTGGTGTGTCAGAAAACTAAGATTGAACATCAGAAGCCAGCAAGATTACTATAATCTTTAGATATCCCAGAGTGGAAATGGGATAGTATAGCTATGGATTTTGTGGCCGGATTACCACGAACTCCTAAAAAGCATGATGCGATTTGGGTTATTATTGATAGGCTGACGAAGTGTGCTCACTTCTTATCTATTGGTGAAAGTTATAATTTGGAAAGGTTGACTCATATTTACATCAAAGAAATTCTTAAATTTCATGGTGTGCCATCGAGCATTGTCTCAGACCGAGATCCTAGATTCACATCTAGATTTTGGAGACAATTGCAAAATTCCTTGGGAACAAAGTTGAGGATAAGTTCTGCTTATCATCCCCAAACTGATGGACAATCAGAAAGGACAATTCAATCATTGGAGGATCTATTGAGAGCTTAAGTGTTGGAGCACACTGGCAGTTAGGATGAGTTCTTACCATTAATTGAATTTACATATAACAATAGTTTCCATAGTAGTATCGGAATGGCACCATATGAGGCTTTGTATGGCAGAAAGTGTAGGACCCCACTGTGTTGGTATGAGACTGGTGAAAACCAAGTTTTGGGTCTAGATGTGCTGCAACAAACTACGGAGCAAGTCAGGAAGATACGGGAAAAGATGAAGGAAGCACAAGATAGGCAATGGAGCTACAGTGACAAGAGGAGGAGACCATTAGAATTTCAGGAAGGCGATCGCGTGTTTTTGAGAGTTACTCGAAAAACTGGAATTGGCAGAGCTATAAAATCCAGAAAACTTACTCCTCGATTCATTGGACTTTTTCAGATTCTTCGACAAATTGGTCCAATAGCTTACCAAATTGCCTTACCACCCAATCTTTCCAACCTTCAGGATGTCTTTCATGTTTCTCAGTTGAGAAAGTATTATCCTAATCCTTCACATGTCATTGAGTTTGAGTCTATACAACTAGGAGAGAATCTAGAGCATGAGGCTTTACCTGTAAGGATCGCAGATAGACGGATTAAGGAGCTTCGCGGTAGACAAACTCCTTTAGTTAAGGTCGTATGAGATGAAACTACTGGAGATGCTACTTGGGAACGCGAGGAGGATATGCAACAACAATATCCACATGTTTTATAAGGTACGTAAATTCCGAGGACGGAATTTTCTTTTAAGAGGGGTAGTAATGTAACAGCCTGATTTTAATTATCCTGTTCAACCAGTTAAAATATAATTAATTATATTTTAATTTGAGAGTTAGAAAGTGTTTTTGATTAAAATAAAATCATATTCATAGTATGCTTTATGGTAGAGGATTGCGGTAAGATTTTTGGTTGAAAATTCAGACGAAAGTCGGTCTGCGTTTTCACCGCTTAGGTACAAGTTTACTGTGCAGAAAACCTAATTTTGACCCGTGAACGAGACGGTTAGTGTTTTTAATATGTTTCCTTCAACTTTGGTTATTTTGAAAATTTTCGTTCAAAAATAGAATATAATATTTTATTCGGGAGAAAACGTCGAAAGAACTACGATCGGAAAATACAACCGGGTACGAAATGGAGCAGATTAGGGAGCACAAAAGAAGTGATGGGACTTGATGGAAATGGGTTATGACACACTCCAAAAGTGTAATAATCACACTTTTCAAATTATAACATATTATATTCTAAAAACCTATTTTTCTCTCTCTTCTCAAACCAAACAAGGCACAAGGTCAAAACTTGTTCTCCAACCTCATTCCTCTCTCCTCAATTTCGTGCCACTCTCTCTCTTCTCTATATATACACCTCTCATTTTTCACTTCACCACTTTCCTTCTCCAAAACTCCATTAAAACTTCATCTTCTTCCTTTTCTTTTAAAAGTTCAAGCTCTTAAAGCTTTAGTTTTTATTCATCTTTTCTACTTGAGTTCTTCATTAAAGTTTTTCCTTATACTAAGGGTAATGCTCTCATATGTATATTTTTGCAAGTTTCATCTTTTATTTCTTAATTTGCTTTATGTTTTCTTTATATGCTTTAAACTTCTAAAATCTCTCTAAAATGATAGAAAACTCCTTTTGAGTTGAAATCACTTTCTATAGTCTTGTATTAACTTATATTTTCACATACTAAGAGGTTGTGTAAAACAAAAATCTCTACCTATCTCTTCCAATGAAGGCCGAATGCTTGCATTTGTGACCTAGGAAGCTTTTGTTTCAACTTTGGGAATATGATCATGTGTTTGAGTTTCTAACTATCCATTGATCTTAAATCTATAAATCTTGGACGTTTAGATAGCTTGTTCCTATGATGGTTGAAAATATGAATAAGTAAGCCTAGGATACTATGTTTCAACTTTCCAAGTATGATCATGGATTTAGAACTCTTAATACTTTGTGATTCTAAACCTAAGAGTTATTGTTAAACAAAGAATATTTTCCTCATCATCCTATGATGGCCGAAACTCAGTGTTTAGGTACTAGGATGTTTGAGTTTTTATTTTTCCAAAATGATCATGGACTTAAGCTCCATAAGATATTTGGATGCTAAGTCTAAGAGATTGGAAAGTTTAAGGATTTCTAACTTGTTTATTCTATGTTATTAAAGCTAGGATGTATTACTTTCATTTTTCCAAGATGATCATGGACTTGAGCTCCATAAGATATTTGGATGCTAAGTCTAAGAGATTGGAATGTTTAAGTTTCCATTGTTTTCCAAAATGATCATGGACTTGAGCTCCATAAGATATTTGGATGCTAAGTCTAAGAGATTGGAAAGTTTAAAGATTTCTAACCTATAAATCCTTTGAAGGCCGAACATAGAAGGTTATGAACCTAGGATACTTTGTTCTTATTTTTCCAAAATGATCATGGTTTTGAGCTCCTTAATACATATGGATGCTAAACCTAAGAGATTGGAAGGTTTAGTGAATGCTAGCCTATTTTACTAGCCTTGGCCAAATACCCTAAGTTTATAACATAGTGAGATTTTAATTCAACTTTGATAAATGATCATTGTTTATGAACTCCTAACACTTAAGGATCATAAATCCATGAGTTGTATAATTTTCGGGAATCTCTAACCCTAAGAACTAGTCTTGGCCGAACCTATACCTTGTGGTTTAGTGTTCTTGTTTGATTTTAACTTGTGATTTTGTGTTCATAACCTTAGACTTCCATCGCGGAGGAAACGAGGACGTTCGTGGTATACCTCTTTGAGCATCTAATCTCCTTACCTTCACAGAAGGTGGAGTCAGTACTTTGTGGTGTGACAACGAGGAGCTTCGAGTTCGGGAGTTCGGTAATAACCCAGGTGGGGGAAAGAACCAACCTATCATCAGAATGGATAAGTAATAGATTATATAATAATTGTGTAGGGCGACCTAAACCCTACTAGTAGTCGAGTAATCGACAAGACCAAAATCACATTAGAAACCTTTTCTGAAAAACCCATGGTGATTCGGGTATTGTAGGTTTATCGATATTAGGTTTATTTTATATTGTTGATGGTTGATTTGATTTATTACCTTTATTGAATTGATTTTGTGCTATGTTGGTGATATGGGAATATTTTGGTTGATATTGTGTTATGCATGATCTGCCTTGTTTGTATTATTATGCTTAGTGGTTTTCAAAGCACATATATATATATATGTGTGTGTGTGTGTGTGTGTGTGTTGTCTAAGAGATGATTGTTTTGGGTGTGAGGATAATAATGATTTATAAGGGCCTAACCTAGATGATGTATGTTAAAGAGGTGATATGGCATAGAATATGTGTCAAGTTCTAATGGAAGGTTAAGGCACTAGGATGTTGTTAAAACGAGTTGGTGAGATTCAAGTAAAGGTGTTGTTGTCCACAACCGTGTATTGGTAATATAATACACAAGGACAAAAGTGTATTGGTAATATAATACACAAAGACAAAAGTGTATTGGTAATATAATACGCAAGAACATCTGTGTATTGGTAATATAATACACATAAAATACTTCTGTGTATTGGTAATATAATACATCGTGTATGGTAATATAATACACGTAAAACACTTATGTGTATTGGTAATATAATACACCGTGTATTGGTAATATAATACACGTAAAATCAAGAGTTCTCGCGAGACCACTTCCACCTAAAAGGAATGGGGGTGGACCACCTTAACGGGAATGGAGGTGGAACACCTTAACGGGAATGGGGGGTGGAACACCTTAACGGGAATGGAGGTGTGCACTAGGTGGAACATCCTAACGGGAATGAGGGTGTGCCCCGATGCAAATGAGGGATGGTGACAGGAATGGTAGTGGCCACGATAACGTAAAGATATGGTGACAGGATTAGAGAGGTTACGTTAAAATAAAGAGTTAGATTGCCTGAGAGTAAGGGTAGAGGATGATATATATTAACTTGAGGATGACTCGTTAGTTATGTGAGTTGATTGTCTGTGACAATTACTGTATAATTTACTATGACTCTTTTCTGCTTTTTGATGATAGAATTGCTTCTTATCCCCTATGTTTCTGTATTTTTGTGGGTTACTTTGGTTTACGTTAGAAGACCCGATGGAGGGTTATGTTGCTGAGGAGCTGGACAGAACTCTGTATGAAATGGAGATTGTTGAGGAGTTGGATAGAACTCCTTACGAACAGTTTTCTTGGGGGCCGAGCCGTGATCCATGGCAATTAGAGTATAGACATTATGGCCCGTGTGTCTAAGGAGCATTTTTATATTTCCGCTAAGTATGTCTGTTATTAAGTTTATGCCTGTGAGGGATCCTACTGAGAGGATACCATCAACAGTGTTTTGGTATTGTAATGAACAATTAGGTGTGTATTTACATATGTTAAAGTTGTATTTTTTTAAATTTGCAGAAGTTATATGATAATTAAATAAGTTTTAATTTTTACGTATTTTCACGATAAGCGCGTGATTAATAATTGATTTAAGAAGGTAATTTATCTAATAAAACACCGGGGCACAATGAGGTGTCCCACTCCGCATCTCCCATCAACAGGAAAGTGGCATAAGGCACTCTAACTGCCTCTGGGCTGTTGATCGGTTCGAAAATCTTCTCTATCTCTTGAGTCCACAAGTCAACTTTTGTGGGGTCAGCATCCCCATGAAACTGTGGGGGGTTCTGGCATCGGAAAGCAGTCAGAGCACGGCCTTCCACGGCTTGCTCAGCACGAGCTTGCTCCTGTTGGTGTTGTGCAGCCATAGTAGCGATCTGTTGAGCAATGGCAGCTGCAACGTCTGCCATAGCTTGTGCTGCAAAATCCATTCCCCCACCAACCGGTCCGCGCCCACCAACAAAACCACCTCTACGGCCTCCTCTGCGGCCACGTCCTCGTCCTGCCTCTAGCTCCATAACTGACCAACAAGATAAAATCAGTTAAATGGCAACTAGATAAGGGATATTCAATTATTTTTCCAACATCCATTACTTCTAAGTAGTAATTCAAACAAGCCTATTCAGAGGTTACACAACACAAACACAACATGCCTAGTTCCCAAAGATTCTCGAAAGACTCGACCATCTCTGATACCACCCTTAATGTAACACCCTTACCCGGGCATCACATTAATTAACCCTTTTTTACTAATATTAAAGTTATTAGAAGACATGTCGATTTCTTTTGGAATGTTTATATCTAATTAGTAATTCATTATTAAATAAAACTCACAACTTAAGACAATGGAATTAAAAGACCAACTTACATTCATAGAAAACATACATGATATTCACATTGATAACAAACACCTTCTTAGTGACAGGTGCATTGACAGAAGTTTTTTTGAGTGTACATCCAAGTTTCTTAAACAAAACACTACATTGTACTAGAGTTTAAAGAGACAATAAAACATGCGACTGGCAAGATCCATCCAACATCACTGCCCCAAAATAAAACTAGACTTCCTAAGCTGGTCAAGACAAATTAGTATTACCCATTCGGGAGACCACGGAAGTCTCCCCCATATCCAGAGGAAGTATCAGAAGAGGATACTTCCACTCCGGCACTCTCGCCAGGTGCATAATCATCATCATCATCATCATCATCATCACTGCTCATAGGATGATATTGAGGTTCCTCCTCCATGAATTCCTCGAGGTCCTCCTCTATGGGCGAAGCTGGCGCCACATTCAGAGGTGGTGGATCCAACACTAGCTGTCCCTGCTCAGCTAAACGTTGTACATAAAACCAGACTGGCGGAAATGATATCTGGATGGTCTCCACGGTTTGAATCCTCCTCTCTGGACCTCCCTCTTGTGTTCCTTCTGTAGTGGAAATCGGGCCAGTGTACTCAGCCGTGTAATTCCCCGGATGAATCACCCAAGCCCCAGGGTTGTCGGCATCCTCAAACATGATTGCCTGCACCCAGGAGTGCACGAGAGGCAGAGCTGGGTCCATCTAGTCTTAGCATAACAGGATACTACATATATACATTAAGGAAAATGTAAGGGTAAGATACCAATATATGGATAATTATGACAACTATATGCACCCAAAACATACAAAACAACATATACAATTAATAAGATACCATTTTAAACAGGTCATGGAAAGAGATAATTATCGCTTTTTGAAAACCATGGCACTTCTATAATTCAACGTCTATCCTAATCTCCGGAGACCCCAACTTCACTTTGTTTAAAATGAGTTGATTAGGCCCAAATTTTTTGCCATAAAAGGCACAACATGTTAGTCCACTACACTACCCAAAACTCCTGGCACAGTGTGCAACGTGCGTGGATGTCCATAGCATACTATCCAACTCAAGGCATATGGATTTCATTGTCCTCCAAGGCACAATGATACAACGTAGCATGATATACCCTGCCCTTCAAGGTATTCACACAAAACAACTTTGGGCATGTCTGCCAAATGCATGAAAAACATTTTATTATCGCAGCTTTTCTTTGTGTATAATTCTTTCCTTGTCGGAGCTCAAGGCTCACGACCACCATAATTTTTCAATGTATTAAATTTGTAAACACGGGACATTTGAGTCCGAGTGTCCAATCACAAGAGTCTTCAACCGATGCACCAGTCTTAGACTTTGTGGTCATAGAAAAATCAACTTTTCACCTTTACTTCTTTTACCACGTTTGTATAACGTATGTAGGATACACAATCCACACCAACGTATATAGGACACACAGTCCACAACAACGTGACACGGATCATAGATCAACGTGTTTATTAACACTAGTAGCCCGACGTTTCGGTTACTAGGTCCACTTTTCAACATTATTTTTCGTCCAGTGAAAAACAAAACAAAAACCAAAATTTCCATAACTTATCCAAGTTATTGGAATATTGTTTTGAGTAAAGTCTTTACTAAAACTTTTTGAAATTCATTTTAAAAAATCACCTTGATTTAAAAAAAATTCATTCTTTTTCAACCAAATCAAATTAACTTTTCTTTAAAAAGAATTTCTTCTAATTTAAGAAATTAATTTTAGAAGTCCATTTTTACTTGTTAAATTATTTCCAAAAATTCTACTTCTCATCAAAAGAAAATATTGCCATTTTTCATAAAATTTCTAATATTACAAAATAAATCTGAAATATGATTTTATCTTTCTTCTCTTTTAAATCAAAACTTATTTTCAAATAAAATTATTTATTTATAGCTTCCTCCACAATTTCTATTAAGACTTTTATCTTAATTTATTTAATTGAGCTCTAACCCAATGTTAGGCTTTCAATGCAACAACTTGAACAAATATATCATTACACTAACACATTTATATAATCATAAACTTTGTACAAATCAAGTAAACACATAATGCACATAGATCACATAAAAACTTATCATATTCATCCAAACAAAATCAATCATTAAATCAAATCATATTCATCAATATTCAATCAATCATCATCAAGCAAACATAGGTAACACATAGTCATCATAATAATAATATCCCCTAAGCTTTCTTCATTTACCTTAAATTAAAACGGTAAAGGATTCGATCGTGTTTTCAAAGCAACAAACTTGAGTTGTCGTTGCGATTGCAATTCTAATCAAAACAAATTTTTAACATAAGTTCAAAATTTTATAAATCACCCTTATACTTCATGCATGCTTTCGGCCATGCTCTATAAAATAGGCTAGACAAATTTTAATTTCTACAAGCTTTTGGATTTAGACTTTTCAAGTATCAAATAGGTAAAATAAAATTTAAAATTTCAAACCCTAGCCTTATCAACCATAGGTTTCGGCCTCCACAAGAAATGGTGGAAAAATATGATTTTTCACCAATCTAATTTCATGCATGTAAATACTATAGTGTTCTAAACATCACTTACTTAAAAAAATTGAACAAGGAAGGAATACATATTTTTAGCAAACTACATAATTTGAAAAATACCCAAATCAATGTTTTTAAGCCATGCATGTGGGATTTTGTATCAAAAGTTCTCATTTTTCCCTCTTGGTGTTTTTGGCCACACCATGATCATAGGGAGGATAACTTTTTAAACACATGCAAGACATGAAAATGAAAGTGAAAATGAGTAGGAGTTTTTTTTTAAAAAAAGCAAAAAAGACATGCTAATGCATCACTGCAATGCAAGGCATCCCAACTAGGTTGGCACCCCAAGCATTTCCAATCATTTGCAACACATCCTATTTATTAATAAAAATGAAAGAATACAAAAACATGGGGGGACAAAAACCTGACCCACGAACAAAATTATCTGAACCTATAATTTGGTAGGTCATATCTATTACGATAAAAATCTTCCCTAATAAGATTTGGGATTAAGTCCCACCATATAAATCCCTGAATGCTAGTACCATGAGAAACAAGTTTATCCGCACAATTGTTGCCTTCACGAAAAATATGAGAAGAAACGAAATTCATTCCATTCTTGATCTTCATGCAATTGTCCCATCTATTTCTAAGTCTCCATGGGACCAAGTTAGCGGATTTGAAACCTTTGGTCGCTAACAGGGAATCACATTCAAGTGAAAGATTCTTCCAACCTTTATTATAAGCTAACTCAATAGCAAGCATAGCACCCAAGAGCTCAGCTTGCAGGGCATGACTATTTCCAATAAATGCTGAAAAACAGCCCAAAATGGCAGCACTATGGTCTCGAAAAATGCCTCCACACGCAGCTCGACCTGGAGTCCCTATAGCAGCACCATGAGTGTTGCACTTGATCCAGTTGCAAGGAGGGGGGATCCAGTTAACCTCTCTAATAGGAGCCCGATTAGGATGACCCTCAATTGAGAAAAATTTCAGGATACTAAATTCCTTGGATCGGGAGACATATGACCATTGCTGATTTTTCGAGTTAGAGCAACATTTGCAACAATTAGCTTAGTGGCGAGAGAAAAATGAGACAAACTTGTTATCATACACGACCTATTTCAGCAAAACCAAATGATCCAGACTGTGTTAACAATGCTAGCAACAATTACATATTTAAGCTGAGTGCTCCAATTGTGATTACAAATTGAGAAGACATCCAGCATTGAAGAGCTATTTAAGTTTACCTTTAGCACAGATCCAATCCAATTCCAAAGATTTTTCGCAAACTTACAGTCAAAGAAAAGATGAGATGTGGTTTCTATAGCTGCATAACAAAGACTGCATGTTGAAACAATATTACAACCCCTCTTCCAAAGCATGTCATCAGTTGGCATTCGATCATGAATTATCCTCCAGAGTAAAAAGGATTTTGAGGGGGCAATAAATCTGTTCCAAACCAGATTGGTCCAAGGAAGATCTTTGACAGCAAGATACAAGAAGGTAAAGGCCTCCTTCATAGACAACTCCCCATGTCGATGTGACCCATCTAATTTGGTCCTCACAATTGTCCATTGGAATGGAAATACTCTTCAGCTCTACGGCCAAAGAGGGGCATTGCTGGATAAGGCTATTTGGAAATTGCATAACCCCATCCTCAATGAAGTCTTACACTTTAACAATCAAGGTTTCCTGTATAGAGCAAGGTATATTTAGAAAACTGACCAAAGACTTGGAGAGCCATTGGTCTTTCCAAAAATTGATCTTTTCACCATTGCCAATCTGCCAAGATATGTTTTCCATCAACTTTTTTTAATGTTTCCCTTTAGACCAATTCTCAAATCGAAGATGAGACATGATAGGACAAAGGCATATTACTCCAGAAAATCCTTGATCTGAGGAGACATGCCCACTGATTTTGAGAAGAAACAAGGTTCCAAGACAGCTTTAATATTGAGGCTTTGTTGATTGCTCTAAGAGATCTCAATCCAAGGCCACCTTCTGCAATAGGGACGAGTTAAACTTTGTGCCAGGACACCGACAATTTTCGGATGTCCACATTTCTGACCAAACAAAGTTTCTTAACCAACTATCAACAATTTTAATTAAACTCACAGGTCACAAATAGACACGAAAACTATAAATAAGCATGCTATGAATGACTGAATTAACAAGCTGCACTCTCCCCATAATAGACAACAAAGAAGCTTTCCATGTAGCAAGCTTGATCCTTATTCTATCAGCAATAGATTGCAAGAATGATGTCTTTGGTTTGCCTTTAAATAGAGGAATCCCCAAATAAATAAAAGGAAGTGCACCTGAGTTGAAACCAAGAAATGAGGATAAAGTTGCTTTCCTTTGAGAAGAGATACCACCAGCATAAAACTTAGACTTGCTGGTGTTTATTTTGTCCTGAAGCTTCTCCATAATCCCTGAAAAGCTCCATCAAACAATGCATATTTCTCTGAGTTGCTCTACAGAATAATAGCACATCATCAGCATAAAGGACATGGGAGGGAATAGGATACTGTTTAGGGCCTGTCATCTGCTGCAATTTCCCATTTTGCACCAATTTAAGGATACCTCTACTCAAGACCTCTTCAGCAAGACAAAAGAGAATGGGGGACAAAGGATCTCCTTGTCTAACCCCTCTCTTACAATTAAAATAGCCAGCTGATTTCCCATTCAGAGATTGAGAGTTTGGTAGATTCAAGGATCATTCTAATCCAAAAACAGAATTTATCATCAAATCCAAAGCATTGCAGAACTTTGAGTAAAAATCTCCAATCCAAAGTATCAAATGCCTTTTTTATGTCAATTTTAATTGCCACATTGCCACCAAAAGCCTTCTTCTCAAGCATGTTAATTACTTCCGAAGCTACACAAATACAGTCCTCGATTTGTCTTCCTTTGATAAACCCTCTTTGATTATCAGACACAATCTTAGCGGCCACTTGTGCTAATCTATCTGCCATCACCTTGGAGATGATCTTAAATTTAAAATTAGCCAGAGCTATTGGCCTAAACTACTCAATTCTGTCAGCTCCTTGCTCTTTAGGGATAAGCACAACCACATTGGAATTAAAGTTAGGAAGCATCCAACCTGAGTTAAAAAACTACATAACTGCATTATGAACATCCATAGAAATAATGTTGGAAAAAGAATCCTCCAAAACCATCCGGGTCAGGTGCTCCATTTCCATTCATTGAGAAGACAGCATTCTTCACCTCCTCTATGCTAGGCAGCTTTGTTAACAAATGATTATCCTCTGAAGAGACTAAATTGGGGATTACATCCTCTATTAGACCATTATCAACATATGAGTTATCAGAAGCAAAAAGGTCTTCAAAAACTTCACCACATGATGCTCAATATCCACTGCCTTAGTTAACAATCTGTCCTCAGTTTTCAACAAGGATATCTGCTTAGTTACACACCTGATCCTAGTTAGCTTGTGAAAGTACTCAGTGTTTCTATCACCATGCAAGTTCCAATTCAATCTTGACTTCTCCAGCCAGAATTCTTCTTTATAGTGAAGAGCTTGTTGTAATTCAGCTTGAGCTTCCTTTTCTTTCAACATCAGATCATCTGTGCAGCCTCTAGAATCCACTTCTGCTTGAATTCCAGTCACTTTTGCCTCTGCCGAGTTGACTCTCAAGTTGACATCCCCAAAACAGTTCATGTTCCAATCTTTAAGCTTTAACTTCACATTCTTTAGCTTCCGAGAAAAAATGTACATGGCACAGCCCTGAACAGGAGTATTCCAAGCTTCTGAGTTTATCTTTTGACAATTCGGGTGGCTTGCCCACATTTTCATGAATTTAAAGTATGATATATGACTGCTGACCTCTTTTTTCAAATTTAACAGCAAAGGAAAGTGGTTAGATTGGCTTCTTGTCAATGTGTAACAAGAAACCACATACCAGAAAGAAATCCAAGCTTCATTAACCACTGACCTATCTAACCTCTTCTCAGTGTATGCACTTCCTCTTCTCCCATTAGACCAGGTAAATTGAGAGCCTCTAGTCTCTAGATGAATCAGCTTATTCGAGTCTATCCAGGTTCTAAAATCCTCAACTGCAATCCTGGAAGGAGAACCTTTGCCTCTATATTCATGTGCTCCCAACACCACATTAAAATCTCCAATGAAGCACCAAGGACCAATATGAGACTGTTGCAAAGAATTAAGCTCTGACCACAAACTCCTTCTCACAATATAGTCAGTACTAGCATAAATGGCAGCCACCATAACCTCTTTACTGTCTATTTCAACAACAATTGAAATGTACTGATTAGAAACATCAATGACCTTTGGATCCAAGTTCTTTTTACAAGCACGCCAGATATTAGGAATCAAACCAACTCTGGTGTTAACAGCAACCATTTTCACATTGAGTTTACTCCAAAAATTATCAGGAAACCTATCAATTATAAATATAAAAAAAATCCAAGGTTCTGCAATGAACACAAAATCAGGTTTGTTAATTCTGCACAACCTTTTAAGCACTAGTTTGGTGTCTTTGTTAGCAACACCTCTTGCATTCCAAAATAGAATATTCATTAATCTAGATTCCTAGGACCACCCCTATTTCGGCCTCTTCCATTCCCAGCTCTGCTATTTTGTTGAGCCTTTTTCTTCATCTTCTTCTTTTTAGACTTGGAGACCACTTTAGTGAACCCTAAATCTTCCTGCCTAGTAGACTGAATATCAACTAGGAATTTATTACTGTGTCCTCCAATAGGGAACTGAGTTTCTTCAATCTCTTCCTCCTCTTCCTCATCTTCTGCTTGATCACTCCACAATCTGCCCATAATCCTCAAATCATGCTGAGCCTTAGCATTGATGATTTGATTAACTGGAGTGACATTAGGAGTATCTAAAAATTTGCCTGATAAAGTGCCATTACCAGATCCCTGTATATTGCCATCAGTTCCCAAAGAATCTGCCACAAACTCTGGATTGGTCTCATCTACTCTGTGATTATCACATTGAATACTCTCCACTGGAGTTCTGATTCCAACACCAGCATTAGAATTCTCCCCTGCTTCATTATTAATCTGAGATCTCAAGAGATCAAAAGGATTATTCAAGGCTTGGAATTGCCTATATTTCTCAATCTCGCTTTCATCAACAAATCCTAGAAGAGGATTAGTATCATTCAAACCATTTTCCAGCAGAAGATTGATGCCTCTTCTTGAGGTGGATCCCTCTTCCTCAATGTCTACTATTTCAACCTGAGGCTGTTCCTCCTCAATCATGATCCGCTTTCCTTTATTTTTCACTCCATCGACAGGTTGAATTTTCTCAGTTGCAATGACAGTGGCAGAATCTTTATTTCCTGTGTTATGATTCAGTCTATCATCTTAGTTCACAACGTGTTAGCCTACTACACTGCCCAAAACTCCTGGCACAGTGTGCAACGTGCGTGGATGTCCATAGCATACTATCCAACTCAAGGCATGGTAATCAAGGCATATGGATTTCATTGTCTGCCAAGGCACAATGATACAACGTAGCATGATATACCCTGCCCTTCAAGGTATTCACACAAAACAACTTTGGGCATGTCTACCAAATGCATAAAAACATTTTATTATCGCAGCTTTTCTTTGTGTATAATTTTTTCCTTGTCGGAGCTCAAGGCTCACGACCACCATAATTTTTCAATGCGTTAAATTTGTAAACACAGGAATTTGAGTCCGAGTGTCCAATCACAAGAGTCTTCAACCGATGTACCAGTCTTAGACTTTGTGGTCATAGAAAAATCAACTTTTCACCTTTACTTCTTTTACCACGTTTGTATAATGTATGTGGGACACACGATCCACACCAACGTATATAGGACACACTGTCCACAACAACGTGACAAGGATCATAGATCAACATGTTTATTAACACTAGTAGCCCGACGTCTCGGTTACTAGGTCCACTTTTCAACGTTATTTTTCGTTCAGTGAAAAACAAAACAAAAATCAAAATTTCCATAACTTATCCAAGTTATTGGAATATTGTTTTGAGTAAATTCTGTACTAAAACTTTTTGAAATTCATTTTCAAAAATCACCTTGATTTTAAAAAAAAAAATTCATTCTTTTTCAATCAAGTCAAATTAACTTTTCTTTTAAAAGAATTTCTTCTAATTTAATAAATTAATTTTAGAAGTCTCTTTTTACTTGTTAAATTATTTCCAAAAATTCTACTTCTCATCAAAAGAAAATATTGCCCTTTTTCATAAAATTTCTAATATTACAAAATAAATCTGAAATATGATTTTATCTTTCTTCTCTTTTAAATTAAAACTTATTTTCAAATAAATTTATTTATTTATAGCTTCCTCCACAATTTCTATTAAGACTTTTATCTTAATTTATTTAATTGAGTTTTAACCCACAGTTGGGCTTTCAATGTAACAACTTGAACAAATATATGATTACGCTAACACATTTATATAATCATAAACTTTTTTCAAATCAAGTAAACACATAATGCACATAGATCACATAAAAACTCATCATATTCATCCAAACAAAATCAATCATTAAATCAAATCATATTCACCAATATTCAATCAATCATCATCAAACCAACATAGGTAACACATAGTCATTATAATAATAATATCCCTCAGGCTTTCACTAGTGGAAAATATGCTTTATACAGCACGGATTCTACATCGGTTGCATTAAAATTGTTGTAGAAAGTAGCTCGATGACATTTTTGTAATAAAATGGGCTATGGGAATGAATTTCTACGTCGGTTGCAAAAGCAACTGCTATAGAAAATAGCACGGTAACATTTTTGTAATAAAATTAACTCTGAGAATGACTTTCTACGACGGTTCCTCTCGTAACTAATGTAAAAATTCTACTTTCTACTATGGTTACTCTTTCAACCCATGTAAATAGTCTACTTTCAAATAACTCGTTGCCCCATTATAGAACCCTAGCGTTCAGTGTTCACTCGTTCCCCTCCATTTCAGAGATTCAGAGACCTGTTCATTCTCCGTCCACGCTCCTCCGCTGTTCGCATGCCCTCTGCCCAAGATCTGTTCGGCAGCCCTTCTTCGCCGTTCGCACGTTGTCTCCGCCCTTCTCCGTCGTTCGTGCACCGCATTCTCCATCGTTCGCGCTGCCATCGTCAGGTTTCCTTCTTCCTTCTCCATTTCTTCTCATAACCCTCACTCACCTCACTCCATATTTGTCTCTGTCTCTACCATACTGATTTGAGGCACTACCATCTCCTTCAATGTTGGCCGTTTAATCTCCGCCAACGACGACTGCTCCATCTCCTTCACTATTTCGGTTTGTTCTCCTCCTTCTCCCTCTTCTCTAACCTTCTGTTTTTTAATCTATTATTTACTAGATTTTGGGTATTTTACTGAAAATCTTGAAATTATTGTAGGTGTAAACTTGATTTTGGGTATTTCTATCCTCAACCCCTCTCTCTCTGTCGTTCTCTATTGGTATTCATCACCATAGGTAATTTTTTTATTCAACAGCAGAGAATAAACATATTGGTTGGTTGGTTCTTAATCAATGTGTGTGTTTTTATAAGCATCAATGAATGTGTTGAAAGCAAGTGGGAAACAAATTTTGCTGTTTTGCTCTCTCTAGGTCATATGGAAACAAGTTTGAATGCATCAAATTCTATTTGTTATGTTTTTTTGAAAAGTTTTCAGTGAATGTGTTGATTGGATATGATATATCTTTGTTCTGTTTGATGAATTGCCTGAGAAGAATGTGGCTGAATCGGGACTGGCTTGATGATTTCTATTCTACTGGTAAGGTCTTCAACTGTTGTATTTATTCTAATTCCAATGTGAAATTCTGTTCCCACTACATTGTCTTTTATTCTTTTAAGCTCAAGTGAAAGAACATATATGTTATGTCTTGCATCTGAAATAGAATAGGCAGTGTTTTCAAATGGTGTTTTAATCGATAGTTAAAGCAAATAATAGATGAATATCTTACTTCTTAATACTTCCTCCTGCGGCCTCCCCACATCCCTTTGTGATTTCTTTTTGTTTTAAATTTAGAATATGACTCACTCTTTGCGTTGATTTTTCTTCTTTAGTATAACATGGATTTCTACTTGCAGATTGAATTGGTGAGTTCAGCTCTCTTGCTACTTTTATAACTTATCATGGTGCAATTGGATTAGTATTAACTATTAAGTCACTCGAGCTGATATGGTTTCTTAACAAACATTATTAAATTTTTTAGGTATGATGTCTGAGGGACAATTATGCATATCTTTTACATGATGTGGATATGGGCACGGTAGGTTTTGTTGATCCTTCTGAAACTGTGCCTGTCATAGATGAATTGAGCAGGAAAAATTGAAATTTGACATACATACTCAACACTCACCATCATCTCATGATCACACTGGTGGAAATTCAGAGTTGAAAGCAAGATACGGGACAAAAGTATGACATATCTATCTTCTGTTAAAGTAAATTCAACTTCTAATTAATATTCTATATCACTACAAGAAAAATTGATTTTAGCGAGGGCCAAAAGCCGTCGCAAATCACAAAAATCCGTCGCAAAACAAGTTTTTAAAGACGGTTTTGCGGCGACCACCAAAATCCGTCGAATATAGGGTCGTCGAAAAATTTTTGCGAGGGCTTTTTATAAATAGCCGTCGATAAGCCGTCGAAAATAATAAAAATTAGCGACGGCCTGGCCTTCGCAAATCAACAGAAATTAGCGGCAGTGCCGGTCGTCACAAATCACCAGAAATTAGCGACGGCACATTGCCGCAAATTGCAATACATATTTTTTAAAATAAAATAAATAATTTGTTGCTTTGCTTCTTTGGAATCACAAACAGAAATCTTCCACTAATCACAACAATACGGATTATCTTCATAATTTTTCTTCTTAGCTTGCTCGGGTAACTAACTTCCATCTTGGAATTCGGTTCGACTCTCCGGCTCTGGCCGCAACCATGGAGGATCTTATTCCGACTTATACCTTCATACTTGCCATTATTTCCGATTCATCAACCTATAATACGAAGCCATGTAAAACTTATGAAACAAAACAAAACAAATGCAATTCATACATGGATTGAGGTTGAAACAAACACAAAACTTATGAAACAAATAGAATACCGGTGACCGAGAAGAGGCTTGGATGGTGGCGGGAGATGCATTGGAGGTGGCGGCGGTCTTTAAGAAATGGCGGTGGGGAAAGGAGAGGAGAGGAAATGAGAGGAAATGGGAAACAAACGATTGCGTGGCCGTCCTTGCGGTGGTCGTGGTGGCCGTCTTTGCGGTGGTCGTGGTGGCGTGTGGTGGAGATGCGAAGAGGTGGAGCGCGAGCAGTGGGAGCTGTGGAGGTGCGAGAGGAGAGAAGCGGGCGATAATGAAAATGGGGTGGGTTACGAAATATTATATTGGACATTAGCGACGGATTTTTGAAGGCCTAGCAGTCGCAAATTTGGACAAAATATTAGCGGCGGCTTTGGCGAGCGTAAACATAACCACCTCGAAATTCCCATTTCCCTTAGCGGCGGCTTTGGCCGCCGCAATCTGAACAAAATATTAGCGGCGGCTTTGGCCGTATAAAAACATAACCGCTTGAAATTCCCATTTCCTTTAGCGGCGGCCAAAGCCGCCGCAAAATCTGAACAAAATATTAGCGACGGCTTTGGCGTCGCAAACATAGCCACCTCGAAATTCCCATTTCCCTTAGCGACGGCTTTGGTACATTAGCGACGGTCGACTGTCCGTCAAAACTTGAATATTTCTCCACTCGAATCGGCGCCAAATTTTCGCGGAAATGCCCTCAACGGCAAATGGACAGCGAGAGGCCGTCGTAAAACGCCCAAGGCCGTCGCAAATCTGGGAAATACAACCGTTCCTGTTAGCGACGGCAAAGACCGTCGCAAATGACAATTTTACTGACGGCATTGAGGCCGTCGCAAAAAATCCGTCGCAAATCATCATTATTCTTGTAGTGTATGTATTTTCAATGAACATCATCGGATAATAATAATATTAATATAGTTTGTGTTTTAAATTCAAACCCCTTGTAAAGAGTAGATTTAAAGTGATTTTTACTTTGATGTTTGTCTTACGTTGAATCATTTCTGCTCCCCTTGACAGCACCTTTTATTTTTGGATGGAGAGATCGCCTTTACCTTTGTAAGGATAAAAGAATTATGTTGCTACCTTGTCCAACTAAGTGTTCATGTTAGATTTAATTACTGTAAAACTTGGCAAAATAATTTTTTGCAATTTTGATTGGATTAATTATTAATTACTAACAAAGTATGCACTTTGGTGACTGATCAAGCACTTCGGAAGAGTTGATTGCTCTTACTTTGTATGTTATAGTATGCCTTTTTAAGCCAATGGTCTGCATTTTTATGAAAGCAACATTTGCTGTACTTTTTATATGCTCACTACTTTATGTAAATGTTGACACCTCCTAAGTTGCATTTAGGTGATTGGTCCTGGAGCTGACAACGAAAGAATTCCTGGTATTGATATCTATTTGAGTGATGGTGATAAGTGGATGTTTGCTAGCCAAGAGGTGCATATAATGGACACACCTGGTCACACCCGCGTTTTCAAAGCAACGAACTTGAGTTCTCGTTACGATTGCAATTCTAATCAAAACAAATGTTTAACATAAGTTAAAAAATTTATAAATCACCCTTATACTTTATGGATGCTTTCGACCATGCTCTATAAAATAGGCTAGACAAATTTTAATTTCTACAAGTTTTTGGATTTAGATTTTTTAAGTATCAAATAGGTAAAATAAAATTTAAAATTTCAAACCCTAGCCTCATCAACCATAGGTTTCAGTCTCCACAAGAAATGGTGGAAAAATATGATTTTTTACCAATCTAATTTCATGCATGTAAATACTATAGTGTTCTAAACATCACTTAAAAAAAATTGAACAAGTCTCATCAACTCATCAAGTGAGTTTCTGCCCCTTTAAAATACAAGGGTGAGGAACATTAAAATTTTTTCCAAGTAAACATTACTTTACTTAAACAAAGTTTATAGTTTCATTAAATATGCATCCTTCCAATGATCAAAAGCTAGGCTTCACTAACTCAAATATTTTAGAGTTTTAGCCATAGAATCACAACAAGGAAGGAATACATATTTTTAGCAAACTACATAATTTGAAAGATACCCAAATCAAAGTTTTTAAGCCATGCATGTGGGATTTTTTATCAAAAGTTCTCATTTTTCCCTCTTGGTGTTTTTGGCCACACTATGATCATAAGGAGGATAACTTTTTAAACACATGCAAGACATGAAAATGAAAGTGAAAATGAGTAGGAGTTGATAGAAACTATTTTCATGTATAAAGGATTTTGCTTTCAAAACCCTAAGTTGGAACCATGAACATATAACATAAAATCAACATGCATGTAAATATTTTTGCAAAACCATCAACCTTTCCTCCCTTAGGGTTTCGGCCACCCTTCAAAATAGGTCATGGGAAAGTCTTTTTCGACATGCAAGTGTTGATGATGGTGATGAAGATGAGTAGAACTTGAAAGGAAGTGGTTTTAAAGCAAAAGGAATAAGGTTTCATGAACAACTTTGACATGCATGTGTAGAAAATAAAAATGGCAAGAAACTTAAAGTAGAAGAGATGAACATTGTACCTGGTAGTTGCTGGAAAATGAAAGGTTGAAAGCAAAAAGCTTGAGCTTCCTTAAGAAGAAGAAGCTAAGTAAGTGTAATATGAGGGTTTTGGAGTTTATGAGAGAAAAAGTGAAGAAGGAAGAAGAAGAGGGGTTTATAGTGTGGGTGGGTGGGTGGGGGGGGGGGGGTGGGCCTTGTCAGCAGAAAAAGAGAGGGGAAAAAAAATCTAATCTTTATTTTTAATGATTTTTTTTTAAATATCATAATTTATTATGAAAATAATGATTTAATGTAATAATGATTTACCATTCAAATCAGATTTTTCTCACCAAACACTCAAAAATCTGATGAAAATAAATTCATTCACTTCCCTTTGTTTCGTTCCAATTCAATTCCTCTCCCCGACAGTGTAAAACGATCGTATTTCTTATGAAAATCGCACCCGAAAAATCAATAAAATAATTTTTTTTAATGAAAAAATTTAAAATAGTGGAAGCATTAGAAATCGTAATTAGAAGTCCAATCGTTTCGTTCACGTATAAAAATTCCATTTTCTGATCAGTAAACTTGTAGCGATAGAGAAACCGCAAACTGGAATTCGTCTGAATTTTCAGCTGAAATTTTTACTTGAGTTTCCTAGGATAAACTAAGTTATAAAAATGATTTTAGTTTATCAAAATAATCTCTAAAACTTTAAGATTAATTACCGGCAAGCACACACTTAAGCACAGATTAATAAGAAGCAGAAAATCGGGGTTTACATTTCTTCTTTAGATGCTCGATGTCTTTATAAAAGAAACAATTACAACATTAGTTGTTTCTTTTAAGATGAGCCATTAGCAGCTTAATCCTTAATTTTCTTTTGTTTGCTCTTATCTTTAGAGGTATTTACCAAATGAGCACTAGTTGTCTTCTCTTACTTCATTCTTTCCTTTCTTGCACACCTTATAAAATGAATCCATTAAGATATTCTAACAGCTATAAGATGACTTAAACTAACTGAAATGTGCATGAAGGAATACCAAATGCTAAATGCATGGGCAAGTCGTTAGACAGTACAAGCTTTAACGCCTTAAGTTTATGAGCAAGATTGAACATTTCCATGAAGTGCTCCTTAAATTTCCTTTGCTTTTATTCTTAATGAAAAAAAAAACTAGCTCTCCAATGAGTGCTTGTTTCGCCTTTATTGCTTTTAGAAAGCACTTTTCAACTTTAGCAAGGAAATCTGACATTGATTATGACATCCGAAATAACAACCCTAAAGATTTCTGGAATATTATGCTTTAGGATCATAAGACTCAAACGATTGGAGCGGTTCCACTTCCTATACTCGATTATCTCTTCAGAGGTACTGGATTGAGTGAGAGAATGTGGGTTTCTCAATCTTTATGCAAGGTCTAGAGATCAAAGAACAACTTTATTGTTTTCCTTTCAATCCTAAAAGTCACAACTTTTAAGGATTAAATTAGCATATACATAAGCAATACTAAACTTAAAGAGAACGAAAGTACCGTAAAGATGCTCGCCAAAATACCCAATGCATCATTAATATTAAGTCTTTAGACAATAACATTAATTGCTAGTGGTATTTTGTTGTAATGATCAAACACTAATGATAATTTCTGTCAAACAACAGCCATCTTTGGACATTCTGTTATTCACATAAAATAATCTTTATAATCACTACGTGTTTACCATCACATGAGTGAATGCAACCCGGCCAAATATTAACATTCCTTTGGGCCGATTAATATCCACATGGATATGCATCAACACAACATTCAATATCTCTTATGAGCAATTTCCACAAGAGATATCACATTGGTGACTTCATACTTTAATTAGCTCACTCGAAATCTAAATTGGCAAATTAATGACCCAACAAGATTCCTAGCACAACATTAATCCCCAATCTTTGGACTTATAAGGATTAACTGTAAGTGGCCCTCTCACGTAATGATCAAACATTGGTGATAAGTCATGTCAAATAATAGTCACCTTCGGACATCCCATTATCCACATGGAAAATACATTTATAATCACCACACATTTATCATCACAAGCACTCCATTATTCGGCCAAAATGTCCTTTATCTTTGGGCCAAGTTCAGTCTGCATAAATAACTTCATGCACATCTTAGTAAATTCAATTAAATTAATATACATAATAGAGGTTATTTTGACAACGTATTTTTCAACCAATCCAACTTAAAATACCAGACAATTAAATAAAATGGGAGGTATAAAATCTAGACAATCCACGCTTAAATCATGAGAACCTGAATGTTTAAGTGTGAAAGCAAAATCTGCAACATCAAAATCACAGAGCTGGCTGTGAACCATTCTGGAAAAGCAAATACTTTCCCTCATAGAGTTCACACCGATGGCCTTCATTAATAACAATATATTTTCGTTAAAAGAAAAACTTGCACGTAACAGTGCTTCCGGATCCAATCACTTTTATAAGTGCAGTAAGATAATCAAATCACCAAATCACAAGAGGACAAAAATCATAAAATACTGTTCTTGGCTTCACTGATCACGTGCAGCTTGCCATGGATGTTCACAATATGTAAAGCCATTGAACTTTCAATATTTAATAGTCCAAAGATTTTCACGTACAGGATCAACCATTTTCAACCAAATTGAAAATCAATTCTTGTAATTAAATATGTACTTTCGAAATCGCCAAAACACATACTCTTTCAATTTTACATATATTTTCGATCAGCACATGTCATAGGCCATTAGAATTCTACCACACTTGATACTAAAGCTTTCAAAAAGAACGTTAAACCCAATGGCAATTTTTTTTATTTTTTGAAAGACTTTTAGCAATTCTGGAACCATGGCAAAAATAATTGCGAATTGAAAAACAAGTTCAGAAAATATAAGCGCAAACTAATTCCACAAATTATATATAAATATATATACATGTCCGGGCAAGCAATCAAGCAATTTCAGTTTGCACATAATAAAGCATTCGATGTACACATATATAAAACAAGTTACGTGCAAGGCCATTCACGTAACAAACAAACAAGACTGAAAGTTGCAAATGCATCCTGATCCAAAAAAAAAAAACTTAATCCTAATAATTTAACAACGATAACCGTTCTGATATCATTTGTTGGATATTTTCTTTAATTCTTCAGGGTTCTGTATTCTTTATACAGAAGCATTAAATCTATGTGTATACATCCTAGAGTACATTTATCACATCATGAATATACCTGGATCCAAGTGTTCTTCAAAATATGAACCTTCATGTGTACGGAAAGCGACAATCAATCACGAACCAGGTTGAATCATGAACTAGGAGTTGATTGTCTTCTGATGCGAAATACCTTGACAATCAACATAGATGATGATCATGATGATAACAAATATATGGTTAACGGTGACTTTATGGTTCTTCCTCGACCTGACTCTTTATGCCGTAGTCGCTCTTCAAATGGGGAGAAGAAGTGATATGTGATGCGTCCGTTGTATTGGGGACCTTAGCCTATATGGGTGATTACCAATTAGGGTTCCCATTATTCCGAAATTGGTTATTAGTGGCATCCACTCATATTTCACTCATATCAGATAATTAATGATAATCAATTATTAAATTAGAAATCTGATTGGTCTTATCTCTTAATTTAATCACATATCAATTAAGGCTCTTAATTAATAAATAGTTAATAAAATTAATTATCGATATCTGCCCACATTATGATATTGAAATAAAATATTCCCATACTTTTCAGTTCACTTTTCAGTTAAACAAGAATTGTAATATATCACAATCTTGTACTTTAATTCGGAAAAGTATCCTCTCATGTAACATGATGATCATATTAGTGAGAGATAGACACAAACTTTATCACAATAACCCCATCATGATTGGTTATAGGGATTCACTACTCATATTTTAATTTTTTTGTTTTTTTCTCTCACTAACATAATGGTATCATGTTTTTAAAAAACCGGGGAGGATCTAAATCTCTTTAATTCAAGGGAAAGCCAAGGACAATGAGGGAAAACAAGAATAGGCACACGGATATGGAAGATAATCCCCTCAGGAGAAAAAAAACCTTTAATGGAGTAATCAATCGTGGGTGTCGAAAATATTATCCAAACAAGCACATTAACTACTACGTCCTAGTAGTGTTAATTTGGGTTTGATATAGTTAGCCCAATAGTTTCTTTAAGCTGGACCTGAAACTTAAATGTCCAACTTTTTTTGTTAAGCGGCTGAGACGAACTCTAATGACTGTTTTTAAGTTAGTTCTTAAAGCACAAGAATTTGTTATTATAAAAACTTTCATTTGAGACAAACGAGTTTACTGATATGATATAGCACGGTTCTTTTATAAGAATTATTTTTGTTAAAGAAATTTTTTTTTGTCATAATTTCTAATCAAAAAGTACAAGTGAGGTCACAGTTTAAAAACTCAAAATAAAAATAGAGGTTAGATTCTTATATTCTTTAAGCATATCCGGTTCTTCCGTTATCTCCTTCTCTCTCCATTTCCGGTTCCCAATTTCTTCCTTTCTTCTTCATCTCATTCATCTTCTTCCATTTCCGGTACCACCTACCACTTCCAATCTCCCTTTCTTCTTAGTTTTCTACCATTTCTCTTTGACCCTACTCATCTTCTTCCTCGGTCAAGCCACGCACCACCAGTCTGTCCAACAGTCACAACTTGCCGCCAGTCATCCTCTCCGCCTCCTTACAGAATGCACGCCGTCGTCCAGCCAAGCTCCATCGGCATCATGAAGATCTACTAATTTCACTCCATACGCATACCATCGCGCCACCATTCGCGTTGCTGTGCACGACCATCGCCTCACGATCCAACCGCTGCGTCCTCTACGCTTCTTTTTGCGTTAGGAAGGTCCCTGACTCCATGTGTTTCTTTGTTATTTATCAATTCTTATTTTTAGGGTGATGTATACAGTGAGGAAGGAGTGAAAATGCAAGTTGTAGCAAGTCACACATGGGATGTTGTGTATAAATTTAAAGTGTTACAGGTACACTTTTATAATTATAGTTTTTGCAATTTAGACCATTCAATACTTTAATGACTAAAGTTTCTTCTCTTGTGCTTTTATTTTTTAATTAAAATTCTTTAAAAAAAATGACCCCTTACCTAAGAACTAGGAATGACCCAGACGCACCATGGTTACAACGGCGGCAGACTATGGAATCAAAACCAAAACATGAAAATTTGAAGGAAGAACAGGTCTCGACGACGTCATCCTTAAAGAAAGAGCACACATACACAGAACAAATCTTCGTTGTTGTATATGTGAAAGTTTTTAGAAAATGTGGGGTGAATTCGTTAAATGAATATGGAACCGGAACAACAGGTCATTGAGCATTGATCTCAACCACACACTTTTAAAAGTATTAAATCTAATGGTTACTTTCACTCTCTCACAGGTGAGGGATTTAATAGATCCCTCACCATAGAAGCACCTATTTTTAGTTTGAACATGAACTTTCGGCTGAACATTAGTTTGTAGGCAATGTCTTTTGGGCTTTTGGGCATCTTTGTTTTAGTTTAATCAAAAACAAGATATATAAAAATAAAACCAAAAACTCAGGAAAAGAGGGAATGAGGAAGAAGAGGAGATGGTGTATTTTTTCATGATAAATTGGTGTACGAAGTTAGTTAGGGTATTTTTGGATAATAAATTTTTTTCAAAAAAATAATTGTGGTGTATTGGAACAAACTGTGGTGCAAAAAGCTACACCCCACATCAGTCCAGATAGACCAAATCATTTAGCTTGAAATAAACTTTTCAGTCGGGCCATGTTTTGAAACCTTTTTAATTTTAAGGCTGGATCCTCAACAAAGTAGGCCCATATGGACGGGCCCTATTTAATAACATTATGGAACTATGGAATGAGGCCCGATTTTAAAAGGACAACTAGTGGTAATAAAGTAGAAATGTAGAATACCGTGACGTAATTATTTTATTATTATTTATCCAACAATAATGTTTGTTGAAGGATTAAATATATTTTTATGTCTATATATATATATAATTCAAAACATAAACAAAGTGCAGAGTGTATATAAGTTACAACTTATCCTATAATGAAATCAAGATAGTAACCCTCCTTTATACTCCTTCAAAGATACAAATGTCATCATTTTAATTTTTAATCCTTTAAAAAAATGTAAACATTAATTTACTCTAAATCATGGAAATTAACATTAGTTTTTTTTTTTTATATGAACCGTGAGACTAAGAGACCAGATTCAAATAATTCTCAATGATCGACTACAATAGTGTTACTCTACGTGATTGAAAGAGAAAGACTATATTAAATAGGGGTGTTCCGGTTCAGTTTAGATCGGTTTTGAAGGGAAAAGTCATGCAATCCGAAGTAAAAAAGACCACGCGGTTCGGTTCGGTTTGGATGACTTCTTAAAAAATATCTGATCCGATACAATAAAATGTGGTTTGGATCGATTCGTTTGGTTAGGTTTTTAGTCACACATTATTAGTTAAAAGGAGGCATTCGGTGGTTCAACTAAACAACCTGTTAACGAAGAATTTTATTTGGAAATGTTGTTTTGGGGCAAGGAGAGTAACATACCATAAATAAATAAAAACCATATTCTCGGCAAACTGAGATTATGAACTCAGCAAATGCTGTCAATGTAGGATAGCCACTCTAATACAGAGAAACAAGTATGCAATAATATCAGTTCAATACACCAAACAACATTTTTTCATTCAGCATTTACATATTTATTCCTTTAATATAATGCATCTAATAAGTTAAGCTAAAACCCTCAGAAGGCAGTACTAGTTGATGGCATGATGCAGATGCGGCATCAGAGAGACTAACATACCTTAAATCCAACAAAAGCTAAACAGAAGGAGAACAATAAGACACCCCGTTGTGCCCCATTGTATTATTATATTAAAATCTTATTATTTATTTACTTAATCGTGTGCTTATCGTTGAAAATATATAAAAATTAAAAACTTATTTACTAACCATATAACTTCTGCAAATTAAACACACCAAAGTTATAACATATAAATACACACATGTTTGTTCATTATATTACCAAAACACTGTTTAGGGTATCCCGAATCACCATTGGTTTTACAGAAAAGGTTTCCAATGTGATTTTGGTCTTGTCGATTACTCAACTACTAGTACGGTTTAGGTCGCCCTACACAATTATTACAGAATATACTACTTATCATTTTCGGCGGTATATTGGTTTTTTCCCTCACCCGAACTTATCACCGAAGTCCCGAACTTTTCGATCCTCATTACTCTACCACAGTTAATGGTTAACCTTCATCCAAAACAACATAAAGCAAATAAATCAAACAAAAATCAACTATGACTAATCCATGCTAGGTTCGGCTATGATATCAAAAATAGGCTAGGGTTATTTTATCAATTCCATCTTTTGGATCTTAGTTCCTAAAGTATTAACTAACATAAATCAAGTGTTACAATTCAAAAATATGAAACAACATCCTATAACCTCTATGGTTAGGGTTTCGACCATAATAGTAAAATAGGCTATAAATTCCTTTTTCTCACAAACTCTTGGATCTAGAACCTACACACCTTAAATAGTTGATACAAATCATGATCTAGTTAAAGATTGAAGAAACTTATTTTGTTTATATGAACTTTTCGGCCAAGACTAGAAAATAGGGTTAGGAGTTTCTTTTGATTTTAAACTCTTATATTTAGAACATAGAAACCCTAGATAGCTTATAAACAACTTCATCTAAGTTAAAAGTTGGACAGAATCTCATTTACCCACCAATACTTAGATTCGGCTATATATAGAAAAATAGGAAGGAAAATTCTTTTGCTTACATACTCTTAGATGATGAAAGTAGAAGTCATATAAGGATCATAGAAATTGGTTTCACATTAAAGTGATTTTTCTACAATTTTCTAGAATTATTTGAAGTTCTAGATCTAGAAATGAAGATTTCGGAAAAGTTTATGAAAGCGAAGATTTGATGCATGATTAATGAATCTAGGATGATGAGGAAGGGATTCATCACCTTGGAATGAAGAAGTTTGATCAAGAACTTGAGGATAAACGAAGAACTTCTCGAGAACACAAAGGATGTTCTTAGTGTTCTTGGTGAAGAACAAGTTAGAATGAAAATAGGAAGAGAAAGAAATGTGTTAAGTGTGGGAAAGGAAAGCAGCCACGAAAATGAGAGTGTGAGGGAGTGAAATGACTTTGTTTAATTGTTAAAAATGAGCCAAGGTTAGGTTAGTTGACATAGGTTAAGTTTAGAAAATAATATAATAACTTAACTATGGTTATAATAACCTAACTAGAGTTAATTTGTAACCATGGTTTGGTTAAAATACTTGGTGGAGAATTAAGGGAGGTGTTGCTGATTTTGGGCCACATCTAATGAGTCATCCATGACTCATCTATTCAATCCGTTAGCAGTCCCCGAAAACTCCGTACGCAGCTCCGTTATTTACCCGATTTCGGTTTTTGAGAGGAAAATGATGAAGCGAAAGCAAAATGAAATAGGTATGGTTTAGTATATATGGCTGCACGAAATTGAGGAGATGTGGGAGGTTTAAAACCATGTAAAATGAGTGGTTAAGAGTGCGTAGATGTGTATTGTTAATAACCGTGAAAGTTTGGGGGTATTATGGTCATTTTATCCAAAAGTCATGATTACTAGCATCTAATGCTCATAAATATGAGTCATCTTGTATGACTCATCCTCCATGAGTCATCTTGTATGACTCGTTATCCCGATCTCTTGACGGGTATCTGCAGTTCTGTTTTCGACTTCGTCGGTTTCCCGATTAGGGTTTTACGCCCGCGTAAATGCGTAATATATATTTCGTTTTCCGTTGAAAATTTTCAAAACAACCAAACTCGTTAGAAATATGATTTAAATATAAACCATTTCGTTCACGAGCCAAAATTAGGTTTTCTGATCATTAAAATCTTACTGTTAGTGAAAACACCAACTGTTTTTCGTCCGAACTTTTACCAAAATTCGTTCGAATAAACATAATATTTTATTTCTAATCAGAAATTTGGAAAATAGAATTCCTCACTGTCAAATTATAAAAAATCTACAAATTTCAGTTTCGGGTCAAATTAGGGTTTTCTGCCGATATAAAATTATACTGTCAGTAAAAAAACGCAGACTGGATTCCGTCTGAGTTTTAGACCCAAAATTTCACCGTAACCTTCTACCATAAGAGAGACTATGAATATGATTTTATTTTATTTAAAATCACTTTCTAACTCTCAGATTAAAATATAATTAATTATATTTTAACCGATTAAACAGTGTGATTAAAAATCAGGTTGTTACATTACTACCCCTCTTAGAAAAAAATTCCATCCTCGGAATTTCTTAACTCAAAACTAGACATCATCTTGTAATCGTATCTTAATCTAAATATCACACATTATATTTCTCATCGTTGTCTTTCCCCTAGGTGACATCGGTAACTTCATAACATAATTCATTCTTATATCGTTCTATTTATCCTCGAAACAATCCATCACTACATTACATTCATTGTCCTTAACATTTCACCTTGATCTATCATCCTTGAAGGATATAATTAAAACTTAATCATTTCCTTCTTCTTACTACTGATCCACTAGAGAACCTTATTTCAACATCTAACTCTCGCAATTAACACCACAATCAATTCCAACATCTAACTTCTACCATCACCTGCAATTAACACCACAATCAATTTGAACATCTAACATCTAACATTAACACCGCAATCGATACTACCCCAACTTCCTACTTCATGTACCCAATCAGAGTCTTAATTCCTTAGAATGTATTTCACTATTCTAGATTATATCAAAATCACACATCTCAAGTCTCCAAATAAACATATCAACACTCCTTAAAATAAACTGCAATCAAAAGAACAACACCTGTTAGGATTCTCTAACTTAACAAATTGGAATTTCTCTAGTAACCTCAATTTACATAAGAAATCATCTTTTATGCTCATATTCAACTTAGGTGAAATTACAATATACACTTTCGTTTACTCTTCCCAAACTCATACAATCCATCTTAACTACGAACATTAATCATTGCCCTAGGTTCCATAATGATACTATGTCTCGATCAACATTTGACTTATAATACTTGTCTTACTCACTAATATTAATCTTAAGGGTTCACATCCTACCAGTCACAACTATACCTCAATAGAAACTCTCATCACTTTCTTGTATATCATGCTACTTAGACAAACAAACAAGGTCTACCATCTATCAAATACTTACCTTTTACCAGATCCGCATGTTGAGAGGATTCAACTCCCCTCATAGTAGACACTCTCCCAGTGGTCTAAGGTCTAGCATATCGTGGTCTTACTATTGGGACTCCTTTCTTAGCTCTACCTCTCTAAACACTGGCTTCTCTACCCATAGCTACCAATTGTTGCATACCAATGTTAGTTATCGTGTTCGGACTCGCTACAACTTCTAAGCATAGTCAATATCCGATATGGACTCAACTAGACACGACCAGTAACAACATCCTAGACCTCACAGTCCGATTAGAATCGAAATGCTCTGATACCACCAAATAAGACACCCTGTTGTGCCCCATTGTATTATTAGATTAAAACCTTATTATTTATTTACTTAATCGTGCGCTTATCATTGAAAATATGTAAAAATTAAAAACTTATTTACCAATCATATAACTTCTCCAAATTAAACACACCAAAGTTATAATATATAAATACACACATGTTTGTTCATTACATTACCAAAACATTGTTTAGGGTATCTTATCAGTGGGATTCCGCACAGGTATTTAGTTATACAAACTGCTTATAATCAACAGAAAATAAAACATCTTATAAGACTCATTGACTCTAGACACTAAACTACATTGCTGGAATCCACAGCTCGTCCTCCCGCCTCTGGTTCATACGGAGTTCCATCTAACTACTCAAAGAATGGTTCCTCCATCGGGTCTTCTCATGTGATCACATCAGAAATAAAATACAATATACGGAAAGATATAGGGGATAAGAAACATTTTTATCATCAAAAGCGGAAAAGAGTCATAGCATATCATACAATAAATGTCACAGACAATCAAAATATATAACTAACAAATCATCCTCAAATTAATGTACTATCCTCTACCCCAATCTCACACAACTACACTTTTATACCGACGTAGCCACCACTAATCCTGTCACACATTCCTCGCTAGGAATGTCAGTCAGTCGTCTAGGTGGTGCGTTCCCAACGCCGGTGCACATTCTGATCCACGGTGAGAATGCTCTTGTAAAGCAATGACACTATAGCAGCACAGTACCATCGGTTCACACCCTGGTTCTCTCTCGTCTCTATCAAGGGTGCTCATGCATAGCAATGACACTATAGTTGCACAGCTTGAATTCTAACGTGGAACGGTCTAAGGAGAACTCTTGACCTCGTATTTTCCAAATATACGGTTGTGAACAACAATGTAAACACTTGAATATTACTAACCCATATTAATAACATCCTAGTGCCTTAACATTTCATCAAAGTTTTAACACATATTCTATGTCACACTTCCTCTTTAAAATAACTCATTTAGGTTAGGCACCTCTAAGTCACCATTATCCTCACACCCAAACCGACAATTATCTCTCGAACAACATATATCTTTGCTTAAATCCACTAAACACAAATATTAAAACCAGGAGAGATCATCATGCATAACACGATAATCATAAATATTCAAATACCACAAAATATCACATAAGCAATTCAATAATAATAATAAATTCAATCAACCTCAGATAAGATAAAATCATCCTAACGTTGATAAACCTACAAATCCCCGAATCACCATTGGTTTTAAAGAAAAGGTTTCCAATGTGATTTTGGTTTGGCAATCACTCAACTACTATTAGGGTTTAGGTCGCCCTACACAATTATTATAGAATATAATACTTATCGTTTTCGACGATAGATTGGTTCTTTCCCCCACCTAAACTTATCACCGAAGTCCCGAACTTTTCGATCCTCGTTACTCTAGCACAGTTAATGGTTAACCTTCAACCAAAACAACATAACACAAATAAATCAAACAAAAACCAACTATGACTAATTCATGCTAGGTTCGACCATTATATCAAAAATAGGCTAGGGTTATTTTCTCTACTCCATCTTTTGGATCTTAGTTCCTAGAGTATTAACTAACATAAATCAAGTGTTACAATTCAAAAATATGAAACAAAATCATCTAACCTCTATGGTTAGGGTTTCGGCCATAATAAATAAAATAGGCTAGAAATTCCTTTTGCTCACAAATTCTTGGATCTAGAACCTACACACCTTTTGATTTTAAACTCTTAGATTTAGAACATAGAAACCCTAGATAGCTTATAAACAACTTCATCTAAATTAAAAGTTGGACAAAATCTCATTTGCCCACCAATACTTAGATTCGGCCATATATAGAAAAATAGGAAGGAAATTTCTTTTGCTTACATACTCTTAGATGATGAAAGTAGAAGTCATATAAGGATCATAGAAATTGGTTTCACATTAAAATGATTTTTCTACAATTTTATAGAATTATTTGAAGTTCTAGATCTAGAAATAGAGATTTGTGAATAGTTGATGAAAGTGAATATTTGATGCATGGTTAATGAAGCTAAGATGATGAGGCAGGGATTCCTCACCTTGGAATGAAGAAGTCTGATCAAGAATTTGAGGAGAAATGAATAACTTCTCAAGAACATAAAGGATGTTCTTAGTGTTCTTGGTGAAGAACAAGTTAGAATGAAAATAGGAAGAGAAAGAAATGTGTTAAGTGTGGGAAAGGAAGGCAGCCACGAAACTGAGAGTGTGAGGGAGTGAAATGGCTTTGTTTAATTGTTAAAATGGAACCAAGGTTAGGTTAGTTGACATAGGTTAAGTTTAGAAAATAATAAAATAACTTAACTATGGTTATAATAACCTAACTAAAGTTAATTTGTAACCATGGTTTGGTTAAAATACTTGGTGGAGAATGAAGGGAGGTGTGGCTGATTTTGGGCCACATCTAATGAGTCATCCATGACTCATCGATTCAATCTGTTAGCGGTTCCGGGAAACCCCGTACACAGCTCCGTTATTTACCCGATTTCGTTTTTTGAGGGGAAAATGATGAAACGAAAGCAGAATGAAATAGGTATGGTTTATGGAATGTGGCTGCACGAAATTGGAGAGATGTGGGAGGTTTACAGCCATGTAAAATGAGTGGTTAAAAGTGCATAGATGTGTCTTGTTAATAACCGCGAAAGCTTGGGGATATTTTGGTCATTTTACCTAAAAGTCATGATTACTAGCGTTTAATGCTCATAAATGCTTGGTGACTCATCCTCCATGAGTCATCATGTATGACTCGTTGTCCCGATCTTTTGACGGGTCTCTGCAGTTCCGTTTTCGACTTCGTTCGCTTCCCGATTAGGGTTTTACGCCCGCGTAGAAGTATGATTTAAATATAAACCATTTCGTTTACGAGTCAAAATTAGGTTTTCTGATCATTAAAATCTTACTATCAGTGAAAACACCGACTGTTTCCCATCCGAACTTTTACCAAAATTCGCCCGAATAAACATAATATTTTATTTCTGATCACAAATTCGGAAAATAGAATTCCTCACGGACAAAATATAAAAAATCTACAAATTTCAGTTTCGGGTCAAATTAGGGTTTTCTGCCGGTATAAAATTATACTGTCAGTAAAAAAAAGCAGATCGATTTCCGTCTGAGTTTTAAACCCAAAATTCCACCGTAACCTTCTACCATAAGAGAGACTATGAATATGATTTTATTTTATTTAAAATCACTTTCTCACTCTCAGATTAAAATATAATTAATTATATTTTAACCGGTTAAACAGCGTAATTAAAAATCATGTTGTTACAAACAATACAAGAGAGCCTCCATGGTTGCATTAAGAAAGCATAGATTCCCATAGTTAATAAGGTATCGAGGCAGTAGATCCTTAATGTGTGTAACAATATATATGCGCATTAGGTGCCTTTTTGGAATCATGACCAATGAAAAATACCAGACACAAATAAGATGAAACAAGTTAGGGAATACCCATATCAGCAATAAAAAAAAATAGAACATTAGAATACCCACCCAAATCAATGAATGACAACATCAAAATGAATAAAAAATCAGAGCAAAATAGAAGATGCATCATGAATAGAGAAAGCAAAGTAGAAAAAATGAAAAATGAAGTATAGTATAATAGAGGAAGCACTCACCGGAGGAGGCGAGGAGGGCTCCGATGGCGGCGAGAATTGACGGTCGACGCGAGCTGTGAGATGCCTCTCAGTGGGGGACGCGCGAGCTGTGAGACGCGAGGCGACGGCGAGATGGAGACGAATGTGGGAGTGTGGTCGGCGGGGAGGGAGCTGCGTGAGGCACTGAGAGGAGAGTGAATGAATTAGGACTTAGGGTTGCAAATTGTGTTCTATAAGGATAGGAGAGTGAACGCATAGTATTGCCCAAAACGCACAGCATAACACATCAGCACAAGTATGTATATCTACTTCGGTTCTGTTCGATTCGGTTCGGTTTCTGAACCACCAATCGAAAACCGAACCGAACCGAACCGAACCGATCGGTTCTCCACTAAACCAGTTCAAAAAAATCCAATTAGGTTCGGTTCCAATCAATTTTCAATTTTTTGGATCGATTATGTGATTTTTTTGGATTGATTTGGATCTGAACACCCTCAATATAAATGTTAAAAGTTTTAAAATATCATTTTTATAAATAAAATTTTAAAAATATCAAAACTACGACACTTGTGTATTTGAATAACTGATACTTAGAGGGTGTGCGGGTCCAGGATTCAATCCCGCAGCAAAAACAACAGAAAGTCTAGTCATTCTGGCTGAGTCATGTCTAGGTAGTAGTAGATAACAAATCAGGGGACAAATATCCTGTCCAGTGTGGCAGTGTCCACGCACTGCCCCCACAGATTCGTCCGATCTATATAGAATCAAAGGATTGGGTTAAGTTCTACCTTCTATATTTTATACTACTTACTATATTATTTATATGTGGTAAATTTTGAACCAATCAAATTATGATATGGGTTTGGTCAAAATTTCAAACTTTCTACTTGTATTTCTACTGTAGTCAAATATATGAATACAATATATTGTAGTATAGTATATGTACTATTTGTATTCACAAATTTAACCCATATTAAAATAATATTTTTGATTAAAAAACTGATTATATTACAAAATAATATTTTAATATAAATTAAAATAATATTCGTTGAGTAATATTTTGTAATATAATCAGTTTTTTTAATAAAAAAATATTATTTTAATATAAGTTAAATTTACAAATACAAAAAGCATATATATTATACTACAATATATTGTATTCATATAGTTTGACTATAATATAATACAATTAAAAAGTTTGAAATTTTGACCAACCTATATGACAATTTGATTGATCCAAAATTTACCACATAAATAATATAATGAATGATATAAAATATGAGTGATGCATCATAACTCAACCCTAGAAACAAAATCCTCCTTCGAACTCAGAATTTATTTCAGACATTATCATTCCCCTTCACTTTAGTTCACCCATTTTTCCTAGCACCGCAGTCACAGCTGGCAGTGTCGCGCATGCGCTTACATATTACACACGCCAACTATATAATTACTGAAATGCATATGTACATAAGGTGAGGGTAACGGAAGCGAATTCCCTGACGTTGTGACGCGCAACGTCAGGTGACTTTAACGTTTATTAGCCGTCGGATCAAATCCGACGGCTCAGAGATGAAAAGCTTAATTACATCACCAGCGCTGGGCGCTACATCACCAGCGCTCGGCGCTGGCTTCCACACTCGCGAGGCGAGCCAAGGTTCGCGGGGGGAATCTCCAAAGATGAAAAACGCTATTTTTTTCACCAGCGCTGGGCGCTGTCTTCCACACTCGCGAGGCGAGCCAAGGTTCGCAGGGCGAATCTCCAAAGATGAAAAACGCTTAATTTTTTTCACCAGAGCTGGGCGCTACATCACCAGCGCTGGGCGCTGTCTTCCACACTCGCGGGGCGAGTCAAGGTTCGCGGGGCGAATCTCCAAAGATGAAAAAGTTTAAGAAACCCGTAGCGTTGGGCGCCATACTTAAATTCAGTAAAAAATGCTACATTTTCCAAAACAAAAGTGGTGCTTTTAAATGGCTTAGTAGAGTATGGAGTATTTATTAAGATTAATAAATATAGTTGGAATTTGTAAACAATTAATGGTAGAAATAAGGGTATTTTGATACAAATATACGCAAATTAATGATTTCTTAACTTATGCGTAGAAACCTTAAAATACCAAGGAGAACAAATAGAAGGAGAAATTCAGAGGAAAAAAAATTAAGGAAATCTCTTGTACAATTGAACAGGCTCAGAGGTGACCATTCTAGACCATATGCAACAGCAGGACCATGCCAGTGTTCTTTATACTACCTATAATGTCAATTTTAATGGGGAAGTAAGCAGGACCTTGGCTCCCAGTGTTCATTTTTTACTGAATTTAAGTATGGCGCCCAGTGCTACGGGTTTCTTAAACTTTTTCATCTTTGGAGATTCGCCCCGCGAACCTTGGCTCGCCTCGCGAGTGTGGAATACAGCGCCCAGCGCTGGTGATGTAGCGCCCAGCTCTAGTGAAAAAAATTAAGCGTTTTTCATCTTCGGAAATTCACCCCGCGAACCTTGGCTCGCCTCGCGAGTGTGGAAGCCAGCGCCCAGCGCTGGTGATGTAGCGCCCAGCGCTGGTGAAAAATAGCGTTTTTCATCTTTGGAGATTCGCCCCGCGAACCTTGGCTCGCCTCGCGAGTGTGGAAGCCAGCGCCCAGCGCTGGTGAAAAAATTAAGCTTTTCATCTCTGAGCCGTCGGATTTGATCCGACGGCTAATAAACGTTAAAGTCACCTGACGTTGCGTGCCACAACGTCAGGGAATTCGCTTCCGAGGGTAACCCATAAATACATACTACTGTTACAGAAAATGATTTTAATAACTTTTTTTTTTTAGTAGTGCTTACAAGTATTATCTATTCACCTGTTATTGAATATGAAAAGAATAGGCAGCACTTAAAAAAACACTATTGAAAATGAGAATAGGTAACGTTTCCTTTAGAAAGCGTTGTCTAAAGATAAAAATAGACAGTGCTTCCTTAAGAAAGCGCTATCTATTACATATACTTTAGACAACGTTTCCTTGAGAAAGCATTGTCTAAAGTATGCAATAGATAACGTTTTTTCAAGGAAGCTCTACCTATTCCTTTTTTTTTCTATTATTATTATTCACCTTGTTTTCCTATATTTCCCACTCGCACTTGGCACTTAGCAATTCATAGTTTTTCTTGTTGTTGATAAATCAAATTTATATTGAAAGAGTACTAGAAGTACTTAAAAACAGCCACACATATATAATGTACAAAGCTTACATACGATATTGGTAAGTATATATAAACCAAACCAAATATCAAAATAATGCATATAATCAATTAACTAATATACTTTCACACAATTCACAGTAAGACTTACACATAACCAATTCTGATATTTAAGTCTATAAACCAAAAGGCTTACACTACTAACAATGTATACAAGCTAATCAACACACTAGTAATTCTAAACAATTTGTGCATGCAGCTTCCATCTTCTTCTTGATCACACAAAATCCTTGTTAAGAATTGCATAAGAATTTTCATAAATACCACAGCAATGCACCCAGCTCTAGCAAATATCACAGAAAACCATTGAGGTTGATTTTGAATCTCTGTAAACCTACAAATAAGCCAAAAATAAATAGTCAATTTTCACATTTCTTTCTCTGCCCCACATTGTTTATAAGTAAATATGTGCATATAACCCCCAACATATAGGGGATGCATACAAAGACAGAATTTAAGGCAAAATGACATTATTGGAGATATTATGCATGAAAGTACATCGTCATATTTTAAAAGCAGGGTGAGTGGACATGAAACCTTATACAAACTTGTGTCACACTTCTAGATATTCAATTGATCATACAAAAAATGTACATACAAACAAATCCATGTTGCCGGCATGCATAAGATGCACACAAATCACTTGCATATACAAACAAGTCTAATATACAGGAGACAATGTTATAAGATAGACATCCTTCTAAAGAGAAATGACAATGTTGCGATAGAATACAAACCACACGAACTCATGAGCATCCTCTTGTCTTCCATAGCCAAGAGTACGACCAATGTTAGGCAACAAGTGGCCTTGTGAACCTACAATGATTTGCAACGAATGTAAATTTCTCCCTAAATCCTTAATCGCTAATTAGAACCACCTCAATTAGAACGATAATAAAAAGAAGCTACAATGACACCTTGGAACTTGAAAAGAGATTAAATGGACCTCATCCATAATGACAAAAGAAGCTACAATAAAGAAAATTAGCTTTCAGATGATGAATGACATGATATGCATATATTTAGCTAAATATAAGCACATAATTTGGATGTACTTCACCTGAAGACCTGCTAGATATAAAGATATTAAATGGATGCATCTTTTAAAATACAAAGGTTTAAATCTTTATTAAACCATGATGAGAAATTTAGATTCATAACATGGATATGTGTCTAACGTCATGTATATTGTAATGTTGTACCAAACTTCATAATAAATATCAAATCCAAATTTCTATCTCAATGTTGCACATGGGCTCAGCATATTTTTTTATACTGCGTCACTTTGTTAGAGTATGTTAGATAGGAAAGCTAGGTTCTTCCTATTCATCTTTAGTAACAAAAGAAAGGATTTTCAGTGAATGAATATTTAGATCTTTCCCTTAAATTACCTAATTTGACTATAACATTCAAGCTCGTGAGTCATGACCCAAGTGACCAATAGGAATAGCTCCAAGAAGTTTCACAGCTTTGATTTTTGTGAGCTTTCAAGGGTAAAGGAGCTAGATCTTCCTAAAATTAACAACACAAAAACTTCATTTAGAAGAGTAGAGTCAACACTAAATTTTCATGCTATAATTGTAATTTTTCAGTTTTTAACTTCACTTTGGTCTTTTTCTTTTAGAACAAACAATAAGCACCATATAGCAGAAATAATAATCTAGTTTTTTTTAGAGAGAGAGTTTTATTATTTAATAAATAAATAAATAAAAATTAAATGAGTTAATGCAGACCATAGAGCAGTGTTCCTCAAAACTTATTCATAGCAACAATACTAGCGTATCATTGGAAGTAAGCTCAAAAGGATAAAAAACAAGAAAGAGAAGATTTAAAATAATGATCAGCCAAATGTCAAGTTATATAGCAGCTCTGATAATCCACAAGTCCATTTAGTTAGCTGTGAATCTGTAAAGCATGTGCTTGTATGTCTGCCCAGGATGCACAATCTGTGATGGGAAATTTGGGTGGTTCACAGAATCTGGGAAGCCCTGTGTCTCCAAGGCAATGCCAACATACCTATGGTATGTGGCCCCATTCTTGCCCTCGGTATCCTTCAACATGGACTAGTATAGTACTGAACACCAACTTGGTTTGACCATATATAGCTCCATTTTCCTTCCAGACACAGGGTCACTCACAATAGCAACCTTACTTAAGTGCTCTTTGCCTTTTTTGTCCACCACATAGTTTATGTCATATAGACCAGGAAGATCATTGATTTGTTTTCCAAGGACTAAACAAACCAACAACGATACCTTAGACATTGTTGAAAGTAAAATTCAAACTAGGCAGACTTTATTTTTTTCTCCTTAGTTTCTTTCTCCCTACTTCCTGCAGTAATCTAGTTGAATAAGCTTTCTTTTGTCCTAATAACTTCATTAAGCATCAAATTCTTTTGCTTTTTGCTTATTCCTTTCTTGACTTGATAGTATGGTTTCACCAAATGAAACCAAGTATTCAAGAACCAAAACCATTCTAAGATCTGGTTCTGGTATATGACTACATGCTTAAACTTATGCCAACTCAGAGGAAAAGTAAGATCTGAAATTTCAATATATCGATGAATACCCTGCAACAAACCATTTCAAGAAAGTCTGACCTTGAAAAGACAAAGGAGCGCTACAAACTAGAAAGAATATACAAAATTAAAACAGAATCCACTCACCTTGCTTGACTTCTCTCTGACTTGTCCCATTGCAGATGCAAGATTACCAATTGTTGTCAAGGTTGCCATGACAATGTTTTAGTTGCTATCAAAGAGACGTCCCCGAAGAAGCCCCAAATAACTCACCTGGTAACAAACAGTTAGGACTTATTATAAAGATCTACTAATTTTATAATAAACGAGATAATGAAGGCACCAACCAAGGGGGCAGAGTTGTTAATACCACCCTATAGGTTAATAATGTTTGAAGCATAAACTTGGACCAAATGAAACTCTCTTGTCAAATACACCATAAACTTAGTATCAATATCTCAATGCACTCCTCTCAAGGCATAAGGCACATGTGTTAGGCTTTGGTGGTTAGAGCTATAAAGGACCCAAGACACTGATTTATCTATATACACACTGAATGCTTGAATGGTGGAGGATAGAATTTAACTGTATATTTGAATTGAATTTAGAATGCATCCAAACAAAGATACGCTTTGGACGTGTGCTCACCAACTGCAACAATTCAAATAAAATAAAAAACACAGTTTTGCTTGAATAAATCAGTTTCATTAGAAAAATTAATAAAAATAGAAAAAATTCCTCAATGAAACAGAAAGAGAAAGGGATAGAAAATAGAGGAAGCAAAGACTCACAAAGTGGAAGTTGTTGTGTTGGGAAACAGAGAGTGGCTATGAAAACCTGCAATGGAAGACATTAACAGAGAACCCATTAGTCACAGTTCAAAGAACAAATAAATGTAAAAATAAAAAGAAAGAAGAAAATTTTGAAGTGTATGGGTTTGGTGTAACGCCCTTCGTTACATTAGTGATCCAAATTAATTTCAATAAAAATCCTTCAAAACATTTAATTAAAATACACAAGTCATAAAACTCAAATAACTAAGTATGAAAATACCTCGTATTAAATAAAATAACAATATTTACAAAGTATTGAAAAATATTATTAAATCCAATCATTTGAATAAAAACTAAAAGCCTCAAAACCGGGCGTCTAATTACAATCTGAGAAAATAGTACGTAAACCAAAGAACGTCATCCGCATAATACCCTAAACCATACTACATTACTAACCAACTAGTTAATCAAAGATAACTCTTCGGATCTCTAGATCCTCAACATCGATGTCCTCGGTTCTGAAAACAACACTTATAATGAGATATAAAATCCTAGTGCACAACAATACAGTTATAAAATGTTTCGAAAGTAGTGTTGTTCTCAACCGGTGCGGTAACCGGAAAAACGTCCATGGTATCCGCTAATTTTCCAAAATAATATATAAAAAGAATACTTTTAATAACAACAAAAATTTCATCAAGTCAAATGCATATGGCATAAGATCAACTCGTCTCAATGTATCACATTCCACATACCAAGTAAATTCTAAATTAATCCAAGTGGCTCGAAGGCCTCATAACTAAATTGGTCTCTTGCCGGTATGCCATAAATCTCACACATCACACGACAATGGCATCCCATTTCCCACCCCCACTCATGAGGAATGTTTCGATGTCACCCTCCTGTCGGGGACATTTCTATTTCGATACCTCCCATGTGCACATGGTGGTATTTCTCCCTTTTTGACACCCCAACGTGTGGCGGTGTTACTTTCGATACCCCTTTTTAGGCGGTATTGCTCTTTCTCGACATCCCCATTATATGGCGATGTTACTTTCGATACCCCATTATGGTGGTATTACTTTTCGATACCCCTATCATAGGTGGTATTGTGGCAAACATCATACAACATATTATAACTCAAATATGTCATGTCTCATGCATGTAACATACTATTTCCCTCAATTTTAGACATATAAACTTCCACCAATAACAAACAATCAGGAATATCACAACATGTCATACATGAATAAGCACATTACAACATCAATTAATCAATTAATTCCCCTTTAAACAAAACCCCAATTTTAGAATTTAGGTTACTAACAATATGCATCAAGTCAGTTAAAGACTCCCAAAACCACATGGTAATCCCTTATCAACAAAAACAATCATATATACCATGGAAAAGGTTCATAAAAAGTATTGTTACTCACCTCTTGAAGACCTCCAAATGTTCAACAAATTATGTATGATAAAACCTAGTTCTTTCCTAAAAATTCTTCTTCCCTTAGCTGCCGTTTTTGGATCAGTGTACTTGAATGGTCGCACTACCACTCGCTCATTCCCTCGCTATAGTCACCTTGCGGCACTCCTAACATCCTTTTCCTATTCGCAGTAACTAATTTTATATATATACATGGAGAGAGGCAGCGCATGATTTGAAAATCATATAGGTTTTTTTTTGTTTTTGAACTTAAAGGTCATAAGTTGTACTTCGGGCTTAACGCCCAGTACACTATTTTCACATAAATATATTTATTTATTTTTAAATTTTGTATTCTTTATTTATAATAATTGAGTAATTTCAATAAATCCTTATACTATCTATTCTTTACACTAAACCTCTAAATTATATATTTTTTATTTTATTTGCACTATACTTTTTTAATAACTTAATATATATTTTTATCAAATAAATTATATTAGAATTTTAGGATGTTACATTTTCTCCCATCCTTAAAGAATTTCGTCCCCGAAATTCATCTCATACGCACTTATTTTAACATATGTCATGTTCAAAACACAAAGGTTATCACACCTTAGATAATAAAATCCGGGTATTGACGTACGATGTCCTCTTCCATCTCCCAAGTGACCTCCTCAGGAGTCAATCCTTCCCATAACACTTTCACCAATGAAATTGTCTGGTTCCTCAAAGTCTTAGTGCTTTTGTCCAATATTCGACTAGGTCTGGACTTATAGATCAAATTTTCTTTCAATTGTCCAGACTCAGGATCTATCACATGAGACTCATCAGGCACATATTTTGAGTTGCGATAAATTGAAAACATCGTGAAGGTTTGCTATATGTGGCGGAAGAGCCAATTGATAAGTATTAGGCCCGACTCTTTTACGAATTTGGAAAGGGACCCATGAAACAAGGAATTAGATTTTGAATGACATTGACCTCCCCATCCCAAACTTAGGAGTGACTTTCAAGATTATCCTCTTCCTAAAATTCTAAATGCTTTCTTTTCATGTTGGCATAACACTTTTTATCTATTCTGCGCAATGCGCATCTTTCCCTCAATTACTAATCCTAATTGCGATCTCTTGAATTAAATCGGGTCCTAACAAGATATTCTCGCCTACTTCTCACTAACATAAAGTGGACCTACCTTTCCTAATTACATCCTCGATATATATATATATATATATATATATATATATATATATATATATATATATATATATATATATATATATATATATATAGTCAATAACCATTTTCACCAGATAATAAGCATACAATTCGTGGCACATTAACTATAAAAATATATTTTATTTTATTAAAATAAAAGTCAATAATAATATTTATAAGATAGAATCATGCACATAAGAATTTGTTTATGTCCATCCGCCTATAATTATAAGCATTCTCACAAATTAAATTTATAACAAACAATCCACGAAAGCAAAAGAAGTAATGTTTTATACCATCCATACGTGGATATAATAGTCTCTTACAAACCCTACACCAAATTTCTCATATTATTCACATAACGGGGGAATTTTATAAATAAAATAAAGAAAGGAGAAGTAGTAGCGACATCCATATATTAATTCTCATCTTAGCCCAAGATAATAATTTCACAAGAAAAAGAAATAGTTTCACCTATAGTTGATAAGAAAATCTAACTTAAAAGAAATGTGATAACAAAATGGAGGGTAAGAATTAATAAACTTGCATTTAAATTGTGTATAAACAACTATAAAAATATACACCGCAATAGTACTAAGAAATCAATTCCATCTTGATCTTTGAGTAGGCACATACAAATAAAAAAAATAACATTTTTCACTTTTTGATAAAAAAAATATATAAGTTTGTTAGGATTAGACATGTCATTAATTATGTAAAAATAAATCCTAGGGGTATTTTAATCGCGATAAATATTTGGTCACTTGGGAAGTAACTTGAAATTTCAAGGAAATTGATTCTCAATATATATATATACAAAATTACAACATAATAATAAAATTTGAGCATATATATAACTTATTCGATACAACATCCATTTTTATTCTCGTCCACCACTACATCTTTAAATCTTGATACATTTTGGTTATTCCTAGATGTATGGCTATCCTTTCATGGTATTTCATCTTGAAGGCTCCCCTCCTTAAGAACAATGATCATATTCTTAAACAACACTAGATCGTTATCAAATAAACATAATTCTCTTGATCCAAAACAGATTGCAGTTCCTGGTCTAAAAACCACACTCGTTTAATATATTTTCTAAGGTCATTATAAATCTTTAACCTATTAATTTTCAAACTTAAAGGCTTAAAAGGACATCCAAATCCATATCTCTAGACTTTTCTATTAGGTTCATCTCTTGCAACCTCAAGCTAGACATGTGCAAAAACTTCCTACTCAGAGCATCGACTACTACATTGGCTTTTCCTGAACTGTACTTCAACTCAAAAAATCATAGTTCCTAGGAAATTTTATCCACCTTCTTTCCCTTATATTTAACTCTCTCCCCTTCTCTCTCTTTTTTTAACAACTATTTAAGACTCTTATGATCATAAAAAAAAACTTCGAACTTCATCCCTACAAGAGATTTTCCTTTCTTAATCAGCTTGGTGAGAGGTAAGGTTAGTCTAGAGAACCCATTTATAAATTTCTATAATACTCCTCCAATTCTAGGAAACTTCTCTCATCTGTCACTCTCTTAGGCTTCTCTTATTCCATCTCTAGGTCTACTTTACTAACATCAATCATCACTCTACTCAACGATCTAAGGTCATCTATAATAGGCAAACGATACATATACATAATGGTTACTTTGTCCAATTGCATAGTGTCCACACACTACCTCATACTCCAATAAAAATTTTTCCACTAAAATCACTCAAAAGTTATTACAAAATCAAACATATTTCTTACCATTGACTAAAGTGGAATTTGACTCATACTATAATAATAAAAAATAATTAGGATCCGATAAAAATCACTACAGAGTGAAGTCGTGCGTCAGTAAACACGAGCAAATTGTGATTCCAAATAAGTCTAATATGAATTTGGCAAAGTGAAACTAATTCAAACGTTAGTGACTTGACAAAGTGAAGCAATGCTTCTAAATATGAAATAGAAAAGTCAATTCAAGTGAGATTTGTGTTTTTGCCACCAAACAAAAAGAAAAAGTTAATTCAAGTAGCGTAAACACAAATGAGATAGGACTGCACATTTTGTACGAAAATAAAACTAAGGAGCCACATATACACCACAACAAAAGAAACAAAATCACAATTAAAAGAATAAAAAAAATTTAAAAAATTATCAAATTAATTCATCAAATAACATTAAAACATTTTAAGAATCCCAAATCAATAATCAAGAATCTCAAAACCTCGATTCTTCATATTAGACAAATATACATGTGAAAACCTCAATTCCAACATTAAAAAAATAAATAAAACAAATTAAGAGATCACATCCTTTAATAATTCATTCCATTAAGGTTTTAAAAAAGTGTTTTACTCATCACATGCTATGAGTTACTGTCATGTCACTATAAATCTCCACCTTACCACACTGATTTATCTATATACACACTGAATGATTGAATGGTGGAGGATAGAACTTAACTGTATATTTGAATTGAATTTAGAATGCATCCAACCAAAGATAGGCTTTGGACGTGTGCTCACCAACTGCAACAATTCAAATAAAATAAAAAACAAAGTTTTGCTTGAATAAATATGTTTCATTAGAAAAATTAATAAAAATAGAAAAAAATTCCTCAATGAAACAGAAAGAGAAAGGGATAGAAAACACAGGAAGCAAAGACTCACAAAGTGGAAGTTGTGGTGTTGGGAAACAGAGAGTGACTATGAAAACCTGCAATGGAAGACATTAACAGAGATCCCATTAGTCACAGTTCAAAGAACAAATAAATGTAAAAATAAAAAGAAAGAAGAAAATTTTGAAGTGCATGGGTTTGGTGTAACGTCCCTCGTTACATTAGTGATGCAAATTAATTTCAATAAAAATCCTTCAAAACATTTAATTAAAATACACAAGTCATAAAAATTTTCTCAAATAACTAAGTATGAAAATACCTCGTATTAAATAAAATAATAGTATTTACAAAATATTGAAAAATATTATTAAATCCAATTATTTGAATAAAAACTAAAAACCTCAAAACCGAGCGTCTAATTACAATATGAGAAAAATAGTACGTAAACCAAAGAACGTCATTCACATAATACCCTAAACCATACTACATTACTGACCAACTAGCTAATCAAAGATAACTCTTCAGCTCTCTAGATCCTCAACAACGATGTCCTCGGTTCTGAAAACAACACTTATAATGAGATATAAAATCCTAGTGCACAACAATAGAGTTATAAAATGTTTCGAAAATAGTGTTGTTCTCAGCCGGCGCGGTAACCGGAAAAACGTCCATGGTATCCGCTAATTTTCCAAAATAATATATAAAAAGAATACTTTTAATAACAACAAAAATTTCATCAAGTCAAATGCATATGGCATAAGATCAACTCGTCTCAATGTATCACATTCCACATACCAAATAAACTCTAAATTAATCCAAGTGGCTCGAAGGCCTCATAACTAAATTGGTCTCTTGTCGGCATGCCATAAATCTCACACATCACACGACAATGGCATCCCATTGCCCACCCCTACTCATGAGGAATGTTTCGATGTCACTCTCCTGTCAGGGACATTTCTATTTCGATACCTCCCATGTGCACATGGTGGTATTTCTCCCATTTCGACACCCCAACGTGTGTCGGTGTTACTTTCGATACCCCTTTTTAGGTGGTATTGCTCTTTTTCGACATCCCCATTATATGGCGATGTTACTTTCGATACGCCATTACGGTGGTATTACTTTTCGATACCCCTATCATAGGTGGTATTGTGTCAAACATCATACAACATATTATAACTCAAATATGTCATGTCTCATGCATGTAACATACTATTTCCCTCAATTTTAGACATATAAACTTCCACCAATAACAAACAATCAAGAATATCACAACATGTCATACATGAATAATTACAACATCAATTAATTCCTCTTTTAAACAAAACCCCAATTTTAGAATTTAGGTTACTAACAATATGCATCAAGTCAGTTAAAGACTCCCAAAACCACATGGTAATCCCTTATCAACAAAAACAATCATATATACCATGGAAAGGGTTCATAAAAAGTATTGTTACTCACCTCTTCAAGACCTATAAAATGTTCAACAAATTATGTATGATAAAACCTAGTTCTTTCCTAAAAATTCTTCTTCCCTTAGCTGCCGTTTTTGGATCAGTGTGCTAGAACGGTCGCACTACCACTCGCTCATTCCCTCGCTATAGTCACCTTGCGGCGCTCCTGACATCCTTTTCCTATTCGCAGTAACTAATTTTATATATATACATGGAGAGAGGCAGCGCATGATTTGAAAATCATATAGTTTTTTTTTTTGAACTTAAAGGTCATAAGTTGTACTTCGGGCTTAACGCCCAGTACACTATTTTCATATATATATATATATATATATATATATATATATATATATATATATATATATATTTAAATTTTTTATTCTTTATTTATAATAATTGAGTAATTTCAATAAATCCTTATACTATCTATTCTTTACACAAAACCTCTTAATTATATTTTTTTATTTTATTTGCACTATACTTTTTGAATAACTTAATATATTTTTTTATCAAATAAATTATATTAGAATTTTAGGATGTTACATTTGGCGGGGAGGGGCAAAACCTAAAAATCAGAGGTGGGCAATGGAAGGGAAGAATGATGGGGCAAAAGGGTCGCACCACTATAAATCACCTCAGCGACCACATCGACGGTGTTCATGCGCACCTTCACCATCACGCTATCACTCTCTGACTCTGAGTTCCTATGGTTTGATGACGCGACAGTACGTAGTAGCTTTGACGCGCGGCAGCGGACATCAGTGACAACGGAAAGCTAATAGTGGCAGATAGCAAATGTTTCGAGTGGTAGACAAACGGGCTCGACTGGGTTACGACACGAGGGAGATGAGAGTGGTGGTGGTAGACGAACGGCGGCGGTGGTAGCTTAGGCGGTGGTGGTAGACGAGAGCGGTGAGGGTTTGGAGAAATAGGGTGGGAGGGAAAGAAATTGTTTTATGAGAGGTTGTGAGAGATGAAGTCCCACAAATTTTTTGAACGTGGGAGTGACAGCGTGGGAGGGAAACATTTATTTTTAGGGTAACGAATAGGCAGCCCTCTCTTAAACAAACGCTATCTTAGGTTATGAATAGATAACGCTTTCTCAAACAAGCGCTATCTATTTATCACAAATAGATAGCGCTTCCTCAAACAAGCGCTATCTATTCCTACCTATCAACTTTTAATAGCACTTCCTTGGAGAAGCGATGTCTTAGGTTATATCTAAAATAACGCTTCTTCAAGGAAGCGCTACTAAATGTCTTCCGCCTCTCTTTTAATAGCGTTTCAGTTAGAAACGCTATTAAAGGTGCGTCACTAAAACCCTTTTCTGTAGCAGTGTATCTAATAAACACATGAATCAAAAGAGCAAGATACGTAATCACTTCACATAATCACATGCATATAACAGGATTTAAACAATGTGGATTAATTAAGTTATAAATATTGATTTGCAGGTGCACAATGCAGTTCACTCATTTACTTTGGAGTTCACACTAGCCCTAAACAATATGTATTGCTCTTATTTGGCTTTGGAGGAGCTCTATGTGGGGCTAAATAAAGGGTGTTGGGTTTTTTTTTAATTAGTTTATGCTTGCATAATTTCCGTACATGTTTTGAAGGCTGGAAAACTCAAGGATTGGATAACTTTCATGCATGATGTTATTGGACCCAAAGTACCAAATTGACTGCAACCCATTACGAGGGATAAGTTCTCGAATTTCTTACCAACATCATCACGCGGACCACACACACGTTACACACTCATAGCTTATTATAACCAATCGGAAGGTTAATGATGTACACTATCATGCAAAATGTTATATCCTTGGACTGACATATATTCTTGCAATTTGCAAACTTCTCATTAAGGTAAACTGTGGGATCAGAATGTTATCCAATGTACTTGCGTATTTAAACAAAAAGCTAGCTTATGAAGATAAAATCTTTGTCAATCTATCATCGGGTACTGTACTATTATATTATTGTATGTATATATGTATGTGAGGGGCTGTGAACATTCAACACTTACTTATTGGATACCAATTTTAATTTATGGAGAATGATAACGAGTATTGTTAGAGTATTAATTGTTTAACGAACCAAAAAATAAAATTTTATATAGAAAATTTGTATATTTAGTATTTTGAAAAGTATTATATATATATATATATATATATATATATATATTTAGTTTATCAATCTAAAATTTCTTTCATAGGTTCCTTAACCAATACCATCTTTTTATTCGAGCGAAATAATTTTCAGTTTCTTGTTTTTCCTGCACATACGAGAATTTACTGCTTTCATATCCATGAACGCAACAGTGGCTCACAAGACAACTTGGAATTAGCCCGGTAGGTAAATATAAGTATGACTTTGACGTATGAATACAATGGGTGTCAATTTTAAGGGGACAAATAATTATGTTTATTTGTGTGTTATTATAGTTTTTATCTATGGATGATATAGTTATACCTATAATTGCAACGGTTTGTAACTATAGGTTGTACCTACAATTTCCAATAATGTAGGTAAAATTTATTAACTTGTAGCTACACCCTTCAATCGTAGGTAAAGACAAATATTAATTAAAAAAACTTATGCCTACAGTTACTATTCGTTAATGATTATTAAATCAAATATATTTATTTTATTACTATTAAATAAAGTTTTATAAAATTTATTTTATGTGGTATATATGTTCTATATACTCAAATAATTAATACCTTGTTTCACCAAAAAAAAAAAGATTAATACCTTTTTTTTAAAGGCAAAATATATTACAAGAGTATAAGAGGTACCCAACCGGATACAAAACCAACCAACATCAACACAAAAGAAGCAAGAATCCAGAGAAAAAAAAGGGGAAAATTCATTAGATGAAGCGTATGTATTTAACTCCAGGGGCAAAAAGATTACAAAGTTTTGAAAGAAAAAAGTCATCCTAAAAAACTTCCCGCTTTAAAATTTTAATTTTGAGAACTCCTACTTTTAAATTAGTGCGATGTGTTGGCTTTTTCTTAACTTTAATTTATTTTAAAGAAAAGAAAAAAGATAAAACATTACTTAAAATAAACAATACAAGTGCAGCAGTAAAGATACTTAGCTTGAGAATGAAGGTTGTTGGCAGTTTTAAGTTTTTCTATCTCAAAGGGAGATACTTATTATTAATTTATTACACCTACTTATATAGGCATATTCGTTTTTTGTTTTTTTTACAGGAAAGATTTAATTCATATCATTCAAAATAAAAGCTTCAATAAGGCATGTCAAAATAAAATTGAGGACTAACACTATATATGACTATTTTAAGAAGGTGATGAACAATCATATTGACTTACCTCCTAACAATGGAGTGTTCAAAAAAAAAAACAAAGAGCATCTTCCTACAATTGTTGACAATGAAACCATACTCTGTAGCATCCATCTTGGGCTCTTTAATGCTATCAACAACCAACTTGACATCCTTTTCAAAGATAACCTGTTTGAAACCCAACTCTCTCATCCATTCCATAGCTGCCTTCAGCCCATATGCTTCACCAATTTTGACATCCACCAACGGCTGTAGCCACTGTGTTTTTGCACCCATGAATAAACCAAATTCATCGCTAACACAGAGACCGATTCCAACCCTGTTCTGGGTTTTAGAGAAAGTGGCATCTATATTACATTTCACATAACTAGCTGGTGGTTTCTCCCATTTATCACTGCGCTGCATTTGGTGATGATCCTGGACATGAGTTTGTTTCGATTGAGCCTTGTCCCAATCCTCGTGTAACAATTTTCCACGCAAAATAATAGCATCAAGCCCCTCTTCAACATTAATCCAAATTTTGGCATTTCTACTATGCCACAAACTCCATAGTGTCATCCCCATTCTCTATCACCCTCAGCAACCTGTTGAAATACTTTAAAAAATATATCTTTGAAACCACCCTTAGCATGCATATTCTGCTCTATTATCGAAGGCATATTCATAGATGCCCATATACAGATGGCCAAAAACCAAGAACTCTATTATCTTAAAAAAACCCACAAACTCTATCAATAAGAAAGTGAGATTTGATTTCAAAAAAAAGAAAGTGAAATTATTGGTGGGGTGCATTTACGAATTGCTGTGTTACTGAAATGAAGCATTTAAGTTATAAAAAATAAAAATGATATATAAAGATGAGACCCATTTAAGAACTCCTACAAGAAAAAAATGGCCAGACCATCTCAAAAAAGTATTTGTTTGCACAGTAGAAGCTAACGAAGTGACAGACTAACAGGGACCTATAACGAAGGAACCGGCTCCTCTACATTTCATGGCTTTTTGACCAAACTGGGTTCCTTTTAGAAACTATTTACCAGTTTAGGGTTGTTCTGAAACTATTTACCAATGGGGGGTCGTTTTGAATATTTTATTATTTTTGGGTCTGACGGGTCAAAGGCGCCACTGCAGTTGGCGCCTACTGTTTCATACAAAAAAAAATAAATTAAAAGGGGAGGCGCCAAAGGCAGTGGCGTCCTCCCCCTGCCAGCTACAGTAGCGCTACTGTAGCAGGCAGCCCCTTTTCCTTTTTTTTTTTTTTTTTTTTTTTTTTTTAATTTTTAAAATTTTAAAAAGATAAAAAAATTATTTATAAAAAAAATTATTTGACTTTTTTAAAAAAATAAAAAATTTATTTCTAAAAAACTCATCCACCAGATAATGAACTGAATTCATCAGATATTTGTATCCGATTCACCGGATATTTACACATACTTAACCAAAAAAATTTATTTGACTTTTTTAAAAAAATAAAAAGTATGTGTAATAAAAAGTATGTGTAAATGGGTTTTTTTGATAAATAAATTTTTTTGGTTAAGTATGTGTAAATATATGGTGAATCGGGTACAAATATTTGGTGAATTCAGTTCATTATCTGGTGAATGGGTTTTTTTTTTTGAAATAAATTTTTTTGGTTAAGTATGTGTAAATATCTGGTGAATCGGGTACAAATATCTGGTGAATGAATTCACCAGATATTTGTACCCGATTCACCAGATATTTACACATACTTAACCAAAAAAATTTATTTGACTTTTTTAAAAAAAAAAAAATTTTATTTCTAAAAAAATCCATTCAACAGATAATGAACTGAATTCACCATATATTTGTACATGATTCACCAGATATTTGCACATACTTAACCAAAAAAATTATTTCTCAAAAAAACCTATTCACCAGATAATGAACTGAATTCACCAGTGCTTTTTTTTTTTAAATTTTGACTGTTTTAAAAAAATAAAAATTTTATTTCTAAAAAAACCCATTCACCAGATAATGAACTGAATTCACCAGATATTTGTACAGGATTCACCAGATATTTGCACATACTTAACCAAAAAAATTATTTCTCAAAAAAACCATTCACCAGATAATGAACTGAATTCACCAGATATTTATACCCGATTCACCAAATATTTACACATACTTAACTAAAAAAAAAATTTCTCAAAAAAACCCATTCACCTTAAAAGCTGAAACAATGAAGAACAAGCATCACCTCCTTGAGAATTGAGGCATTGTTATGAATGAGAAATGAGGCAACTTTACATGTGAGAGAGTAGGAAGTAGAAATGGGTAGGAGTGAGTGAGAGTATATATACATACGTATAACTTAGCAAGAGGGGTTTTCTTTTCTATTTCTTTCTAATTTTAATAAATAAATTTTATTCATTGGACATGGTCAACTCATTAGTTTGCCAACAAGAAAAACAAGTGCATGCACACGCCAGGTTCACCTCCCTTTTTTTTCCTTTTTCTTTTTCTACACGTTCGTTCTGCTATCTTTCTTTTTCGGCTTTTTGACCAAACTGGGTTCCTTTTAGAAACTATTTACCAGTTTAGATATCTGGTGAATGGGTTTTTTTTTTAGAAATAAATACAAGAGAAACCAGGTACAAATTATAATTTCAAGAGGTCACTCTCATTATATTATATATAATACAAGAGAAACCGCGGTGTCTCCATAATCAGGTCAGGTATGTGCAAATATCTGGTTAATTCAGTTCATTATCTGGTGAATGAGTTTTTTTAGAAATAAAATTTTTATTTTTTTAAAAAAGTCAAATAAATTTTTTTGGTTAAGTATGTGTAAATATCCGGTGAATCAGGTACAAATATCTGATGAATTCAGTTCATTATCTGGTGGATGAGTTTTTATAAAAAAATTTTTTATTTTTTTAAAAAATTCAAATAATTTTTTTTATAAATAATTTTTTTTATCTTTTTAAAATAGTCAAAATTAAAAAAAAAAAAAAAAAAAAAAGGAAAAGGGGCTGCCTGCTACAGTAGCGCTACAGTAGCACTACTGTAGCTGGCGGGGGGAGGACGCCACTGCCTTTGGCGCCTCCCCTTTTAATGTTTTTTTTATTTTATGAAACAGTAGGCGCCAACTGCAGTGGCGCCTTCAAAGGCGCCATCTGTCGGTCATCTGCGCTGACCCGTCAGACCCAAAAATAATAAAATATTCAAAACGACCCCCCATTGGTAAATAGTTTCAGAACAACCCTAAACTGGTAAATAGTTTCTAAAAGGAACCCAGTTTGGTCAAAAAGCCCCATTTCATGGAGAAATGTACAGTTCCAGTCCTTAAAATCTTAGCCCTACACGTGGCAATGGACAAAATCAATGACTCACAATTTTTTCCATTTATTTTATTATTTTATTAAACTAGAAATTAGAAGGAAAAACCCTTATTCTCTCCCACTCCCCCAATCCTTCGTCCCTCTCCCCCATTCAAAGTTCCTACCAAACTCTGGCATCCACTATTCCGCCTCCCTCCGCCCCGGACCGACCCTTTTCCACCGTCGACCACCACCACCCATCCTCCACCTCAGAAACAGTAAAACGACGTCCGAAAATTGAAAATTGAAACAATGATAAGAGGTACACAATCATAAGCATCTTATCAATGGATTATTGTTTCTCCAATGAAAATTGAAAGACATCCACAACACATACACTCATTACAAGAAGGAAACCGAGCAACCTCGACTGGCATCCGAGGGTTACGTAGGCACACAACCCACATTTCATTCACCTGACACAGCGTGTTCTTTGGATCCTGCAGTAGTACTGGGCACTGTTACTCACGCCAGCGCGTGTTTGTGTTAGCACATCTAAGTGCATGTTTGTTTCAGATTTTTGCACCTCAAAATCCAGTTAGAAATCACTATAATTACTTTTGCTTTTTAAATTATTGTTTGGGGTAAGAAATATGGGAACTAATGCTTTGTTTGGTTATGAGAAGAAAATGAGGATAGAGAAAGAGGTGAGGGAGAGAGAAGACGGTAAGAAAATGAGTGAATTTTAAGAGTTGTTTGGTGTAAGAGAAATATGAAATAAAATGAAAAGAAAGAAGATAAATAATGTATTAAAAAATGAGGAAGTATATATAAAATGACACAAATATCCCTCATTTAAAAAATAATATAGCCTTAAATGCAGTTTTCGTCTCCCTATTTTTTCATGAAAATTGTCCCCCCATTTTTTTTTACGCGATTTTGGTTCTCCATTTTTTCAATTTTAGCGGAATTAGTCCCTCCGTCAGAGGGCTGTCCAAAAACTAACGGCAGGTGCCACATGTCATTTTTTGATTGGCCAAAAATTTTTAAAAAAATTGTTGAAAATATTTTGGCTTAAATGCAGTTATCGTCCCCCTATTTTTTCACTCACGAAAATTGTCCCTTTATTTTTTCACGTTCTCGAAAATCGTCCCCTCATTTTCAAAAATTAGTCCTGATTTTTTTCCTGGCAAATGGATTTCTTTTATAATTTTTTTATTATATTATTAAACAAATAAAAAAATACTAAAACTTATAGAGGGTGGGATCGAGGTATCTCTCCATTTGCGCTAATTAGGAGCGACTGACAACAGGAACAATCATCAACCTATCAAACACACCTCTATAGCCAGATGCCTCACCACTCAACTATAAGCCAAGTACCTCTCCGCTAGCATCACAGATCCGGATCTCTCTGCTAGCCTCTCCACCAACAGCACAGATCCAGATCCACCTCAGACGCGAGCTCCGCTGGTTCCGCCACCGCGTCGTCAGCCTCCGTGCTTCTCTTTCGTTCACACGCACAGGTGAATGACAAAGGGGTTTTTGGCTTGTTTCATTCCTGACATTGGGTCTGTAACTAGAACAAGATTCGGGCCTAAAAATATTTTCAACAATTTTTTTTAATTATTTTTTTCCGATCAAAAAATGACACGTGGCATCCCATATGACATGTGTCACTTGTCGTTAGTTTTTGGACGGTCCTCTGACGGTATATTTATGCTGCTGGTGGAGAGGTGCTTGGCTGATAGTTGAGTGGTGAGGCATCTGGCTATGGAGGTGTGTTTGATAGGTTGATGATCGTTCCCGTTGTCAGTCGTTCCCAAGGTTTACAAAATCGGACCGGCCATCGAACCGGTGAAGGCAGCGGTTCGAGGTTCAATTGTCAAACCGAGGTTGAACCGTGGTTGAACCGGTTATAATTAAATAATATTATTTTAATTTTTAATATAATATTTGTAACAATATTAAACAAAAAAACAACATAACAACTAAAATTATTAAGCACAAATTTTTTTATTTTGAAACTAAACTAAATAAATATAAAGATATATGTTAAAATCATCTTCATACGGAAAACAAACCCAAAATCTACAACCAGACCACATATGTTAGAAAACAACAGAATTGGGTTTTGACTAGGATGACCCAAATCCTTTTATACTATTTTTTTTTTAGGAAACCGGTTCAGGCCGGTCCACTACCGGTTTTACCGGTTTTGAACCGATTCTCCGGTTTTCCACCTGCTCAATCTGGGGCGGTTTTCCTCAGAACCGGACCGGCCAAGGTCACGGTTCCCGGTAACACCCGGTCGGACCGGTCCGGTTTTGAAAACCTTGGTCGTTCCTGGTTAGCGCAAATGGAGAGATTGTTGAAAATGGGGGGACGATTTTGAGAAAGTGAAAAAATAGGGCGACGATTTTCGTGAAAGTGAAAAAATAGGGAGACGAAAATTGCATTTAAGCCAAAATATTTTCAACAATTTTTTTTTTTTTTTGCCAATAAAAAAATGACATGTGGCACCTGCCGTTAGTTTTTGAACGACCCTCTGACGAAGGGACTAATTCCTCTTAAATTGAAAAATTGGAGGACCAAAATCGCGTAAAAAAAATGGGGGGAAGATTTTCGCAAAAATGAAAAAATAGGGGGACAAAATCTGCATTTAAGCCAATAATATATTATTTTATTTTACATATCTAATAACAATATATATATATATATATATATATATATATATATATAGTTCCTGCCACGGGTCAGAACCCGGTTTATACTGTTGACCGTAACATATCACAATTGCTTTAGACAAACCCATAAAGGTTCGGCCCAAAACATTGAGCCCACATGAGCGCCTCTGCCGCCAAGCTGGCCATCCTGATATCTCTCGAGGAAAGGAAAAGAGCACTCTACAGCAAATTCCAAAGGAAGATCCGAGAGAGGACTCTCGGTCAACCTGCACATAAAGGAGGAAGGCCACCCTAGTCAAAACCCGATTCCACGGGAGAAACTAGCCTCTCGAACGAATGTCGGGTATCTCAAACGACCATAATACCTTACCTGCTAGAAATACTAAAATACCCTCAGGACAATACACCTCGTTTAGGGCTAGCTGGCAATAAGGACGAACAACTGCTAGAGGGACACACGGGCCAAAAGTATTGGATCCGCTAACATACCGAGAGGGGACCATGTGATGTACGAAGTACTATCCTATATGCTTATAAAAGGGACCTTAATTTGGATGCGGGTAATAAGCATGCAACCTAGAAGGAAGCCTTACCTGACTTACAAAAAACCCTAATCACCAGTAGTCCATAGAATCTTGTTCCGTCGCCGTAACATATATATAATTTTTATGAATATGTTAAAAAAAAAAATATTTTATACTAAATATTTCTTCAAATATATTTTTGAATTTCATCCAGGAGGATCTGGATCCTCTTCTTGATACTTGGTTGTTGTAATTGTAACTCAATATTTTTGAAAGAAATTTCCTCTTTCAGGAAATTGATCTGGTTGATTTTATGATGGAGGAAATTTAAATCCCTAATAATAGGTTACCTTAGAGCTTCTCACACTAAACTTATCTCTCTAAAACTTCGAATAACTAACATAAGAGCCGGAATTCTTATTTAAAGAGACTAAAAATTACTATTACAACAGTATCAATAAACTTGACATATACTATTGCAATTATTGGTGAACAGTACCGGTAACTTGACTAGAATTGTTGCGATTAGTGTTGAACAGTACCGATGAGAAAACTGGAACTATTCATGCTGGTAATTGGAGATAAGATAAATGATCGTTCATGACTTTATCTTCCAAACCCTTCTGCCCTCAAAATTGTTGAAACTAATGCATCCGACATTGGTTATGGCGGTATTGTAAAACAAAGAATTTCAGAAAAATAACATATCATTGCATATACTTCTAAACACCGGAATTATGCACAACAAAATATTCTACTGTCAAAAAAGAGATTTTGGAAATAGTATTGTGTATGTGATTTCAATGAAATGTGTAATAGCCTGATTTTAATTATGTTGTTCAACCGGTTAAAATATAATTAATTATATTTTAATTTAAGAGTTAGAAAGTGTTTTGATTAAAATAAAATCATATTCATAGTCTACTTTATGGTAGAGGATTACGGTAAAATTTTCGGTTGAAAATTCAGACGAAAGTCGGTCTGCGTTTTCACTGCCGATACAAGTTTACTGTACAGGAAACCTAATTTTGACCCGTGAACGAGACGGTTAGTGTTTTTAATATGTTTTCTTTAATTTTGGTTATTTTGAAAATTCTCATTAAAAAATAGAATATAATATTTTATTCGGGCGAAAACGTCCGAAGAATTACGATCGGAAAATACAACCGGGTACGAAATGGAGCAGATTAGGGAGCACAAAAGAAGTGAAGTGACTTGATGGGACTTTATGGAAATAGGTTATGATACACTCCAAAAGTGTAATCATCACACTTTTCAAATTATAACATATTATATTATAAAAACCTATTTTTCTCTATCTTCTCAAACCAAACAAGGCATAAGGTCAAAACTTGCTCTCCAAACTCATTCCTCTCTCCTCAATTTCGTGTCACTTTCTCCCTTCTCTATATATACACCTCTCATTTTCACTCCATCATCTTCCTTCTTCAAACTCCATTAAACATTCATCTTCTTCTTTTCTCTTGAAAGTTCAAGCTCTTAAAGCTTTAGTTTTTAGTCATCTTTTCTACTTAAGTTCTTCATTAAAGTTCTTCCTTACACTAAGGGTAATGCTATCATATGAATCTTTTTTAAAGTTTCATCTTTTATTTCTTAGTTTACTTTATGTGTTCTTTATATGTTTTAAACTTCTAAAATCTCTCTAAAATGGTAGAAAACTCCTTTTGAGTTGAAACCACTTTCTATAGTCTTGTATTAACTTATATTTTTACATACTAAGAGGTTGTGTAAAACAATAATCTCTACCTATCTCTTCCAATGAAGGCCGAATGCTTGCATTTGTGACCTAGGAAGTTTTTGTTTCAACTTTTGGAATATGATCATGTGTTTGAGTTTCTAACTATTCATTGATCTTAAATCTATAAATATTGAAAGTTTTGATAGCTTGTTCCTATGATGACCGGAAATATGAATAAGTAAGCCTATGATACTATGTTTCAACTTTCCAAGTATGATCATGGATTTAGAACTCTTAATACCTTGTGATTCTAAACCTAAGAGTTATTGTTAAATAAAGAATATTTTCCTCATCATCCTATGATGGTCGAAACTTAGAGTTTAGGTGCTAGGATATTTGAGTTTTTATTTTTCCAAAATGATCATGGACTTGAGCTCCATAAGATATTTGGATGCTAAATAAGAGATTGGAAAGTTTAAGGATTCCTAACTTGTTTATTCTATGTTATTAAAACTAGGATGCATTACCTTCATTTTTCCAAGATGATCATGGACTTGAGCTCCATAAGATATTTGGATGCTAGGTCTAAGAGATTGGAATGTTTAAGTTTCAATTGTTTTCCAAGATGATCATGGATTTGAGCTCCATAAGATATTTGGATGCTAAGTCTAAGAGATTGGAATGTTTAAGTTTCCATTGTTTTCCAAGATGATCAGGGACTTGAGCTCCATAAGATATTTGGATGCTAAGTCTAAGAGATTGGAAAGTTTAAAGATTTCTAGCCTATAAATCCTATGAAGGCCGAACCTAGAAGGTTATGGACCCAGGATACTTTGTTCTTATTTTTCCAAAATGATCATGGTTTTGAGCTCCTCAATACATATGGATGCTAAACCTAAGAGATTGGAAAGTTTAAAGATTTCTAGTCTATGTTGTAATACAAGGCCGAAACCTACCCTAAGTGGTTGGATGATTTTTATTCCATGTCTTCAAGTTATAGCAATTTATCTAAGTTACCTAGAACCTAAGTGATAGGTATCCAAAGGCTTATGTTGACAAAAGAATCCTAACTCTAATTTGAATTAAATGGCCAAACCTAGCCTAAAGAGAACATAGATGGGTTTGTTTGATTTATTGGTTATTATGTTGACTGGTTGAAGGTGGAGTTAGTACTTTGTGGTGTGACAACGAGGAGCTTCGAGTTAGGGAGTTCGGCGATAGTCCATGTGGGGGAAAGAACCAACCTATCGTCGGAATGGATAAGTAGTAGATTATATAATAATTGTGTAGGGCGACCTAAACCCTACTAGTAGTCGAGTAATCGACAAGACCAAAATCACATTGGAAACCTTTTCTGAAAAACTAATGGCGATTCGGGGATTGTAGGTTTATCGATATTAGGTTGATTTTATATTGTTGATGGTTTATTTGATTTCATTACCTTTATTGAATTGATTTTGTGCTATGATTGGTGATATGGGAATATTTTGATTGATATTGTGTTACGCATGATCTGCCTGGTTTGTATTATTATGCTTAGTGGTTTTTAAGCAAAGATATATATCTTGTCTAAGAGATGATTGTTTTGGGTGTGAGGATAGTGATGATTTAGAAGTGCCTAACCTAGATGGTCTATGTTAAAGAGGTGTTATGGCATAGAATATGTATCAAGTTCTAATGGAAGGTTAAGGCACTAGGATGTTGTTAAAACGGGTTGGTGAGATTCAAGTATAGGTGTTGTTGTCCACAACCATGTATTGGTAATATAATACATAAGGACCAAAGTGTATTGGTAATATAATACACAAGGACATCTGTGTATTTGTAATATAATACACCGTGTATTGGTAATATAATACACGTAAAACACTTCTGTGTATTGGTAATATAATACACTGTGTATTGGTAATATAATACACGTAAAAATCAAGAGTTCTCACGAGATCACTTCCACCTTAGGGAATGTGGGTGGAACACCTTAACGGGAATGGAGGTGTGCAATAGGTGGAACATCCTAACGGGAATGAGGGTGTGCCCCGATGCAAGTGAGGGAAGGTAACAGGGGTGGTAGTGTCCACGATAACGTAAAGACATGGTGACAGGATTAGAGAGGTTACGTTAAAATAACGTGTTAGATTGCCTGAGAGTAAGGGTAGTGGATGATATATATTAACTTGAGGATGATTCGTTAGTTATGTGTGTTGATTGTCTGTGACAATTACTGTATAATGTACTATGACTCTTTTTCGCTTTTTGATGATAGAACTGCTTCTTATCCCCTATGTTTCTGTATTTTTTGTGGGTTACTTTGGTTTACGTTAGAAGACCCGATGGAGGGTTATGTTGCTGAGGAGCTGGACGGAACTCTGAATGAAACAGAGATTGCTGAGGAGTTGGATGGAATTCCTTACGAACCAGACGCTGGGGGTCGAGCCGTGATCCATGGCGATTAGAGTATAGACATTATGGTCAGTGTGTCTAAGGAGCATTTTTATATTTCCGCTAAGTATGTCTGTTTTTAAGTTTATGCATGTAAGGGATCCTACTGAGAGGATACCCTCAACAGTGTTTTGGTATTGTAATGAACAATTAGGTGTGTATTTACATATGTTAAAGTTGTTGTGTTTTAAATTTGCAGAAGTTATATGATAATTAAATAAGTTTTAATTTTTATGTATTTTCACGATAAGCGTGCGATTAAGAATTGATTTAAGAAGGTAATTAATCTAATAAAACACTGGGGCACAACGGGGTGTCTCAAAATGCAAATCCCTACCAAGGCTAGGTCAATTCAAATGAATCATGAACTTCTTCAATACTGTAAAAAAGAGATCAATGATCTCTTAAAGGAAGGATTAATTAGAGAGAGTAAATCTCGCTGGCCGTGTTCTGCTTTTTATGTTAATAAACAAGCAGAAATTGAAAGAGGAACACCTCGCTTAGTGATTAATTACAAACCTTTAAATCAAGACCTTAGGTGGATATGATCTCCAATTCGTAATAAAAAGGATTTACTTAATCGACTAAGCTCTGTAAAAGTTTTCTCTAAATTTGATATGAAGTTTGGTTATTATCAGATAGAAGTCAAAGATAGTGATAGTTATAAAACAACCTTTAATATTCTCTTCGAGCAATACGAATGGAATGTAATGCCCTTTGGCCTTAAAAATGAGGGATGACGAAATTACAGGAAGGGAGAAAGGGGATAAGAGCAGGATGAGAAGTAGGAGATTTGACGGGGATTTACAATATTAAAATAAATTAATTAAAAAATGCATATTAAATTATAAAACATAAAACGAAAATAATAAATGCATAAATTTAAAGCATAAAACCCAGAAAGGCGGTTGAACCTGTCGAGATTTGGACAAATAAAGTAAAAAAGAAACCGAAGCAGAGGCAGAGCCTCACTAGGACCGGTGGTGGGAGATGAGAAAGAAATTGGAGCGGAGACAGAGCCTTACCAGGACCGGTGGAGGGAGATGAGAGAATTAATATACCATGTATTTTTATTGAAATACTACGGTATTACAAAACAAGATTAAAAGATTGGAGAAGAGGGAGAAGGGGAGCTGAGGAGCACTGACAAGATCACTCAAAACCTTGGAGCTTCTCACACTAAACATATCTCTCTAAAACTTTGAATTCCTAACATAAGAGCCGGACATCTTATTTATAGAGACTAAAAATTACTACAACAACAGTGCCGGTAACTTGACTATAACTGTTGCGAACAGTGCTGAACAGTGCTGATGAGAAAACTGGAACTATTCATGCCGGTAATTGGATTGAGTTTGCTTGTCGAGTGACTAGAACTATTCATCATCACTCAAATTGCCTGTTGTGTCTATCCCATAACAATCATCTTCATTTTGATAAAATAGGTCAGAACATTGACATGTATCCTCTTCGTCTTCGTCTTCATCAGACTGGGGGAGCTTTTGTTTGGATGCAAATTTTGATGAAGAGTTTATCTCCTCCTTTGCCAATTTTAAGATAGTCTCCATATTCTGTAGAAAACTCTCCTATGATTTGGATCCTGCCAGAATTGAGACAATTTGTGATCTCTAATTTAGAAATTCACATATTTATGGATTGGCTGCTTTCATCCATTTTGGATTCTACTGAAACCATATTTTGACATTGTCATTAGTAGCCACTGTATAGTTGAATTGCGACCACCACTTGACATATGCAGACCTTTGGAGAAGAGGCAAAATACCAGGGTAAAGATCCGGTTTTTGGCATTTGTATTGCTAGCTAAACACCCGTACCTGGGAGAATTTGGAGAAAAATATTAGATTTGTCGGGAAAGGACTTTCCTTGATATCAAAATATTTTTCAAATGTTTTGTATCCTTCCAAAAGATCAGAGGGAAGGATCTGCTTGATTGGACCAAAGAATTGGCATCAATGGATTAACCAATGTGAAAATTTATAATTGACATTCTTCTTGAAATACATCAACCAAGAATGTCTATTTTGATTGTTTTGGTACCAGAAAACATTACACCAAGATGTCTGATAATCCTAATAGTTAAATCCAATGGGATCAAAAGTTTGAGAATTTTTTTTGCAAACATTTAAATTTTTTCCAAATTGTTCAGGTGTTAAAACCTTTAGAATTTGGAGAGTTGAGTGAGTGTATGTTGATTGATCTTTGGGATCTCGATAGTGTTTAATCGAGACTGAATCAATATCAATCAATATAAACTCATAAAAATTCCTGCTTTTGTTAGTTTGTGTTGGTTTAAAATGAAAACCATTTGGAAATATTTTGCCTTGGAGTTTGTTAGGGTTGTTGTCCCAGAATGATGGTTCCATTTGGACAACAAATTGTGTTTGTTTTTTTGCAACACAATGAGTTTCTGGGGTTTGGGTGGTGTCGGCTGATAATCTTGTATCTGGCTCAACAACATTTATAGGGATGACTGTTTGGGCTAATTCTTTGATTAAATCTTTAAGAAAGGGTGGAGAATATGATTCTTGCTCCACTCTGTCTCCCCAGGTTCCTTTTGGGAGTTTGGTTAACCCTTGATTTTCAAAGGCTAAAAGAGTTTGAATGGGAATACCATAGTCTTTTTTAGATTGTTTGGTTGTTTGAGTTTGCTGGGTTAATGACCCAGGTTGTTTGGTTGTTTGTTTCTGAGTAGATGACTCAGATTGGGTTGATGACCCGGATTCTTTAGGTGCAACATGGTGTTGGAGTCCCGCGAGGACTAATTTTCCTTTAGCCTTCCCCTTTGAAGATGAAGTTGTTGATTTTGGCATCTTTGCCTCACACTCACCTTCCCTGTAAATATTCACGAGTAAGAAAATCAGTAAGAGAAATGGAAGAGCCTATAAGAAATTCAATTTGAAAATTAAAAGCACTAAGAATTGCTTGCCATCTAGCAAAAATTTGCTTTGATGCTAAATTTTTAACATCTTTTTGTAAAATATCTTTTGCTGATTTACAATCTACTCTAACCAAAAAAAATTAATTGAGTATATCATATTGAAATTTTGAAATGAACAATACTATTGCCAAAATCTCTTTTTCTGACATTAGAATAATTTTGTTGTGCAGAATTCAAGTGTTTAGAAGTATACGCAATTATATGTTCTTTTTCTGAAATTCTTTGTTTCAAAATACCGCCATAACCAATGTCATATGCATCGGTTTCAACAATTTTGAGGGCAGAAGGGTTTGGAAGATAAAGGCATGGAAGATCCTTTATCTTAGCTTTGATGATCTTGACAACCTTTGTATGCTCGTCTGTCCAAGGGGGTGGATCCTTCCTAAGACGATTGTGTAAAGGTTTGATGATATTGCTAAGATTTGGAACAAAGTCAGCAACATAATTCAAACATCCTAAGAATCTTTGGAGTTGGGTTTTATCTATTATTTGGTCTGGAAATTTATCCGGGAATTCAATGGCTCTACTTATCGAAACAATGGTTCCTTGATAAATATTATGACCAAGAAACCTGATTTTTGTTTGAAATAGACTGACTTTGGATTTAGAAACAGCTAAACCATTTCTCTTAATAACTCATATGAAGATATTAAGATGTTTGAAATGCTGATCGATAGATTGAGAAAACACTAAAACATCATCAATGTAAACAAGTGTAAAACTTGAATAAGGATTGAAGATCTCATTCATAATTTTTTGAAATTCTGAAGGAGCATTTTTAAGGCCAAAGGGCATTACATTCCATTCGTATTGCCCAAAGGGAACAATAAAGGTTGTTTTATAACGATCACTATCTTTGACTTCTATCTAATACTAACCATGATTCATATCAAATTTAGAGAAAACTTTTGCAGAGCTTAATCGATTAAGTAAATCCTTTTTATTAGGAATTGGATATCTTATCCACCTAAGGGTTTGATTTAAAGGTTTGTAATTAATCACTAAGTGAGGTGTTCCTCTTTCAATTTTTGCTTTTTTATTAACATAAAAAGCAGAACACGACCAGGGAGATTTACCCTCTCTAATTAATCCTTTCTTTAAGAGATCATTGATCTCTTTTTGGCAGTATTGAAGAAGTTCATGATTCATTTGAATTGGCCTAGCCTTGGTAGGGATTTGCCTTTCATTGAAATCTTGTTCATAAGGCAAATCTACAGCATACTTCTTTCTGTTCCAAAATGCATTAGGCAAATCAGAACATATAGGTTTTTGAATTTCATCCAGGAGGATCTGGATCCTCTTCTTGATACTTGGTTGTTATAATTGTAACTCAATATTTTTGAAAGAAATTTCATCTTTCAGGAAATTGATCCGGTTGATTTTATGATGGAGGAAATTTAAATCCCTGTTAATAGGTTTCCTGATGAAGGGAAAGACTATCTCTTTTCCTAGATGTTGGGTTATTACTCCATGATGTGTAATAGAAAGTGGAAAGAGTGACCCTATGAACGGTGTTCCGAGAATCACTTCATTTTTTAGATTTTTAACTAATAGAAAAGGGGTTTCAACTCGGAGACCTTGATTTTCTATTAATGCTTTTGACAACTTATAATTATTTCTAAGTTTAGAACCATTAGCCGCACTTACTATTTCTGAAGTTTTTTCAAAGTATTTGGTAGGAATTAATCCTTCCAAAATACAATTTGAATTAGCACCTGTAACAAAAAGTGATGTGGTATCAAGAACAAATTCTCCAATAATGATATTGATCTTTATATAAAACTTTTGGATTTTTAATTGGTTAACTAAATTCAAGAAAGTGTGATCATCTTCTAAATCGTTGTTTTCCTGAATTCTAGTAGGATTACCTTGCTCATCATTCTTAATGATACTAGACTCAGGTTTCTCTCCTTTATCAGATTGGGATTCATCGGATTGATTTTCTGCTATCTGAGATAGAATCATCTTATGAAATGCTTGTTCTTGTTTTATTTCTTTTATCTCTTGTTTCAGATTCTTGATCTCTTGTTGGAGATCTTGAATTGTTATGGGTTTAGTTTGTTGGGCTTCAAGTCTTTTAAGGATTGCCTTAGAATCAAAACGATCCTTCACAATGACTTTTCCTTTCCCCTTGGAATCTCTTTCCATCAATGATTCCATTGAGGATTTTAGTTTATCAAGATACTTTCTTCTTTCTTCTGGATCAGACATTGAATTAATCACCTCAAAAATGAGATCTTGCTCCTTAATGAGAACATTAATTTCTGGTGATGGATCAGAACTCTGATTATCAATATCATCTTGTTGGATTTGATTAAGATCTTCAGAGTAATCACCATCTGATTCATCTGAAGTGTCTGATTGGATTAAAAGATTATTCAGTTGGTCCTCAACTGATGGTTCAAGATTTAGGGCTTTAATCTTTTTCTTAAGCCTAAAGTATTTACTGATATGGCCGGGTTTGCCGCAATTATAACATATAATCACTTTTTTAGAAGACTTATTTCCAGTTGCTGGTTTTGGCTTAAAATCTGGTTTAGATTTTCTATAATACTTATATTTCTTAGTATACCTAGTATACTTAAACTTTTGGGGTTTATCTTCTAGTTTGGTGGAAGATCTGGGCTTATCTTTTGGACAAGGTGGTATACCAAATTGTTGGTAGAAGGATCCTAAATCCTTTTTGGCTGCTTTCTCTTTCCTGAATTGATCACGGGCTTTGTCTTCCATACAAAGTCTCGCTCCTATTTTTTGGGTAACAACAATGAGTTGTCCATAACTCAGTTGCTCATATGCAATATTTCCATCTGGAAATTGAACTATAAGTTCATCTTTAACAAGATCTCCTAACGATGTTGGGAGACCAGCAATGAATTTTTCTTTCCAGAATTTATATTGACAATCTTCCCTAGTGTAAACCCTTGTTAGGAAAGTATCTTTATACCACCTAAAATTGGATAATGATCTGCACTTAAGATTTGACAATAAATTGGTAGACCTATCTTTCCGGGTAGAAGGGTTACCCATAAAATGTCCACATATGGAAAAGATTAAGGTGTTGACAGCATCCGGAATTGTTTGGCCATCACTGGTGAGAACCGGAGTCTTGTCTGCATAAATTTTGATAGCAGTAAAAATTTGCTCTTTCTTTTCTTCTGAGAAAGAGTGATCCCACCATCCTTTTAATTGTCCTGTAAACCCTGCAGCTAAAATATTGCAAATGGCTTCTTCTAAGCAATCATTAGCCGTTTAATATGTTGTAGCCATCATTATCATATGCTGCATTGTGGTTAAGATCTGGTATTCTGTTTGACCATCTATGTTCCATTCATAGATGTTATTTGCATTAAAGCTTTTGAAGACTGGAGCCATTTCCTCAAGAAGCAAATCTAGAGGGGTTGCCCTAGGATAATAAAGCTTTGATGGTTTTTTCCAGGATTGACTAAAAACTGGATTAAGATTGATTGGTGGATTTTGCAATACTTTTGGTTCCGTAGTAGTAGCCTCAGATTGTTTCTGAACCACCTTCATTTATGACATTTATGGTTGATCCTTTGTTTCTTATTATGCCTCCTGGAGGCGGTGTTTCTGGAACAACTAGTTATTTTAATTTTTCATTAACTATTTCAATGAACTCCTCCTTTTTTTCCTTTTTTAATTCAGGATTGTTAAGAAGTTTCAAGCTTTCTTTGACCTTCTTATTAACTTTGAAAGGCTTGAATAACAGTTTTTCTAAGGGACTATCTTTTTTACTTTATGAAGTAGATACATAAGCAGATGTATCTTCCTTAATTAATCTAGCCCCTAAAACATGTAGGTATTTATTCGTGTAGTTTGATTGCTCCATTAATTTATTAATGTCTTAAGCTGAGATTGCTTCATCGATATTTTTTTGTGTTTTGAAATGAGCGACCATAATTGGTGTATTAGTGCCGGGATCCTTAACACTAGGGAGTTGGAAAGAGATATTTGGAGGTAGCTCTATTTTAACCAACTTACCATTTTTAAAATGTCATACTGTAATGACATTTGTTGTCTTATATGCAACTATCTTTGTTTTCCAAGGATAGTTAATTGAATGTTTGACTGCATAAGCATGAAACCAGTCAAAAAATGGGATATTTGTCTTAACGTTGTTAAGAAATTGATAATATTTTTCCTGAATGTTGGACCCGTTTGTTCCCTGATATTCTTGTAAGAACCACTCTCTTTGAGGTTTCCATTCCTCAGAGTAAAAGTCATTCCTAAGAGATTCTTTATCTACAATGAACTCACACATCATTATACGATTCATTCATGGAGGAATAGGTTGGAGACTTAAATAATCGTTGATATATATATATATATATATATATATATATATATATACACCATCCAGCCCCCACATTACTTCCTCTTCCCCACACCCCACTTACCCCGTCCGTCCTCTCCCTACAACCAGATCCACACTGTTCTTCCCCCACAAATCGAAAAAATCATTTTATTGCAAAGATAAAACTTGGACCGAAAAAGTTGAAAGATGTGAGATCGTGAGATCTGAGTCATTTTATGGTAGAAGTTGTAACGTATTTTCTGGTATGGTCAATGGTGGTGTGGGTTGCAGCATCACCCACAAATGGATTCCTCTTACCTGAAAGCTAAGAAAACAGTGAGGGTAAAATTGTCATTCTACTTGTAACCATAAAAAAAAAGTCGTCACTCTACGGGTGCGTTTGGGTAAATAACTTAATTAAGAGCTTATCACATAAGACGTTATTGCATGAGAGCTTATGCCATAAGCACTTAAAAAAAGAAAAAGAAGGAAAGGGGCATGAGAGGATTCGAATAGTGATAAACACGGAGATGGTGTTTAATGCATAAGCTCTTATGATAATTCCATGTTTTCTCCCATAAGGTGACTTATGAAAATAAGTCAAAACTCCTTATGGGATGTCATAAGTTATTTTTATAAGCTCTCCGCAAACACACCTGCATAAGAGCATGTCATCGGATAAGTCAAAATGAAACTAAATAAGCTCTTCCAAACACCACCTACTTCCTTCACATTTTCTTCTCAAATCTGGGAAAAAAGATTTACCTAGGTCCCGCCATTGTTTTATTATTTCTCAGCCTTTTCTCTTCACTTCCAAATGAGAGAAAATCTCTCTCTCTCTTCCTTTTCTCCTCCCTCTGCTTCTTTCTTCTCATCTTCTCTTCCAACAAACGGAGTGTAAAAGTGTGTTTGAATGGGTTGGGAATTGATTTTGGGGGAAGTTGGTAAGGGGTCGCTTTTCAATTTGAGTTTCAAACGGAGAAAGCATTTTTACGCCTATGCAATTCCAACTTGATTTTGTCATTTTTATAATGTTTGATTTATATATCAATTGAGAAATAGAAAATGTATGTTTAGAGAAAGTATTTATATAATTTTTTTTAGACAAATGCATTTTTGAGATTTTTCAACGATAAACTTAACCAAACATAGACTTATTTTCCGAAATTTAGGATTAATTAAACTTAGGCTTTGGATTAAAGAAAAAATCATTTCTTTTACGTTTGTTAAAACTTGATTTGAGTTTGTTAACTATTATTTTTATCCTATTATTCTTATAATGAATCAATTTGCATACTCTTCTAAAAATTAAAGAACAAATTGGTAATTATATATATTTAGAGTGTGTTTGGTAAGCTGAAAAAATAGATTGTGTTGATAATCGATTGTATGTATAATTGATTATTTTTACAATTGACTATAACCAGAATTTATTTTGGTTTGGATATGTTTGCTGAAAATCAATTTTAAGATAATCTATTTTATTTGGATGATGAAAAAAAAGTTACATAGTAAATAAGGAAAAATTGTATGAAGGTATTTGTTTATAATAATGTTAAATAAAAGAAGAGAGATAAAGGGCATTATGTGAGGGTGAGAGAAAAAAGTTTTTTGCCCAAAAAATAACATTGTTTTTAGATGGAGACAAAAGATTTTTTCTCAAAAAAAAAAACTTTTTTAAAAATTTAAGCTAGATACCAAACATATTAATCTACAGAACAGATTTCATGATAAAAAAAAAAGTCGAGAAATGAAAAATCCATCTTTTCCTAAACACGTTCTTAAAAGTTGATTCAAATCACACGATTCAAAATTATTCATTACATCAAAACTAATATTGTTAACAGTAAAGTATGTAAGCACAAATCTATTAAGTAATATCAACTCACTTTTAGTTAAACTGCGATTTATAAAAGTCACTTCATCAAAATTTAAATTTTCGCATGAGTAACATATTCTTCCTCTCGTGGATAAGTAGCTCTTTCATGTGTCACCATTCTGATAGAAGCTTGTCAGTTTATTCCCCAAAACCTGCCTAGCCATGGAATATCGTTTTGAAGCTTGAATTTAACCATGGTTAATTAATCTGAAACGAGAATAAAAAGATATAAGCCTTTTTATATTATTTAAGTTGTTGTCATTCATTATCACAAGGAAGATCATTGATTAGATGGAAAATAACATTAAATATATATGTATATTTTTATGATTTTGTTATAAATAAACTACATTTATTTTTATATATTTACACTTTTTACCAGATAAACATAGTTGAGCGGGGTGTAATTGCGGTATAATCAGTCTTATATTAAGAAAATTGCAATGCAAGTATGGGATAGAATATATAAATATTATAAAGCAAAAATCATGTGTGGAAACTTTTGTCACATATCATTTTTAGAATCACTATAAAAATTAATTTCTTTCAACAATTGGCAAAACTTTCTTCTTTTAGAAAATATATATTTATATTTATATATATTTATTTTTAAAATCTAAATTATAAATTGTCAATATTTCTTCACCCATGTATTGATATCGAAGATTATCAATCATTTTCAATATAATTAATTATTTTAAAGTAATTAAAAATTAATTGTTGTACATGAGTCTTTCCAATGTAATTTACTTAAAACATTAATTTAATATTTTTAATAATTTAATTAATATGTGAGTCGTTAAAAAGGTAAGTTTGTTTTATAAAAAAGAGCTAAATGCTAATAAATAGTTTTAAATAGAGATTATTTCCAACATCTCATTGAAAATATGAGTACTTTGATAAACAAAATTTCATTATTGTTTTCTTTGTGTATTATTTAAATTATTTTCAGTATCCGAGATTTAATAACATTTTCAACAGTTTTCAATTACTTATCTAATTCCAATAGCGATTATCATTGCATGCTTTGCACTATGCCACTACCTTTTCCCAATGCGTTGGATAGATCAATGGTCACACAAGATAAATAATCCTTCATCGTTTTATTGCCTTTTTTCTATATATGTGAAGGAGAATATATTAAGAACTTCCGTTGTTGTGGACTTGTGGTTATACCGTGTATATGTATTTTGTCTCTTCATTCTATATTCATCTCTGTTTTCTATTTCACTTGCTCACATTCGCTGGTGGAGACCGTGTTACAACTTTGTTTGTAGCAAAGACCATGGTAAGTAATTTCCAATTTTCTTGCATTCTTGGAAAAATCGTAATTTCGAGTTTGACGCTATCTCTTTTATCATTTTCTCAGCTAACTTATGGGTTCTATCTTCTATTCCACCGCACCTCCACCTCCACGCCATACACAACTCATCCTTTTCCTGGAGGTTTCTATTTTCTGCCATCATTATTAATTTAAGATTTTCAATTTATTTTTTATTTAATTTATATTTTTTTTATTTATAATCTATTTTATTATTCATGTTTTCTAATTATGGTTGTGGAGAAAAAAAGAGAGACAAGCTTAGGCTCAAATGTTATTCAATTTTCGATTGATTATAATTATTCTTTTAAAATTTTACAACCATAAATGGTAATATAATATCTACACTTTTGTTTTCATCTTTTTGATATATTTGTGCATTCTAGAAATGTAGGATTTACAGTTTTTCTTTAATTTCTAAGATATAAATTTTAACACTAGAAATTTGATAAACCTTTTCGATTTTTCTATCCTATGCAACCTTCCACATGTTAATATAACAAAAATATAAATATTGTGTTAAAAGTTGTCTATTCAATTCCTTGAAAGTTTAAAAGTTACTCTTTTCAATACAATATTTTTATTTTATGATTCCTTAACATGTGCAAAATTGCATAGGTTAAAAAATCGATATCTTTCAACTTTCAGGTTTGATTTTTTAAAGATTGATCTAGAAGTGGAATCAATCTCTATCAAGTCCCTCCTGAAGTTGCTAAAATTGGTTTATTTTTGGAAGTGGAATCCATCTGTAATAAAATGAAGGTAGAAGGTAGTAAGAAGTAAAAGATACATGCAGCATAGGAAAACTCGACACAACATGTATTGGAAATGTATATTGAGCAACTATAAGGAAAAATAAATATTTTGAAGCACGTGTGTAGATTGATCTGAAAGATTATTATTTCCATTTTGTTGGATTTAATTATTATTATACCCAAAAGCTTTTTATTGTGCATCTGTTTATACCGAAGAAATGTGTTTGTGATTGTCTGGATACTATTTTTTTTATTTACATTATGCTATCTTTTGATTTTTATAACCCATGTTGCAAGGTTCATCATCACAAATTATTTAAATATAACTTTTTGTTTCATTTTATGTAAGAAAAAAATATTGCGTAAGGAATTTTTATTGTGAGTCCATTTGTGGCTAACACGCCTTCTATTCTTGGAAAACCACTTGTCTCTATTAATGTTGACTTACAGGAAAATTTGAAGTTGTTTCCGGTGTTTTATTGAACTATTTTTCTAATTTGTGCAACCTTACACATGTTTAAAAATAAAATAAAAATAAAAATATTGTAATGAAAATTGTGTATTCAATACATTAAAAGTTTAAAAGTTACTCTTTTCAATATAGCATTTTTTTAACGTGTGCAAGAGTGCACATATTATCGTTCCATACATTGGTAAAAAAAATGGAAAAATAAAGTACGAAAATGAAAAGAACACAACTCTTGGATGGAAAAATAGTAAGTGAATGTGGGAAAGTAAGTGAATTATTCTCGTGCACTGCAAAAAATTTAAAAATAAATACATGGAGTGTAATTGACACAAATCTTGATTGCAAGAACATTAAATGAATTTGAAAAAATGAGAAGATCTATAAAATGGCTTTTGGTCATTGCATATATAAGTCTTCCTATATCATTTATTATAAAAAATATAATTATATTTATATTTAGACTATACAATTACATGACCGAAAATCCTGAACGAATATGCACGGGGTATAAACAATTGATACAAAGTGATATGTGATATTCCTACTTTCTTAGCAAAATAAAAAATATAGGTGTTTTGATTTTCACAATACAAATACATAAGACGTGATAAGTGAATACTATGATATAATATTACTACTTTTTTATTCTTAAAATTTATTACATCTAAAAAAATAATGAACTTTGTGTCAACCTGTATAATTGTTGTAAAAAAATTAATTTATCATATGCTTAATTTTTTTTACTTATATAGAATTGTGTAATATTTAAGTTTTTATATTTATATTATATTATATGAGTTCAAAAATCTTAGATGAATATGTTTAAACTTTTAAAAAAATGTCTGGGTGCTGCAACAATTCTCTTAAACATGCAAAATTCCGAAAACAGAAATAATTTAATGAAGACGTGGAATGGATGGTAAAAAGGACGGGGTATTGAATTAAAACATTGTTCCAATGCATTGAGAAAAAAGTAAAATTTAAAAGACATGGAATTGAAAATACTTAACTCTTGATTGGGAGAATATTAAGTGAATTTGAGAAATTAAGTGAATTGAAAATGAATTGAAAAATAAATACAGTGAGTGAAATTGTGGAAATGACATTGGGACTTGGGAGAACATTAAATAAATTTGTAAAAAATTGAGAAGATGTATAAAATGGTTTTTTGGTATTATAAGTAAATGTCTTATATAGTTTATTGTAAAAAAATAATAATTGATCATATGCTTAAAATATTCTTTTATCTATTTACAATTATGTAATATCTAATATTTATATTGTACCGGGTTGAGAATTTTATATAAATCCGCTTGAGGTACAAGAGCTAATTGTAACAATATGAATAAAATATATAAAAAAATTCATCAAACGTACTTCAATCATTGGTAAACAAGTTTCTAACAAGATTTGTTTATAAAGTAAATGAATACTTTCTACAATTGATAATGTAGTTTTGCATTTTCGAGATAGAATATTTATATATAAACTTCAACTTTTGCAAGTAATTAGTTTGATAGTTTATTTTATTTACGTCTCTTATATTTATTTTCTATTTATATTTATATATAGTTCAATATATATATAGTTCATTCTAGCAATTGTTACATAATATTTTTAATATATAATTTGTGTATAAAATCTATTTTAATAAATATAGTTATAATTTATTTATATTATCAATTTATATTTTCAATATAAAAATTAAATAAACTATATCATTGTGCAGTGCGGAGATACTTAACCCAAACCCCAAATCATGGGAAGAAGAAGTAATGCATGCTCTTTGGTTTCATCATCCTCCGAAATAGCTATAGCTGCAAACATTTCTCATGAATGAATTGCATAACTCAATTTTTTTCTATTTTAGAGTTTAAGTAGGCAATTGACAAAACATTAAATATATTTATTTTGTATGTTTTTCATATCCTTTTGTCAATATTTTGTCTTTATTTTTTCAACAAGTATATAAGGTTATTTGCCAATTTTTATCGTGTTATTATTTTTTATTTTAAATAAATTGATTGTCTTTCAAAACGATAATAATCCATACTTCCTCGATATTCTCAACATTATTTATCCATGCATCGCACGGGTCCATGTCTAGTCTATAATATATCTGTTTTCCAGTCACTTTTGGGGGACATTCTTACACATGTCAATCAAGGAGTAGTCCACCATCAAACATGAATTCAAATATTTGCCATATATAGAAAAGGACTGGCCCGTTTACAATTTCTTCGGCCCAACAACTCCAGCCCAGTGCACTGAAACACTATCTGAAATTTTCAGCAAAAGGATAATTTCAAAATTGAAATCTGACATGGGTAACCGAGTCCATCATTTACCACTTCTTAGACAAGTTTTTCAAGGGACACACTGCTCTTGGGTGGTATTGCACTATTTTGGAAATTTCTTCTCTCTTTTCTCTGCTCTCGGGCACACTCATTCATGGTTTGGTGAAACTCTCTTCTCCCAAACACTCTGGTATCATCTCTTTCCTTCTTTTGATAATCTGCCATTTTAGCAAGGATAGTATATGCATGACAGTTGTTTACAACTCACACCCACACCTTTCAAATTTCATAATTTAAATTTAAATAAATGGTAAACATTGATAAGTCTTCATCATTTTACTCTTCACGATTTCATTTCTCTCAGCCCCTCCCTCTCTATCAGAGTAGTAATATACTCCAAGTGTGCAAATAAATGTAACAGAATTAGTTAGGTAGTTATGGTGCAAGTCAAGCAGTTAGGATGCCAAAACTGCATCAGTTGTAATAGTATAAATACAGTTCTGTAACTGATCAAAAAAACTGATTCATTCTCAAGAAAAACACTTCAATCAATACAATGCACTCTTTTCTCTCTCTCTCACTTGCAGTTCGATTATGGTATTAGTAGCTTTTTTTCTTGGGGCCAAAGCTTTGAAGCTTCAACAATGGCATCCTCACCAACATCCAACCTCAACAATGAAAATCGCTCCGCATCTAACCTCAACAACCTCAGCAATGAAAATCGCACTGCTAACTCAACAATTTCATTCGCACCTTCTATGTCAATCAATCTAGATGACAAGAACTTTCTTCTGTGGAATCAACAGGTTGAAGGAGTAATCGCTTCGCACAAACTACACCGTTTTGTGGTAAACCCTAACATTCCTGCAAAATACAATTCAGAAACTGATAGAGATCTTGATTTAGTTTCAGATGCATATGATAAGTGGTTAGTACAGGATCAAATACTTTTTACCTGGCTGTTATCTACTCTCTCTGATGTTGTTTTACCTAGAGTAATTGGTTGTCGCCATTCTTGGCAAGTTTGGGATAAGATACACAAATTTTTCTATGCTCATTTAAAAGCAAAAGTGAGACAACTTAGATCTGAGTTGAAATCAACAAAGAAAGCTAATAGAACAATCACTGAGTATGTGTTGAGAATTAGGTCAATTGCGGATACTCTAGTTGCAATTGGAGACTCAATCACTGAGCAAGACCAAATTGATGCAATCTTAGAAGGTTTACCAGAAGAATACAATCAATTTGTCATGATGATATATGGAAGATCGGACTCACCCTCACTCTTTGAGATCGAAGCTTTACTCCTAGTACAAGAATCGCAACTGGATAAGTTTAGACAAGAGCTATCAATTTCGAATGTTTCAGCAAATATGGCTCAAGTATCTCAGCCACAAAGTCAAGACAATGCCAATTCAGATGGCTGCTCTCACAGCTCCACCTTTCAAAATAACCTTCAGGTCAGTAATAGAGGAAGAGGAAATGGCAGATTTGGTCGAGGCAGGGGCCGTGGTAGAGGCCATGGGAATCGTCCAACATGTCAACTATGTGACAAGTATGGCCATGATGCCTACCACTGCTGGTACATGTTTTATCAGAATTTTGTGCCAAACCAGAATAATCAGAGTCAACAGACTTACCGAAATAATCAGAATTATCAGAATTATTAGCAGCATTCACAGCAGAATCCTGCAAATCAACACACTCAACAGGCTCAGCCGAGTGCCTTCTTGGCACTGCAAGGCTCACAATCAGCAAATAATCCACAAAACTCACAGAATATGAACTTCTCACAGGTTACCTAGCCTGAACCATATGACCCTCTCCCAAGATGTTGCTATCCCTAGAGGACTTGACTCACAATCATGGTTTTTAGATTCAGGTGCCTCTCATCACCTTACACCAGACATCAACAACTTGCAACAAGGCACCACCTATGTAGGCACTGATCTAGTGCACATGGGAAATGGACAAGGTTTATCCATACACTCAGTTGGTTCATCCAAGTTTCCCTCTCATTTACATCGTAATGTTATGCTTTCCTTAAAACAACTATTACATGTGCCTACTATAACCAAGAATTTGATTTCTGTATCCAAATTTGCTCAAGATAACTATGTATTTTTTGAATTCCATCCTTACTCTTGCTTCGTGAAATCATAGGTGTCTAAGCATGTTCTTCTTCAGGGTACCCTAGGAGCTGATGGCCTATACAGCTTTCAAAATCTGCCTCTGCTCAAGGGACCTTTCTCTCCTCCTGTCAAGTCAAGCAGTAGTGTTCATCTACCCATAGCTTGTACTAGTGTTCAAAACTGCAATTCCAATAGTGTTACTGATATTTGTAGTGATGTGTAAAATTGTACTCAGTCCTCACATAGTACTCAGTCAAGCCCTGTAAATACAGTTACTTCTACTTGGCATCTTAGGCTAGGCCATGCCAACTCTAAGGCAATAAAGAATGTGTTGCAACTGTTTAATATTCCAGTCATGAATAAAACTATCTCTAACTTTTGTAATGCCTGTTGCTTAGGAAAATCCTATAGATTGTATGCCCCTCCCTCCTCTAACACTCATACTACCACTTTTGAACTTGTGCACACTGATTTGTGGGGGCCTGCACCTTTGAACGCGCTGTCGCCACGCGCCAAAAAAACGAGCGATTATAAAATAATGCAGTATAGTGCGACAACTCGGATCGTCTCTCAAGGACTCTTTAGGTGTTGTTATTATTAACAGAAAATTAGTAAAAGTTAGAAATGGGGTTTTGAGATGAAAACTAAAATAAAGAAAACAAAACAGAGCAAAGAAAGAAAATAGAGCAGTTACCAAATAAGCAAAAGCGATTAACCTACTGTTCTCGGTTTCCCACTATCATTGGTTCATGCAAATCCTAAGCAGATACTGATCCTCTCCAGGTTGTAGCAACAATTAACAAACGAAAACCGCTACTACAAATGTATGTTCCTATTCCCGAAATAACAAACGGGGTTAAGCTCTCATGAACAAACGAACATGAATGAACACACGCGAAATAACAAACGCGATTATATATAGGAACATTACATCACCGAAATGAAACAATACCATACTATATATTCCTGAAATAACAAACAGAAACATACAGCATTGCATTGAAAAGAGAAAAGCAAATGAAAGAGGAATCACATAACCTCAAGTGTTAACAGAAACCAATTACAGTAGATTAATCTAGGAGACTAATTCTCCATTACAAAAGTAAAACACAAAAGAAAAGAAATAAACTACTGAAAACTACTACTACTGTCTACCAAAGATTAGCCAAAACTGGCTAACTCTGATTAACTTCTTCAGTTCTGCCTAAAACTGCTTTATATACACGTTTCTGGAATCCAAGTCCTCGCGAGGCGAAGCACTGCTCGCGAGGCGAATAACATGAAAGGTCTGCAACTCTTTGTCTTCTCGCGAGGCGAGCATAGCTTCGCGAGGCGAACGCTTCAAATTCCCAACTGCAACGCCCGTGACCGTCAACACGCCCAAACCGTGATCGTCTCTGACTTTTCATGGTTGGATGACTCACGAGGCGAGCCATTTATTCGCGGGGCGAACCAGAGACTTTGCATTTTCTTGGAACAGTCAGCTTCGGGGTCGCGAGGCGAGCAGTATTCTCGCGGGGCGAGAAACTCCAGAATTATTCCTTTTTATTTACCTGAAAATAGAAAGTAAAAGTAAATACTTTATTCACTCTAAATCAACTTAAAAACAATTTACAGACTCAAAATATTATTTAAGGACAATCAAGTCTAATTTGGGTAGAAATGATATAAAATAAGCACAAAGCCAAGGTCTTTACTAGTTATAAAACCAGTCAAACAGAGGCTCATCAAAATACCCCAAACTTAAACTTTGCTTGTCCCCAAGCAAACTAAAACTCAAAAAATTAAAAAGACTCAAGACATGGCAAGCTTAAGAATTCAATCAACTTTCGCACAAATTTCAAGCAATTTATCAAAACAATTTTTCCTTCAATGTTCCCCCTTTTAAACAAAGTAATCCCCACATGCATTTATTCTAAACAATTGAGAAATTCATCATTCAAACAATCATCAATCCAAGCAGGGGATCTAAGTTACACACAAAAGAGAGATCACCAAATTCAAACAAATGCCTTCCTCACAAGGGAAATTTGTGTTTCACTCAATTGCTCAGTCTGTGTCAGGTTATCCACAATTCACTCAATTTCACTTTTAAGAGCACTTCCCATAAATTTGATTTTCATCTCAAAATGATTCCCACAGAAAACATACAAGCAACATCAACAGGTCTTTTATGGGTTGTAATGGGGCCTGGCTAAGGGTAGGATATACAAAGGAAACTAGGCTGAAGACCCTAGGAACTAAGAGAGCATGAACATTATTTACACTTTGAAATTCACTCAAGTTCCTTTCTCATTTTTCATTTTGCCTTGGGTAGCGACAGCCTTTTTATTTCTTTTTGCATTTTTGCACTTTTATTTTTTTCTGTTTTTCTTTTCTTTTCTTTTTTTCTTTTTTTTTTCTATTTATTTATTTTTTTTCTTTTTCCTAATCCCAAACAACACATTGCACCTTGCAGCCACCCCAAACTTTAGTTTCTTGCACCCATTCTAAGATTACATGCTCTCCTAATCCTAAGATCGGGTTAACATGGTTTTCCAGATTTTTGGGCTTATAACATTAGGTTATCAAGAATTAACAGGCTAATAGGCTCAATGGGGCTAACTAGGGAACATGCATTAGGAATTGGTTATTTTCGGCTAAGTAGTTATTTACAAAGAAAATGCCTAGATCATCTGAAGCAAACACATAATCATGCAAACCAAAAAGAGATTCAATCAAATTCAGGAAAGTGCAATCAAAAAGTGATTCTCACACAGTCAAAAACATGTTGGAGGCTCAAAACCTCACCTGGACATTTTTGCAAATTATTTGACAGAGATTCTATCCCTAGTGTGTGCTTCCTATCACCCCAAACTTATCATAAATCATGCCATCATAATAAAATCTCAAAGTTCAGTTTCAATCACATGGGGATCAATTTTCAAAAAATTTTCAAATCCTAGGGGGGAAACAGTCAACACTATCATGCAATTCATCTATGCAAATTCAACCAAATCCATCAAACTTGCCAATAAAAGACTCAACACACAAATACTCCTGAGCTTCTCAAATTATTCAGGAGCTTTATTAAAAACAAAACAGAAATAAAGCAAGGAAAAGAAAATTAAAAAGAAGAAAGGGTAAGAAAAACTCATTGAAGGGCGGTTCCACCAGGATCCCATTGCTTGTAGCATAAGGCCCACATGGTAGCCAAAGGACTGAAATTCATTCCAAGCCTCCCTAACTTGCAGCCTTTATACGGAAGTGGGTGCTTGACAATCATAATAACCTCGCTGAGTGCGGCGGACTTCTCACTCCCCTTCAGGTCACAGTGGACCTCTCTTTCAACTTTGTCCATAAAATCCTCCCAATAGAATTGGGGCTCAACCTCCTGGACTGGCCAGGGTGCCAAATCCAAGGGTGCAAAATCCAGAGATGGTTCCTCAGGGGGAAGTGGTAAACAGTTAGAGAATGTTACTGGTGTTGCTTCAACTTCTGCAATGTCTTCATCCACTGCACTAACAAAATTTTCACCTGCTATACACGCAGAAATTTCAGCACACACCACACAAGGGTTAGAGTTAGTACATATATTACAAGAAAATGAATCAGAAAAAGTTAGAATGTCTGGGAATTCTTCAATCAATTCATCCACCCCATTACTCTCAACATATTCAATTGTTTTACTTGAATCATCTACTCCCAAAGGTTCTTCTTTATCTTCGAGGCACGGGGAGCAGAGCGTCCTCTTGATCCTCCCGATCTAAGTTTCTCGAACAGAACAAACCTGCAAAACGATCCGCATTTTCTATTTTTCCTGAAAAGTATAAACCTGTAAAACATTCAACACACAAAGCAGTTCCGTCACAATAACAAGCATTAGGATCAGGGGATTCAACACATAAACCATCATCAACAGAAACATTATCATCAGAATTATTATCAAAAGTATTTTCAGGAATAACCATCTGTGAATCCTTATGTTCCTCAAGGGGCTGTGGAGTTCGCATTGCAGCCGAGTTGGCGGTAACTTGATCAATTAGAGCCCACAACTTTTGAGATTCAGCTTGGTCCCTCTGTTGGGCTTCACGATTACTTGCCTCCATTGCCTCCATCCTCTGTTGAAATTCAAGATTGTATGCCATCCGTTGATTGTTCTCTTCCATTTGTTGTAGCATTGAAGCAATCTCATCCAAGGTGCTCTGTGAAGATTCGGAAGGTGCAGAGGTGGTCACTTGGCTAGGATAGTATGGTGGTGGCTCATTAAAACTAGGATAATACATGCAAGGTGGTTCATAATAAACATTAGGCAAATATCCATACATGTAATTATCCATGGCAATCAAACAACCAGACAAGCAGACAAAACTAACTAGAAAAGAGAATTTTTTTTTTCTGCTAATAACAACAAACCAAAGTCCCCGGCAACGGCGCCAATTTTTGAACGCGCTGTCGCCACGCTCCAAAAAAACGAGCGATTATAAAATAATGCAGTATAGTGCGACAACTCGGATCGTCTCTCAAGGACTCTTTAGGTGTTGTTATTATTAACAGAAAATTAGTAAAAGTTAGAAATGGGGTTTTGAGATTAAAACTAAAATAAAGAAAACAAAACAGAGCAAAGAAAGAAAATAGAGCAGTTACCAAATAAGCAAAAGCGATTAACCTACTGTTCTCGGTTTCCCACTATCATTGGTTCATGCAAATCCTAAGCAGATACTGATCCCCTCCCGGTTGTAGCAACAATTAACAAACGAAAACCGCTACTACAGATGTATGTTCCTATTCCCGAAATAACAAACGGGGTTAAGCTCTCATGAACAAACGAACATGAATGAACACACGCGAAATAACAAACGCGATTATATATAGGAACATTACATCACCGAAATGAAACAATACCATACTATATATTCCTGAAATAACAAACAGAAACATACAGCATTGCATTGAAAAGAGAAAAGCAAATGAAAGAGGAATCACAGAACCTCAAGTGTTAACAGAAACCAATTACAGTAGATTAATCTAGGAGACTAATTCTCCATTACAAAAGTAAAACACAAAAGAAAAGAAATAAACTACTGAAAACTACTACTATCGTCTTACCAAAGATTAGCCAAAATCGGCTAACTCGATTAACTTCTTGATTCGCCTAAAACTGCTTTATATACACGTTTCTGGAATCCAAGTCCTCGCGAGGCGAAGCACTACTCGCGAGGCGAATAACATGAAAGGTCTGCAACTCTTTGTCTTCTCGCGAGGCGAGCATAGCTTCGCGAGGCGAACGCTTCAAATTCCCAACTGCAACGCCCGTGACCGTCAACACGCCCAAACCGTGATCGTCTCTGACTTTTCATGGTTGGATGACTCGCGAGGCGAGCCATTTATTCACGGGCGGAACCGGAGAGACTTTGCATTTTCTTGGAACAGTCGACTTCGGGTCGCGAGGCGAGCAGTATTCTCGCGGGGCGAGAAACTCCAGAATTATTCCTTTTTATTTACCTGAAAATAGAAAGTAAAAGTAAATACTTTATTCACTCTAAATCAACTAAATTAACTTAAAAACAATTTACAGACTCAAAATATTACTTAAGGACAATCAAGTCTAATTTGGGTAGAAATGATATAAAATAAGCACAAAGCCAAGGTCTTTACTAGTTATAAAACCAGTCAAACAGAGGCTCATCAACCTTCCTCTTCACATGGAGGTTACTTTTACTACATAGCATTTGTAGATGCTTGTACAAAGCTGATGAGTGTGATTTCACCTCATCTTTGTTTATCATTTTGCATGCATTTTCATATAGTTTAGACATATTTCATTTGATTTTTAGTTAATTTTACTTTGGAACGGGTAAGGCGGTTTGTGTGGTGTTGTTTTGAAGAAATCAAGGGTAAAATGCTCAAGATCAACCATGATGGAGTTTGGATGAAGATAGGGCTTGAAAAGTGAAGAAAATGGGCCAAACAGAGCCCATCACGGCCTAGTCGTGATGACCATCACGGCTATGATCGAGCAAAACTGAAAAGGAAGAAAGACTGAAGTCAGAACCGGTCACGACCTGGCCGTGATGACCATCACGACCGTGACCTTTCACCCCACAAAACAGAGCCCATCACAGCATGGCCGTGATTCCTATCATGGTTATGAAAAGAAGTCTCGCGTCGCGATCATACTTTTGCGTCGCGAAAGTTCTGGAACCTATTGGATTGCCAAAGGAAGAAGCCGTCACGACCTGGCCGTGATGACCATCACGGCCGTGACGCGCATTACTTGGACCTGAAGAAACCGAATTGATCAGAATTTGAGTTAGATTGGGATTCAAACTTCCCACATCTATAAATAAGGACCAGGCAGAGGCAGAAGGGACAGACATTGACTTTTGGCTACTACTTAGGCTACATTTTAGGATCTATCTTCTTCTTCCTTCTCTCCATTTTGATTTGTATTTTCATGATGTTGTCAACCAAGCTTGTCATCTCCATGGCAAGGCTTGAGTAGTAGTTTATTTTTAGGGATTGGGGCTATGCCCAGGTTTTGTTTATGATGTTAATTTGATGTAAATCTTTGTTAATGTCGATTTTGTTTTAGATCTGATTTCTAGTGTTTGAATCACTCGTAAATTTGGTGGCCACTTGTTTGCGTGTCATAGGCATTCTAAGGAGGAACCTAGCGGTGAACTTAGGTGTCGGATCTATAGAGTCAGACTTGGGACTGAAATCACGAGAGTTAGAAGCCGTCCCTCGAGGATCAACGAGTTGTCACGAAACGCAAAGGGTCCAATCTGAGTTCGACTACCACGAGAGTAGGGGTTGGGTCAATTGGGCACGGTTTTTGTAACCCGAGAGGGAGCTTAAACTATTAGAGAATAAACTCGCCTTCAAGGCAATTTCGTTAATTAACAAGGGTAAATCAGATTGGTAACATAAACAGCCTCGTAGGTAACCCAAATCCCTAGGAATCCATTTAGATCCAAAAACCCTAAAAAGATTTGTTTTCTGTTTTATTTGATTCTGTTTTAATTATCCCTTAATTCAAAATTCAAAACAATTTCAAAATACAAAACCTTTTTATATTCCAGATTTACTAATTTGAAAATTAATTGCGATTCGAGATCACAATCTCTGTGGGATCGATATCTTTTATTACTTGACGACAGTCCGGTACACTTGCCGGAATCGCACGCGTACATCGCGTCACGCGCTGTCAAAAGCATACATGGATATATTTTCTTAAAAACAAATCAGATGCACTACTTGCCTTCAAACAGTTCTTCACTCTCATTCAAACTCAATTTTCCAAAACTATAAGAGCTGTTCAGACTGACTGGGGAGGTGTGTTTAGAAGCTTCACAAAATACTTAAATGAGCTTGGAGTGAGTCACAGACTCACTTGCCCACACACCTCACACCAAAATGGCACGGTTGAAAGAAAACATCGCCAAATAGTTGAGATGGGACTATCTCTGCTAGCTCATGCATCTATGCCTCTTAAGTTTTGGGACCATAGCTTCACAACAGCTGTGCATTTAATAAATAGATTGCCAACTTCAGCTCTCTCTGAGTTCACTTCTCCCTATCATGCTCTTTACAAGTCTCTCCCTGACTATAGTGCACTTAGAGCATTTGGTTGTGCCTACTTCCCATTACTCTGGCCATACAACAAGCACAAGCTCCAATTTAGAAGCACTGAGTGCATCTACTTAGGAATTTCTCCAAGTCACAAAGGCCACAAGTTCCTCAGTCCAGATGGTCGTGTGTACATCTCCAAAGATGTACTTTTTAATGAATTTAAGTTTCCTTTCTCTCAACTCTTCCCAAAAATCTCAACCACCACTCACTCATGTCAGTCCTTATCTCCTCTCTCATTCCCTTTATTGGCTCATGACACTCCAGTACCTCACAGTACTGACCAAGTGACTCACAGTCCTGTATCAACCCCATCTCACCATTCCACACCTCCTCTCCTTCCCACTGTCCCTATCCCCACTACATCAGATAATAACATCCAACTCCACACTTCCTCAGATACAGCCTTGCCAACTGAACCTTCACCCACACCCTGTGACCAACCTGCTCCCTCTGATCAGAATATTCTTCCTAACACTGACACTGCTCCTACAACCCATGATCAGAACACTCACCCAATGGTCACTAGATCGAAGACTGGCAGTCTCAAACCTCGCCTCTTTTTAGCACATGTTGAACCAACCAGTGTAAAGCAAGCCTTGGCAAGTTCTCAGTGTCTGGCTGCTATGAGAGCAGAATATGATGCACTGCAAGCAAACAATACTTGGTCCCTAGTCTCCTTACCACCTCACAGAAGAGCCATAGGCTGCAAATGGGTATTCCGGGTCAAAGAGAATCCAGATGGCCATGTTAACAAGTACAAAGCCAGACTTGTCGCTAAAGGATTCCACCAACAGGCTGGGACTGACTTTAGTGAAACCTTTTCACCAGTGGTTAAGCCAGTCACCATTCGGGTAATCATGACACTTGCTCTCACCTACAAGTGAGACATTCAACAAATAGATGTAAATAATGCCTTCTTGAATGGCACCCTCCATGAAGAAGTCTATATGCAACAGCCTCCGGGTTTTGTATCCTCAGGCAGAACACTAGTTTGCAGATTAAATCGAGCCATCTATGGCCTCAAACAGGCCCCGCGTGCTTGGTATAAGAGGTTAACACAGACTTTACTACAATTTGGGTTTAAAGCTAGTCGCTGTGATCCCTCATTATTCATATACATCAGCCATGGAGTCACTCTATACATTTTTATCTATGTCGATGACATCCTAATCACAGGATCTTCTGCCAAACTCATCTCTGATCTGATCAGCAAATTAAATGCAAAATTTGCACTCAAGCATTTCGGCAAGCCTGACTATTTCCTTGGCATAGAAGTTAAATACCTGCCTAATGGTTCTATGCTACTGAAACAATCCAAATACATTCAGGATTTGTTACAGAGAGCAAGCATGACAGATTGCAAAGGGATTTCTACACCTATGATAAGTGATTGCAAGTTAAGTAAGCATGGCACTGACAAACTACAAGATGCATCACTGTATCGATCCATTGTAGGGGCACTCCAATATGCGACTTAACCAGGCCAGAAATCGTATACTGTGTTAATAAGGCATGCCAATTTATGGCATCCCCTCTTGAGTCTCACTGGAAAGCTGTCAAGCGCATCCTTCGATATCTTAGTGCCACTACTCAGTTCGGTTTACTGCTGCAACCAGCCACACCTGATGGAAAATTGTCCCTTTACGCCTATAGTGACTCTGACTGGGCCAGTGACCCCGATGACAGACGTTCAACATCTGCCACATGCATCTTCGTTGGACCAAATCTTGTATCATGGAGTTTCAAAAAGCAACCTTTAGTAGCAGGTCAAGTACCGAAGCCGAATATAGAAGCATGACACACACCACCTCTGAGCTCCTCTGGCTAGAATCTCTGTTAACTGAGCTTCAAGTTCAGTACCACACTCCTATGCTACTTTGTGACAACCTGAGTGCAGTTTTACTTGCACACAATCCGATTCTTCATGCACGTACAAAGCACATGGAATTAGATATTCACTTTGTAAGGGAAAAAGTGGTGACCAAGTCACTCCTGGTCCAGCATGTGCCTGCTTCTTGCCAACTTGCAGATCCTCTTACCAAACCGTTGCCGTCAACTTTGTTCACTGACTCACGAACCAAGCTCAAGGTGGTCTCCTGTCCTCAACCACCTTCATCTTGTGGGGGACTATCAAAGTACTAATATACTCCAAGTGTGCAAATAAATGTAACAGAATTAGTTAAGTAGTTATGGTGCAAGTCAGGCAGTTAGGATGCCAAAACTATTCTGTTACATTTATTTGCACACTTGGAGTATATTACTACTATGATACTCTCATTATCTGTTTTCAAACTTGCGATAGAGTGAAGCTTTCTAGGGAGGGAGTGAAGCTTCTATCTTATTCTGAGTCGCTTGATAAAAAAATTTCACATAATTTTTTGTTTGAGAACTTTTCTACGTTGATAACACTTTTGATTGTTTTTCTGCAGATTCTTATGACTCTGGGTACACCAGATTTTAAGGACTCTTTTATCTTCATATTTCAATGGAAAAGATCAAATGAGTTGTCAGGATTATTTCAATGCATGAAAAAAAAAGGGTTGGCTTCTCTCTTTACTTCACCTTCTTCACAATTTTTTCATCTTATTCTTTAATCTTTACCCTAATTCATGCCTTCCAATTGGGTCCTTCTTCCTCTTACTGTCGCCTCAGTGTAATTGGTGACTGACATTTGTTTATTAAGCCTTCCTGTCAGTTCATTAGCTGGGTTGAATTGAGGAATAATGCCATGGTTTAATTGTCAGGTTTTTTTTAAAAAAAACTTCAGGTACATTTAGTTTTCTAACATGGGTTTTGCTTTGTTTTTTGGCAACTAATCTTACTTTAACCATTTAAGTTGCTGTTGGGAGAAGACGAAGACCAAGGTTTCTCACTAGGAAGCTTCTTTTGATAAAAAATGATTTTTTTAATGAGCATATAGTTTATGAATTCACTGTTTTTTTATTACCCTCTTTGTTAGCGGTTAATGATGCTAAAGTTGGGTTTTGTTTTGTCTTGAAGGTGAACCGGGGAAAGTTGGTTTGGAGTGTTGTGCGGTTAAAAAACACAACCAAGTCTCACATGTGCCTCTGTTTCTTTATTTTTTGGTGCAAATATGTGTCTCTGTTTTGTTCCTCAACATGCAATTTTGCTATTTTAATTGTGGTGGTTTATGAAGCATGATCACTGACAAAACAGGACATGGGGGAGCTTTATTTTTTATTTTGCTGAAGACATGGGGCAGGTTTATAATGTAGAAGGAGCTATATATGTTATATGCCATACAACTAAACTGGAAACCCATAAGGAGGTCTTAAGACTCTTAATGGTTTTGTTTTGATTTTACATGTGTTCCCGATGTGTAACGAATAATGTATACGCTAATATTTGATGACCTTATGTTTGCTTCCTTGCATATGCTTACTCCATCTAAATGGCTTCCCTATTTTTGTTTTCTAGCAAAGCACATATTTGATGAAAGTCCTTATTGGTTTGAACCCCTGAAAGTCCAGGTATATATTCTTTAGGAATTTGGGTTTATTTCGATTTGCTTTTAGAAGTGTTGTTGGCTATAAGTTCAATTCATTTTCAATCATTTTGTAGATAGAGAAGAGGAGGGAGTGTGGTTAAATTTGATGATGAAATTGAATGTATTTCCTCTTGCAGGTAAGGGAAATTATGACAAATTTGACAATCAACCTCGAAAGTAGACAGGGAAATTACTGCCATGTGGTGCTCGGTGTGTTATGTGGTGATCCGTGTGAAAATGGTGTGCAAATTTTGGTGTGAATGGCAAAACTAATTATTTTTTCCAACTCAAGGGTACTTTTCTGAATTCTTAGTTGAGTAAAGTGATTTTAGTTGAAGATATTAATGACACTTCCAGTAATTTTGCTTGAACTACTAAAGTGATATGATATAAAATTGACTAAATATATAATTCAAATCTTTGCGCATTCTATTTGCTTTAGATTGCATATTTTGGTTCAGTTCGATGGGCCGACGTCAGAGGGAGGGAAAAGTCAAGAATATACAAAGAAGAATTTGGTATAGTTCACATTGATCCTGGACATATCGTGGATGGTTTCGTAGCATTTTCAGCTTTGGGGTTGGGATCCTTAACCTCCCCTACCTTAAGGTTCTGAACTTCCTACATGTCCCGTTAACCCCAGCTTTGCTTGAGAAACCAAAATTTAGAATATTTATAGGAGGATTCACTTTAACAACTATGAATGATAAATGATGAACAATATATATCTTTTCATTTGCACATGATTTGTTCTCATTTTGTGTAGGCGTCATGGAACCAACTCTTCCAGAAGTTTATGCTATTAGATTAATAGTTCCTCCTCAATTAGAGCCCTTTGCACTTTAAGCACGGACAATGCACAAGTTGTTTCTTTGATTGTCCTTTATGTTGTCTCCATACCTTTGAGTACTTGCAATTTTCCTTTTTTTTTGTTAGTGTTTGATTTGGTTCTTTTTAATATGGACAATAATGTCAAGCACTGTTGGCAGAATTGTTAACCAAGAAAATTGTCAGCTTGATTAAGGAGACCTTGGATCTAACATGTGCTATAGAGGAGAGTTGTGCTACTGAGTATAGCCAAGTGTTTGAAATTGGAGACATTGCATATTGTGAAAACTCTTGAATGTTCTGATGTTGGGGTTTTTGATGTTGCAGAAAGATGCACCATGTTGAAGAAGCTTCACATTGATGGGTAGGGGACTAATAGGATTGGTGACATTGGGTTGGCTACTATTGGAAAAAAAAGAAGTACTAATAGGCAAGAATTTGTGTTGATTGCTATGCATCCAACCTCTATGGGGTTAAAGGAAATTCCTTTTATATAAAGGCCTCAACTCAGCACTTAGAAGTGTAGTGTGAAACAAGCAACTAGCGTAGTTGTGTTTTTTTCCTATGATAAATGATACATGACATGGTCGAGTTCTTCAACAAAGAACACATGATGGGTATGTTGGTTAATAAGGATTAGCAGGGGCATTTTCTTTTGTTTCAAAACTGCTTCTGGATCCTTGAAGCATTACAGTGAGATAGTGTGTTTGTGATAGTGAGTTTAAACTAGCTTACAAGTTAGAAAGCAAAGAAATGGAGACACACAATGAGATAAGGGTGTCAAAATTCAAGAGGGTTTGTGTGTTTTGTGGCAGTAGCGGCCTTGGAAAAAAGAGTAGCTACCAAGATTCTGCTATTGAGCTTGGCAAAGAATTGGTATTCATATTTGTAGCTATAAACTACGTTATGGTTTTCCTTTCTTTCCCATATTTTGCTCATGGTCCAATATCTGTTGTTTTTATGAAAATTCAAATATGGTTTTTGAGGGATATTTTTTTAATTTCCTGCCATGTAATTTGAGTTGAATGAATGGTTCACATGGAAATGGATAGGCTTTATGATATGGCATCTAGAAGTATCTACTTCCATTGTAAACTTCGGTTGGGTTAGTTCGTTGTGTTCATAACATGTTTCTAACTTTTCCATGCTCTTTTGCAAATTGGAATTCACATTGATTTCCTTGAAACTCTGCCTTTTTGCCTGGTTGAGTTCATATCTAGCATCTGTCTAATGGAAAACATGGAAAGGTTGGCTCTTGGGGATTGGAATAGCTGATGCTAAGATTGAGTACACTGCTACAAAATGTGTAATAGTAGCACTCACGAAGCCTTTTAGAGTTATTTTGTTATTGTTTATTTTGTTAAAAAAAAAAATCATTTTTTTAACCATAAATCATTTTTTAAAATTTTTAGTGTATTTGTTTTGACTTCTTAAAATAATCATTTTGGGGTTTAAAATGAAAAACAATTTTCATTAGCTTTTAGAAAAAATCAATTTTTATAACTAACTACTTTTTTAAAAAATTGATTTTTATGATTGTAAAAAAACAAAAAATTGTTTCTGCTTTTTTTTATAAAAAATCTATAAAAATAATCACTAAATTATTTTATAACAAGATTATTTATTGAATCTTAAACAAACAGGTTCTTAGTATTAGGTTTGCTCCTAATGTTTGTTTGTTTATGTTGTGGGTGGGAATTTTTTTTTTAACTTATCTTAACAATATGACAATACGGTACTGATTTTTTATATTAAAATTTATCTTTAATTGATGGACAATTTTATTAAATAAATTGATAATTGCATTTAACCTAATACTATGTAAGCATTGAAACAATATTAGAACTTTTCTTTTTTGAAATAATCATTCTAACGTGCATCTGATAAATAAAATAAATAAATAAAATAGATTTTCAAGAGAGAAGAAGAAAAATGATATGATAAATAAATATATTATCTAAACATGATTAACTTGTATGGGAAAAGAGACAAAATAAATTAAATAAATTTTGGATGGAGAAAAAAAATAATATAATACATAATAGATAAATTTTTTTTAAATAATGATTAACTTGTATTGCGAAAGAGTAGAAATGAATTAAATATAATTTTACAAGAGAAAAATAATAATAAAATGATAGATAAATATATTTTTTTAAAATAGGAAAATAAAAAATAAATCAAGTAGATTTTCAAAAAAAGAAGAAAATAAAAATAACATAATAGACAAATATATTTTCCAAAAATGATTAACTAACACAAAAAAATGAAAAATAGATTTCAAAAATCCTTATAATCAAACTTATAAGAAGATTTATTTTTTTTACATTTTACATAATAAAATTATCAAATGTCTTTGCCTTAAATTTTAAAATTATAGTTTCCTATATTATTTTTTATACAATATATTTTCCTATATTATACAATATAGTTTCCTATATTCAATATAGACCATCGGACATAATTAAATCATACAACATAAAAAACGTGTTATTCTATTGGTCAAAAAAATACGTGTGATTCTTATCATAGTGTTGGTAACATTTAAGATATTTAGAATAGGAATCGAACTTTTTAAATTACATGTCAATTTATGATTAGTTGACAATACAAAAGATATTTATACTTACAATGTATTTCAATTAAATTCATATAAAAATAAAATATAATCTATTAATAAAATTATATATATATATATAATTTTATTATCTAATATATCTTATGTTATATTATATCTTATAATTATATAATATAATATTACCATATAACATAATATATGAATAAACACCTTATTTCGTTTCTGAAATTTTGAAGTCAACCCGATCCCTAAAAATATCGAAATTCTAAATTAGTCATTAAATAATAACATAATATATAACACAAAATAAAAAAAATAAAAATGTTTATATAAAGCATAACTCGTGCATTGCACGAGTACAACTACCGGTAAGAACTTTGATCTTTGGGTATTGGAAAGGGTCAGTGTCAAAGTAAAGAAAAAGAAAGAAATCAGGAGAGGCACGTGAGGAGCATGGAGGGAGAGTGAGGGCGCGTGTGCGAATATATCCCTTGCTTGTTGGAGGAGTAAGAGTGGGGTCCACTGACTTTGTGGGCCCGCAAGTAGATAGAGTGAAGTTTGGGTATGTATGTGTTCTTTATCGGCGACCCAAATATTCTCAGCTTCTGTCACTTCAGACAGGACTGTTGTGACGTATCTTAGCCCTACTGCTGACATTCATAATTATACCCCTCTAGACTGGCTCTAGGCCTCTAATGTACCAAACCACATCAACGACTGTACTTCTCTCATATCAACCGCCCCTACTGACTGTGACCTGATCGCACCGTCCATTTTGCTAATGAATTATTGGTTATGCTGTGATGAGCCATGGGGTCCCCATAGGGGCCGGCGTCGTAGAGAGACAGCACAAGACCCCACAATTGTTGTCATCGAGGGGTCAAGACTCTTCTCTAGGCTCTAATGCAATACAACATGAATGGAAGTAGGGGTGTTCGCGGATTGGATTGGATCGGTTTTGAGCAAGAAAGTCATCCGATCCAATAATAAAAACAACATGCGGTTTGGATTGGATCGGTTTGCTTTCTTCAAAAAATCTGATCCGATCCAATCAAATGCGGTTTGGATTGGATTGGATAATTCGGTTTTTATCGATACATATTTACATAGTTATTTACATCAAAGAACATCCAATATTTCGGTTCGATTTGGATTTGATCGAGTATTTAGAGAGTCATATGAATTTGTTACTTATTTAAAATAAAAATTAATTTTAAAATATTATATTGACAATTTCTAATAAGTGTTTTAACGGGATATACATGAATTGATATGCACTTTCATGTGTAAAGATATTTTACACTATCACCTAATTATAAATTGTTAAATCATTATAAATGTTTGATTATTGTCCTAAATATATTAAAAGTCACTCATAACATGATTTATAATTGGTTAACAGTGCAAAAGTTTTTTACACTAACATTACATTTACATACCAATTAAACTCTCTAATATAAGGACTAGATGATAACTTATAAAAATATAAAGACTAATAATTACTTTTATAATATAAAGATCAAATTATTTTCATTGAACTAAATAATTTCGGTTCGGTTTGGATTGGATCGGTTTTACATATAGGATCCGAAATCCGATCCAATCCAATGAAAAATTTCGGTTTTTTTCGGTTTTCGGTTTTTTCGGTTTTTTTCGGTTATTTCGGTTGTCGGTTTTTCAGTTCGGTTAGTGCGGTTGGCATTAGATTGGATCGGTTGATGAACACCCCTAAATGGAAACTCATCGGGCTCACATTTTTCTTTCTTATTAATACAAATATTAATTAATGCTTCAAAGGATTGATTTATTAATTATAAAGAAATAAAAAATATATTTATTTTATATTTATATTTATTTCATTTCATTTCATTTCATTAGAACATGAATTAGTGAGACTTTTAAATTAATTATGGTATAAATCCAAAAATTATTTATCAATTAAGTTTGATAGGTTTTTCTATCATGTGTAATTTTACACATATTAAAAAATATAAAAGTAATAACTATTTATTGAAAAATTAAAATTTCAATTTTAAAAATATAAAATACAAAAATTCTTATATAAATTTATTATTTTGAGATCCTTAAGCTATACAAAATTACAATTGATACAAAAATTATATACCAACTTAAAGAATTGCTCCCTTATATATAGGACTGTCCCGTCCGAGTCCCAACTCCCCAGCAACACACACTGTCACATGCTACCATACCGTAACACTCGCCCTCCCAAAACTGACATATCTCGTATCTCGCTGAAACACTTTCACATTCTTCGCCAAACACATTACCTAGCTACTCTACTTCACTTCATTCTGTGTTCAATTAATGCTGATCACAGACACCGATCGAGTACACACTTAAGATAAACATACTGCTCGATCAGAAGGGGAGAAGGCCAGCTGGAATTTGCTTGTTAATGGGTTTCTCTTCTCTCCACGTCTGCATGGATTCATCAGATCATTGGCTCCAGGTATGCCATGCATACGTCTGTATATATGAGAGAAATTGTACACATTTTAATTTCTCTGATTTTCTAAACATATGGCTTCCACGATCGAAAAGTACATGGATACTTATGTTCAAATTTCAAATTTGATTTGATGGTGATATATCATATTCATATATGAATTTGAACTCCATTAGGTAACTCCTCCATACTACTCGCACACTAATGAATATCATGAACCAGAGAGTTTTAGCTGAAGGTTTATTATTGTAGTTATGAATTAAGCTGCTATATCTCAATTAGTTATTATTTAATCCCGAAGACTATGTAGTACGTAGTCATTGCTCTCTGCAATATCTGTTTCTGCATTCTTTTCAATTCAACGGATCTATGTTATGCTATATCTACTTGCCGAAGAGTGAAACCCGGCCACCGAGCTTGAATACCCGACCCAATCCGGAAGTTAAGGATAATAAGTTAAAAACCACCAAATTAAGGGATAGGATATTGATATCCTTAATTAAATCCTGATATTATCTGAAATAACCGTATCCGATTAAAAGAGATAATATCCCCTGAATTAAGGGATAGGATGTTGATATCATCCTTAAATAAATCCTGATATTATCTAAAATAACCTTATCTGATTAAAAGAGATAATATTCCTTAAATTAAGGAAATCACATCTCAAAAGAGATAAAAGGAGATAAATCCAGATCTCTAAAAGATAGGGGAATCCTATTATAAAAGGAGGAGAACCTATGAGAGAAACTCACTTTTCACTGAAACCCGATGACTCTCTCTTAAGCGTATTAGAGAAACTAGCTCGACCAAGAGACTATTAAAGAGTCCTTGCTCGCTGGTATTCGTCAGATATAAAATTAAGAGATCGAGATCACTACGGCCAAGGGTTGAACCTAGAACTACATCTGGCTTTGATTCCTATTGGGATACGTAGGACCGGAATATTACATTCTGTCAAGCCATAATCTAAAACAACCTCCATTGTTCTCCCTTGGTTCAACGTTCTACGGCGAGATTTCGGCCAACCGGATCTCGGCAGGAACATTTGGCGCCCACCGTGGGGACGAAGAAAAACCTTCCCCGGTTCCACAAGACAGCTTGATGGTGACCACACGGAATGGTCCACGAGGAGGGGCGAGCAGCATGAATCATGAAGACCATGAGGCCTCGAACGCCCAAAACCACGGAAATCATCTTTCCTCCCCCGTCAATGAAGACAACCCTCGGCTGGAAGAAATTATGGAACAGCTTAAGCAGCTGTGGGAAGAGAACGAGGAGATACGCGCGCAAAATCAGAAGCTTTTAAGAACTCGGAAAAGAGAAAGGTCCCTGACACCTTCCGACGAAGAGCAATCCTCACCCGAGGCTGGCCAAAAGGATCCTCTAGCGCACTCTCCTCGGGGAACTAACCGAGCATCCAAAACCAAACCTCCCCCGGGGGACTTCAGAAGTTAAGTCTCACGCAGAAAGGACTAGCCAAAAAGGAAGGACATCGGACCGGCGTCCGAGGTTACCGTTCACTGATGACATTGATGAGGTAATTGTGCCTAGCCATTTTAAGCCCCTTAACATCGACAAATTCAATGGCACCACTGACCCAACCGAGCATGTGGAGTCCTTTATTTGCTCTATTTACTTGGTGATTGATTCGAAGGTCGTCATGTGCAAAGTTTTTCCAACCACTTTGCAAGGCCCAGCTCTAACCTGGCTAACAAATCTACCACCTCGGTCGATTGATTCTTTTGATGTGCTTATAACTAAGTTCACCGCACAATTTGCAGCAAGCCGAAGGCATAAAAGGCACTCGGTCTCGCTGGTAAATTTCAAACAGGAAAGGAATGAATCACTCAGAGATTACATGGCTCGTTTCAATGCTAAGCAGATCTTGATTCCCAACATGAGCTCGGAACTCTGCCTCCACACTGTCATGGGCGGTCTGAAGCCAAGGCCATTCTTCGAGTACTTATCTCGGAAACCACCGAGAGATTTTGAAGAGTTGCAGGAAAAGGCTACAGGTTTCATGAACTCGGAAGAGATGTTGGAATTCAAAAGGAGAGAAAGAGGTTTCAAGGACAAGAGCTCGGCCTCGAACAAAGAAAGGAACAGGGGGTCTGACTCACAAAGGACCCAAAAGACCAACGAAAGGGAATTCTCGGAGAGGCATCCTAGGTACCAATCTTATACTCCGTTAAACCGATCTCGGGAAGCCATCCTTCAGGAGGTGTGCAGCGCCGAGTTACTTACTTACCTCGACCATCCAAAACACCGGACAATACTGACAGAAGCAAAGAGTGCATGTGGCATCAAAACTATGGACACTCCACTGAAGAGTGTAGGACAACCCAGAAAAAGATTGAGGATTTGGTACAAGCAGGCCGTCTTGATCGTTTCGTCCGCCGAGATGACAATAGAGGCGAACGACCCGGTCGAAGACGACGGAGACACGATTACGACTATCGAAACCGAGATGCAAACCTGCAAGGAAACAATCAGGGAGGAGACCGGTTGAATAACCAAAGGACTCCTAATGAAGAATCTGAAGGAGGAATCAGAGGGATCATCAATACGATCTCGGGAGGCTTCGCAGGAGGAGGAACGACGAGATCAGCTCGGCGGCGTCATGTAAAAGCCCTCAGACCCATTAACACAGTGTCTAGAAAGTCTCCAAGAGCAAGACCCCCCATAACGTTCATAGATGATGATTTCCAAGGGGTGGATCCAAATCAAGATGACCCAATGGTGATAACGGTCGAGCTGACCAACTTTTCGGTCAGACGAACGCTTATTGACCAGGGGAGCTCGGTCGATATTCTATACCTGGCAACCTTCAAGAAGCTCGGAATTCCAGAAAAGCTGATAAAGGAGCAGGAAGACAAACTAGTAGGGTTCGCCGGGGAGCAAGTCAAGACCCAAGGTTACATAGACCTCTTAACAACGTTTGGAGAAGGAAGACTCTCCAAATCCATATAAGTCAGGTACGTTATTGTAGATGCCAGCACGTCATACAATATTCTTATTGGAAGACCGACGTTGAATGAACTCGGAGCGATTGTCTCTACCCCACACCTGACAATGAAATTCCCAGTCGACTCTGGAGAGATAATCGCAGTCCGGGCTGACCAAAAGCTGGTCAGGCATTGCTATGTAGACAGCCTAAAGGTTACCCGCCACCAAGACACCCCAAAGAATGTCGAGGATGGTAAAGCCGAGGTGGTGAGCTCGGTCAGTTCAGTAACTTCAGCCAGCTCGGTCAGCATGTTTGAACTGGACCCAAGAATGGAGATGTACGAGTCCAGGGCCGAGCCGACAGAGTCTTTAGAAAGGTTCCAGTTGGGAGCCCAACCTGAACAATGTACCCAAGTCGGTAGTCATCTTGACCCCTCACTTAAACAGAGGCTTCACGCGGTCCTAAGAAAGAATGCCGACCTGTTTGCTTGGAAGACGTCGGATATGCCGGGTATAGACCCAAATTTTATGTGCCATAAGTTGTCCATATGTCCCGAAGCCAGGCCTGTAGCTCAAAGAAAAAGAAAACTTGGAGAAGAAAGGCGTCGAGCAGTAGCCGAGGAGACTTCCAAACTGGTCAGAGCAAATTTCATCCGAGAGGTGATATACGCTACTCGGCTAGCCAACGTGGTGTTAGTTAAAAAGGCCAACGGTAAATGGCGAATGTGCACTGACTATACCGATCTTAACAAGGCATGCCCAAAAGATTCCTATCCTTTTCCCAACATTGACAGACTGGTGGATGGGGCCTCAGGTTACAAAATTTTGTCCTTTTTGGACGCATATTCAGGCTATAACCAGATCAGGATGTATCCACCCGATGAGGAAAAAACAACATTCATGACTGAGGGGGCAAACTACTGCTATCGGGTAATGCCCTTTGGCTTAAAGAATGCTGGTGCAACATATCAGAGGCTTATGGACAAGGTTTTCATCAACCAAATCGGAAAGAACTTAGAAGTATATGTTGATGATATGGTGGTAAAATCCGAGGACCCAAGCCAACACCCAGTCGACCTCGAAGAAATCTTCGACCAGCTCAGAAAGTACAATATGAGGCTAAATCCAGAAAAATGCTCCTTTGGTGTACAAGGAGGAAAGTTCTTGGGATATATGCTAACACACCGGGGGATTGAAGCTAATCCGGATAAATGCAAAGCCGTCATGGAAATGTGAAGTCCTCGGAATGTGAAAGAAATTCAGAGGCTAGCCGGCCGATTGACCTCCCTATCCCGCTTTCTCCCGAAGTCTGCAGAGAAGGCAAGACCTTTCTTCCAGCTCTTGAAAAAACCAAAAGATTTCATTTGGACTGAAGAGTGTGAGAAGGCCTTTGAAGATCCGAAACTCTTCCTAGCATCTCCCCCAATCCTCACTCGGCCTCAGCTTGGCAAAGGTCTGTACTTGTACCTTTCTGTCAACGATTGTGCAATCAGTGCAGTGATCATCCAGGAAGAGGAGGAGCAACAGATGCCGGTGTACTATGTCAGTAGGATCTTGAAAGATGCAAAAATGCGATATCAAGAAATTGAAAAACTGACCCTCGCCTTAGTTATGGCAGCTTGGAGGTTACGGCCCTATTTCCAGTCGCACCAAGTCATAGTCAAGACTGATCATCCAATAAAACAGGTACTCAGGAAACCTGATCTAGCCGGACGAATGATAGCTTGGTCAGTAGAATTGTCAGAATTCGGTCTACAGTATGAGCCGAGGGGCCAATGAAAGCACAATGCCTTTCTGACTTCATTGTCGAGCTCCCTTCCAAACCGAGGTCGGAGTCCTTCAACTGGCTCCTATATGTTGACGGATCATCTAATTTGAAGGGAAGCGGGGCTGGAATAATTCTCGAGGGGCCTGATGACCTAATCCTCGAGCAATCTTTAAAGTTTGGGTTCACTGCTTCAAACAACCAAGCAGAATATGAAGCCCTTATTGCAGGACTAATGTTAGCTAAAGAAGTTGGGGTCCGGGAACTAAAATGCCGAAGTGACTCACAGCTTGTAACAGGACAAGTCTCGGGCAATTATCAGACAAAGGACCCCCAACTAACCAGATATCTCTGCAAGGTTAGTAGCCTCATTTCTGAATTCGATCATTTCTCCATTGAGCATATACCTCGGGAAGAAAATTCCAGGGCAGATCTGTTGTCCAAATTGGCTAGCACCAAGAGGACTGACCAACTAAGAACTTTCATTCAATAAAACCTTCTCGAGCCGAGCATAAAAAGTGCCGAAGTGACAATGATCGAGCATTATGTTCAGGGCTGGATGACACCTATTCAGGAGTATTTAACCTCGGACAAACTACCTTATGACCCAATGGAGGCGAGACGAATCCGTCTGAAATCTTGCCACTACACCGTCCTAGACGGTGAGCTGTACAAAAGATGATTCTCCAGGCCATTACTGAAATGCCTCACAAAGGAGCAGTCCGAATACGCAATGGATGAGATGCACCGAGGAATCTGTGGAATGCATTCAGGTGGCCGATCTCTAGCAGCTCGGGTCCTACGAGCAGGGTTTTACTGGCCAACCATGAGACTGGATTGTTCTACTTGGACCAATAGGTGTGAGCCCTGTCAGAAGTTCACCAGCGTAGCTCGTGCTCCAGGAGAAGAGCTCCACTCCATGTTCTCGCCATGGCCCTTTGCTATGTGAGGGATGGATATAGTCGGTCCTTTCCCAGTTGCCAAAGGTCAAGTCAAGTTCCTCCTGGTAGGTGTAGATTACTTCACCAAGTGGATTGAAGCAGAACCGTTGGCTACGATAACTGCCAAAAAGGTTCAGAGTTTTGTATGGAAAAACATCATATGCAAGCACGACCTTCCTTATGCAGTTGTCACAGACAATGGAAAGCAATTCACCGATAAAGAGCTTGGAGAGTTTTACTCCAACCTCGGAATTAAACATAAAGTGACCTCGGTTGAGCATCCACAAACAAATGGCCAGGAAGAGGCAGCCAATAAAGTCATCTTAAACGAGCTCAAAAGAAGGTTAGGCCATTCAAAAGGGGCTTGGGTTGAACAATTACCAAGCATCCTATGGGCTTACCATTGCTCACCGCTCAACGGGTGAAACACCGTTCAAACTAACCTATGGAACCGATGCAATGATTCCCGTTGAGCTCGGTGAGCTCTCTTTCCGAAGGCAGCACCACGATCAAAGCAAAAACGAAGAAGAACTCCGAATTGAGCTTGACATGGTTGAAGAAGTCCGAGATGCAGCAAAAATCAGAGAAGAGCTATGCAAGCAAAAAGCAACTCGGAAGTACAACTCGAGGTTGCGGCCAAGGGAATTTGTGCATGGTGACTTAGTGCTAAGACTGCAAAATGACGCGAGAAAAGACCCCAGAGAAGGTAAGCTCGCAGCGAACTAGTCTGGCCCATTCAGGATAATTGAAAATCTGGGAAATGGTGCCTACAGGCTGGAAGAATTGTTAGGAAAGACCGTCCCAAGAACATGGAACATTTCCCACCTTAAGTTTTATTTTAGTTAAGGTTATAGGTGATGCACTCTTTTTCCTATCTCGGTCTTTTTTCCCATGAGGTTTTGGCCGAGAAGGTTTTAATGAGGCATACCCGGAAAAATAAATAAATAGAGCCATTTTTAATTGTGCTATTAAGCAAAAATACTGTGTTAACTAAAACAGCAAAAAACCTAAAGAGACTGACCGAGCTAAAATCGACCGATCCAGGGTCGAAGTGCCGAGCCTATAAAGGTATATAAAAAACCTAGAGGCTGACCGAGCTAAAGTCGACCGATCCAGGGTCGAAGTGCCGAGCCTGTAAAGGTATATAAAAAACCTAAAGAGGTTGACCGAGCTAAAATCGACCGATCCAGGGTCGAAGTGCCGAGCCTATAAAGATATAAAAAAAACCTAAAGAGGCTAACCGAGCTAAAGTCGACCGATCCAGGGTCGAAGTGCCGAGCCTATAAAGGTATATAAAAAACCCAAAGAGGCTGATCGATCTAAAATCGACCGATCTGAGGTCGAAGTGCCGAGCCTATAAAGGTATATAAAAACCTAGAAAGGCTGACCGAGCTAAAATCGACCGACCCGAGGTTGAAATACCGAGCCTAAAAAGGTGTATGCAGCCTGACAAGGCTGCCTAAGATAAAATCAACCAAACCAAGGAGAAAAAGCTAAAGTCAACCGATGCCTAAAAAGGTAAGTAAAACACCTACAGGTATCCCGAGTTCCGAAAACACAAGTCAACCGAGTAACGAACTCAAGCTCCAAAAAGTAGAAAAGGCGTTAGAAAATTTTCTAAGTGCAAATAGATTCACAAGTAAGCAAGCGATTTCATTAAATAAAAAGGGCAAACCCCAGAATACATAAGAGTTCAAAATAAAAGGGGCAACGCCCCAAGAACATGTTTTCCTACCCTACTAATGGGCATCCCCATAAGCAACAATTTCATAAGTTGAGGTCGTCCTCGGCACTTGGAGGAAGGGTAGCAGATTAGTCAAGTAGGGCCATTTCACCTTCACCATCGGGTCCCTCCTCGGCCCCTCGTCCCTCACCCTCCTCTTCTTGAGATGCGTCCTCCTCATCCTCCAGCTCGGACAATGGAACTAGGACTCCATCTCGGTTAAAATCCTTGTGCACGTCAGCACAGGAGAAGTCAGCATTCGAGTTGAAGTGATGCAGCTGCCTCACGGCTCGGGAGAAGCCGTTGACGTGCTCCTTCATAATAGAAGCCTCGGCTTCAGCTAAATCAGACTGAAGCTTGAGACTGGCCTCTTTCTCGGCCTCTAACAACTTTTGTAGCTCCAGACTTTCCTCCTTTTCAGCTTGAAGCCTTTCCACCGCCTTCTGAAGATTGAGCCGGTCGGTTCTTTCCGTTTCCAGCTCGGCCGTAAGGGTAGTATTGCCTTTTTCCAACTTTATCTTTTGGGCCTTCAGCTGATCGATGACCCGGCCTTGTTCCTCACACTTGGCCATGGCCTGAGAGAGCTCGTCTCTTCATTCTCAAGGCTCGAGCCGCATCTGCTCTCATCACCTCCATCTTCTTGACATTATCAATAAGTTGTTGGCTCCAGAAGCGGGTGATTGAGGCAATGCGGAGAGCATAGGCAGTGGCCGCCTCCATACTTTCCTCAGGACCTTGCTCCAACAAGAGCCGCGCATCGGACGGTTTCAGTACTTGACCATCAATCAGGTCTGCAGGGTCGAACTCATTCCCCCAGAGCGAGCTGATCCCCGGGTTGCAATTCCCATTATACCATTTGATGTCCGAAGTGAGATCGGTCACCATGAGAGCGTTGCTCGACCTCCTAGCAGCAGCGGGAGTCTCTTCAATCATCAGCAAGGGATATGGGCTTCAAATCGGAACCTCTGAGGTCAGGTCTTCCCGAGTCCTATTCGGAGGGCGAATATTCTGGTCAGAAGCTTCAGCAAACTTCTTTTTCTTACCCTTGACATTTGAAGCTATAGCTGATCCGCCAGCTGCTTGATTAGCCGACTTCTTCATCAGTGCCTTGTAGTTGAACTTTCCCATTATCACTACAAAAAGGAAATCGGTCAAATAAAGTAAATACATTACAGAATAAATTGCCACTTGTCAACAAAAGTCACTTACTTTCAAAATTAGCTTGCCGAGTGGAGGAGGCACTAAGCTTTAAAAGCCTTCCACAGGGCAATGGCCGAGGAAACAATTTCAGGACCTCGACATCGGCTCGCTCTTGAGAGGTCATACAGTCGAGGTCATAGCCAGCAAATTTGGAAGGATGTGGTTGCCAGTAGAGAGGGAATTTAGGGTTCCCAGCCGAGTCAAAAAAGATAGACTCATTACCCTCTAGAGGTCGGACTTTAAAGAAATCCGACTTAAAAAACTTATACGAGCTCTTATACAGCCCGATGATCCCCCTCTGCTCAATCCCACTCAGAGAAATCTAGCCAACTCGGTCCCCGAAGCGGACTCGGTTAAAGTACAGAAACTTGGGAGCAGTAGCCTCTATCCCTATTTGACCACACATAATTTGAAAGGCTCTCAAAAATGGCCGGCTATTCGGGTGAAGCTGGGTAGGAGCTACATTCATGGCTCGCAAAACTTCGCATTCAAACGGGCTGAAGGGAAGGGAGAGCCCAATTTGTTCAAAAAAGGTCTTATATACATACGTAAAGGGGGGCTCAGATGAAGGGGGCAAAGGAAAACATGCTCATCCTCGCCACAAGGAAGGCACTCTACGATGCCTCGTCTAGCTGTAACCTTATTTTGCATAGCTTCAAGGGAATTAAAATCCCTAAAATTAGAATGAAATGCAGCAACATCGGGTTTTACCCAGAAATACCCAGGAATGGTAATTTCTGGGTAGGGAACCCTGGGCATCCTAGACACACGTTTGCGACGCTTGGGAACAACAATAGCGTCTGGAGCAACAGAGCTCCTCCCAGAAGAAGAAGAAGAAGAAGAACTCTTGTCACCTCCACCACCGCGAGAGGAGGAGGGAGAAGAAAGGGGAGAGCCCCCAATCAGATTGAGTTCAGGCTCCACGATCTGAACCCCAGAGGAGGCATTTTGGGATACCTCGAATGAAGTCTCCATGGATGAGAAGTGAGAAAGTAAACCTAAGGAAGCTGGAAAGAGATGAGTAGCACGTACCTTGAGTACAAAGGGACTATGAATGCTCGGGCTAGAAAGGACTCGCGAGAAGAAAATCTAGGGTTCAAGGAACGTGAAACCCTGTACTAGGGCCTCGTCCCAATTTATAGAAGGAAAAAATGCAACATCCCCTCCTCGCATTAATGAGGGTTGTTGGGCGAGAGCAGGGAATCGTCCCTTCGAGTCTGACCGAATTCACCAACTAATGGAAAGGACACACGTGGCAGAAATGTCAGAATGTACACCGCCATCACGGGAAACTAGGAGCACGCAGCTACTGCACAAATCCCGGAGATGATGTCATAAAGGCCACGCGCCGCACAAAGTAACGTCTCCTTTCCATCTCGGGAACCGAGAAAGTATGACCTCAACACGAAACGAGTCATCATCCCCACCTCGGCTAGCCTCGGCTCCTTCGGAAAAGCTTCCACGCAATCCGCTTAAAGCTTGGGGGGACTTGTGTACGAGCCGAAACAAAGAGCTCGGTATCTTGAAACATCAAGCTCAGTCGCCCAAGCTGCTCACCGAGTTGGAGGATATGTACATATATATACGAAGTATGAAGCTCGACCAATCACCTCGCCTAGCCGAAAGACCAAAAGATGAAACCAAGTTCCTAAGCTCGGCTAACGTAATGAAAGCTTTTACGCTTTATTAGCTCAAAGCTTGGGGGGCTTGTGTACTGGCCGAAGAGTGAAACCCGGCCACCGAGCTTGAATACCCGGCCCAATCCGGAAGTTAAGGATAATAAGTTAAAAATCACCTAATTAAGGGATAGGATATTGATATCCTTAATTAAATCCTGATATTATCTGAAATAACCGTATCTGGTTAAAAGAGATAATATCCCCTGAATTAAGGGATAGGATGTTAATATCTGGTGTGACGTCGGCAAGTGTACCGGGTCGTCGCAAGTAATAAAAGAAACACGGTAAGTAATTACCGAGGTCGAACTCAGGGATTGGGCTACCAATTCGACTAATCCGTGGGAAATCCGATACGTTTGGTCAAGTTACAGAAGGTGGTTGAGGGAGAGAGAATAAGAGGATCAAAATTCAGTTAACGAATCTAATAAACTAATTAACTAAAAATCAGAAATTAAAATGTCCAAGGTCACAAATCCACCTACCCAACATGCATACCCAAGTGATGATGAATTCCTCCCTAAGTTCAATTACAATGTCAACCGGGACCCCCAAATTCTCCTATATCCACTCTCGTGCTCAATAGGACGTATTCGACGATTGGATTAATTACTTACTAGGTCTCATAATCCTAATCTCGAATTTGATTAATTCTTGTTCCCTATAAGGTTGCACTAATCTCCTACTCACTCTCGTGTAATATTCGATTAGTGATCCTAATTCAAGTTCTAAACGCGAATCGCCGACTAAGCCTCATCAACGTTAACAAGTCAATCACGCAACACATATGATCAACACAATCAAATCAGAATTGGAAAACATTAATTGAGAAAAGGGGAGAAAAAACATACATCACGTGAACACTACACCGCCATGGGTGGCTTCATTGTTCCCTCGGACGAGGGGATTAGTTCCTCATGCTCATAGACAAGCAATCCGACATAACCACCATGATAAAATAAAAAGAAAAGGGAGACGCAGCTCCAAAGAGAAAACAAGGATTCGTAACTACTGATCTAAACAAGTGGAAACCAAAACTCCAATTCTGATCTGAAACAGCCTTTAAAAAAGGATTCTGTTTCTCGCCAGCTCGCGGGGCGAGCTTACTCTCGCGACGCGAATTTTAGTTTTGGCGCGCATTCAAGTTTGGATTTTAGCGAGGCGAGAGTGTGTTCGCGGGGCGAGTCTTTGTTGCGTGATTTTTAGAATAAAGGCAAGTGCACCTCGTCGCAATCAAGTAATACGGTGGTAAGACCGGTTATCGTATCCACAGGGATCGGATGTCAATTACCAATTCACAAATTCAACAACTATCTAGACTAAACTAAAGTAGGAGAGATTAAAACAGGAAATAAAGAAATAAAATATTTTTGGTCTTTTGGGAATTTTATCGAACACTTAGTATGCAAACAGAGATGTGGCTAAGATTGTTAGGGTTAGACTACACTAATCCTCCCTTAATTGCAATGAAATGGTTATCAACACAAGTCCTACTTCAATTATGACAATCAAGCCTTTTCTAAAATACTCAAGCCTAATGTCTTAGGTGCATTGAGCCTAAAACCCAAAATCAAACCCTAATGTCTTAGGTGGATTAATCTGTGATTTTGCATTAAGTCAAGACTTATAAGATTGCAAGCATTCAACACCTATGTCTAGATTCTTGAACTACTTGGCATATAATTCATGAGCATGCCTTAACACCAACCTTTCAGTCATCTATCAAAGCAACATATCATTCCTATGGGTAGCTAATCCAAGGAAAGCATTAAGCACAGAATCACATACTCATAAGGAAATAGAGACTTGCATTAAAACACCGAATCAAATACAACAAGTTCAGAAAAGCTACATCTAACCCCAACAATGGGGGATTTAACTATTCATGATAAAAGGAAATACAAAAGAGAATGAGAGAAGGGATGGAAAACACTCATAGAAGAATCCTCCAAGCTTCCTCCATTCCCAGAGCAAGGAAATCTCCCCTTCTAGGGCTGGAACCCTAGCCCAGCCGCAGCCTCCAAGTGCTCCCAAGTGCTCCTCCTCCAAAAGCTCCCTCTTTTCTGCCCTAAAAAAGCAACTTATACCAGTCAGTGCTGCGCGCATTCGCGAGGCGAGACATGTCTCGCGAGGCGAATATTAAAAATCTGCTTCAGAGAATTGATCTCTCGCGAGGCGAGAGTTTCTTCGCGACGCGAGACCGAAAGGTTTTTCTTCAATACGCCCGTGAGGAACATCAGGGCCTGGGCGTGATGGCTTCTGTTTCCAGATTCGCGAGGCGAGACATGGGTTCGCGAGGCGAACCAGAAAGGCTTGCATTTTCTCCAACAGTCAGCTTTCAGGGTCGCGGGGCGAATCCAGGCTCGCGGGGCGAATCACCGACTCGCTTGGCTCAATTTCTTCTCTTTTCGGGCTCTTTTTCATCCAAGCTCCATCAAGGCTAATTTCGAGCATTTTTCCATTAAAGCCTGCAAAACAACACACAGAAACCACCTCATCCGTTCCAAAGGAAAAACTATACAAAATCAACACTAAATTGGCCTAACTATATGCAAATGCATGCAGAAATGTACATGGAAAATGAGGTGAAATCACACTCATCAAATCACCCCAAGCTTAAGACTTTGCTTGTCCTCAAGCAATCACTAAGGCCAGAAGATGAAAATAATCAGAGCAATGATAGTGAACTAAGAACCCGAGTAAAATGATCCAAGTAACATGCATTCAATTATTTCAGCAAGAGACAATCAATTCAAGTCCAATTAGGGGCTTAAGTTTCCTAGACTCACATTCTCACTGATTCGGGCACTCTTGCTCACTTGAAGCTCACCCCAAGCTTGTTTATTTGCTTGGCTCTCTTTCTTGCCTCACTCAATCAAGTGTTCAAGTATATATAACAATTCGCTCCATTTTCCTCAAGGAATGATTTCTACCATATGCTTGACTATCAACCAAATCTCCACTTTATTTATGAAAACACATAAGAATCAAGAGGTCTTTATTTGGTTGTAACGTGGCCATGGGATTAATCTTTAGGTGGGGATAACAAGAAAGGGATATTTCAAAAGGCTAAACCAAATATCAAACATTTCAACACAAGACACCTTCTAAAATACCTTCTTGGGTTTTCAATACATTTTTCCACCTTTCTTTTCTGTTATTTCTCACTTCTCTTGTTTTTTGCCATCCCCATCTCTTTATATTTTTCTTTTTCTCTGTTTTTTTTCTTTTTTTTTTTCTTGGAGAGGGGAGATTTTTCAACTCAATCCATTATTTTTTTTTTCTGATTCTTATCCCAAACTTTCAACTACCTTTTTCACCCTTTTTGTAATACTTTAGAAGGTCCCTTATCAAGCATCTTTCATAAAAAAAATTTTCGGGGTACCAAGAAAAGTATTTTATTCTTTGTAGGCTCAAAATTGGGCAACTAAGGGGTAGCATTTCATCATTCAACGCTCAGAAGGCCAGAAAAATACCTATTGCCTCAATCATTTTCAAAAATGTTTTCAAAAAATTTTAAGCTTTAAAATGGTTTTAAGTCAAGTTCTAGAGAAAACAAACCAAGAGGAATAACACTCTACACAAAGAATGGGGGCAGATTTAGTGAGTACCCCCTAATGGCTCAAAAGCTCACATTTATCAGTTCAAGAACCAGTGAGAAACACAAATCTAAAGAAACATATGCTAATCATCAACTATCCAAGATCATCTCAAGCATATTTAATGAAGCCATATAACAAGAATAGAAAATCAGGGTCCAAAAATTCACTATCACAGAAAAATTGGCACTTAGCTCTCACAATCATAAGCTCAATCTAAGCAGGGGTAACCGAATCATGCGATCATGCAAACTTAAGCCTATATGAATGCAATATTTACAATGCAAGCAAAAAGATTACCCCTACCCCAAGCTTAAAGATTTACATTGTCCCCAATGTAAACAATCAAGTTGGAGAGAGGAGAAGAAGAATAAAATAAAGCAAAAAATTGGAACGGCTTACCGAGGCGGTAGCGGGTGTTGGCTCACATGCTTTTTGACTTTGTTTCTCCCTGCTCTTTTTGCTTCTCCTTCCTTCCTTATTACCCTGCAACACTTGGCAATTGACAATTTATTATTTTCCTCTTGAGCTTCTCAAATTATTCAAGAGGTTGAAAATCAAAAACAAAAACTAACTAAAGAGAGGGTTAAGAAAAGTTGGGTTGCCTCCCAATAAGCGCTTCTTTAACGTCACCAGCTTGACTTATTAAGAAGCATCCACCTGGATCCCATAACCTGTGGTATAAGGACCAAGGGATGCTAACCATGTGAGATCCTTCACCTGGATCCCACAGTTTGCAGCAAAAATGTGGAAGTGAGCGCTCGAAATTCATGCCGACTTCTTCAAATGGGAAGCGCTTTTCAATTCCTCTCGGGTCAAAGATGACCCCTTTATCAACAAAATCTTCCCAATAAAAATGGGGTTCAACCTCTTGGGCTGGCCATGGTGCCTGCATTTTTAAAGATCCAAAATCTGGTTTCTCAGGCAGAGGCATGAACTCCATTGTGGGTTGCTTCACAGTGTGAGGTGGCAAACAAGTCGAGAGGATCACTGGTGCTGTTTTGGCTTCTGTACAATCTTCACTCTCAGCATTGCCAAATCCATCACCTTCCAAATATGCAGAGATCTCGGCACAAACCACACAAGTGTTTTTCCCATCACATTCAACACATGCATAGGAACCAATAGCATCATCTAATTCCAAAAGTTCTTCATTATCCCCAAGTATGGTGAAATAGATGTCCTCCAATTGCCTCTTCCTTTCAGGCTCTTTAGTCAAAGGTTCAATGGGGAATGGTGCAACTATGTTCTCACAACCAGGTTCTTCACTTCTTGACTCGGTTGCTCCCACTTCTTCATCTTCCTCATCATCCATCATTGCATCCTCTTCATCATCATCCGTCAAGTTCCCATTTGGCATTTCGGATAGTTGGTTAGAGAGTTCCTCAATACGTGCCCCGAAACTTCGAATGGTGTCTTCTTGAATTTTCAATTCTTCCATTGTTGTTACCATGAAGTTCTCCAAAACAGCCTCTAAGTGAGGTCGACTATCCGGGATAGGTTGCTCAACCTCGACTGGGAATGCGGATTTGAAGTTCTCCCAAGCAACTTCCAATGGTGATGGTTGTGCTTCATATGTAGGTGTGGAAGATTCCCAATGTTCCTCTTCATCCATCAAAGTATTGTTTGGAGGGTTCCCCCACCATGGAGTGGAAGTGTTGGGAAATTGATTTCCCCATTCAGCATAGCTTACCACTGGTGGAGGAGAGATTTGTGCCCTTGACAACTCATCACTCACTTGTTGGATGTTTATGGCCAACTGCAGCATATCTACCCGTAGTTGCAGCTCAGATATTTCCATTTCTGCATCAGACGGCTGATAATAATTATAGTCCATGATCCTGCCAAACCAATTTTTACCTCACAGACAATTAAGCCCAAGATCAAAGAAACACAAAAACAAATATATACAAAACTAACAAAAGAAAGAGATCAATTATATACAGAAAAATAAAATAAAAAAAATGTCTAAACTAGTTGTCTCATTTGTTACTACTGATATTGGCAAAGCCAATCCCCAGCAACGGCGCCAAAAACTTGTTGCGTGATTTTTAGAATAAAGGCAAGTGCACCTCGTCGCAATCAAGTAATACGGTGGTAAGACCGGTTATCGTATCCACAGGGATCGGATGTCAATTACCAATTCACAAATTCAACAACTATCTAGACTAAACTAAAGTAGGAGAGATTAAAACAGGAAACAAAGAAATAAAATATTTTTGGTCTTTTGGGAATTTTATCGAACACTTAGTATGCAAACAGAGATGTGGCTAAGATTGTTAGGGTTAGACTACACTAATCCTCCCTTAATTGCAATGAAATGGTTATCAACACAAGTCCTACTTCAATTATGACAATCAAGCCTTTTCTAAAATACTCAAGCCTAATGTCTTAGGTGCATTGAGCCTAAAACCCAAAATCAAACCCTAATGTCTTAGGTGGATTAATCTGTGATTTTGCATTAAGTCAAGACTTATAAGATTGCAAGCATTCAACACCTATGTCTAGATTCTTGAACTACTTGGCATATAATTCATGAGCATGCCTTAACACCAACCTTTCAGTCATCTATCAAAGCAACATATCATTCCTATGGGTAGCTAATCCAAGGAAAGCATTAAGCACAGAATCACATACTCATAAGGAAATAGAGACTTGCATTAAAACACCGAATCAAATACAACAAGTTCAGAAAAGCTACATCTAACCCCAACAATGGGGGATTTAACTATTCATGATAAAAGGAAATACAAAAGAGAATGAGAGAAGGGATGGAAAACACTCATAGAAGAATCCTCCAAGCTTCCTCCATTCCCAGAGCAAGGAAATCTCCCCTTCTAGGGCTGGAACCCTAGCCCAGCCGCAGCCTCTAAGTGCTCCCAAGTGCTCCTCCTCCAAAAGCTCCCTCTTTTCTGCCCTAAAACAGCAACTTATACCAGTCAGTGCTGCGCGCATTCGCGAGGCGAGACATGTCTCGCGAGGCGAATATTAAAAATCTGCTTCAGAGAATTGATCTCTCGCGAGACGAGAGTTTCTTCGCGACGCGAGACCGAAATGTTTTTCTTCAATACGCCCGTGAGGAGCATCAGGGCCTGGGCGTGATGGCTTCTATTTCCAGACTCGCGAGGTGAGACATGGGTTCGCGAGGCGAACCAGAAAGGCTTGCATTTTCTCCAACAGTCAGCTTTCAGGGTCGCGGGGCGAATCCAGGCTCGCGGGGCGAATCACCAGAATTCTGCTTGGCTCAATTTCTTCTCTTTTCAGACTCTTTTTCATCCAAGCTCCATCAAGGCTAATTTCTGAGCATTTTTCCATTAAATCCTACAAAACAACACACAGAAACCACCTCATCCGTTCCAAAGGAAAAACTATACAAAATCAACACTAAATTGGCCTAACTATATGCAAATGCATGCAGAAATGTACATGGAAAATGAGGTGAAATCACACTCATCAGTCTTCCAACTTCAATCTGTCACAGCCGTGACCTTTATCACGGCTAGGCCGTGAGTGTCTCTGTCTTCCAGTGTCTTCAAACTCTCGCGTGGCGAGATGCTTTCGCGGGTCGAGCTTCAATTCTAGGCTGTGACCTTCATCACGGCTAGGCCGTGATGGTCTCTGACTTCCAGGTCTTCATTATTCGCGTGGCGAGCATCCTGTTCGCGGGGCGAGCCAGAGTGATGACTGTTGCTGCTTTATCTGATGTTCAGGCTGGCGAGACGAGAATCCACTCGCGAGGCGAGTATCTCCAGAAGTGCTTTTTCCACTGCTTCTTGAATTTCCTTGACTCCCGGAGCTTCACTTATTGACCTGAAAACACCAAAAGCAACCAAAAGCATGATTCTATCCAAAATAAGCTAAAAACTACACAAAAGACGCAAAACGAGTCAAAATCCAACTTAGGAACAAAACAATGCCAAATTTGGGCGAAAACGAGATTGAACTCGAATAATTTGCACAAAAACCATAGTCCATCTAGCTATAAAACTAGATAAGCCAAAGGCTTATCAAAACACCCCAAACTTAAACCTTGCTTGTCCCCAAGCAAGCTAAAACTCAAAAACGACTCAAGACTTGGCAAGCCTAGGGGATTCAATCGATTTCGGACAAATTTCGTGCACTCAAAACAGTTTTTCTCCAATGATTTCCCCCCTACATCAACGTAATCCCCACATTCATTTACTTTAAACAATTGAGAACTTATCATTCATGCAATCATTAATCTAAGTTGAGGATCAAAGCTACACACACAAAGGAAGATCACCTATTTCAAACAATTGCCTTCCTCACAAGGACATTTAGTATTTCACTCATTCGCTCAAGTTTGTCTAGGCTATCAACTTTTTCACTCAATTTCACATATCAAGAGCCATTCCCATGAATTTGATTTTCATCTCAAACATGGTTCCCACGAAAACATGCATGCAACATCAGAAGGTCTTTTATAGGTTGTAATGAGGCCTGGCTCAAGGTAAGATATTCAAAGGATAGAGGCTAAGTCCCTAGGATCAATGAGAGCATGAAACTAGTATCACAACAATTGAATTCACTCTCATATTATTCTCTTCCTTGCATTTGGTGGCTACACACCTCTTCCTTTTTATATTTATTTTTCTTTGCCCTTTTTGGCACATATCCAATGTTTTTCATCACCCTTTTTTTTTTTCAAGCCTTCGGTCCTTACTTCCGTTTTTCTTTTTCTCAACTATGATTCATGAACTTGTAGCCACCCCAAACTTAGTTCCACAACAACACTCACAAAGCTAAAATTCCATACTCTCCTAAATCCTAGGATAGGGGAAAATAATGGTTTTTCTGAGTTAATGGCTTGTAATGTAAGGTCATCAAGAACAATAGGCTTCAAGGCTCAATGTGGCTAACTAGGGATCATTCATCAAGGTTGGTTCAATTTATGGCCAAGTAGTTAATTCAAAGAAAATTGCCTAAATCATTTGATGCAACACATACACATGCAAACCATGAAGAGATTAAAGCAAATCCGGGAAAGTGCAACTTAACAGCGATTCACACATTCAAAAACAGAGTTGGAGGCTCAAATCCTCACCTGGACATTTTGCAAATTGTTTGACCGAGATACGATTCCTAGTGTGTGCACCCCCTCACCCCAAACTTATCATAAATCAAGCAATCACAATAAATCTCAAAGTTCAATTTTCAATTTTTCACATGGGGATCAATTTTTCTAATTTCAGGACCTAGGGGGAAATCATAGATGGTCAAAATAATTCATGCAATCAGTTTATGTTCAATTTAATTAAAATCCAACAAGCTTGCCGAAAAGACATTCATACACAAACTCTTGATCTTCTCAAATTATTCAAGAGCGACAAACAAAACAAAAACAAAAACAAAACAAAAGTGAGGAAAGGAGAGGGATACCTAGCTTGGGTTGCCTCCCAAGTAGCGCTTGTTTAACGTCCCGAGCCTGACTCAAGTCGCCCCCTAAGGGTTAACTCAGAAAAAGCACTTGCTTGCCATTTGGGATTGGTTCTCCATGATAATGCTTTAGTCTTTGACCATTTACCTTGAAATTTCCAGAGGCCCCTTCTAACTCTACTGCTCCGTGTGGAAAAACATGGAGGACCTTGTATGGTCCTGACCACTTTGACTTCAGCTTCCTAGGAAAGAGTCTCAGCCTTGAGTTATAAAGAAGTACCATTTGTCCGGGCTCAAATCTCCTAGGCAAGATGTGCTTGTCATGCCATGCCTTAGTCCTCTCTTTGTAGATTCTTGCATTTTCGTATGCTTGCATGCGGATTTCGGACAACTCATTTAAGTCCAGAAGCCTCTTCTCACCGGCCTTCATCAAATCGAAGTTGAGTTCTCGAATTGCCCAATAAGACTTTTCCTCCATTTCCACCGGCAGGTGGCACGCCTTTCCAAACACCAAATTGTAAGGAGACCTTCCAATTGGAGTCTTGAAGGCAGTCCTATAAGCCCATAAGGCATCATCTAACTTTTTTGACCAATCCTTCCGTGAGGAGTTGACGGTTTTCTCAAGAATACACTTCAACTCACGGTTGGATACCTCCGCTTGCCCGTTGGTTTGAGGATGATAAGGAGTAGAGATTCTATGCTTGACCCCATACTTCTCAAGAAGCTTGTGCATTTGATTGTTGCAAAAGTGGGATCCCCCATCACTAATCAACACTCTAGGAACCCCAAACCATGTGAAGATATTGCGCCTTAGGAATTCCATGACTACCCGCGCATCATCCGTGGTTGTTGGGATTGCTTATACCCACTTTGACACGTAGTCCACAGCCACCAAAATGTATTGATAGGAGAAAGATGGTGGGAATGGTCCCATGAAATCTATCCCCCATACATCAAAGAGTTCTACTTCAAGCATGCTATTCAAGGGGAGCTCATGCCGCTTGGAGATGTTGCCAGCTCTTTGGCAACGATCACAGTTCTCAACAAAAGTGTGGGCATCCTTGAAGAGATTTGGCCAATAAAACCCGCTTTGGAGGATTTTCTCTGCTGTCTTCTTTCCCCCATAGTGCCCACCATAATCCGAGCTATGATAATGCCACAACACGTTTCCGATTTGGTCATGGGGAATGCACCTTCTTAGGATCCCATCAGAGCATTGCTTGAAAAGATATGGGTCCTCCCACACATAGTACCTTGCATCCGAGAAGAACTTCTTCCTTTGCTGACTAGTCAAACCTTGCGGAACCACTTTTGAAGATTTGAAATTGGCCATGTCCGCGAACCAAGGAGGGGAATTTTCAATAAGTACAAACAGCTTTTCATCAGGAAATTCTTCCTTGATGTCTAACAATTCCTCCTTGGTGTCGGAATTGACCAACCTAGATAAGTGGTCCGCCACACCATTGTCGGATCCCTTCCTGTCCCTAATCTCGATATCAAATTCCTGCAAAAGAAGAATCCACCGTATTAATCTAGGTTTGGCCTCTTGTTTTGTCATCAAGTGTTTTATGGCCGCATGATCAGTGTAAACAACAATTTTAGACCCCACAATGTAGGATCTAAACTTATCTAAAGCAAAAACCACAGCAAGTAGTTCTTTTTCAGTGGTGGAATAATTAGCTTGTGCCTCATTCAAAACCTTACTTGCATAATAAATGACATGAGCTAATTTTTTCCACCCTTTGCCCCAAAACAGCCCCCACCGCATAATCACTAGCATCACACATGATTTCAAAAGGTAAATTCCAATTAGGCGCAGTGATTATGGGCGCGGTGACAAGCATATTTTTCAAAATAGTGAAGGCATTTAAACAAGAAGCATTAAACTCAAAGGATACATCCTTCACAAGAAGGTCACACAGCGGCCTTGCGATTTTGGAGAAGTCCTTGATGAATCTCCGGTAGAAACCGGCATGCCCCAAAAAACTCCTCACCCCCTTTACATTCGTTGGTGGGGGAAGCTTCTCAATCAGCTCAACCTTTGCTTTATCAACTTCAATCCCCCTTTGGGAAATTTTGTGCCCCAAGACTATACCTTCCTTGACCATGAAGTGGCATTTCTCCCAATTGAGCACAAGGTTAGTCTCTTGGCACCTTTTAAGCACCAAAGTCAAGTTCTGCAAGCAATTGTCATATGAGGTCCCAAAGACCGAGAAGTCATCCATGAACACCTCAATGCATTTCTCCACCATGTCCGAGAAAATAGAGAGCATGCACCTTTGGAAAGTAGCAGGAGCGTTGCACAATCCAAAGGGCATCCTCCTATAGGCAAAGACTCCATAGGGACACGTGAAAGCCGTCTTCTCTTGATCTTGAGGATCTACCACAGTTTGATTATATCCGGAGTAACCATCCAAAAAACAATAGTATTCATGTCTGGCTAACCTTTCTAGCATTTGATCAATGAAGGGAAGAGGGAAGTGATCTTTCCTTGTGGCTTCATTTAGCTTTCTATAGTCGATACATACTCTCCACCCCGTGATGGTCCTTGTTGGGATCAATTCATTGCTTTCATTGACCACCACTGTGGTGCCTCCTTTCTTTGGGACCACATGAATTGGACTAACCCATTTACTATCCGAGATTGGATAGATGATTCCGGCATCCAAAAGTTTAATCACTTCCTTACGTACAGCTTCTTTCATGATGGGATTTAACCGTCTTTGTGGTTGAACCACCGGCTTATGATCATCCTCCATCAAAATCTTATGCATGCATAGGGAGGGGCTTATACCTTTTAGGTCCGAAATCTTCCACCCAATGGCGGATTTGTGTTCCCTAAGAACTCTCAATAGCTTCTCTTCTTCATCTTTTTTCAAGGCATTGCTAATGATTACCGGATGTTGTCCCTTCTCCCCCAAGAATGCATACTTTAAGTGGGTTGGGAGTTGCTTCAACTCCGGTGCCTTGTCATCTTCTTCCATTCTTTCCTTGTTGAGCTTTTCCTTTGCACATTCATTCCTTGGGAGACTCGGTAAAGCTTCCATGTGTTTCAAGCACTCAAGATAGTCCTCATCCCCCAAAGGGTCTTCTTCCTCACTATCATCATCATGGGATTTTACCAACACTTGTGCAAGTGAAGAACCATGGGCTTCTCTAGTGTCCCTTGCCTTGACAATCGAATCCACCATATCCACTCGATACACATCCGACCTCTCAATGGGGTGCTTCATTGCTTCGAAGACATTGAAAACTACATTCTCATCTTGCACCCTTAGAGTGAGTTTCCCTTCTTGCACATCTATCAAGGCACGCCCAGTGGCCAAGAAAGGCCTACCTAATATGAGAGGGATCTCAGCGTCTTCATCCATGTCAAGAACCACAAAGTCCGCCGGAAATATGAACTTGTCCACCTTCACTAACAAGTCTTCGACCACCCCATAAGGATATTTTATAGAACGATCGGCCAGTTGGAGTGACATCCGTGTATCCTTGACTTCTTTGATCCCCAATTTCTTCATCATAGAGAGGGGCATCAAGTTGATGCTTGCCCCTAGATCACACAATGCGTTCCCTAGAGTCATCTCCCCAATGGTGCATGGTATAGAAAAAGAACCGGGATCCTTCAACTTTGGAGGTAGTTTTCTCTGAAGAATGGCACTACACTCCTCGGTCAAAGCAACCGTTTCCTCATCCACTATTTTCCGCTTCTTGGAGAGAAGCTCCTTCATAAACCGAGCATAAGATGGCATCTGTTCCAAGGCATCAGCAAAGGGAATGTTAATCTGAAGTTTGCGGAAGACATCGAGGAATTTGTTGAACTGCTTATCCTGTTGAGGCTTCTTCAATCTCTCAGGATATGGTACCTTCATGTAGGGCGGGAGGTCCTGGGGTTCAACCCACTTCTTCTTTCAGAACTCTTCATCTACAAGTTTTAACCTCCCCCCTTGCTCCGGTGCCTTGTCTCTTGCCCACTCCTCTTCCTCAGGTTGCTCTTCCTCAACATGTGGTTGCTCTGAGGCCTTGTCTTCTTGAGAACCAGTTCCTCCCCTGTTAGATCCCAACTCCCTACCACTTCTAGTTGTTATAGCGTTGCATTGGTTCTTAGGGTTGTTCTCGGTATCAGTTGGGAAGGTGCCTGGGAGACGCTCATTCAGTTGCCTTGCGAGCTGCGCTATCTGCATCTCTAGATTGTGAATTTTCGCCCCTGTATGCGTTGCCAACTTGTCAACTGTTGCGTTCACCTTGTCTGTGTTGATTGCCAACTTGTCAACTGTCGTATTCACCTTCTCTGTGTTGATTGCCAACTTGTCAACTGTTGCGCTCATCTTCTCAAAAGCCAATTCCCAAGGCTGCCTTCCACCATCTATCATTTGCAATTGATTAGGCCCCGGAAGAGCCTGCTGAGTATTGCACTGCTGGATTCCAATGTTTGGCCTCAGACCTTGTTGAGGTTGTTGTTGCCCGGTTAGACTACCACTAGTATCACTCCAAGTGAAACCCGGATGGTCTCTCCTCATATATCCCCTATTCTGATTCTGACTGTAGTCATTCTGTCTGTTCCTCTGATAGTTGTTCTGGGGTACAGTGACATAGAAGTTGTGGTATGAGTCCACATGTTCCTGAGAGAAGTTGAACGGGAAGCTCCGAGTGTCATGATCTCCATTACAATTTCCACAACCCGGAGGCATTCCCTCGTGTATCACTTTAACTTTCTTGTTCCCAGACAAAGCCTCAATCTGCATCTTCAACAATCTGTTTTGCTCAAGAATGGCCTCCATTGTTGCAGAACTGATTCCACTTGAGGTTTCCCTTCCACGGTTGTAATTATATGACATCTTCTCCAATAATGCCCATCCATCCTCAGCTGATAAGTAGGAGAAAGAGCCGCCAGCTGCGGCATCACAGTTCATCTGATAGCGTCCCCTCAACCCGTTAAAGAAATGCTGAACTTTGGAGACTGGGTCAAAGAACGCTGAAGGGCATCTTCTCAGGAGCCCGTTGTACCTCTCCCAAGCTTCATTATAGGTTTCATCTTCTGTCTGCCTGAAAGATGTAACGGCTGTTCTTGCTTGTGCCGCTTTCTGAGGAGGAAAATATTTGGTTAGGAACTTTTGTGCCATTTGCTCCCAAGTTCTGACGCTGTTCCTATCCAAGCTGTCAACCCAATCGCGAGTGACATCCCTAAGAGAGAGGGGGAAAAGCCGCAAGCGAAACTCATCTTGTGAGACTCCTCTTGTCTTCTGTAAGTCACAAGCTTCAAGGAAGCGAGTGATGTGTCTATGAGGGTCCTGTTTGCCACTCCCATCAAACTGATTCTCACGGATCTGGAATGTGACACATGCTTCCACTGTGAAAGAGTCTGTATTCAGGTTGCCCCTCACAATAGAAGAATCACAATCACCCAAGCTGGGTAGATCGTACTCAAAGAGAGGCTTGTAACGAGGAGGAGGAGGAGGAGGAGGATTTTCTTCGGCCATGTCCTCAAGATTAATCGCTTCAAGCCTCTTCCTTTCTCTGACTTCCTTCCTTAAGCGCTTCTCGGTCTTGGTGATCTCCGAATCAAATAGCAAGTCCTCTTGTGAAATGGTACCTCGTATACAAAATCACGGCAAGACCAAGTGGAATCAAAGAAGTAGAGAGAAATAATAAGGAAATAACAGAAAAATAAAAATAAAATCAACTTAACCAATCAATCAAATTTCCTAAAAATTAGGAAAATTGGTTGTGCCAATCCCCGGCAACGGCGCCAAAAACTTGGTGTGACGTCGGCAAGTGTACCGGGTCGTCGCAAGTAATAAAAGAAACACGGTAAGTAATTACCGAGGTCGAACTCAGGGATTGGGCTACCAATTCGACTAATCCGTGGGAAATCCGATACGTTTGGTCAAGTTACAGAAGGTGGTTGAGGGAGAGAGAATAAGAGGATCGAAATTCAGTTAACGAATCTAATAAACTAATTAACTAAAAATCAGAAATTAAAATGTCCAAGGTCACAAATCCACCTACCCAACATGCATACCCAAGTGATGATGAATTCCTCCCTAAGTTCAATTACAATGTCAACCGGGACCCCCAAATTCTCCTATATCCACTCTCGTGCTCAATAGGACGTATTCGACGATTGGATTAATTACTTACTAGGTCTCATAATCCTAATCTCGAATTTGATTAATTCTTGTTCCCTATAAGGTTGCACTAATCTCCTACTCACTCTCGTGTAATATTCGATTAGTGATCCTAATTCAAGTTCTAAACGCGAATCGCCGACTAAGCCTCATCAATGTTAACAAGTCAATCACGCAACACATATGATCAACACAATCAAATCAGAATTAGAAAACATTAATTGAGAAAAGGATAGAAAAAACATACATCACGTGAACACTACACCGCCATGGGTGGCTTCATTGTTCCCTCGGACGAGGGGATTAGTTCCTCATGCTCATAGACAAGCAATCCGACATAACCACCATGATAAAATAAAAAGAAAAGGGAGACGCAGCTCCAAAGAGAAAACAAGGATTCGTAACTACTGATCTAAACAAGTGGAAACCAAAACTCCAATTCTGATCTGAAACAGCCTTTAAATAAGGATTGTTTCTCGCCAGCTCGCGGGGCGAGCTTACTCTCGCGACGCGAATTTTAGTTTTGACGCGCATTCAAGTTTGGATTTTCGCGAGGCGAGAGTGTGTTCGCGGGGCGAGTCTTCCAACTTCAATCTGTCACAGCCGTGACCTTTATCACGACTAGGCCGTGAGTGTCTCTGTCTTCCAGTGTCTTCAAACTCTCGCGCGGCGAGATGCTTTCGCGGGGCGAGCTTCAATTCTAGGCTGTGACCTTCATCACGGCTAGGCCGTGATGGTCTTTGACTTCCAGGTCTTCATTATTCGCGTGGCAAGCATCCTGTTCGCGGGGCGAGCCAGAGTGATGATTGTTGCTGCTTTATCTGATGTTCAGGCTCGCGAGACGAGAATCCACTCACGAGGTGAGTATCTCCAGAAGTGCTTTTTCCACTGCTTCTTGAATTTCCTTGACTCCCGGAGCTTCACTTATTGACCTGAAAACACCAAAAGCAACCAAAAGCATAATTCTATCCAAAATAAGCTAAAACCTACACAAAAGACGCAAAACGAGTCAAAGTCCAACTTAGGAACAAAACAAGACCAAATTTGGGCGAAAACGAGATTGAACTCGAATAATTTGCACAAAAACCATAGTCCATCTAGCTATAAAACTAGATAAGCCAAAGGCTTATCAATATCATCCTTAAATAAATACTGATATTATCTGAAATAACCTTATCTAGTTAAAAGAGATAATATCCCTTAAATTAAGGAAATCACATCTCAAAAGAGATAAAAGGAGATAAATCCAGATCTCTAAAAGATAGGGGAATCCTATTATAAAAGGAGGAGAACCTATGAGAGAAACTCACTTTTCACTGAAACCCGGTGACTCTCTCTTAAGCGTATTAGAGAAATTAGCTCGAACAAGAGACTATTAAAGAGTCCTTGCTCGCTGGTATTCGTCAAATACAAAATTAAGAGATCGAGATCACTACGGCCAAGGGTTGAACCTTGAACTACGTCTGGCTTTGATTCCTATTGGGATACGTAGGACTGGAATATTACATTCTGTGAAGTCATAATCTAAAACAACCCCCATTGTTCTCCCTTGGTTCAACGTTCTACGGCGAGATTCCGGCCAACCGGATCTGGGCAGGAACACTATATATTCAAAAAGGGGAAAATGGGAAAAAAAGCCAAGGGAAAAAAAATGTAGATCGAAGGAGGAGATGCAGAAGAATAAAAGAAAAGGACAGAATCCAAAATGGCAAATTTGGTAGTAAGTAACACATTTTCACGGATTCATCAACAAGTCTTTACATTCCCACATGATTTTCCTTTTAGAAAATGCTCAGAACCAGTGTTTAATTAAACCAATTGATGAAAAATTTTCATTCCTCGCTTTACACATAATTCAAAAAGGTCTCAGCCATTTATTCCTCTTTTTGTGTGACTTGAGTATAACTAACAATTAATAGTGAGTGTGACTATCATTTTCGTTCACGACATATTCACTTCTCTTGTCTCATCATCTAAAATGCATGTCAGGGCACAATTCAGGAGGAGTCCGGGATAGATTCTTGTTCACCATCTGCAGATACACTTACATGCTCAAGACCCATGATAGAGAATAATTTAAAACCCCCACACGACCAAGCACCCAAGTGTCCCAGGTGTGAGTCCACCCACACCAAGTTCTGCTACTACAACTGTTGTGGTCTAAACACTGAATGAAACACAGCAAGAACAAGATCACAGCAACAATGGAACAAGGCAAACAGAAACAGAATAGAAAACAGAATTGCAGAAACAGAAAGTTATATGGCAGAACAGAAATGAAAATTGTAAGGCAGAAAGAAAAGAAAAATCAACACCAAGAGATAACGTGGTTCAGCCGATGTGGCCTACATCCACGGGAAGAGAGCAAAGTCTTCACTATGATTGAAAGAGTTACAAGATCAAGCTTCAAACTTCACAAGAATCTACACTAGGCCCTTGCTTTTCCTGCTGAGACACAGCCACAAGCTCCCTAGTTCTACCACTCTTGTTCTCACCCAAACTCCTTGATCTAGGCCTAACTCTCTATGATTTTAGAAAAGGAAAGATTACACAGTTGAATACAATTACACACTCCCTCTAATCCTACCATACACATGTATATATATAGATGAGAAAAAGGAACTTCAGCTGCCAAGTTTTTCTCCAATCCAAAACAGAATTCTGTTTGTGCACCAACATAAAAACTGCTTTTTGCCACCAAAGGGAATTGCTTGTAACTAAATCTGTTTTTGAGACATTATCAACAAATCTCCACCTTGTCTCTAAAACCCTTCAATCATGGTTCCAGCTTTGCTCTCTTGCCTGACCTTATGTTTCTGAAAAACTGATCAAGTCCAAGCTATGCTTGCACTTGGTTAGAGGTAGGGATTTGGTTAAGGCATCAGCTGGATTTTCTTCTGTTGAAACCTTCTCAACAGCAATCTCCTTTGCCTCAATTGCATCCCTGATGAAATGTAATTTAATGTCAATGTGTTTGGATTTGTCATGGTAAACCTGATGTTTGGATAAGTGAATGGCACTTTGGCTGTCACTATAAATTGTGACATAGTTTTGTGGAACTCCAAGTTCACCAATAATCCCCTTGAGCCACATTGCTTCTTTGACTCCTTCAGTAAGGGCTATGAACTCTGCTTGTGTTGTTGATAAGGCTACCACTGACTGCAGAACTGATTTCCAACATATAGCAGTTCCAAACATGGTAAAAACATAGCCAGATAGTGACTTTCGGGTATCAACATTTCCAGCATAATCTGAATCCACATACCCTATGATGGCATGTTGAGTATGATGGTGTCTTTTAAACAGAAGACCAGATTTCTGGGAGCCATTTAGGTATCTTAGAATCCACTTCATTGCTTGCCAATGAGGTAAACCAGGATCAGCCATAAATCTGCTCATCACATTCACTGCATAAGCTAAGTCTGGCCTGCAACACACCATTCCATACATGATACTTCCAACAGCATTCGCATATGGAATTAATGCCATTTTCTGCTTTTCTTCTTCTGAGGTTGGCCCTTGCTTTGCTGAGAGTTTGTCAAGTTGACCTAGAGGTGTTCCAACTGGTTTTGATTCATGCATTCTGAACCTTCTTACCACCTTCTGTATGTAGCCTTGCTGAGACAGAAACAGCTCTCCAGTTTTCCTGTTTCTGCATATATCCATTCCAAGGATCCTCTTGGCTTCTCCAAGCTCCTTCATATCAAATTCTGATTTCAGCTCAGCCTTGATCCTTTGAATTTCAGACTTCTTAGATCCTGCAAGAAGAATGTCATCAACATATAACAATAGATATATTGTCACTACTGCATTTTCCTTTAGGAAATATACACAACTGTCATAGTTGCATCTTTGGAAACCAATCTGCATCATGAAACTGTCAAATCTTTTATTCCATTGCCTAGGACTTTGCTTAAGACCATATAAGGACTTCTTTAACAAGCAGACCTTATTTTTGTCTTTAACAAAGCCCTCGGGTTGATGCATATAGATGGTTTCTTCTAAATTTCCATGAAGGAAAGCAATCTTGACATCTAGCTGTTCTAGTTCAAGATCAAATTGAGTGGTTAAAGCAAGAAGAATCCTTATTGAGCAATGTTTGACTACTGGTGAGAAGATCTCATTGTAGTCTATGCCCTCAACTTGAGAAAACCCCTTTGCCACAACCCTTGCTTTGAATCTAATCTTCGTTGTTGCTTTGAGCATCTTCCTTTCTCTTGAAGATCCACTTGCAACCTACAATCCTTTGTCCTTTAGGTGGATCAACTAGAGTCCAGGTGTTGTTTTGTTCAAGAGATTTCATTTCCTCTTCCATTGCTTTCATCCATTCCTTCTTGTATCTGTCTTTTACTGCTTCAGTGAAGTTGTTGGGCTCACAGTCTTGACCTTCTTCTCCTATGCTCAAAGCATAGCATATGAGGTCTGCTTGTGCATATCTCTTTGGAGGGACTATATTTCTCCTTGCTCTGTCTCTCACAAGATTGTAGTCACTTGTAGCTGGTTGGGATTGTTGTTGATCCTCAGGTTCTGTTTCATCTTGTGCTGCTTCATTCTGCTTTCTTGTTGGTGACAGCTCCACCTCAAATTGAGAGGTCTCTGGAGCATTTGTTGGAGTGTCTGGCTTTTCCTTTGACAGCATAGCCATTCTAGTCTCATCAAAGACTACATCTCTGCTGATTATACATTTTGGTTCTCCCGGATCTAGTCTCCACAGTTTGTAGCCTTTAACACCAGTGGGATAACCAATGAACACACATCTTGTTGCTCTGGCAGCAAGCTTGTCTTGTTTAACATGTGCAAAGGCCAAAGCACCAAAAATCCTTAGCTTGGAGTAGTCTGCGGGTTTGCCTCTCCAAATTTCTATTGGAGTTTTGAACCCTATAGCCGATGATGGACATCTATTGATGAGATACACTACTGTTACAGCAGCATCTCCCCAGAAACCTTTTGGAAGACCAGCACTCAATATCATGCATCTTACTCTTTCCAAAATTGTTCTATTCATTCTTTCGGCCAAGCCATTCTGCTGTGGAGTACCTGCAACTGTTCTATGCCTTCTAATTCCTAACTTCCTGCAAAAGTTGTTAAACTGCTCTGAAAGATATTCCAGGCCATTGTCAGTCCTTAAACACTTAAGTTTGGTTCCAGTTTTAGTTTCTATTTCAGCATACCAGTCTTTGAATTTCTCAAAGGTTTCACTCTTGTTCTTAAGTATATAAATCCATACTCTCCTAGAATAATCATCAATGATAGTTAGAAAGTAATAACCACCTCCATGAGTCATGGTTCTAGCTGGCCCCCATAAATCTGAGTGAGCATATTCAAATATGGATTTAGTGGTGTGTTGTGCAGTATTGAAACTAACCCTATGAGCCTTGCCTAGAATGCAGTGATCACAGAAGTCTAAGTTACCTATTTCATCATGGTTTAAGAGGTTCTGTTTGCATAATTCTTTTAGACCTTTCTCACTAACATGGCCAAGCCTCATGTGCCATAATCTGGTTTTATCTAAAGGGATCTGACTAGCTACTGAGGCTTGGGCTATTACAGTAGATCCATCTAAGATATAGAGACCATTCCTCTTGATGCCTTTAATTATTACTTTGTTGTTCACAGAAACTTTAAGCATACCATGTTCAATGTTAGTTATGTGACCTAAGTTGTCAAACATGCTTATGGAAAGTAAATTTCTCTTCAATTCTGGTACATACCTGACCCCTGTGATTATGGTCTCTTGTCCATTATACATCTTCAATCTGATTGTGCCTACTCCCTGAACCTTGCAGGGCTTGTTGTTTCCTAGCAAGACAACTCCACCTTCTTGAAGATTTAAAGACTCGAAATAGTCTTTTCTTGGACACATATGATAGGTGCACCCAGAATCCAGCACCCAATCCTTTTCTGATGCTGAATTTGACAGCACTAAGGCTTCTGCAGATTCATACCCTGATGACTCATAGCCCGATGAGACAATTGCTGCATCACCAGTTTGTTGGCCTGTCTTAAAACCTTTATTCTTCCTCTCAGGGCACTCCCTTTTGAAATGACCCTTCTTGTGGCAGTGGAAGCATTTGTACTTGGACTTATCTTGATTCCTAGACTTTGATCTGTGCTTTCCTGGTTTTGCACTTCTCTTTTCATGTCTTCCTCTCATGACACTCAGGCCTTCTGCATTGCCTTCTGCTCTTGCTTCTCGTTTCTTTTGGAATTCTTTTGTCCTTATGGATGATTGTACCTCATCAAGAGTGATTGTTTGATCTCTTCCAAACAAAATCGCATCCTTGAAGTGTTCATATGAACTTGGCAATGCACTCAGCAGGATCAGTGCCTTATCCTCATCATCCATCTGAACTTCAAGATTCTCAAGATCATCAAGAATCTTGTTGTAGTCTGCAATCTGCTCTGCAAATCGACTTGTCTTCACTCATCTTGAATGAGAAGAGTTGTTGCTTCAAGAATAATCTGTTTGCCACGGATTTGGTCATATACAAAGACTCCGGTTTCAACCATAGGGCAGCCTGCAGAGGGGTTCTCTAGCAACTTCTCTTAAAGGTTTGTCTCCAAGGCACAGTATGATGATGCTTCTTGCCTTGTTTATGAGCTCCCTTTTCTCGGCGGTTGTGAGAGTGTTTGATAGAGCTGCCTCACCCTTGAGAGTGTCCCCAAGACCTTGTTGAACAAGCACTTTGCTGCATCTTGACTCGCCATAATCCAAAGTCATTTGTGCCGAGAACTTTTCGATGTCAAACTTTGTTGAACTCATCTTTGAGATGCTTCTTCTTTTCGCTTTCGTTTCTTTCTTTCTTTCCCACAGACGGGCGCCACTTGTTGTGGTCTAAACACCGAATGAAACACAGCAAGAACAAGATCACAAAGAACAATGGAACAAGGCAAACGAAACAAAATAGAAAACAGAATGCGAAATGAGAAAGTTATATGGCGAAACGTAAATGAAAATTGTAAGGCGAAAGAAAAGAAAAATCAACACCAAGAGATAACGTGGTTCACCGTAGATGTGGCCTACATCCACGGGAAGAGAGCAAAGTCTTCACTATGATTGAAAGAGTTACAAGATCAAGCTTCAAACTTCACAAGAATCTACACTAGGCCCTTGCTTTTCCTGCTGAGACACAGCCACAAGCTCCCTAGTTCTACCACTCTTGTTCTCACCCAAACTCCTTGATCTAGGCCTAACTCTCTATGATTTTAGAAAAGGAAAGATTACACAGTTGAATACAATTACACACTCCCTCTAATCCTACCATACACATGTATATATATAGATGAGAAAAAGGAACTTCAGCTGCCAAGTTTTTCTCCAATCCAAAACAGAATTCTGTTTGTGCACCAACAGAAAAAACTGCTTTTTGCCACCAAAGGGAATTGCTTGTAACTGAATCTATTTGTAACTGAATCTGTTTTTGAGACATTATCAACAACAACAACTACAGTCTCACCCAGCCCAGGTACTTTTGCAAAACTTGCAGAAGGTACTGGACCAAAGGAGGCACTCTTAGGAACATCCCAGTTGGTGGTGGTTGCAGAAAGAACAAGAAAGTTTCATCCAAGAAACCCAACAGCCAAACAGCTACTAATCAAAACCAAGCACAGCAAGCAGTGGTACCTTCTTACCATCACAACCCCAAAGATCTTCAGCTTCCTTTCCCAGCTGATGTGCAATTTTCCCACCTCAACAATTTACTTGGGGCTAATGCTGGGGTACTGGGAAACCCTAATTTTATGGATAGCAAGTACAATATGGGCATGGTAGAGAACCCTAGGCCTAATGATTTGATCATGGACAATAATCTGGAGGGTATAGTTACAAGTTCTGGGAATTTTGATTTTTCTGGAAAGTGTGATGGGTGTTGGGCTTGGAGATGTGAGTGGTTATAATGGGTTGCCAACAAATTATTATCAAGGTCTTTGCTTTGAAGGCATGTCCCTTGATGGGAACAATACTGCAACATATAACCTAATGAGCACGTGTCAGCGATTGATGTTGCCGTATGATACTGTTGATAATGTGAAGCCAAATCCTAAGTTTTTGTCACTTGAATGGCAAGACCAAGGTTGCTTTGGATATCCTAACGGTCCAGGATCATGGACGTCTGGCATGATGAACGGCTATGGATCTTCCACAACAAACCCTTCGGTCTAGAACTAATTAATCTCTCACCATTCATGATGATCAACGGCTATAAGCTCTCTCTCCGGGCTTGGTTATAACTTTGTCAGTAATATTATATTATATTAACATTATGTTATACTTAAAAGTCTTTTGTTGGGAGGGTTCCTTATATTTTTCTTTGCGGTGTATCTTACTTTCTTTCTTGCCAAGACTACGGTCTTCAGTTTCTATACTGATTTAACAAAAAGAGTGTGAATGGAGAAGCTTCAGTGCCCAAATCGACGACTGCTTTGGTGCTTACCTTTTGATTTATATATTCATGTCTTTGTGCAGCACATATCTGAATGCTTTATGATTTTGTCGCAACATGCATCGAGGATGATACGGTAGTTCTTTTCCAGTTAAAGAAATGCCGCAGTACTATATTTTCTGAATCTCGATCTTATCTCTATGTTTGTGGGCAGGGACAAACTACATGTGCTTTGGGGAACACATAATTATCAATATTTTATATAAAATTCGATGGGTATATATATATATATATTGAATAAACTTAAATTTTGTTACCTAACCCTCCTATCGTATAAGTCTGTTCCGTCCCTGTTTGTGGGGGTTATTATTATGTCCCTAATGATCACTAATTTCTACCTTAATATTTGTAAGACGTTTGAGTAATATTTGTCAAGGGACCACAAGAATTGTGAATATTCCTTAACACTTAGGTACCATGTTTAAGAAATTGAATGTTTAAAAAGAAAAAAAAAATAAGAAAAAGGAGATTAAAAGATGAATACAAGAATATTAATTTAGATAAAATTAAAATCACTTTGAAATTGATTGATACCAAAAAAAAAAATTTACAACTAAAGTGCAGTGCAAAGCAGTTTCCAGATATAAATTTGGTTAAAATCAAGGAAATATGCATCGTTTGTTTCAGGGTTTATGATTATATTTTTGGAAATTACATTTTCTAGAATGCACTATCAATGTTTTTTATTTTTTTATTTTTTATATTATATCAATCAATCATATTGTCAAATAATTAAAATTAAACATTTGACTTTTAATAATTATCTTAAAAGTCAAATAGAAGGTGGTGTGTAATTAGTTGATAGTGAAAAAAAAATTATATTGACGATGTACCAAAAATAGATTCTTTTGGTTCAATGGATATGTTTAACTCCATCTACCCGCCAAAGTCTCTGCATTTGATTGCGATTCATTCTGTAAGTTTCAATAATAGTTCCATTATGATAGAGATCCACACATGAACGAGATCCCCAGTAAACAATGTTTGCAACAAGAACACCTTCAATTCGAGTAAGTAGTCTAGTTTCCTCAAACAAAAGGATCGAGGCTTTAATTTCAAACCTGCAAACATGATTTATGTGAGGATAGGGTGGCTTAGGCGTGTTGCCGAACAAAAAGGACCACGTATTTGTGACAAGATCGAGTCACAAAGCCACATATTTGTGACAAGAATCACAACTCACAATTGTAGGTCAGTTTCACAACAGTTTTTCCCTTCCCTCACCATTCTCAACCGTATTCTTCGAGATCCACACTAGTACAGAAAAAGAATTCCACGTCGATTATTTTTGGCTTTTCACATCGGTTTTCAAACTGATGTTGAAACGACCGATGTTGTCTATTGATACTTTTCACATCGGTTTTAAAATCGATGTCTAAAGTACACTTTTAAGATCGCTTTTCTAAATAACCGATGTGGAAAGTTCATTTTTCACATGGGTTATCACAAAACAGATGTGGAAATATCACTTTCCACATCGGTTTTACATATAACCGATGTGAAAAGTGAACTTTCCACATCGGTTTTTGTATAGTCAATGTGAAAATATCATTTTTTTTTAAACTCATTTTACATTTCTGTCATTCATTTCCCCTGTTTCAGTAATCCAGATCAATACCGGTATAACATATTCTAAATATTCTCAACACAATCACTTTTGTACAACAAAAACACACTAAATTAATATATACTCAATTTATTACGAACAATACATATGTTCAATTACATTCAAACAACAAAGATAATTAGAAACCAAAAAGCTACATGATTTAGTATAGATTTCATATCAAAATATGTATCAGTCAAAAGTACACTATAGCTAGTACACGATAAGTTTTTAAACTAACTACATACAAACTATGGTTGGTACACTTCAAGAAAGAAAGTTGCCCAACACCTCCTTATGTTATTGATGTCGGCATCAGATAATGGAGTCGGATTGTTGAATATCTGCAAGTTTAATAGGACAAAAGATTATATCTTTTAAGTAATAAACTAACATAAAACATATAACGAATCTATAACTGTTACTTCTAATTGTTACCAATTAACATTTACCACGTGTCATCTTTCAGTGATCCTGTAGGAGATAATTTCGACCATCCACTTCATCACATAGTATCCACATTCCCATGATCCACGTTGTATACGGGACTACGTACAAATGAAACCCAATTAGAATATGAGGAATTAAATAGAAATCAATAATTATACCCACTGCATCTCGAATAATCTCAACAACGACCCTCACCTGATCATCCGGTAATAAACGATGGTGTATGGTATTACCGAAGTTATTATGTGCCCTCCCCAATGCCACTAAGCGGCGATCATAATGATCATCAACATACAGCTCACACCTATCAGGGTCGTCATCATCATCATCACCATCATCATCATTTTCAGGCTGATGAGGAGGATCACTTGAGCCCTTAGTGCTCACATGGACAGAGGGTTGGACACCTGTCATCTGCTGGGACATAGAAGTCAATATTGCCAGCTGCTGGGCAAACTGCTCGGCCATCTCCTGTCTAAGCTCAGCTGCAATTTCCTGTTTTAGTCGTGCTTTATCTGCATCAACATCCCTGTGGCATTGGTGTAAAGATGAACCATGGAATTGGAGAATGCCGACGCCCCATCCAACACCAATGACACAGCCCGTGTGGTCTGGTTTACCGATGGCAGCAGTTAAGATATCATCGCATCCTCTAGGAACAAAGGTTCCTTGGGTTACCTGCTCGTCCAAGGCATCCTATAACATATAAAATATCAGGTCACATTACAATTTGGTAACAATGTTAAAATGACAATTACAATTCAAACTATACTTACAATCTTCTCAGCTACTTGGCGGGCCTCCTCAGATGTATATTGTCCCGTATTTCTTTGTCGGACCCTTTTCCATTTACGATGGCGTGGGGGTGGAGGTGGATCAACAACTTCTGGATGATTTTCAGCGTTAGGATCCGCCTGAGATGCTACTTCCTAAAATGCTTTCTTTGCCTCTTCCACCATTATCTAACCAAGTTTTTTATATCCCCCACGAGACAGTACATGGGGGTAGACATTCTTGCTTTGGTTTTCCTGCCCCTTTTTCCTCTTCTCCTGTTATAATTATAAGACAATTAAATTACATAAGTAAATAAAATTAATGAAATTACATAAATTTAGAGACAAATCAAATAAGTTAACCTGAAAGCTAGGATCATGTCGGCTCTGAACAAAGTGATCCCACGTCGTCTGGTCAAGAAACGGGTACACCTCAAGTAGGTTCTTTTCACATGTTGGATTGAATACATAGTATCTGCCCAGGTCGACCTTAAAAGCCCTCCAACGCTCACCAGCATACTTTATCAAACACTTCTTCATATCCGTAGTATCCGGTATGTCAAAGGTGAGCTACATTAACACCAAAAGAATCAACGAATTACTGTATGATATTAATAAGATTAAAATAAAGTAGATACAGAAAAACACGGGACGTAAAAGTATAGATACCAGAATACTCTCCCATATATGATCCTTCACGTCCGGCGGTACATCTTTCCAATTATCAATAAGTATACTAGGCTTGCTTCTAGCAAAGGTCGCCACAAAATTGTTAAACTGCTCTGCCATTGACCCAATAGGATTGAGTTTATTATCAAAGTCGATTCTTATCCTTTGATTTGAACCATGGTTGGCAGTCAAATTCCTCATTCGTGTGGCACGTCTACCCTTTCTACCCGTAGACGGAGTCTCTGACCCGCTGCATGAATGAGGAATATCCTCAGGATCAGCCATGTATATATACTTGTTTAAACAAAAAAAAACCTTGTCAGTAGGTCAGGATAAATATCAAACATAACTTATAAATATCGATCAACGTACGTAAACATAACTTATAAATATCAACGTAAACATATAATATGACTTTAAACATAACTCAAACTAAACTTACATTGTGGTCAATTAGTAAAGTTCTCCCATAACCCTTCTTGGTGATCATTACGAGTAGCATGTACATCATCCACTTCATTTTCCTCATTGAAATTAGGCACCCGTGTTGAGAAAGAAGGAGTATCATAAATATCAATAGTTAAATCTTGATTTTCCTCACTACCATTATACATGTTTTTCCATGGAGAACCACTGACCACCTTTTGTTAGAAGGATCATGGATATAAAAAACTTGTTTTTCTTGGGATGTCATGATGAAAGGCTCTTCTTTATTACCTACCTTATTAAGGTCCACCAATTTGAATCCAAACTCATCGGTTTGCACACCATTGTTACTGTCGACCCACTGACATTTAAAAACAGGTACTCTAAACTTCGTGTAATCAACCTCCCATATCTCTTCAATGATTCCAAAGTATGAAACGGATGCCATAACAGGGTTTTTATCTTTCGAACTAGAGAAATGCATGGACTCAACGACGACCATAACCCCACTGTTTTGCATAGTACTTTTGTCATCCTGAGACTTTGTATAGAAGGAAAATTTATTGATATCGTACCCACTCCAGCATATGACATCAAAGTTAGGCCCCTGTGCTAGCCATTTTAATGTATCAGAAGTAATACCATCCTTTGCAATTTTTTCTTTAAACCAGTTCAAGAAAGTCTTGTTAAGCTTGTTCAAACACCATTTTTCATTCATTCTAGGGTAAGTTTCATTGATGATGCTTTTATGCTCACACAAGTATGGTTCAACCTCATCAGTGTTATTCAATATATACAAATGTGCTTGAAGCACTTTCTCCTGATCCATGCTCTTAACAGTGATACCTCGTGTACCCTTACCATCATATCTTCCTTCGTGATGAGACTTCGGAAGCCCTACAGGTTCCGCTTCTGACATGTGGTCTGTACAAAACTCAATAGCTTATTCTGCAACATACCTTTCAACAATAGATGCTTTGGGACGGTGTGGATTCTTCATATATCCTTTCAAGATCTTCATGTATCGCTCAACCGGGTAAACCCACCTTAAATAAACGGGACCGCACAAACTAATCTCCCTCACTAGATGAACAATCAAATGAACCATGATGTCAAAAAATGAAGGTGGAAAATACATCTCCAATTGGCACAAGATAATGGCTTCCTCATTTTCCAAGTCATCCAAATTTTTAATGTCAATGACCTTGCTACATATAGCATTGAAGAATAAGCATAACCTAGTAATGGCATGTCTGACTTTTTTAGGCAAGCTGTCACGAATGGCCACCGGTAGTAGTTGTTGCATCAAGACATGACAATCATGAGACTTTAAGCCAACTAATTTGAGATATTTCATTGAGACAAGTCTTTTGATATTTGAAGACTAACCCTGTGGCACTTTGACTCCCCGTAGACATTCACATAAACTTCTTTTCTCTTTTTCTGATAAAGTATGACATACTGGGGGCAAATAAGTCTTCTTATCCCCCACTTTATGTGGAGCTAAATGCTCTCGTATACCCATCGCAACTAGATCCAGACGAGCATTCACACCATCCTTTGTCTTGCCTTGAATGTTGAGAAGCGTTCCGATTAAACTGTCACACACATTTTTCTCCACATGCATCACATCAATACAATGTCTTACATCAAGCTTGCACCAGTATCGAAGATCAAAGAAGATCGACCTTTTCTTCCATATTTTCTTCTCGGTAGCCTTCTTCTGGGTCTTCCCTTAGATAACATTAGTGTCGTTCACCCTTTCATAAACTTGCTCTCCAGTCAAGGCCACCGGAGCAATTTCATTCTCCGGAAGTCCATTGAAAGATTGAGAATTGAAAGCTTTTCTCAATCTACGATAAGGATGATTACGTCGGAGAAATCTTCGATGCCCGAGGTAAACTGTCTTCCTTCCATGTTGCAGTTGATGGTAACATGTGCCTTCTTCACATATTGGACATGCTTTATGCCCCTTAACACTATATCCACACAGGTTCCTGTATGCTAGAAAGTCATTGATGGTGCAAAATAACATGACACGCAATCTGAATGTCTCACGGCAATACCCGTCGATCACATCAACTCCTTCATCCCACAACATTCTCAAGTCTTCAATCAAGGGACTCAGATAAACATCAATATCATTTCCTGGCTGTTTAGGACCCGAAATCATCATACTTAACATAATGTATTTGCGCTTCATGCACAACCAAGGAGACAGGTTGTAAATTACCAGGAGAACATGCCATGAACTATGAATACTACTTAAGTTTCCATATGGATTCATTCCATCGGTAGCAAGTCCAAGCCTGAGGTTTCTGGGCTCATTACCGAAATCCGGAAACAAACTATCAATTCTCTTCCATTGCAAAGAATCGACCGGATGGTGAAGCTGTCCATCACACTTCCTCTCATCTGCATGCCATCTAATGTTCTTTGCGTAATTTACATTAGCAAACAATCGCTTGAACCGCGAAATCACGGGAAGATATCATAACACCTTCACAGGAGGACCTTTGGTGACCACATCACAACTAGAATCACCATCCTTCACTTTGTAGCGTGATACCCCACACCTGGGGCACTCCTGCATCTCTTCAAACTATTTCCTATACAATATGCAATCATTGGGGCAAGCATGTATTTTCTTATACTCCATACCCATCGGACACAATATCTTCTTCGCCTCATAGTTTCGAGATGGCAATGTGTTACCTTCTGGAAGCATGTCTTTCAACAACTCAAGCAATTCGGTAAAGCTTTTAGCGTTCCACCCATTTCTCGCCTTCACATTGAACAATCTTAACACCACTGACAACCGTGTGAAATTAGTGCACCCCGGATACAAAGCCACTTCCGCATCACTGCACAAAGTATCATACACATGTGCGTGCCGAAAAGACTCTTGCCCAACATCACGGATCATGTCCTCTAGTCCATCGTCTATATCAACGTCATCAACTTCCTCTTTATCTGACACCCTCGGCCTGTCTAACGATTCACCATGACATATCCATGTTGTATAACTCTTGCAAATCCCCTCACAAATAAGATGATAACGTATCTCCTCAGCTTCTAGTCGTCTCTCATTCAAACAGTTAACACAAGGACAATAAAACCTTCCGTTACCACTATCAGGAGCATTTGTTTTGGCAAACTGTAGAAAATCTTCCACTCCATTCTCGTACTCATCACTTGTTCGTCTAGCATTCATCCAACCGCGATCCATGACTAAAACCAATAACTTCGTACTTAGTCCAACATATTCATCAACCACTTCTTATGACAGGGTATGACCCTATCCCATTCGAGAAGAAACTTTTTCAACATTCGGTTAACAGTTAGTCCTTAACTCTCATGCTCATACTCGACGAAATTTCGGCAGCATTTCCCTTCGGTCTCCGACGTACACGACTTGAACGCGATGACATCCACCACGATAAAGTATGCACTCGGAGAACGAAAGGAAATGTATCAATCCGAACTTTCATCAAGTATATAACATTAGAATCAATGAATAACTATTTTAACTGAATGAAGAAATTTTTTCCCCCAAACTGTCCAACTTTGGACAATTCAAGATCCAATACAATGAGCGGTACATTAAGAACGTAGACGTGTGCTCATTAGTATTGCATCTCAAACGGGAAACTAAGGATTTACTAATTATTGTGGGCATATTCTCGGATCAAATAAATTTTCAAGCAAATACATTAAAACTCCAATAAAAGATTTTCTGCCAAAACGATGGAAATCAAACCTTATTTTGTAATTTTCCAATGCAAAGCGGCTATCTGTTGGTATAACTCCTTTCTTGTATTTTCCTATCAGCACACCACATGCAAGTGGACTCCAAGTGGTCAAACCCAAGCCATAGTTACAGGTTTGATTTGGATCTGAAAAAATAACATTGCCTCATCATAAACCAAATGACTTGACAAAACCCGTGAAAGTATAATCTTAAATGCTTCTCTTAATGAATCTCAACTATCAATTTCCCAGCATCCATACACAAGATGATATAAAATACAAAATTGGTAAAACTACTATGGGCAAGAAGCTATTACCTTTTGTATCCAAGGATTGTGCCCCTCACGTAAAGTCTAAAATCAAAGCATGAAAAATACAGTGTTAGCTTATTTAAGACCAAAAGATCATATAAGAAAATGAGTAGCGAAGAGCTATGGCTATTCAGGCAGGAAGCAAAGAACATGAAGAAAAAAACTAAATCCATCGGGCCATCATATATATTCAATCAAAAACTATATATATCCTTTATTCTCCTTAAGAAAACACAAAGTTTCCCTTCCTGCCATGTATTTTTGGTGCATATTGCAGTTGAAACACAACTTCTAAAAAGTCAAGCGAAATGTAAATGACCAACTTCTACAATAGACCAGAAACTCTTAAGAGCTACCAAATTATAAAATAATCTCTTTGAACACTCGAAGTCTCTAGTACTTAAGAGATCGCCACACAGACTAATATCTTGCTACAACAAAGTATCGTAGCATCTGAATAACAAGGAAGCAAAACATTACCAGTAAAATAAAATTAAAACCAAAACAGAAAGTAAGAAATATTACCAGTAATAATGTCAAACATTTCATTAAATAAACAAAACATAGAGGCCTCAAAATACTAGAACTTCTCAGATCAAAACCACAAGACCTCAAAGTAAAAAAGGACAAAACACTAACAAGTAGTAATAACCGAATCCAAGTTCTCAACATCTCATAGTAACAACAACAAAACAAGTAAATAAGCATGCACTCTCACCAGAAGCAGAAGCAGCGGAGACCGGCGAGCAGCAGGGAGAGACAGATGGGAGGCGGTGGCGAAGCAGTGAGGGACGGCGAGCACAGAGCAGTGAGAGAGATGGGGACGAAGTGACGAGCACAAAACGAGGGAGGGAATGAAAAACAAAGGAATGGAATAGCAGAGCAAAAACAAAGGAAAAGGGTGCGTGACAGATGATAGGAATGAAAATAGAAAGAAAACGTAGGGTTTTGTCAAATATCACACATCGGTTGTCCAAAAACCGATGTGGTTAGTCATATTTCACATCGGTTCTCTAGTAACCGATGTAGAAACTTACGATTTAATTTAAAATTTCATTTTTTTAATTTATGGCATCGGTTATATTTAAACCGATGTGGTTAATATATATTAGACATCGGTTCAATAGGAACCGATGTGGAAAGATAAAATTTTTAATTTTTAATTTTTTTTATTTTATACATCTGTTATAATATAACTGATGTGGTTAATCTATATATTAGACATCGATTCTAGAAGAACCAATGTGGAAAGATAAAAAATTTAAAATTTAAATTTTTTTATTTTAATTTTAGACATTGGTTAAAATACAACCGATGTGGAAAATATTCACACATCGATTATTTATGGAACCGATGTGGAATCCTTTGCTTTTAATTTCAAAAATACCACCGCCCCGTTTTACACATCGGCTTTTGTGAAACCGATGTGGAATCTCCGGTGTTAAAAGCATATTTTACACTAGTGCCACCATTGTAGGTCGCGCGAAGCTTCTTGTGCGTTTCTGCACGGTCACTAATCCGAAGTTGTGTTCTCATTCAGACGAAATCGTAGCATCTGCTCTACAAATTGCAATTGAAATAGAGTTTCACCATTGAAGATCGCCCGAGCACGTTTTCAAAGCCCCCATGATTTTGAACCAGAATATCAAAATCCTAATTGAACCTAGAAACTGTTTGAAGGTTAAAGTTATGTGTTTTCTAATTTTGTGAGAGTTACTTGATGAATATTTACCTGAAATCACTGCTTATAAGATGTTTCTGATAACCACCAAGATATCATCAATATATATAAGACATAAGTCCTTGAATTCTTTAAGTATTGAATCCATTCTTCGTTAAAAAACTCCTGGTGACTGCTTCATTCTCATTGGAAGTACATTCCATTCATATTCACCCTGAGGACAACTGAATGTTGTTAATGCTTTAGATTCTTCAGATAATCTAATTTGATAAGATCTTGATTTGCAATCAAAGGTACTAAACCAATTCATATTTCTAATTCATTCAACAATTAAATCTTTTCTTGGAAGAAAATAAGCATCACCTTTCATTGCATCATTTATCTGTTTATAATTAATTACCATCCTTCGTTTTCCTCTTTTTATTTCATTATGATTTTCTACATAAAAGGCTGGTGCAGAATGCTTGCTTTTTTATGGCGTAATTAATCCTTTTTTGCACATTTCTTCATTATCCTTTGCAAATTCATCTCTATCTTGTTTTGTGTAAATCATAGGTTTACATTTAACTTCTTTTGTTGAGTCTTTTAATTTTAATACAGATAATTCAGAATTTTTATTATTAATATTTAGATCTAGTGGGTTTTCACTACATAATTTGTCTAAAAGTTCTTTTATATGAGCTGTAATTCTTCTATTTGGTTCTAGGTTTAGTAATACATGGCGAATTTTTAAACATATTTCTTTAACTATTTCACCACGATTCAGCTTGCTAAACTCTGATTTTTTAGAGTAAATAAATTCAGAAAAGTGAATAATTTGAATGTTAATTATCTCTCTTTTTTGTTTTTTGTAAATATATGGTGTTTTTAGTGATATATAGTCTAAATACTGAAAAAATGGTGTATATAATCTCAAATTTATTACCAATGATCATGTCTACGCTTGTGTCTTGTTGATATGTTGTTGGTACTATAAATAAATTTTCTTGTATGATTAATGCAATTCTTGTTACCACCTAATATAGTGGATGTATTGATCCATTTGCTATTTGTATTTTGACTGGTTTTTCTAATTTTTCCTACTTATCAAACAACGCTTTTGTTGCTAGACAAATACTTGCTCCAATATCTATATATGCTTCAGTTTCTTTTTTACTTTTTTCTACTATTATTTTTATATAAGTATTATTCGGATTCTGTTTCTTCTGAAGATAATTCATCTTCAAGATATTCATATATACTTTCGTGAGTATCAGTTAATTCTTCTTCTAATGGTTCAAGTTCATATATTCGGTATACTTGCTTTATTAATTTTGATTTTTCTTTAAAATCTTTTTCTTTTCGTGGAGCACATTCATTAGCTTATGACCTTCAACATTACATATCAAACAAACACATTTCTTTTTTCCTTTTGGGCAATATTTCCTTAGCGTTACTTTCTTTCCCCTAAAGAAATTTTTCATGTTATTTTTATAATATGTTTTCTTTCTTGGATATCTTCTTTTTAAATTTGGTTTCCTATAATATTTTATTTTCCTTGTTGGTTTTTCACAGTCATAATTTTCAGGTTTTTCCATTTCTGGGATGTTGCAATAAATTGCAATGCTCCCTCTATTTAATTGTCTTATTCTTTCTCTTGCTATACATTGTTCTCTTAATTCTTGGTATACAGTTTGAATAATTTCTCCTAAGGTGTTAGGTGTTTCATCTTGTTTGGATTCCCATAATTTCTTTATCCTAGTATTAAGGGGATATGGTAGCTTATCAATAAAGATATGTTTGTAAGTTTCTTTTGCTTCTTCATTCACTTGATAATAATATTTTGGGTATTCACAAATAAAACTTTCTATTTGACACATGTCACATATTTGCATTTTGTTTAGATGAGTTTTAGCCTTTTCATTTAAGAATTTATTTGCTTTTTCTTGCTTATCAAACATTGTATATCCTAGAAATTCTTGATAGATCATAGCCATAACCATTTTGGCAAAAATCTTGGTTATTTGTTACTAATCTTGCATGTCTTTGCCAAGCTTTATCTTTTATGCTAAGTAAAAATCTTTGTACATTTCCTGTTGTTTTAAATGTTAAAAAGTTTTTTACATCAATTACATTTAGTTTGTTAAATCTTTCATCGGTTGCTATTAGTAATATCATTTCATTGGTCCATTGTACCAATACTTCTTATTTATTTCTTGCACAGTCAAAATTTAATACATTTCCTATTCCAGTTGATTCATAATGAGGTTTAAATTCTTCTTGAATTTTTGTCCATTTTCTATTTTTTCTTGCATATCATTTTTTATACATCGTTTCTTTTTCGTATTTATCCCATGCTCCATTGGGGGTATATTTATATTCTTCCCATTTTCTTTTCGGCTTTGGTCCACTATATTCTCATTTTTCCATTTTTATATAATTTTCTTCAGATTCTGAAGTTGAACTATAGTTTAAAATTATTTCTTCGTTTTCATCATTTTATTTTATTACTTGACCTATGTGATCTATTTTCTGTATTTGATCATGCTCTTCTTCAATAATTTTTAATTGTTCTAATAATTGTTGAATTTCTTCTAAATCATTTGATTTCTTTAACGTTTCCATATAATCTTCTTTTATCATCTCCATGAAGTTATCGGTTTAGATAATATTGATGGTTCTAATTATGTTTTTTGTTTTATAATTATTTTATCTAATTCTCTTGATTTTAATAATTCTTCTAAGTCTTTTATTGTTATATATTTATTCTTTTCTTTATCTTCTAAAAGATGTTCTAATTGTTCAAGAATTTGTCTAATAATTCTTTCAATATCTTTATTTTCGTCTATTTCTTAACCTTTACTTGTACTATTTAATGTATCTCTTATATTGTTTATTTCACTTTGTCCTTTTTGTATTCTATTATAAGTGTAATTTGCAATTTTGTTAGTATTTTCTATTAATTGGATGATATTTTTATTTGTTTCTTCCATTATTTTTTATATTGCTTAGAATTTTATTGTCATTTCTTCTGATAAACCCATAATTATAATGTTTTTATTTATTAATATTTTATTGGAGGGTACGCTACCCACAGGGTACGTAAGAAACCTCCATCAACATATTGGTTGCTCCATTATTTAAATGGTTAGAATGCGTAATTGTTCACTGGAAAAAAAAAAGAAGGTGACTTCCCTGAACACTCCATAGTTTTTGGGTAAATGTTACAGTCCTTATGTGGCACAGTCAGGTTTCACCAACTAGTATAATGAGACCACCTCACCCCCAAACAGCAAAATCAAGTATTTTTGAAATTACAATTCTAACCTACATCAAGCCAAACAGCAAAATCTTATCGACAAAATCCTATCATTCTCACTTTCAGATCAGAACAAGAGACTCTAGCCCAACTAGCTTCCCTCACCATCATGAACAGTGAACCCTGACCCCCACCTCTACCATTTTTGCGTGGCGCTGCGACTTGCAGGGACACCAGTGCTGCTACCCTAACCCAAACTCCTTCCCTCACCATCTCGAACCCTAACCCCACCCTAACCCAAATCCCTTCCCTCACCAATCGCGAACCTCTACCATTGAAGCGCGGCGGAGTAACTTGCACGGTCACAAGCATTGTGACTCCAACCAAGTCAGCTTCAGAACAGTTCTTCCCTTCCCTCACCATTGTCAACTGTATTCTTTGAGATCCACCATTGTAGGTCGCGCGAAGCTACTTGTGCGTTTCTGCACGGTCACTAATCCGAAGCTGTGTTCTCATTCAGACGAAATCGTAGCATCTGCTCTACGAATTGCAATCGAAATAGAGTTTCACCATTGAAGATCGCCCGAGCACGTTTTCAAACCCCCCATGATTTTGAACCAGAATATCAAAATCCTAAATGAACCCAGAAACTGTTTGAAGGTATGTAAGCTATGTGTTTTCTAATTTTGTGAGAGTTACTTGATGAATATTTACCTGAAATCACTGCTTATAAGATGTTTCTGATACTGGCAGTATATTGAATACATTCTTATACTTGGTACTCTTTAGTTTGAAAAAGTATGTAATTTGCAAACTGAATTTGAAACTTTAATTCATGTTCTGAAGTATTTTTTTAGGCTAAATTTAGTGTTACTTTAGCCAAACCTTTCTTTGGTGTAGCATTTGGAATTTGATGGGAAAAAGGATCTCCGGTTAATAGAATACCCTTAGACAACAGGTTTAGAAATTTTCAAAAAATTGCAGTAAAACAGAACAACCTTGTTTAGCTCCCGTAGGATCTATTGAAGTTGTTATGAAGGACCTATTCATCCGCAATACACATATGGTACATGCAAAAACACTACATATTAGTAATTGGGTAAGGTGTCATATCTTATAGTTGCCATGGTGCTTTCTTTGGCTAACAAAGTGAGGAAATTTCTAACTCTATACACCATGAAGTGCAAGACTAATAGAAAATAGTTAAAAATTCTTGCTTTGAGTTTAATCCTTTGTTGAGTTTAATCCTTTGTGAGATGACAGTAGAGGGATGGAAGAAGCTCTGTCAACAGCTTGTATAACCTTCTATAAATTGTGATGTTTAGGTCTTCCTGATGGCTAACTGTTGAGAGTGAAGTTAGCAATATGATATTTTAAGCCATGTTTGTATTAGTAGCAGCATTCTGTTGCATTGTCTGCTCCTTCTAGAAAGCTATTTTCTTTTGTTAAAAATATGATTCTGAATTGTACTTGGACAATGGTTGTATTCTTATCTCTTACTATGAATGGATGCAGCGCTATGATATAGTTAATGGCTTTACAGAGGTTGAAGGGGCAGTGAATGAAACAACAGCTGACACTGAAGAGGATAAATGTACTAATAACAAATACACACCTTATTCTTTTGTTTGTATTCCAATTTGTTGTTACAACTAAGTGCTTGTGTAGAGAAAGGAGTGCCTTGTAAGCTCTATCATACATGAGCCATTAAAAAGGATCTTAAGAATTCATAGTCTTCACTAATATGATGAATAGAAACACTAACATTTCTCCATGCTTAAATGTTAATACTTCTTTGCTTGAACTTCAATCAACAATGGAAACTCTTCTATCACTTTCCTTTCCTTTATGCCTCTAACTTTGATGGAATTAGGAGACTTTCTTTCTAGGCAGAGATAGGGAAATGTTTCATTGTCTTCCTTTTATAATTGCTTCCATCAAGCAATATATTCTTTTATGAAAAGACTCATTCCCAAGAGTCATAACCATTCATTCAAATATTAAACAATATGTCCTTTCATTCAAATATTAAACCACCACTAATATTTGTCACACACATGAGACATTAATTCTTACATTCTCCCACTTGGCTCATGTGACAAAGTACAACCTCATGTGGTCCAATAAATTCTCAATCATAATGCGCATAAATAAGGACAATTGTTTCATCGTAAGTCATATTTAAGAACAAGAAATAATAAGAGTCATGGCGGTCATATATCCCTGCTTTGACATGGTTCCTTCCATGCACTACTATATTAGTCTTCTTCCTAATGTGACACTTTCATGGGAAATACATAATATGTCTAACAATAATGTCATTTTAAAGACCATTCATGTTTTTCAACATCATCATTCATAATTGTGCACACATAAGTTTGAAAACAAAAATTTCAGAAACTTATACATTAATAAGCTTAGAGTGTCATACATACATCATTAATGAATTAAAAACATAATTTAACATTCACTAGCAGACATAATGCCCACTCTTTCAACATGACCAGTAAATGCTTTGGGCGGTAACCCTTTTGTTAAAGGGTCGGCAATCATAAGTTCAGGGCTAATATGATCAATTGACACTCTTTGTTTCTGAACTTCTTCTTTAACGGCAAAGTTCTTTATTTCCACATGCTTAGCACCCTTAGAGTACTTATGGTTTTTTCGAAAAGAAGACAGCTGCGGAATTATCACAATAAGTTTTCAGCTGCCTGACAATACTGTCGACTATTCCAAGTCCTGAAATAAAGTTCCGCAGCCAATTAGCCTGAATAGTGGCCTCAAAGCATGCCACAAATTCAGCCTCCATAGTGGATGCCGCAATGACCGACTGCTTCGCACTCTTCCATATGATACTGCTCCTCCAGCTAAAAGATATACGTAACCAAAAGTGGACTTTCTTGTATCCACACATCCAGCAAAGTCTGAATCTGAATATCCAACCACCTCAAGGTGATTAGATCTCCTATAAGTAAGCATGTAGTTCTTCGTTCCATGCAAGTATCTTAGAACTTTCTTTGCAGCTTTCCAGTGGTCCATTCCTGGATTACTCTGGTATCTACCCAGCATTCCAACTGCAAAACTTATATCTGGTCTCGTGCATGTCTGAGCATACATCAAACTCGCAACAACAGATGCATAAGGAATATTTTCCATCTGTTTCCGTTCCAAATCATTCTTTGGACATTGCATGAGACTAAACTTGTCTCCTTTCTGAATTGGAACAGGAGATGCTGAGCACTTCTCCATCCTAAATTGCTCTAAAACTTTATTAATATATGCTTTTTGAGACAAACCCAACAATCCAAGTGATCTATTCAGGAATATTTCTATTCCGATCACTTAGCTTGCCTCACCCATATCCTTCATTTCAAAATTGTTAGAGAGAAAGTTCTTGGTCTCACTTAACAGACCAAGATCATTAGTTTCAAGCAAGATATCATCAACATACAGAATCAGAAATATAAACTTACTCCCACTGATCTTCAGATATATACACCGGTCAACAGTGTTTTCCTTAAATCCAAAAGAAACAATAGTATCATTGAACTTAAGATACCATTGTTGGGAAGCTTGTTTAAGTCCATATATTGATCTCTTAAGTTTACATACCATGTGTTCCTTTCCTTTCTCTATGAATCCCATTGGTTGATTCATATAAACATCTTCCTCTAAGTTCCCATTTAGAAAGGCAGTTTTCACATCCATTTGATGCAACTCTAAATCATAATGAGCTACCAATGCCATGATAATTCTGAAAGAATCTTTCTTGGAAACTGGTGAAAACATTTCTTTGTAATCAATGCCATCTTTCCGAGTAAAACCTTTAGCAACAAGTCTGGCCTTGTAACGTTCAAGGTTGCCATGAGAGTCACGCTTAGTCTTAAATACCCATTTACACCCAACTCTCTTGCAACTTTCAGGCAATTCTACGAGGTCCCAAACATCATTCTGTTCCATGGATTTAAGCTCATCTTTCATGGCATCTAACCATTTGTCAGCATTATCACCATTCATGGCTTGTGAAAACGAAACTGGATCATCATCAATTCCTAAGTCATTTTCTGACTCTTGTAGATATACCACATAATCATTCGGTATAGCAGATCTTCTTTCTCTTTGGGATCTTCTTAATGCTATTTCTTGTGGTTGTTCTATTATAGGTTCATTGTCAACCTCAGGAACATTAAATTGTTCTTCTTGATTATTATACAGTTCAACAATTTGGGGAACAACAACTTGTGCAGTAGGAACACAAGTCAAAGGAACTTGTATTCTTACTTCATTAATCTCCACATTTCGTGAAGCTTCACTCCCACTGGTTTCACCACCACTCTCAATGAACCTAGCATTCCCAGTTTCAACAATTCTTGTACTATGGGTAGGACAATAAAATCTAAACCCCTTAGACTTTTCTGGATAACCAATGAAATATCCACTGATTGTTCTTGCATCCAGTTTCTTTTCCTGTGGATTATAAATCCTTATTTCTACCTGGCAACCCCAAACATGCAAGTGCCTTAAACTAGGTTTGTAACATCCCTGACTGCTTTATGGATTGACAACTCTCCCCACAAACCAACACGGGTCTTTTCAGCGTGCTTTGTCCTCACTCACACGCTTCCCGGGAAAACTTCCCGGGAGGTCACCCATCCCATAATTGCTCCAAGTCAAGCTCGCTTAACTGTGGAGTTCTTAAGTGATGGGCTACCGAAAAGAAGATGCATCTTATTAGTATAGGTAGTACCAATCAATTCTTAGAAGCCATCCTCAACTGTATAGTCCCACACCTACACAGTCTCAGGATCCCTCTCATTCAGGTGTGCAATCGATTCATTCATGTGCCCCTATGCCTAGAAGCCTTCCAGGAGACGCGTCCGTGCCTTTTTGCACCAGCGACCACTCCCCGCCCTCGTCTGCACCCGGGTGTTACATGCCCACCAGCTTCCGCTTGGTTCGTCCCCGAACCACACCGTACTGGGAGAGGTGCCGCTTTGATACCATTTGTAACATCCCTGGCTGCTTTATGGATTGACAACTGTCCCCACACACCAACACGGGTTTTTTCAGCATGCTTTGTCCTCACTCGCACGCTTCCCGGGAAAACTTCCCAGGAGGTCACCCATCCCAGAATTGCTCCAAGTCAAGCTCGCTTAACTGTGGAGTTCTTAAGTGATGGGCTACCGAAAATAAGATGCATCTTATTAGTATAGGTAGTACCAATCAAATCTTATAAGTCATCCTCAACTGTATAGTCCCATACCTACACAGTCTCAGGATCCCTCTCATTCGGGTGTGTAATCGGTTCATTCATGTGCCCCTTCCCCTAGAAGCCTGCCAGGAGCCGCTCCTTGTCCGTGCCTTCTTGCACCGGCGACCACTCCCCGACCTCGTCTGCACCCGGGTGTTACATGCCCACCAGCTTCCGATTGGTTCGTCCCAGAACCACACCGTACTGGGAGAGGTGCCGCTCTGATACCATTTGTAACATCCCTGACTGCTTTATGGATTGACAACTATCCCCACACACCAACACGGGTCTTTTCAGCGTGCTTTGTCCTCACTCACACGCTTCCCAGGAAAACTTCCCAGGAGGTCACCCATCCCAGAATTGCTCCAAGTCAAGCTTGCTTAAATGTGGAGTTCTTAAGTGATGGGATATAGAAAAGAAGATGCATCTTATTAGTATAGGTAGTACCAATCAATTCTTATAAGCCATCCTCAACTGTATAGTCCCATACCTACACAGTCTCAGGATCCCTCTCATTCGGGTGTGTAATCGGTTCATTCATGTGCCCCTCCGGCTAGAAGCCTGCTAGGAGCCGCTCCTTGTCCGTGCCTCGTCTGCACCCGGGTGTTACAAGGTTTCCTTCCAATCCTCGTCTGCACCCGGGTGTTACAAGGTTTCCTTCCAACAATTCAAAAGGTGTCTTTGGAATTGCCTTACTAGGATCCCTGTTCAACAAATACATGACAGCTTTTAAGGCATACATCCACAATGATAAGGGTAAAGATGCATTACTTAACATACTCCTAACCATATCCATTAAGGTTTGGTTACGCCTTTCCAGTACACCATTTTGTTGTGGTGTACCTGGCATTGTGTATTGAGCACATATGCCACACTTTTCTAAGAATTTAGCAAACGGACCAAGGTGTTGTCCATTTTCATCATACCTTCCGTAATACACACCACCTTTATCAGACCTTATGATTTTCACCTTTCTGTCCAATTACCTTTAAACTTCATTTACATAAATTTCTAAGGCATTCACCGCTTGAGACTTCTCATGCAGTAAATAGACATATCCATAAAGTGAAAAATCATCAATAAAGGTGATAAAGTATTTTTCCTTACCGAAAGAATTAACATCAAAAGATCCACATATATCGGTGTAAACTATCTCAAGAAGCTGAATGCTTCTTGTGGCGCCTTTCTTTGTGTGTTTTGTTTGCTTTACTTTAATACAATCCACACAAATATTAAGGTCAGTAAAATCCAAATCTGGAAGGACTTCATTCTTTATAAGTCTTACCATTCTTTCCTTGGAAATGTGACCCAAGCGCTTATGCCACAAATAAGGAGAACGTTCATTTATTAAACCATGTTTAGTGCCAACATTATGATGCAAGATCATAAGTGTTTCAGTATATAGATTATCAAGATTCAATCTATATAAACCATCAATAAGTATACCAGATCCAATCATAAATGTATGCTTATACAAACTGAAACATCCATTACCAAACTTAAAAGAGTATCCAGTAACATCAAGTTTAGACAAAGAAACTAAATTCCTAGAAATATTAGGTACATACAAAGTTTCAAATAAATCTAAATGATGTCTAGTGTCAAGGATCAAACGATAAGTCCCGATAGCTTCCACTGGAACTTTCACTCTATTCCCCATGAATACAAACTTCTCATTTAGGCTTATGGTTTGGATAGTAAGAAATCCCTGCATCGTATTAGAAACATGAGTCTTACATCCAAAATCAATCCACCAAGTATTATGAGGAACTTCAGTTAAATTTGATTCGAAACATACATAAGCATGAAGCTCACCTTTCTTTTCGAACCAAGCCTTACGTTTCGGGCAATCATTCTGGAAATGTCCAGATTTCCCACAGAAATGACATTTGTCATTCTTTCCTTTCTTCTGGATCTTAACGGAGGACTCATTTATCTTTAGTGGTCCTTTCCCCTTTTCATGTTTCTTATCAGCATTCTTACCAGCTCCTTGATGGTTCACATAATGGATTGAGTGACTTCCTTGATTCTTAAGTCTCGTTTCCTCTTGAACCAACATACTGTGCAATTCATGCACATTCCATTTATCTTTCATGGTGTTGTAGTTCATTTGGAACGGACCATAATCAGAAGGTACTGAGTTCAAAATGAACTGCACAAGGAAATTCTCATCCACTTCCATTCCCAATGACTTAAGTCTTGCTGCAATATTTATCATTTCAATAACATGCTCATGCATAGTACGAGAACCATTAAACTTCACGATGGTTAAGGTACTCATTAATGTCCCAGCAAGAGACTTGTCAGCAGTTTGGGAGCGCTCTTCCACATTCTTCATAAATTCTTTTGCACTTTCAGTTTTAGGAAGAACAGACTTAATGCTACTTGCTATGCTCATTCGCATAAACATCAAACTTAGTTTGTTTGACTTTCCCCAAGCCTTAAAATGAGCATTCTCTTCATTGCTACGAGCATCGGTAATAGCAACAGGCTTCTCAACTTGAAGAGCCAAATCAAGATCCATTACACCAAAGTGAAATTGGATTTGTTCACTCCATTCAGAGAAGTTCAATTAACACATGCTTCACATTAATGCTTTGAGTCATAAAATAACATACAATCAAATTCAGACAATAAACATTAAACATTCAATGCACATTAATGTTCTCCTTTGGGTGATACATCGATGCACAACAAACATAATGATACTAATACAATCAACATTATTAGGCAATGAAATATACACTAACTAGAAATATTTACTATCTTTGGACATATAAATAAAACTAATAGTGCATTCACATCACCATCAATCATGTCCATTAATTATAAGAACAACTAATCAACCTTTGGGTCATCCATAAATGCCTTATAACAATGATCCATAAATGCCTTATAACAATGAACATCAATTTACCCATAAACTAACAATCATCATGTCATTTATAGCATCACATTCTATGGGTAATTGAAATAAATTATCATTCATTTGGAATTAAATAAACTTTCAGATTTGACCACTTTGATGATTAACAAACCCATCATACATTTAATACCAAAATATACATACTTCATGTAATATCCTTTCCCAAGGGTATTTTAGTCTTTTCATTATAATTCTACCATGGGTGTGTTTGAATCCTTTTATATTTCTTAAATGTGAAATTGTGTGGTTGATTTATTTGGTGAGGTTAATTAATTGTGAATTGAAATGGAATGGAAATATTATTTTTATTTTATTATCAACCACATTCCCACTTATTTTAAACCAACTTATCTACCTCTATCCTAAAATCTCCCTAAGTGACCAATACTCTTCAAGGATATCTAACCTCCATTGGTCAACTCTTTTCCTTCCCTTTCACTCTCTTATATTCGGCAGAAACAATTAGAACACATTTCCTTCCCCTTCTTTTCCTAAGGCCAACAAGAAAAAGATCATACACCTTCCTCTTTCTTCTTCAATATTTCGACCAGAACCAAAAGTAAGGGACATTGGATTCATTTCATTCTCCCTCATCAAGAACAACTCCTCTCCTCCCCATTCTCCTCACAAAATTCAGCCTTACCCACACACCATTTCCATCCTCATTCCCTTCTTCTTCAAGAGAAACTCTCATAAACCTATACCAAATTTCCTTCTAACCTTCTACCTCACAATTTCAACTCATCAAATACCTAAATCAAGCAGAATAGACAACATGCAAGACCTCTAGAATTTCGAAAATAGGAGCACAAATCAGATTAGGGAAGAAGCACAAGGAGATCAACACTCACCACTTTGAATCTACCACTTGGTTATGTGAGTTTTGTTGTTTGTAACATTGGGTAACCATAAATCCCAATTTCTTGTTAATTGTTTTAATTGTTTCTGTGGAAAGCCTTTTTTTGATCTGATATATACTTGTTGACAACTGGGTTTTCGAATTGCATGTTGATTAGAGGTAGTTTTTGATAAAAATTGACAAGGGGATCTAAAATCTTTCAAACCCGTAATGCACCCTTGTTAGTGTTTTATCCATAACTTCCTCCATAAGGCTTGTTTCGAAGTGATCTTTGTACCATCAGAAAATAGACTTGATTTCCTTCGAAATAGGCTTTGGAACGATTCAATTTCATTATCAAGGGAGAAAAATAACATGCAATCTGCTGTTTGTCCTGGAGACTCTGTGCTGACATTGTCTTAGTATTTAATGATAAAAATGATATTTAAGTTGCTGCTTGTATTGAGAATTCTGAACTGGAACTGTCTTATTATTTAAATTGTATTAAATTGTCCAAATATCGGTTTGAGTTGATTCATGTGCTAATAGAAAGTATACAGAATTTGTAACAACCCAGGCTTTAGATTTTTTTAATTCGAGTTGGTATTGGTGTAGGAATCTCCATTTCAATTTACTGAAAATTCAGCTTCTAGTTTTCAAATTTGATAACACTTGAATTTTTGCATGATCCTTCTTGGTTTTGGACACTTGAGATTGGTTAATGTATTGTCGACATGCTTAGTTTTGACTAGTGTTATATGAACTCCTAACTGTTTGAGATTAGAAGTTTATACTGTGGAATAAATGGTGGGAATGGTAACTTTAGTTATTATCCTCAAAATTGTGTTAAATTAAGTTTTATTGAATTGATGGCTTAGGTATTTGCTGTAATTTCACTCTTGATGTCCTAACTGTGTTTGGATTATTTCTCTTAATCAAAAGGAAGTGAAGTATAGCAGGGCATTAAAAATCTAAAATGGTCTATATTTTGGTGAGACAATTGTTTCAGAACCAAATTAGCCATTAAGGCCACATAAGTAATTGTGGGTGAGTTATGTTTTTGTAAGTTCTTCAATTACTTGAAGGCTAGGATATGATACTAGCAATTAAGGGACGCCTGATTGTTGTCATAGAGCTCTAACTGCCATATCAAAAATCTATTAAACTAGAATACTACAAGTCCCTCACACTTGAAGTTATCTAGTAAATGTTTTAAGTTAAAGTGCCCATGCTCATACTCATTTTGGGTTGTTTATTTGAATTTATTTGTTTATATATGTATGTATATCCTTGCTTGAAGCAAAGCTCACTGAGAATTATTTTTCTCACTAGGCTCTCTATTGTTTCAGATAAGCAGGTTTAGGTCCTTCGAAGGATTAAGGAGATAAAGAAGGAATTTCTTTAACTCAATATGTTTCATGGGAGCCTTAATATGTAATTGCCGGCTTCATAAACTGATTAAACGAAGTCCGAGAGTAGTTGCTTGTGTAATGATTTTCTTTTGATTTTTTTTTCTTTTAGTTTGTAAGGTTATGTGTGACCATTATGTTAAGACTATCTATATGACTATCATTGTAATGTGGATGTATTGTGTTTTCTTTTGAGACACTCACTTAAGGCATTACACTTCATAACATATACGAATATATACAATCATCCTGTACAGAAGCTTTAAAAAACTCATAACTCTCAATTTCGGTAATTAAAGTTCACGTACAGGGAGACTTTCATCAAATTGATATTTGATTATTATTTAAAATATGGAAGTAATTCATATTTGGGAATAGTTATTCTCAATTCGAAAATTTCACGTTTCCTTGTTCCCCAATTTCAAAACACGTATAGGAGCATTTAGTTTCAAAATGATATTTGAAAGCATTTCAAAAGGATTCATCATGGCATTTGCATTTCGAAAACATACAGGGAAAATCATAATTGAAACATACATACTTTTAACAATCACAATGCAGCGGAATAAAAAAATCATAATTTATAAATTCCCAATATTTAAAATTAGGGTTCATAAAATTGGGGAATTCAATCATCAATGGAAAACTATAAATTCCCTAACACATGCTCTGATACCACATGTAAACTCTATCATACATGAGCCATTAATAAGGATCTTAAGAATTCATAGTCATCACTAATAGGATGAATAGAAAAACTAATCTTTCTCCATGCTTAAATGTTAATACTTATTTGCTTGAACTTCAATCAACAATGGAAACTCTTCTATCCCTTTCCTTTCCTTTATGCCTCTAACTTTGATGGAAATTAGGAGACTTTCTTTCTAGGCAGAGATAGGGAAATGTTTCATTTCCTTCCTTTTATAATTGCTTCCATCAAGCAATATATTCTTTTATGAAAAGACTCATTCCCAAGAGTCATAACCATTCATTCAAATATTAAACAATTCAAATATTAAACTACCACCAATATTTGTCACACACATGAGACATTAATTCTTACATGCCTGGTTTTTGGCTTACTGCAATGAAAAATAATGAAGTGTTAGCTGAGGAGGTCAGTCAATTGTATTAATCTGTTAACTTCTTTCTTAATGCTTATATACGTTTTGCAACCTTGTTTCATGTTCAATCACATTTCTACCTTATAAAAAATAGATTTTTGAGCGTGATGAAGTTGCTCTCAAGTTTCTAGCAGGATAGAAAACCCCAAAGGATTTAAGGTTGACTTTTTATTTGATGCCAATCCTTATTTTACAAATTCTGTCTTGACATAAACATATCATATGATTGATGAGGATGAACCGATATTGTTATTTACTCTTATGGTTTTTACAATTTTCATGGCTGATTTATATATTTACATGGTTTTTACTTGCTTCTTATTTGTTTCTAATGATTTCAGAAAGCTGGGAGGAGATTTGATGGTGAACTCCAGAATTCTTTCGAGTGAAGGAAGCAAGGGTGCAGTTGAGTGAAGGAAGCAAAGGGTGCAGTTGAGTCAAGGCACAAGTGCATTTACTTCCATTGAAATCCATACCCGCAACTCAAGAATCTGAAGCAGAAATGGGACCAACATTGGACCTTATAGTCTTTGATTTTTTAAGCTTAGTTAGAGCTTTTGGCTTGATATTTGTAAGCTCTATTGAGCGCACTTTGGAACAAGTTTAAAGTCTATGTAAAGTATGTCATACATTTTGGCCCAACTGTAAGCCTGTTATAAATTTTGGAATAAGTTTAGGCTAGTTAGCTGTGTTGAGCACTTGTGTAACAAACAAAAATATCAGTGTAATTTTATTGCTGTGTAGATGGAGAACTGCAATTCTTGCCTGTATATAGTTCAAAGTATCATGATGCACATCATAATTCAAGATGCTGCATTTTATTTTGAAGAAGTATCATGATGCGCATGATCATAATTGAAGATGCTGCATTTTATTTTGAAGAAGTAACATGTTTCGATCATGGATTCATGTTAATGGCAAGGAATTGGTTAAAGGGCTACAATGCTTTTTTGGGCTTTTGGGGGCTAGAAGTATATGTACTCAATATATAATTTGGAGACAACTTCCTTTTGATTGAGTACATACTTTGATTGATAAAATAAAATAAAAAATTGTTATTGTGAAAGAGGAACAAAAATGTTAAAATAGTGCACCCAACAACCAGGACAAATCCTTAGAAACATTATTGAACAACAATCAAATGGGGTAAAAGAACAAGTTAAATTGCACTTAATAATGAACTTAAAATTGAACTTAAACAAAATTCCAATTGCTTGTTGATTACATTAAACATGTTCATGTTACATACACTTAAGAAACCATAAGACACCTTTAAAACACAACACCTAAAAGAGAAAACAATTACAACACCTACGTGACACACCATCTACAATACAGACACCAAATCTCTAATTTTTCATGTACTAATGCTCAGCTACATTTGACATAATCTTTTGAAGACTTCTATCACTTTGTGCAGCTTCATGAATTGGTTCATATATTGTAACTGCCATCAACTGCATCAAAAACAAATTAATTATAAGCTGCATATGTATAAAAAGTTTGAACTGAAATAAACCTTGATCTAAGCATGATTGCTTAGTGAAAGTGGCAGCAAAGTGAAATTGGGATTACCATGTTCATGGGTCTCAAAATCCTGTGAATTTCAGCAAATTGCAGGCAGGACAGAAATATCATCCAAATATTAGATTTCAAAATTACAACCACATGTAGTTTTTAACTTAAATAATCTATAACTTTAAACAAAACATCCAATCCAAAATCTTAACATAAATATCAAACAAAACATTAAATTGTCTAAGAAATTCCAACTATTTCCTAAAATTCCAATCAAAGTAAAAGGTGCATTTCAAATTACAAAATCTGGATGTTGTTTCCATCCAACCATATCATATACAAAATCAAAAATCTTCATTCAAAATCCTTCATCCCAAAAACTCCACCACTGCAACCACCATGGATATCATTTTGAATGCTGAATAGCGCCTGACTTCACAGCTTCCCAAATTGAATTGTGACGTTTCATCACCAAGTCTAATGTCATTACCAATCTAGTGCTTTCATCCACCTGAAAATGTAACTCACAATTAGTGTCAAATTGAAACTTCAAAGATTTTTAAAGGATGAATGTTAATTACTTACGTTAATCATGTAGTTGTTCTGCTTATAATTCATCATCCAAGAAGCCACAAAAATCCCACAATCATTCTTGATAATCCAATGTGAAATCTTTACCACCACAAAAGAATTCACCCAGTCAAAAGAATCACCAGGATCATATGATTGTCCGAAGTCACAAAGTGAATTAATATTGCTTAACCAAGATAGAATACACCATAGTTGTAAAACTATTAAGAACTCGATAGTAAGGAGATGAAAAATTGGAACAAATCCCAAAATAAACATATTAACAAAAAAAAGTAAAACAAACTATGATATACTGGACGAAATTTAGATGCAGATCAGAGAGAAACTCACTTCACAACAAATGAGAAGATGACGAAACTCAAAAGTGAGTGTTGCTAGACTAACTCAACGTTTCTGGGTTGCAGCGCACCCTGCAAGTTGCTCCGCCACGCACAGTTCACAACAATTGATTTGGTTAAAGTTGCAGCGTCCCCTATGCAAGTTGCTCCGCCGTGCTTCAATGGTGGAGGTTCGCGATTGGTGAGGGTTCGCGATTGATGAGGGAATGGATTTGGGTTAGAGTGGGGTTAGGGTTCGAGATGGTGAGGGAAGGGGTTTGGGTTAGGGTAGCAGCGTTGGTGTCCCTACAAGTCGTAGCACGGCGTAAAAAAGGTGGGGGTAGGGGTTAGGGTTCACTATTCATGATGGTGAGGGAAGCTAGTTGGGTTAGAGTCTCTTGTTATTATCTGAAAGTGAGTGATAGGATTTTGCAGATAAGATTTTGCTGTTTGGCTTGTTAAGGGTTAGAATTGTAATTTCAAAAATATTTGATTCTGCTGTTTGGGAGTGAGGTGGTCTCATTAAACTAGTTGGTGAAACCTGATTGGGCCACATAAGGAGTGTAACATTTACCCAAAAACTATGGAGTGTTCCAAAGATTTCACCGAAAAAGAATTAAAATTGTGTGTGCACCATTATTATTTAATTATTAATCAATGTTTAAAAAAGCGACTTTTTGACCAAACTGGGTTCCTTTTAGATACTATTTACCAATTTAGGGTTGTTCTGAAACTATTTATCAATGGGAGGTCCTTTTGGACACGTGGCATATTTTATTTTTTTCACTCTGACGGGTCAAAGGCGCCAGTCAAACTGGCGCCTACCAGTATTAAAAAAAAGAAGACAATTGATAGCAATAATAAGAGGTATTAAAAAATTATAGCAATAACAATTTATACCAATAAATATTCATCAATTATTACAATAGTAAAAATTTTTTTTACCTTGTAATAACATTAATATCATCGTTACTCCCTATACTTATAGTATAATTTTTTTTAGCAGTGTTCCTTTAAAATTGCTCGTAACTTTCTTTTATTTCTTACAAGGTATTTTTTTTACTACTGTAATAATTGATGAATATTTATTGGTGTAAATTGTTATTGCTATTATTTTTTTATGACTCTTTGTGATATTATTTGGTACTTGTTATTATGGGATTTTTTTTATTGCCTCTTGTTGTTTTAAATGACTTTTTGACCAAAATGGGTTTCTTTTAGAAACTATTTATCAGTAGCAAGTAGCAAATAACAATGACAAGTAGCAAATAATATCAAAAGAGGCATAAAAAAATAATAGCAATAATAATTTACACTAATAAATATTAATCAATTATTACAGTAGTAAAAAAATTTACCTTGTAAGACTTAAAAGAAAGTTACCTGCAATTTAGAAGGAACACTACTACAAAAAAAAATTATACTATAAGTTTAGGGAGTAACGATGACATTAATGATAAAGTATCTATTTAAAACAACAAGAGGCAATAAAAAAAATCCCCTAATAACAAGTAGCAAATAATATCACAAGAGTCATAAAAAAATAATAGCAATAACAATTTACACCAATAAATATTAATCAATTATTACAGTAGTAAAAAAAATTTTACCTTGTAAGAATTAAAAGAAAGTTACCTGTAATTCAGAAGAAACACTGCTAAAAAAAATATACTATAAGTATAGGGAGTAACGATGACATTAATGCTAAAGTATCTATTTAAAACAACAAGAGGCAATACAAAAAATCTCCTAATAACAAGTAACAAATAATATCACGAGTCATAAAGAAATAATAGCAATAACAATTTACACCAATAAATATTCATCAATTATTACAGTAGTAAAAAAAATTTACCTTGTAAGAATTAAAAGAAAGTTACCAGCAATTTTAAAGGAACACAAAAAAAATAATACTATAAGTATAGGGAGTAACGATGACATTAATGCTATTACAAGGTAATTTTTTTTTACTACTATAATAATTGATGAATATTTATTGGTATAAATTGTTATTGTTATTATTTTTTTATACCTCTTATTATTGCTATCAATTATTTTATTATTATTATTTTTTAATACTGGTAGGCGCCAGTCTGACTGGCGTCTTCCGACTGACGCCTTTAACTTGGGAGGCACCAGTTTGACTGGCACCTTTGAAGGCGTCAGTCTGACTGATACCTTTGACTCGTCAGAATGAAAAAAAATAAAATATACTATATGTTCAAAAGAACACCCATTAATAAATAATTTTAAAATAACCCTAAATTAATAAATAATTTTTAAAAGACCAATCTATCCAGAGGCCTAAAAAGCAAAGGCTGCTTTGTAGATCCTACGCAAGACAGAAAGCAATTTTTTTTTCTAAAAAAAAAAAAAACAGTAATACCAAGACCCTGGTCCTTAAACCCTATCTTTCTCGGCAGGGAAGAAAAACCCTAATAAGTAATACCCGAATTGGATTATCGTTGACACACTTCAACGATGGAGCCTCTTCGGTTGAAATCAAGCTACCGTTGTGTTCCCGCTCTCCAGCAGTTCTACACCGGCGGACCCTTCGCCGTCTCATCCGACGGCTCCTTCATCGCCTGCGCTTGTGCCGATTCCATCAAGATCGTCGATTCCGCCAATGCATCAATAAGGTCCACCCTCGACGGCGATTCCGAAGCGGTAACCGCCTTGGCCCTCTCCCCAGACGATAAGTTTCTCTTCTCTTCCAGCCACAGCCGCCAAATCAGAGTTTGGGATTTATCTACCCTCAAATGCGTGCGCTCTTGGAAGGTAAATTTTGAAATTAGATTAAATTCAATTGAATTTGAATGTCCCTAATTTGTGTTGATGGTGTTGGGTTTAGGGTCATGAAGGTCCGGTTATGTGTATGGCGTGCCACCCTTCTGGAGGACTGCTTGCTACCGGAGGAGCTGATAGGAAGGTCCTTGTTTGGGATGTTGATGGTGGCTTCTGCACTCATTATTTTAAAGGTCACGGTGGCGTTGTTTCTTGTGTTATATTCCATCCCGATCCAGAGAAACAACTTGTGAGTACTAAGCTTAAGGTTTTGCTTTTATTGCTGGTGTGTTTGGTTTCATGGTGGGAACTTTGGGAATTGATTTTATTTTACCTCCCGTCTTATGTCATTTTAGTAAAAAAAAAAAAGTTGTTACCAAAACTTTGACTATAAGTGATAAAAAGTAGCTTTTGTGTTAGATAAAATTTTACATCAAACTTGTTTTTAGAGTAAAAATATTCAAATATAAATCATTTCACTTCAAACTCAATTTTAACCAAATCAATTTTACAAAATCAAGTTCATTCAAAATCGCTTTTAACAAACACACACTGCATCTCCATGCGTTGTGCACTTTAGTGACGGGTATGGAATGACTTACTATATAAACCAGTTGATAGTTTCATACAAGAGAATTACACTATCATCATGGACCAATTGTATGAGTTGCATGTTAAAATCTGACATTAATTGGAAGAGGAGATCTATGCACATGGGTGTAAAACAACATGCAATTTGGCATGGGCTGCCAGATTTTTGCAATTTAAAAAATCAGTGTGCTGAACAGAGTGATTGGTGATGGTAGGGACAAGAGGAGTGTAAGTTTGATTAATGGTTAGGCAACGTGGTTTTATCATTACATGGATGTGGGAATAATTTGCCTTTTAAGAATGTGAGAATAATAAATCTTGACCATACAACCATATATAGATGGTCAATATTTAAAGTTCTTTGGTGGTCACATAACCACTTTAAAAAGTCACGTGCATTCATCGCTTAATAATGCTCAAATGTGACTTTTCTTTCTCCCTATGCTATTCCATATTTTCAACTCTTTTCAAGTGTTGATTATATCTTTCTTCACATCTTTAACTGACCACTATGTAGCACCGATATGCAAAATTTCTGTGCGAATCGTATCGAGGACGTCCCGATATGCCGTCGATACGCGTCGGCAGAGTATCGGAAGACATTATTTTAAAAAAAATTTAAAAAATAAATCCGGATACGTCGTAGGTATGCTGTCGACACGTCATGGGTACTCTGTCGATACGCTGGACCTCTTCACCTCTTCATTACTTTTCTGCTATTCGCGACTCTTCCCCTTTTTCACATTGAAAGTTGAAAAACTCGGGTCTCCATCGCACCAGCTCAGCGAACGGGTATGATGTGAGCCTCTGTTTCATGTCGTGAGCCCTCTGTTTTGTTTCTCATGCCTCTGTTTTGCTTCTTATCTTGCTATTCACCTTTACAGCTCTACTTCTCACGTGGCGCAGCATCTTCTCCTATCATTCTCAAATCTATTTTCTTCTTATCTACTTCTTTATTTATTTTTTATATAAGCCCTTATCCTTATCAACTTCTTTGTGAAATCACCGACATTGCAATTGCATGTCTTTTACCCACCCCATCCATCACGTTTTTTATTAAAAATTAATGAATGTTATTAATTATTTAATTGTTTATTTTTCTCTTACTTTTGCAGAAGCAACAACACTATATATTCATTTTACCCCACTCATCTAGTTATTTAGTTCAGATTTTTTGAAACAATTATTTGTAATTTCTATTTTTAAATTATAATAAATATATTTATAATATTTTGTGATTTTTTTTTTATATACATTTATATACGTATCTTGAACGTATCGTATCCTATATTTTGTAAGGGGAGACGTATCGTCGTATCGTCGTATCCGTGCATCATAGACTGACCATGATAAGATTGGTTTCCACAGCTTTTTTCTGGCAGTGATGATGGTGGTGATCATGCGACCGTGAGGGTTTGGGATGTTTCTAAGACCAAGAAAAAGAACTGCATCGCAACACTAGATAATCATCGCTCAGCTGTGACTTCTATGGCAATATCTGAGGATGGATGGACATTGCTTAGTGCTGGAAGAGACAAGGCATGCTTTCTAAGGCTCCATCTTACTTTTTTTTTTAAAATGTACTTTTTTTAATTTACTTTCGATACTAGTTTTGCATCTTCTCTTTTTTTTCATTTATCTATTTTTGAATTTTTGAGTTTTTTCCTTTTGAATATAAAGTGCTCTAAGAATTAATCTTTCTCTTGGAATTAATCTTTCTATGGAAGAAACATTAATTTGTATGCAAACTATCCTGAATTTAGTCTACTAAATTGACAAATTGGTGGGTTGTTTATTGGCAGGTTGTAACATTGTGGGACCTTCATGATTATAGCAATAAGAAGACAGTGATCACAAATGAGGCAGTTGAAGCTGTTTGTGTAATTGGTGCAAGTAGTCCTTTTGCTTCATCTTTGGATTCATATCAGCAAAATGCAAAAAAACCAGCTAGTTCCCAAGCATTATATTTTGTTACAGTTGGTGAACGAGGCATTGTGCGTATATGGAGTTCTGAAGGGTAATGTATAAGGACTTCTGATTAGTTTAAATATTTCTAGTTCAATAAAGGTTTGCATCAGTTATACCTGGCTTAATTAATGAAGGTCTTCGAAAATTCAGGAGTTATGCAAAGACTTAGGTTCAAAACTCGGTAACTGAATTTGTGTTTGTTATTTTGGATTTATTCTTATGGGGACAACTTATGAATAATGTGCCACTTAATTTTGTGATGTAAATACTTTATACTGAATAAAGGTGAAGTACCTCAAATTTTCCAAATCGCATAAGCAAGGTGGAATCTGTGCGTTGCCTCATTAGTTCTTTTGTATTGACAGTGCAGTTTGCATGTTTAAGCAAAAGGCGTCTGATGTTACAGCCAGCATAGAAGAGGATGGCTCACGAAGGGGTTTTACTTCTGCTGTCATGCTTGCCTCAGATCAAGGGTTGCTTTGTGTGACTGCAGATCAGCAGTTTCTGTTTTACTCTCTGGAATTCACTGAAGAGTTGTTGAAGTTAAATCTAACCAAAAGACTTGTAGGATATAATGAAGAGGTTGTGGATATGAAGTTTATTGGGGATGATGAAAAATTTCTTGCTCTTGCTACAAATCTTGAACAGGTAAGAAGATGCACATTTGTATCTAGAGATCAGTAAACTGTTGCGATTCAAGTAGAATTGTGTTTTTTAGCAAACCAGTCAATTTGGACATATCAATGCTGGAGGAAAAGGTTACAATATATTGTATTAATATAAAGTGATAAACATGTTTTATTTTTATCCAAATATTAATCTAATCATAGCTTCTTAGTGAATCTAATCTAAGTGATTCAGGGTATCATTGAAAAAGTAAAGAACAGGAACAACAAAATGACAAGTGGTATAAGAAATGAAATCTCAGTCACTAGTGTGTTGCAAAAACTGGCACAATATTACACAAGCAAGCTGTGTGGATGTAAAGATTTCAGCATTTGATTTTCTACCCTTCAAAAAGTTGTCTTTTCCATTCTTTAGTCTAGCAAGTGTGATGTTTAAGGTTTTGGTCTCTAATATATAACCCTACTTGGAGCTGTGCAGGTTCGGGTTTATGACCTTGCATCTATGTCATGTTCCTATGTCTTAGCTGGTCATACTGATATTGTTCTATGCCTTGACACCTGTGTATCAAGTTCTGGGAAATCGCTGATAGTAACTGGAAGTAAAGACAACAGTGTAAGTTTTTATCATTTGGTTCTCCATTAAACTCATAACATGCTTGCAGGGCACTGTGTTCAAGTCTTATGCATAGTAAATTTTGCATATCCTCTTGCTGTATAGGTTAGGTTGTGGGAATCAGAAAGCAGGAGCTGCATTGGAGTTGGTATAGGTCACATGGGAGCTGTTGGAGCCATTGCCTTTTCAAAGAGAAAGCGAGACTTCTTTGTTAGTGGTAGTAGGTGAGTGTTGATGCATTTATTTCTATTTATATTCTTGAAAGCAACAATTTGTTCACCTTTTTACTCTCCATAAGCTCCTGCATTTTGGATTTCCCTTTTGTGGATTTTTCTTATTCTTAATCTTTTAATCACACAGGTTATTACTATAAAATGAAGCATTAAAATTGTAACAAGAAATGTGTTATACGATGGGATTTATATCAATTATCAAGTGATAATCTTATAGCGGAGAAAGTGAATAAATAATTTTCACTGCAACATATTCCTTAAAGTATTCTCTTATCACTGTTATACTTACAACTCTGATTCTCAGAATAGCATTTAATTTAGCACCAATGAGAAATCTTGACTTCAACTAGTTAGAAAGTAGTATTTTCAAGAATCCTTTTGCTGCTAACATTGATTGCTGTCTGTTGTCCTTCTAACTGCAAGTCATGAATCATAATCCTTTAATGTCACCGCAACAGGGATAATTTGATTTTACATGTTAAAAAAATGTCATGGTTCAGGTTGACCTTATATGTGGTGTTCTATTTTTCAGATATTGGAAAGTGGAAATGCCAGCGAATTTCCTGTTTTTTCTGCTATATGAACTGAATCTTTTAATGTGCTACTGAGTTTACTTTTGAATCCTTTATTCAAATGTATTTCTTACCAATCTGTGCCAATGTTTATCAGTGATCATACTCTAAAGGTGTGGAGTATGAAAGGTCTTTCAGACAATATGACAGTGCCAATTAATTTAAAAGCAAAAGCAGTTGTCGCAGCTCATGATAAAGATATCAATTCTGTAGCTGTTGCTCCAAATGATAGTTTAGTATGTAGTGGTTCCCAGGTTGGTATTATGTTTGATTTCCAGTTTTTTTTTTTTTTTGGCGTTTTAAATGTAGTCTAATTATTATTTGCAGAAAAATGGACTTCCCTCTTAGTTGTTTGTTGCTGTTTATGGTTTTTGTTCTGGGTGAAGAAAAGAAAAGCTAATAGTTACTTTCACTGGCTTCTTTTCTTTACTTGTACTTTTTTTTAAACAAAAAATTTTGAAGAAAAAATATACAATTTTGTCTGTAGTTACCATTATTTTTTTATCCTGAACAATGAACATTTCTCTCATCAGGATCGCACAGCTTGTGTTTGGAGACTTCCAGATCTTGTATCAGTAGTTGTATTTAAAGGGCATAAAAGGGGAATTTGGTCTGTAGAATTTTCTCCTGTTGATCAGTGTGTCATAACAGCATCTGGTGATAAGACGATAAGGATATGGGCTATATCAGATGGCTCATGTTTGAAGACATTTGAAGGACACACTTCAAGTGTGTTAAGAGCATTGTTTGTTACTCGTGGAACACAAATTGTTTCCTGTGGTATGAGGCTATCTGTAACTGATTTTGTTCTTTCTAACATTTTGATTGCATGATAAACTTAATCAATGTTTCAGGTGCTGATGGTTTAGTAAAGCTGTGGACTGTAAAAACTAATGAATGTGTTGCCACTTATGATCATCATGAAGACAAGGTGTCAATTGATCCTATGTTATATTCTGTATCTTTATCTTTTTTCTTGGAAGGCTAGCAATACACTTCTTCTAACACACTCTTATCAGGCCACACATCATATTCTTTTTAAAGTATGACTTAAAAATAGGAGAGCGTATGAGATGTAGTCTGATAAAAAAAGAGTGTAAAACAGTGTGTTGCTAGCGTTTCTTATAATAAATTTTTTTAATGTAATTTCATGTTTTCTATTTCAAGTTCTATATGCCCTGGAAAATGTGGAATTTTTTTTAATGGAATATAATATTTACTTTTGCTACAAAATTTGGCCTTCAGGTTTGGGCCTTGGCTGTAAGTAGGAAGACAGAAATGCTTGCAACTGGTGGCAGTGATGCTCTTGTCAATCTCTGGTTTGATTCCACTGCAGCTGAAAAAGAAGAAGCTTTCCATAAAGAGGTGAGTTGGACTGATCATACATTTTTTGTGCCATGTAGTACAACAACATAGATTTTTGTCACTAGGTGTGGTTAGCTACATGGATCAATTGATGCCATTGTATTGAATGTATTCTATAATAAACCATGTCTTTAGAAATGTCATTAATAATTAAGTCTTTTTGAATGGTTTTGCCAATAGTTTTTCTTAGTCTTCCTCCACCTTTAACTATTTGACTATCGTAGTATCGTGATTCGTCCACCCGATCTATCTTCTTACTGGTGCTTCTAATGGTCTTCTCCTCACATTGGATATTTGAATGATCATGGTTGTTTGTAAATTTATGTTGCAAGACTCAAATCTTACTATACTCGTATAACAAACTGGTAAAGGGTGGTGTGGGAGTTGGATCATAATCTAAGTCTTCCCAACCATTTAACAAAACATGTATTGTACTCTGGTTTTGATTTGCTGCGTATAGCAATGCAAGTTAATGATTATTAATCTTTGCAATAGTCTCTTGATGGCTTTGGTATTACAAAGTGTATTATACGTAGTTTTACTAGTGAAAGTAACCTTGGCTTTAAATCAATGATGCACAATGGCAGAGCCAGACAACCCCTCATGCAGGCATTTTTCTTCTAAATTATGTTCTCAGTAATGAATTGTGGAAGGGACTTATTCAAGACATGTTGTGTACAAAGATCCATTTCTCAAGATAAAATGACCGAGATTGTGGAAGATTGTTCAGATATATAACTTGTTGCATATATATAATTTTGAGGATATTTTTTAAATGAAATACCCTTCCAAATCATGTGTGCCCTGTGTATTAGGAAAACAATGTGATTTCTGATGATGACGCAGGAAATGGGGGTTTTGAAAGGTCAAGAGTTAGAGAATGCTGTCTCAGATGCTGAATATAGTAAAGCAATCCGAATTGCATTTGAACTGCGCAGACCCCATAGACTCTTTGAGTTACTTGCAGAACTTTGCAGGTTTGCAGTAATTTAATTTGTTGTATGATTCTTATTAGCTTGCAGTTGACTGAGTTTTTTGCAGGAAGCAAGGGGCAGAAGATCATATAGACAAAGCACTTAAGGCCTTGAGCGATGATGAGCTTCGTATATTATTTGGCAATGTACGAGAATGGAATACAAAACCAAAGCTCTGTTATGTTTCACAATTTGTGCTTTTCAGAGTTTTCAATATCTTTCCTCCAACAGATATTGTTCAGGTGCTTTTTTTAACTCTTCTATAAGAGGCTTCATGCAACCGATTATGACTGAATCGCTTGCTCTGATTATTCAATATGGTTTTGGACTTTTACATTTCTTGTTTTACTTTCTGTTTGGGATACTTTTTATGCTGCTTGAGGTATTTAGTTAAACGCTTAAACTTAATATTGATTGTGTTTATTGCTGGTCAGATTCTATCCTTTGCATTAGTGCAAGTGAGAAATTTGTTTAGAAATATATTATAGTTAGCACCAAGACAATTCTGTTGATCTGTAACTCCGGCCCTAAGACAAACTCTATGTTGATGAAAGCTAAACTGATATAAATTGAATTCTATAAATTGAGAACTTTCAATCCAATTTCAGATTTTTAAAAAAAGATAATTATATTAGAAGTCATTCGTTGGTTTAACAAAGTTTTACACTGGTGTCAAAGTATTTTGGCCTACGTGAATGTTTATAAATTTCTTTGTGCGTGTATTGTTTTTTTCATATCGTTTATCAATTGCAAGTTTTGGAGAAACAAAGAAATATTTCATGTTTGACGGACATTTTTTATTGGACGTTTCAGATTAAAGGGATTGGTGAACTTCTTGAAGGTCTTATCCCATATAGTCAGAGGCACTTTGGCAGGATAGACAGACTTGTTAGAAGCACATTTTTGTTGGACTACATTCTATCAGGAATGTCAGTTCTTCAACCAGAAACTCAACAGACAGAATCAAAGGCTAACTTTCAATTGCAGTCTGAAATCGACAATCCAAACAAAGATGACATCGAGGAGAAAGATCATACTCAAGAAAATGCTCCATCAAAGAAAAGGAAATCAAACAAATCAAGGCATGGTTCTCATAAGAAAGTCAAGGATGTAGCTTACAACAAGGTCGAATCTATACCATTGCAGGCATAGGATCGATGCTCTCATCCTCTTATAAACTTATTATTTATTGATCAACGGAAGAGCTGTTTTTTGGTTCATTCAATTTTGAAATCTTACTGTCATTTTAAGAATGCGTAAGCCGAAATATTACTATCATTTGTGCTGCCATTGTATCAGAGTATGAGTATTTTTTCCTTTCTTGTAGATTAGTTAAGTCATACTCTCAATATGTGAAATAGAAATGTTTTGTCAGCTAGCCAACAAAGAAAATTGTTATAGTTTAAAGGCTACAGAAGCGGTGTCAACTTTCACAGCATGAATACACGTTTATTCTTGCTCTAATTTGAACCAGTCACTTCTGTCCCACATAACCCATTCTTGTCAAGCTCAATTTGTTGTTCATTTTGTTGTCTTGAATTCGTTAAACGAGTAAAAACCTCTTCCCAAAAGCGTATAATATTATCACAAAAAAAAAAAGAGTATAATATTTCCTTCCTGTTCTGAAAGGATAAGTATAATGCATCAGATAATAGATGCTTAACGAAAAATCAAATTGATGTAAAGTTTCCTAATGTAGCCTACTTCATTTATTATCATTATCGGTATTGGGATATTAATATTCTATTTACTTTAGTCTTTAGGAAATGTTGTCCTAGGGAGATATAACGAATCAAGAAAAGAAACTTTGCAATAAGAATCATGTATTTACTTATAGTTACCTTGAGAAAACTTGATTCTTATAATTCTTTAAAGAGTGCTTTAAGGATACTCGTTGGCATGATCCTTAGTTTTTATATATATTCCTCCTAAGGAAAACGCTACGCTAGTCACAACGAATCTTCATTTGCATCAACCACACTGCAACAGCACAGAACAGAACACAGAAAAAACAGACATGTCTGAAGTTGCAGCTGATTCTGAGAGACATCGTGTAGGCTATGCTCTCGAACCCAAGAAAATTGAAAGCTTCCTTAGACCGTCTCTCATCAATTACGCCAACAAACACGGCATCGATTTCATCCAAATCGATCCCAACACACCCTTACTACAACAGGGTCCTTTCCATTGCATCATCCACAAATTGCACACCCAACAATGGATCAATCACTTACACGAATTCTCAGCCAAGAACCCAAACACCATCATCATTGATCGCCCCGAACTGGTAGATCGCATTCACAATCGTGTTTCCATGCTCGAGTCAATGACCCACATGCAATTTCCTCTTGAAAACGTCACTGTCGGGGTTCCCAAGCAAGTGCTATTGAACGAATCGAAAGCCTTCAATTTCAATGACGATAAAGGAATCGAAGAAGAAATGGGTTTGAAATTCCCCATCATCGCAAAGCCCTTGGAGGGTCACAATCTGTTTTTGGTGTTCGACCCTGAAGGGATCAACGCGTTGAACACTCCCATAGTGTTGCAAGAGTTTGTGAATCACGGTGGAGTTGTGTTCAAGATTTACGTTGCTGGACATCACGTGAAATGCGTAAAGCGCATGTCTTTGCCTGATATATCCGAGGAGAAGCTCAAAACGCTGAAGGGTGCGATGCCGTTTTCTCAAATATCGAACTTGAGAAACGAGATAGGTGATGATGGCGACGTTGATAAAGCTGAAATGCTTCCTCAGAGTTTGGTAACTGAGTTGGGAAGGGCATTGAGGGAGGCATTGGGACTTAACCTTTTCAACGTTGATGTGATTAGAGATAGTAAAGATCGGACAAGGTACCTTGTTATTGATATCAATTACTTTCCGGGGTACTCAAAATTACCATCTTATGAATCCTTTATCATCAATTTCTTGTTGGATGTTGTACGCTCCAAGACACTGCCTGAGTGAGTTACAATACAAGCCAGAGGAACGTGTCATCATACTATTTTTTTTATTTTTTATTTTGATAGACAAATAGATCGTTACTGTTTGTTATGTTTGTGGAGATTTAAATGATGACCTCCTTCTTATAACTCCAAATCTACTGTATAATCGTTTTTGTTAATCGGTATGGCTTGATATTGCACCTAATGTATTTGATTGGATATTCGTCATTTGAAGTTCCGAAGGTCTAAAACTGCAGTCAGTTTCTAAACCCATTATGAACGTGGTTTAGATATTATGATTTTAAATGCATTGCGTTTTTCATTTGGCAAAATATTTATTGAAAATGAAGAAATATTGGTTCGTTTCTGACTAAAGAAGGATAAATCGTGGAATAGCATTTACTATGGCTATATGGATGGTGCTTGTCTTTAACACCGTCAATTCAGAGTTGCTTCAGAATATGGTTCTACACTTCTGTGCCTTTTGAGTAAGCTTTATTCTACAGCAAATTGATAGTCATCATGAAAATTTATTCGAAAATAACCTAAAAGAATAAAAAATCATGCCAAGTTGAGTCCACTTCTTCGAACAATCACGCATCCTTCATGTGGTTGTTGACATTACGTAGCATCCATTCGTGTGTTTGGATGACAACAATAATTTTAAATGAACTTGATTTTATAAAATTAATCTGAATACAATTGAGTTTTTAGTATATATTCATATGTTACTATTTGGAAAACAAATTCGATATAAAACTTTATATAATTTTTATTATTAAAAAATATAAGCTACTTCAAGCTGCTTTTTTTAGAATCAATTCTAAAAGGGAAAATGGCTTCTTTGACCACTTCAAAATCACTTTTGATGGTTCACACATAGAAACCAAACATATGCTTCACTGTAAACTGGAATATGCTTCCAAGTATTTATGTCACTTGTTCAATTTCGTACCATAGCATGCTCCCTACACTACAAATTAGTAAATTACCCCCCGAGCAAGGGGAAAAAAAAATGAATTGCAGAGGAACATATTATTCTGGAAATAAGTGTGAAATTATCATGCTGTTCATAGTATGGTGGAACTCCCAAACATTTACAACCTGCTTTATTGTATGAGTACATAGCTAATAATTAATAATAGTAATACAAACTGAACCACCAAAGCCAAAACAAGATCCAGCTCCAACTCAGTACAGACTAAGCAGATAACAAACCATAGCCAGCGCCATAAGTATTTACTTCACATAATGAGAAAACAAACTAGCCGACTAACTCCAACTGCAAAAAGTCTGACCTGAAGGTGTTCTCATGATTTAAAACTCATTAACAGAATTAGAAAACCAAACAAATGGTTGTTTTCATAATCATTCGAGACAATGAAGAAGAAATCAAGCAGTGGAAATCTTCGCTCCAGTTGTTGCCTCTCCGCTAGCAGTTTCCTTAACACGCTTAGCTTCATAGTCTTTAACAGCAGCTTTAATAGCATCTTCAGCAAGCATGCTGCAGTGAAGCTTAACCGGTGGAAGTGAAAGATGCTTGGCAATCTCACTGCAGGACATCGAATATTTGTCACTTGGGAAACTCAAAACAGCATAGCAGAACCATTAATCATGAAAGCATAAACAAATCTAGAATCATCAGGCAGAAGTAAACTCCAAAGGATGGTACATGTGATAGGAACCAAAAGTCCAAAACAAAAAAGGCAAAAGATATACATAATTCAGAACTAATCCATTAGCATATATTAGAGTGGTCAGCACCTAAGAAGGAAAAGATATATATTAAAGAACAAAACACGTTCCACCATTAACCCATTACACCAAAAAATGTAAATTTTTCCGTAATCGTTGTGTTATCTTCTACAACCAGTTTAACCAGATACCTTGTATGGAATTCATCTAATCTCTTCCTCAGCTAAGTGGGTAAATAGTAATAGAGATAAGGATCTAAAAAAATGGCATTCCCATAACTTGGTACATGTCCATGATTGCAGATGCAGGGTGAAGAACCAATATCCTCAAATGCATAATTATATGTGCACCCAATCAGCAAACAAAGTAAATAAAGTAAGTGATTTTATGAACACTATACCCTAAACATATCATGTTTCAAATGAACTACATAGAGAAATATCCGAATTGAATTGCAAAACACAATTGTTAAAGAGAGTTAAATAAAGGGAGATTCTAACGTGTTTTTAATGGTCAAAACTTCCTCCATTTGCTTTCCCTTTACCCATTCAGTAGCTGAAAAAATAAAGATACCACGAATTAGAAATCAATTGAATTACACAAACCAAATAGGACCTCAAAAAAAAAAAAAAAAATAGTAGAAACCCTGATTGATTACCGACAGAGGAAGAAGCAATAGCGGAGCCACAGCCAAAAGTCTTGAAGCGAGCATCGACGATCTTCCCGGTCTCTTCGTCAACCCTAATCTGCAGTTTCATCACATCGCCGCACGCCGGAGCCCCCACCAGCCCCGTCCCCACGTTGGGGTCATTCTTATCGAACGACCCAACGTTCCGGGGATTGTTGTAGTGATCGACAACCCTTTCGTGGTAAAATCGCGGCGGAACCCTAGCGGCCGCAGACGGCGTTGGCGTTCCCAAAAACCTCTTTGCAGCGAGTCTCAGCATTTTTTCGTGTTTGGGATGGATGAGGACAGAGCCAAGAAAACTGGAAGGAAATGAATATAAATATTAATTCTTGGTTTCCAGATTAGGTGACGTGTACGGTGACTCGGACCTTCTCTTCTCTCTACTACGTGTACATTCCGTAACCATTGATTTCTCGTACACGTGGCTTTGATTGTTTGGTTTCACTTTACCATTCTATTACAATTACAATTCTCAATAAAAAAAAAAATTCCATTTTTTAATTTCTAAATGTCCTGCGCCGGTTAGCAAAACGCATATCATGATTAGGAAAGAGATGGCTCTAGCTTGCAATAACAGAAAACAACCCATCATGGCCCCGCCAAGCAATGGGTGACTACTGACTAGTGATGGGTCCATTGTCTGAAAAATAGGTTTTTTTAAATTAAAAAAAAAAAAAAAAAACAAGAAAAAAGCCTGTGTTATACCGTTGACTGATGAGTGTTGGGAGTTGCGAAGAGTGAAGATGGGATCGGGCGGAGTAAGGCCACAGATTGTGTTGTTCGGTGATTCAATAACCCAACAATCCTTCGGAGAGGGTGGATGGGGTGCCGCACTTGCCAATGCCTATTCTCGCCAAGTAAACAACTCCCTTTGTCTTTCTTCCTTACATTCTTCAATTCAAACCATTTCATATTTTTCCTATAAAAATGTTTACTTTGTTGATGGTGAACTGCGAAGGCTGATGTACTTGTTCGTGGGTATGGTGGATACACCACTAGGTGGGCTTTCTTCTTACTCCATCACATCTTCCCTCTGGTATGCCATATAAAACTCCTCTTGTTATTATAACTCAATTCATATCGCCAATATTAAATTTTGATCCTATTTTTGAAGGATCGAGTCCTTCCTTGTTTTTGGGAAATTGCTCTATCAATCAATCTTGAGCTCCAAGTTTTTAGTTGTGTGGGTGGCTTGTTTTTCAGGACTCGCCTAAACCTCCCTTGGCTACCACAATTTTCTTTGGTGCTAATGACGCCGCTTTGCTGGGAAGAACCAGTGAAAGGCAACATGTACCTATTGAAGACTACAAAGAAAATCTCAGAAAATTTGTTTTACATTTGAAGGTTAGCTTTTATTGTTTCTTAATTGTTTTTAATTCCAATCCAATTTTTATGTGCATGATCTGGTAGATTGTATCCCATTGAATGAATTTGCCTATGATGGGGTATAACCTCGGGTAAAATTTGATAATTTGGTTTCAGGATTGCTCGCCAACTATGCAAATTGTGCTTATTACCCCACCTCCAGTTTATGAGGAAGGGCGTCTGGTATATGCAAAGTATGATAAATTTCTCATCTCTTTTTAGATTCAATATTCATAATCTGTATTCTTTTATGATTGTTCACTGTCCTATTGTACACTTATGTATTTGGCTATTTACATTTTACTGATATTGTCAAATGGAAGCATGAAACTGTTCCCTGTTGTTTTCTTTATAATTTTTTCACATGCAACAGTTGCTTCCTCCACCACAATTGTAATTGCTATTTTAGCACCACTGTTGCCATAGCACCATTTGACTATTTCTCTTCCAGTCGTGTCCATCTAAAAGTCCATCATGTCCCTATTGCACTCTCTTTCTACACAACACACCCTCAATCCATAGTATGCTATTGTTACTATCATCATATAATCAAGACAAAATTTGTCGCAGCTAAACCTCCATTCATGTGTGGTTATTCCTAGAATGATTAATGCTGCTGTGTTCAAACCTTCAGCAATGTTGTATACCTTTTGGGTTTAAGTCTTGCCAGTCCATGAAATTTAAATGTTCAGGCACAGCAATAGAATGTAAGCTTACATTGGTTCATTCAGCAGTTGTTAATTTCATGTTTGAGAAGTTTTTGTTGCGTCTTGCAGATCTTTATATGGTGAGAATGCTACAAAATTGCCAGAAAGGACAAATGAAGCAACTGGTCAGTATGCAAAGGCTTGTATTGAGATAGCTAAGGAAATGGGTGTGTGGTATATCAACCTATGGTCCAAGATGCAAGAAACAGTTGGCTGGCAAAAGAAATTTTTGAGGTTTGTTACAACCTGGCCTTGACAATTATTGACTGTGACATATATTTGAATTTGACCAAGTCCTCTTATAATGTGAATGTGACCCCGTTCCCTTGTCGAAGGCATCATAGGTTAGCTTTTATATTAGTCTAATTAATAACAAAATGAACTGCTTTCTTCTATCTGTATATGAAAATTGGAAGTTATAGAAGATAGAGGGCAGTTGAATTATAAGTTTTAGATTTATTGTGTCTGGGCATCATTTTGGGGCTATTTAATTTATGCATTGGTTATATGTGGCTTTTTCTAAAAATTTATGAGAGTGAGATTACGCTTATTAAGGATCATGTAACATTGATGTTTTACTATTACAGTGATGGGTTGCACCTGACACCCGAAGGAAACACAGTAGTCTACCAAGAAGTGATAAAGGTGTTCAATGAGGCAGGGCTTTCTGCTGATAAAATGCCATTAGATTTCCCTCATCACTCCAAAATTGATGACAAAAATCCCGAGAGCGCTTTCCAGCAATAATGCTTGTGATATCACATTGTTTTAGGGCATTTTGGTCTAGTCTTGCAATGTCATCCCCTGTCCTTTTTTTTTGGGTGCAATACCCTGTTCTATTTAGTGACCTATGATTTCCTTCCTGCACCATAATTGCTTGTCTTTAGGGTTGCTCTTGCATTGATAGTTGTGTCAGACATAAGGATGTTATGTTTCGTTGAATCAGTAAAGAATAAGAAGAATGAAATAAATCTTGTAAAAAAGAAGAAGAATGAAACAAATAAGGGTGATGCTAACGAGTTCTCTAATGGCACTCTCTCTAAGGAACCAAGAAAAAAGAAATTTTTATTGGATAACTGACTATTTCACCTTTTCAAATATTAAATACATCAATTCCCCATGAAAACTTTCTTTTTTTGGTTCTTTAAAGAGTATCACAAGGACATTCGATAGCATTCTCTTATAAATAAAAAGGTAATATGTTTTGATTTTCAAGAAAAATTCGAACATGAGAGATTATTTTTTTAATTAATATATCGAGCTCTATTTTTTTTGGCCATAGATGCGAGCAAACCCCTTTTTTTAGACGTAGTAAGAGCTTAATTTGTATGCATTGTCACGGTAAAGTTTTTTACACTGATAACCAAATAGAAATCATGGATAAGAATTAAATATTTGTAATGGTGTGTCAATTTTTGATTGATTGACAGTGTAAGAAAACTTTACACTACCAGTATATACTAATTAAATCCTTATGGTAAACGTAGTTTACAAATCAAATAAGCAAAATTATACGATTGATAAAACATTATATTATATACACGCATTATTAAATTATAGTTGTTAAGTTAATTTAAATTTATATATCATAGGTTTTTATGTGAGCCTCCATAAGAATTTCTAGTCTAGTTATGATTGTAAATCATATCAATGAGGAATACCTCCTCGAATAGGATGACGATTTATTTATTAAAAGTATAAGCATCACTTTTCATTTTTCAATAAAAAAAATATCAATGTCCATTATAGATAAAATTTACCATACAATTCCACAACAAGAATATATGTAAGAATTATAAAATAGAAGTGTTTTACTGCACTCAAATCACTCAAAATAAACATCCTTCTTAATATCAATAGGGTGTTGATCTAGTGAAAGCAACTAGTCTCTATAAGGAGAAGAACTTGGGGAATCCGGGTTCAAATCCTTATGGAGTGATCTCATTAGAAGGCTGAGAGCCAATAGATAAAAAAATCCTGCATACTCGACCCAAAGGGCTAATTAGGGTGGGTTTCTAAGAAAAAAAAATCTTCTTAATAAACCTTAATTAACTGTCATTGTTCAATGGATGAAAATATTTCCTTTCGTTCAGGAGTACCGTACAGTAAATATTTACTGCATTAAGGTTGTAACCTGTAATTAATTTTAACTGAAAAAACACAATAAATTTCTTAATAAAGCTTAATTAACGCAATCTTTATTGAGTTCTTCAGACATGCTTCCTTACACACAAACACAGATCCTTTACTCCCGAAGATAACTGACATGTTACTTCTTTATCCGGGGATTAGTTATTCTTAGAAAATGTGGGGTCTGGTTTGCAATAAAGAAGAGAAGAATAAGTGACATGCGCACCCTCCAAGGCGTGTAAGAATATTAGGCTTTAGGTTCGATTCGCCCCCACCAATCTCTCCTCGTAGATTGGATGCAATAGGTATAACCGGCGAATCCCTTTCAGGATACAATGGAGAACCTTGGTTTGGTTTGCATACCCTAAACCAAGCGTATCGTCAATGACATTTTACAAAATAATAATTTCCTTAATTCTCTCTGCGCATTAAGGGAAGAAAGGAAATGATTTGGCTTGCAGAAGTTTAGCCAATTTTTTAGACATCATTCTGCATGCACAAGTGGTTCTATTTATAGACCAACTTATGCCTCTTGGTGAATGAAATAACCTTTCATGTATTTGAAAGAATGATTGCAACCTTTCATGAATATACACTTGATGAATGAACACATTTAATCATGAAAAAAACACACCTATTAGGAAAGATTTGAAAGCCATGAAGAGACACACCAATTGGTGTCCTTCAACCTCTTTCCAACTTGGTGTCTTGGACTTCCATTATTTTGAAAATCCCTCACAATCCCCCACCATTTTCAAAATAAACCCAAATCCCATCATTCCGGAAATCGCATGTTTTCAGACAAAGGTATATTGGGGATTTGAACATTTGCTTAGTAAGCCATGGTTGCACTCATCCCCAAATAAAGTGGTAGACAAGCTTTGAACCAAATATTCATTAGAACAAGTGTCCACGACTTACACATGAAATCTCGGTACCATTGAGCAACGTGTTAATGTGACACATTTGGTAAGGCCTTGTGTCGTGTATCCTTTTCATGAGAGCTTACAGAGTCAAGCCCAACTCTAAGAAGCGAACCCACTTCACTCTCATATAGGTGGACTTTACTAAAAGCACCCCCATAAGTTGGGCACCTCAGCACATATATTCTATAGGTCCATTAAGAGCAAAAGCTCACCCTTTTCCTTTTGTCCTTATGGTATCCAAGTACTTTTAAACCTTGTGATGTATCTATTCGTCAAGTACTTGCAATCACTCTCATAGTATACTTTGGCCACATTGAACTCAAGACTTGATGCTACTCAAGTGTGAGTTGGGTTTCCACCATTGGTGATCATGTAGATATGGGCTTGATTCCCATCCCTAATGATGTTTTTCCACATCATATCACTTGTCAGTCCTTTCGTCAAAGGATGCAAGATTTCTTTTCGTCTTATAAAGACCTTGGATATTACTCCATTTGCAATTAGTTCCTCGATATAACTATGTCTTAGCCCAATGTTCCTGGACTTTCCATTATAAACATGGCTATATGCTCTTGATAGTGTTAACCGACTATCCCATTGTTTGGATACTGGCACCATTAAAATTGGTATCTCATACAACAAATTTCTAAGCCATTCAATCTCTTTGTTAAATGTTGCCAATGCTATGAATTATACAGCCATGGTGGAATCGGCAATGTCGTCTTATTTCTTGAAACCTCAAGAAATAACACCCCCACCAAATGTGAAGACCCAACCACTTGTTGAAGCATGGTTTTCTATAAAATTCATCCAATTGACATCCGTGTATCCTTCTAATTCTGAAGGATAACCATTATAGTTTTAACTATAGTTCATTGCCCCCAACAAGTATTTCAATACTCTTGGACAACATGCCAATGGTATTTTCTTGGATTACTTGTATACCTACTTAGTCTCCTATAACATATGCAATGTTTGACTGGGTACATGTCATGGCATACATTAAATATCCAATTACTTTTGAGTATTCAAGTTGTGCTACTAGACTACCTTTGTTTGGTACTAAAGTAATGATGTGATCATAGGGAGTAGTGATAGGTTGACAATCAAAGTGATTAAATTTCTTTAATACCTTTTCTACATAGTGAGATTGGGGTAAACCTACATTCTCACCATCTCTTATTATTCTAATTCCTAGAATCACATCAGCTACCCCTTAGCCTTTCATGTCAAAATTTCTAGATAAGAACCTCTCAGTTTCTTCAACCTAATCTAGATCAGTATCAAATATTAATATATCATCAACATATAAACAAATCATGACCCTTTTTCCTCCATGGAATTTACTATAAATACCCTTGTCAGATTTATTTATATTATATTTAGCTAGCACAACTTGATCAAACTTTTGATCCCATTGCTTAGGATCTTATTCTAGTCCATACAACGACTTATTCAATTTACACACTTTCTTTTCCTGACCATTAACCACAAACCCTTCAGGTTTTCTCATATACACCTATTCATCTATTTCCTCGTTTAAGAATACCACATCCATTTGATGGATGACAAACTTATAGATGGATCAAAATGCCAATAGCGCTCTAATTGAGGCAATTCTTGCCACCGGTGCATATGTATTTGGTCAATGCCCTCTTTTGTATAAATCCCTTAGCAACTAATCTTGCCTTAAACGTATCAATAGTTCCACCTACATTCATTTTCCTTTTGAAAATTCATTTACAACCTATGGGTTTGGAACCGGGTGGAAGGTCTACTAGTTTCCATCTTTTATTCTCCATTATTGAGTCCATTTCCTCTTGTATAACTTTCATCTAGGAAATGGGATCTTGAGACTTATTGCCTCTTTAAATGTGTTTGGACCACTTTCTGTATTCTAACATATTGGTCTATAACTGTCTATGGACTCTCTTATTCCTTCAACAAGGAACATGAAAAACCTTGGTCTATAAATTTTCTCTTTTCTAGCTCTCTGACTTCTCTTAAGTTCTAAACCCACCAAAGTATCTTTATTAGATACATTGCTTTTCGGATCATGTGCATTACTATAAACATTATCCTTGTGACTTGGAATTGAGTTAAACTTATCTTCTTGAAAGATTCTTCCCTAAACTCAATTACTGTATTAACAGGATGAGTAACTAGATTCCATAACCATGAATCTATATGCTTTGCTAATTTTAGCATAGCCCAGTAACACACATTCAATTCCCCATTCACACAATTTATTTCTTCTGGTTCAAGAACTTTTACTATTGGCCTACAACCTCAAACTTTGAAAAATTTGAGAATGTGTTTTCTATTTTCCAGAGCTCATGTAGGGTTATCTTGTTCCTTCTTTTGGAACCCTATTTACTATATAAAACAACTTCAACATGATTTCTCCCCAATATCATTTAGTTAGACCAACATAGGATACCATGGCTTCTATCATTTCTTCTCATATCGTAATTTTCTTTTCAACTACACTAATTTGTTATAGGAAATAAGATTTAGTTGTCTGATCAACTATTCTAGTAGGCTCATAGTAACTAGGGTTATAGAATTATTCTATTCTTATAACTCTTAAAGCAATTGATAAATGTTTTATGACAAACAATTTTAATTTACCCACACTATATAATAACATATATAGGTATCAAAGTTTCTAGGAAATTGAACATACCTTTATATCTTAAGTGTTACTAATATGGAATTCGTGATGAATTTTTTTTTAAACCATAATTGCAGCACATAAATCACAAATTAAATACAAACAAAACGACACAGTGTTAATGAACACACACTTCAGCCTAGCGGTTAGCGCATTCTGCGCTCGTTCGAATCCCTCTGCCCGCACTGTTTCATTTTAAATCTGTTTTCTCAAAACATCAAAACAAAACATTAAAATTTTGCAAGGATGAGAGTTGAACTCGTGACCCGAGAGACGAATTTAGTAACGCTAAACCACCAGACCGAGGCAACGATTGATAAAAACCGTTTCCCATAAATTTTATTTAACCAATAACAGAAATGCAACCATCCATTAGGGTGCAACTTTTGGGTGTCACGTCCTGCTACCAACCGGGTTAACTAAGCTTGTTTTGCAGGAAATCGGGTTCGAACGACCCATTCATGACCCAAAGCATTTTTTCCCATTTAGTCCCAATCTAGACTTATTTTCATGTCTCTATATTTTGGATTCATGTCTAAATATATTCTAGGATAAATATACATGATTTTCATTATAGAAAATAAACAAAACAATTAATGATTCAATCATTTTCAATTTTCTGTAATATTTTTTCATGAACATCCATGTCTATTTTAACAACTTAGAACACTTCAAACACATCCAAAACATTTATAATTTCTACAAAATCCAGAAACAACTCTCATCTTATATTCACAAAATCATGAACTCGTGATATAATATTTTCTACTCTAAAAATAATTAGTTCTTACATGGATCAAATCCATTAATCCATGCACTTGATACAATCATGCATATCTAAGACATTTCTATCCAAATAGAGTAACATGCATCATAAACCAAACATATTCATGTTCATCAAAATTCACATACTTGATTTTATTCTAAATCATGCATCTAAGGCTCTAATACCACATGTTAATTTTAACATAAACAAAGAATGCCTTTAACATTGTACACACATGTATTTAGACTACCAAGTATAACATAGCCATGAAAAGTAATTGTGTACCTTTCACTATGGTCACAAATAAACATGTTTTTGATGAAGCATATGAGTACTTATTTCTCATTGTCGTAAAAAGATCATTCATCTCTTTCTCCCAACGAACGTAGTTTCCATCCTCGAACCTCTCCACATTAACAATGTCAAATGTCATCTCCTTCAATGTTACAACCATTATTATAGAACGAAAATCAAACCTAAATATTGTTAGAAAATGTGGGTCTGGTCTGCAACAAAGAAGAGAAGAACAAGTGACATGCGCACCCTCCAAGGCGTGTAAGAACACTAGGCTTTAGGTTCGATTCGCCCCCACCAATCTCTCATCGTAGATTGGATGCAATAGTTATAACCGGCGAATCCCCTTTAGGATACAATGGAGAACCTTGGTTTGGTTTGCATACCCTAAACCAAGCGTATTGTCAATGGCATTTTACAGAATAATAGTTTCCTTAATTCTCTCTGCACATTAAGGGAAGAAAGGAAGTGATTTGGCTTGCATAAGTTTAGCCAATTTTTTAGACATCATTCTGCATGCACAAGTGGTTCTATTTATAGACCAACTTATGCCTCTTGGTGAATGAAATAACCTTTCATGTATTTGAAAGAATGATTGCAACCTTTCATGAATATACACTTGATGAATGAACACATTTAATCATGAAAAAACACACCTATTAGGAAAGATTTGAAAGCCATGAAGAGACACATCAATTGATGTCCTTCAACCTCTCTTGGACTTCCATTATTTTGAAAATCCCTCACAGTTATCCAATTTTATCCTTTAACCTCTTCCCCAATTGGCCACAAGTTACAAGAAAAACAATCAATCTCATTCCAAGATTGTGTTCCGGGTTAAGAAACATCCATGAATAAAGTAAATATATTTTTTAAAGAAAAGTTTAGGTGAGTTGGACCCGGGGACTTACCAGGGTTGGGGACAGACCTCAAGGCTCAAAGAAGGATTACAAAGCATGAATTATGTCTTATAAAACACATGAAACCCAAAAGTGCAAATACGCTACATTGTTGCGTTTTGAAGACTACAATAATAGCATAAAGTTTTACATAATCTGTGGAATAAAAACTAACAAAAGTGTCATCCTTATTTTTAATGATTATGTTGGATGAAAACTTGAAATTTTTTTCTTGACTCAAACAAACATTGAGCTACCATCTTATTTTTCATAAAATATACAATAGTAGTATAGTACTATTTCCTCCTTTTTTTTTTCTTTTTTTTTTTTTCTGGATTGTAGTCATCTCCGCATCTCTCTTCCATTGTTGTGCTTGCAAAGCATAAGAGTAACTCAGTGAGAACTGAGTCCAAGTTCCATCTTGTATCATCCTTCTAAAAATGCTCCAAAAGTATGCACTTCAAATAAATAACTAAACTTTGTGTGTGTATACTGTATATTAATTATAATGGCTGCCAAGGACTTAGACATCAATACTTTGATTAACCTGAGACATCATCTCCACCAAATCCATCTCCTTCTTAACCTCAATTCCCACCATCTCTTGTGGCATCTCTGTCTCAAAGTGATGCTCATCAACATTAACAACTTGCATTCCTCCTTGTTTTCCCTCCATGTTAGAAGCACATTGCATTTTTCCATCAAAATCTTTCTCATCCATAGTAGGAGCACATGGCATGTCATCTAGCAAAGAAACAATATTGCAACCCTCTTGAAACAAATTATCATCGAAACAAAAATCTGGGACCTCGTTAAATTCATAATTTGGCACCAAACGGTCATTCGGACAAACTTGATCAGCATTCTGTGGCTGAGGAGCTGCTACTGCTGCTGCTTTACTTGTGCTAGTTTTGTTTCTCATGGCATTAGCATTAGCATTAGCAGAAGATCTTCTTCTATAGTCTATTGGTGGATTTTGGTCCAAGTTCAAGCTCTTGATATACTCCTGCAGAAGAGAACCTCTTGGATACTTTGAGCGGCATTTTCTTTTGGAATATTGCCTTCTCTTGGTTGCATTCCAATGGTTTTTGATTGAGTTCTCAGTTCTTCCTGGCAATCTTTTTGCAATCTCTGCCCACTTATTTCCTATCTCTGCATGAGCTTGGATCAGTATCTCATCCTCTTCATCAGTCCACACGTCCTTCTGCAAAATGGCAGAAAAGTTCAATAGAAGGCATTATTATTTGTAAGAGTACATATAAAAACTGTCATAGGACTCATATCAAGTGAAAGCATTGTCTTATTATTATGAGAGTGAGAGGAACTAAGTTCAACTATTATAGATCGGCATTTAAAAAACCACGCATCCATGCATTTGTACATAGTTGGATCAATTTTGGACTTTCATAAACACTTTTTGTGATGGATCCAACGGTGTTTTAATGTATGAATACGTGAATGTGAGATATTTTGAATGCACCAAATCCATTTTCCTATATGTAATTTGAAAAAGGACGGGATCCTCTCCTTTATTCTTTCATGTTATATGACCGAGAAAGAAACAAAAACAAATTTGAATGGAACCCATTTATATTATAGTATCAAAAAATAAAATAAAAAATGGAACCTTAATGTCAGGCCTTAGATGGTTATGCCATCGCTCTCTGCACTGTTTGCCAATTCTGCCAGGCAACGTCTGAGCGATATGGGACCACTTCCTCACTCCATATTGTTCAACCAGTTGAATCAGCAATCTGTTTGTGAAACCAGTCAAAGCACATATATGTGTTTTTAAACCCAAACGTGCAAAGTTCCAAAATGTGAAGCAAAAAAATAAAATGTAAGAAAATTGGATAGCCATGAAAAACCACATGATATAATGGAAATTATACATTCCATGTAATTATTCACCTGTCTTCATCTTCAGTCCATTGCCCCTTCACTATGTTGGACTTCTTTCTAACTTTAAATGTCCTTCTAGTGGCTGGAAACGCCTTATTGTTTTTATTCAAGCCAACTCTTTTGTAATAATTTGCTGGGGATATGCATGAAACTTCATCAGGTACAACAAAGTTCAAAGGCTTGGTTTCTAGAGGATTAAAGGGCAAATAACTTTGGTTTGCAACCATCATATCCTGCTGATTCCTCCTAGGGAGGTTCAAACTATAGCCTTCATTTTGGAAATTGTCCATAACATGAGCATGGCTATTACTATTATTCTTAACAAAAGGCTTGCACTCATAAACATCAAAATCTGCCTGTGAACACCCACATGTTATATTAACAAAAGGATCAAAATTTGGAGCTTGGACCTCAAAAACTGGATTGGATGAGGAGCCATTAACATGATGAAACTGTTCAACATGGTGAAAGTCTTGCAGGAAACCCTGTGAGGAAGGAGCCCCAAAAGGAAGCTCATCTTTCATGCTGGGTTTCAAGTAGGTTTCTTGCAAATGCATTGTTTGTGAGGCATAGTTTTCTCTGAGATTTGTCTCGGGGTCCATGACAGAAGGAGTTACAGAAATACTGTGTTTCAAGCCATCTAGTTTGTGTTCCTTAAAAGGAGAGAGTCAGAATGCCATTCATTACAGGGCAATTGATATGAAGCATCCAATGGTCAGGATTACACCCTAGTAAGATTTTGTTTTCCCCCTTTTGATGCCTATGTTGGTAACTGCTATCAAGATAAATACAGTTCAAGTATAACATTGCCGTTATGTATTTACTTAGTTAACAATTATTATGGTCAAACCTTAGTCTGTGAGTTGGTTTTATGCTGTGGTATGAGAAGGCAGTAGTGGATGAATGCTACAAGTCCACAAGGATATACATTGAGAATTTGACTAATAATAATTAGTGAATTTATTTCTTTTTTTTTTATTTCTGTTTGGTAAATACTAAATAGTACTAATTACTAATGTAACATATCATTTACTTCGGTCAGTGTGTAACCTTCACTTAGGAGGAAATACAATTAGGCCAAGTATGAAAATTTGCAAACAGGGGACTAGCAATTTAACTACTTTGCTGGCTTGAAGATCTGAATTGACTATACAACTTGTGCTTGCGAGTTTCTAGTTGCTACAATTACCTTTTTCACTCCTTTGCTGGCTTATGATCTGCAAGACTGAGCATTTTGTTTTTTAATCTTGTAATTTGGTGGAGGGAAAATAAATCTATGTTACTTGAAATGTAATTAGCTAATGAAATTTAAGTATAAAGTTTATTTAAGGAAATTCAGAGTTAATTTTGAGTTAAGCATGAATAGGTTGCAACTAAACTTTGCCATAATTGGAAAATTTTTTATATATTCGGAAAACACGGTACTTAGCCCAATAAAAACATAACACCTGAACTGAATATATAATTACAAAAGTTGTTGGATTCAATTTAAAATTAATTTGGTAAATCTTAAATAAAATCTCAACTGTGTCAGAATTTCTCCAACAATGGAATCCACTTCTCCCCAAAACAAATTAGACATATACCTGAAAAGTCTTGTGAAGTAACCGGCCAGAGTTAACTTCATTTATTAAATTTTCATTAAACGTTGCAACGAAGTTAATAGTAAAGGGTTGTTCTTAGTAATAGAGCGTTAAATGGAAACAAAATCTGCTAAAGAAAATCTAACTTCCTCCAAAATATCATAGATTTTATTTTATTTTATTTGGGTATATTTTTTTGTGTTGTTTAATGTAACGGCACTGAATCACCCAATATAAGCAATTTATCCATTGTTTTACTTGAAAAACAAGAAATTAAGAACAGAATTATGTCTGGTTGAATGTACCAAAAGAAATATGTCTGCCTGATCCGGTTTTGCTTATAGAATGACAAGCAATATTAAATATGTAAAGGTCATATTTGTGCCATAAATGGGGATTTGCATCATACAAATGCATTTTTGTACCCTGAATCGTGTTGCAACTGTTTTTCATTACAAAACAAACAACTTCTTCACTCTGGCTATGGTGGAAAACTGTAAAAGACACCAAACTAGTTGGGACTTCAAGAAATCCGGTATTCGCTTGAATGTATTGAAATTAGAATTTATAACAATCTTAAAATTTAGATCTACAAAATCAGGATTTGACTGATGTAATCACCATGCTGCATCTAACTTAGAATTATTTTGATCCCATGGAACATATTCTCTACAAATCAGACCTCATTTTGATATTTTCCTAAATAAGTATTTGATACAAGGATGTATCAATTTACACCAATGTAAATTTAAACCATCAAAAGCACTCTTACAATGATAAAATACTTTTTATTTTATATATATATATTGCAAACTATGTTAAATTCAAAATTCCTTCCAAAACTAGAATGAGGTAGTAAAATACTAAAATTAGAGTGACTGTACAGAAAATGAGATAAAATCAACTATATTAAGACAATAAAAACAGTATAAATGTAAGATGATGTAGTATAAATGTATATTTAATATATATTTTAAAATATAAGCATGTAAGCACATGAGATTGTACATTTAAAAAAATATATGGACGTGATATATGATAATTCTTTCATGGAGCGGAACCATTAGGCCTCTCCCAGACATAAATAATGAAATTCACAAGGTAACTAAAAAACCGAAAAGTAAAGGGGTCAAGAAAAGTAACCCTCAATCCCTATCAAACATATAAAGAATTTCAGAAATGTAACTAGTCTCTAGTGAACTTGACTGGTTATTCAACTAGCAAAATTTTACAAATGAAAATTAAGTTGCCTTTGGCTTAATACGCTTCACCCTGGAATAGATGAAAACACCAGCAAGAGCTATAGCAGTCCCTGCAGAGAAATAAGCACATAAAATTCTCAGCAACAGGCATGTAAAAATATGGTTAAAAAAATTCAAAATAAAGATCTTCAAATGATTCCAGTTGGAACCAGAAAGAAGCAATCTTACCAAACATGTTAACAGGTGAGACTGGTGTTTGGAAGAATAAGACAGAGCTCACGATGACAACAACCCGCTTCACACAATTTCCCACAGAGTGAGTAACAGGTGATACCCTTTGCAGTATCATGTAAGAAACCTGCACAGCCCATTCAACAATGAATTCAGCTCCTTCCAACATTCCATGAGACTCTCAGAAAACATTGCACAAAAAATACCCTTCTTAACTGGCATCACATAAAATATAAGCAAATACAGTATCTCATAGCATATTTTTCATACTGCCTCTGAGCTTCATGATGAATCTTAACCAAAGTACCATACATTCTCAATAGAAGTTTTAGTTTAGTACAACCATGAGAGGATATGTTAAAAAGCATTTCACAATTCACATCAAATAACTTTTTTTTTCTCTTTTGTTTTCAATAAGTACCAATCGCTGATGTTTAAATCTAATGCTCACGAGATAAAAAAATGAAGAACTAGAAGTAACAACACTCTTAAATTTAAGGGGGACACAAGGAAAACTCACTTGCTGATATGCATGGAAACAGAGTGCAGCAAGAAGAGATCTGATGTACACTTCTCTAACATTTAATCCCTGTCAAGAAAGATGATGTGATAACTGATTAGTAGCCTCGACACCACTAAGAAAAGTCGATTGTGATGAGAATGGTAACAACATTAGCAATCCTATCAATTTCATCCAGCAAGATACTCACAGCGGCTTGCAAATAAGCAGGGGTAAATTTGACACCCTCCATGAAGATAGTTACAGGTGCTGACAACAAGAAGGACATAACTGTTATTATTGAGAAGAGGGTTATGTTGTCCATAGAATCCTGAAAAGAAACAAAAAGCTTGTTATTTTCTGCTTGCTTAAGAAGATAAATGTAAGAAAAGAGTGTCATAAAATGCTACTCTAAGCAAAAAAATAATCATTATCAACAATGAAATAAAATGCTTATAAAAAAACAATGAAATAAAATGCAAAACTTTGGGACATGTTTGTAGATCATATTACCTCCTTAACTTTGGGACATAAAATGCTACTCTATAAGCAAAAAATTATTATCAACAATGAAATAAATTGCAAAACTTTGGGACATATTTGTATATCATATTACCTCCTTCTTAACCATGACCTTTTTGCTAAGAACATTACGGGATTGATTTGACAAATTGGAAGCCATTGCACTCCAAAATCCAGCCCTATTCAGTATTCCACAGAAAAAAAGCTACATATTAGAATTCAAATGACCAAATAATGTGTTCTGTTTTCTTCCCCTAGAAGCAATAAGACATGCAGGGGACCTTACCAATTGAAAGAGGCCTCCGTAGCAGACGCCAATGCCACCCCACCAACAATAGGCACAATGGAAGCAACCACCCATCCAGTAGGCATCTGTAAGAAAGTTAAACAAGGGATCAAGATTGGAAAAAATTAATCCACAGTGAATTGAATGTTGAAGCAATAGTGTTGATTTATGTTTTCTTTAAAAATGCTTACCACATACACAAGTAATGACAGACAACTAAGTGAGAAATATACCAATACGGTACTGATCAACAAATTTATTAAAAAGAAACAACAGTAACTACTGAGACAGGATAAAAGCAGCCACCAAGAAGACAATGACACTTCAAACTAGTTTTCTTATTGGATACTTCTCCAACACCCATGGAATACTCCTGGTTTAGGTACGGACATATATTGTACTGCAGTGAATAATGCTAACTTTTGAATCATTAATGTATATGATTTAATTATGTTTCTAAGATTTGTGCTATAAACGACTGCATGGTAATGCTTTTGGTCCACTTTAAGCATAGCTGATGATGTTAAGATATGTGTTTTAAATTTTAATCTCAAATCTTAAATGTTTACAATCAAATATCGTGTTAGTACCGTGTCGTATCCGTGATTCTAAAGACAGCAACTACCCTCCAACTATAAGTAATAATAAAACTTAGGTTTCAGTTAATTACAATAAATAATGCAAGGTTTCAGCAATATATCTAGTTTTGTTACCTCTCCAAGGAACATAGCAGAAAGGATGACTGAAAAGAAAGGTTCCATTGCTTTGATTGTATGAGTGAAAGACACAGCGACCTTTCCAAGACTCATATTAGTGAAAAGATTCCCTAAAGTATGTACCAAAGCTAGTGGCAATATTGCTGCAAGCTGCAAGCCAAGAAATTACCAAAAACAGAAAACAGAGCAAATACAGGACACAAAAGAATTAAAGATAGTTAAGTTGAGAAGAAAAACCTGGGCACCACTGATTTGAGGCCTCTTATAGAGATTCAAACCCCACATTAATGCTACAATGACAGTCCCCACAGCAAATTGAACTGCAGTTACAGTTACTGGGAATGGGTACACCTTCAAGACCTGTGAAGAAAGAATAGTAATAGTACATTAGAACTGAAGCTTGTATATGAGAAAATGAAAATTGTGATCGTATTGATCTTCTTTTGATAGATAGATTAATATATGAGCATCAAAATAGGGTGAAAATGCATTCTTTCATTGTTACTTGTACACAGAAGATAAAAATTAAGTGAGATACACATAAACAACAGGAGTCTAATATATAAAGGGTTGTAGACCGAGTGAATAGGCTAGTATAATATACTAACAAACAGAATCGACAAATGTCAACCATCCTAACGAATCAACTGTCATAGCAGTCATAACAGAAAACGAATTTGACTGTTCAGGAAATTAAGAAAATAAATTTTATATGAAAAATGATGTATTTAATATATTTAAAAATGTTATATTTAATTTTTTAATATAAACTTTTTTCCTGATTCCTTAAGATACTGTTACGAGACCCTTTGACTAATTATTTTTTATCACAAAAAAGTTATAATATGCAGTATATATAGTATAAGGTTAGAATTAGAATGATGACCTGTTTGTTGTAGATATTGAAGTAGATGTTGAAGATGTACCACATGCCAAACAAGGCTCCAAGCTCCAGAGTTCTGAAGAGAGTGGAGGAGGAGTTAGAGGTGGTGTCGTCGCCGGCGGCGCTGTCCGGGAGGGAGGTAGCTCTGGCCTGGAAGCGATTGAGGGATGTCGTTGAGGGTCTGAGTTTGAAAGAAGAAGCAGGGTACGAGGAGGGTGGCAGAGGGAGGGAGGAAGAGACATTATTTACGTTGGTATTGGAAACAGAGAGTGGTGGAGGGTGGATGCGGATACGAGGTTTGTGTTTGTGTTTGTGTTTGTGGAGAGAGGAAAAGAAGGAAGGGGAAAGAGTGAAAGCAGAGGTCTGCATGTTGTTGGAGATCTGAAAGAGAAAGAGTGTGAGATGTGTGTACTCTCCGACAACCGGCACATAACGGAGGCGCTATTAAAGGTGCGTCATTGCAATTGCAAACCTAAAAGGTGATCATAATGAATGAATGAATGAATGAAGAAGTGGCCGAAGACAAAAGAACAACATGAATCTGGACACTTGAATGTCGGATATTCTATTCCATACATAGGCATTCCTACTCCCACCCACTCAAAACGTGTCTTGTTAGGAGAAGCGGGTCAAATTTGATTATTTTCGCATGGGCTAACAAGTGCTGTTAGTTCATTATTTGAAGAAATATTAAAAGAAAAATTGTTTTGAGAAATGATATATTTAATATTTTAAAGATTGTGATATTTAGTTTTTTAATAGAATTTTTTTTTATGAGTTTTTTAATTTATGTATTTAGGATACTCGTTAGTAGGATTCTTTTGATAATAGGAGAATGCTAACGAGTGCGTTGGGGTACTTGTTAAGGAATCCAAAGAAATAAGTTTTACAGGAAAATGATGTATTTATTGTTTTGAAAAATATTATGTTTAGTTTTTCTATAAAAAAATTACTTCTTTTAAAATCATTAAGCATTATCCTAAAGATATTGGTTAACAATATCCAACAAAATATAATAAAATAATCAAGAATCACGGCCATCTGTGAAACATATTGGAAAACTTAAATGTTCATCAATATGTTAAAAACATTATTTCATATTACAAAATTAATTTTTTTTATTCCTTAATCTGTGTTTATTGATTAATATTTGTCAGAATAACTACTGTTAAAGAGGTCAAAAAAAATAAGGGAAAAAAAGTCTTGGTTGATTTTTCACGTGATAAAGTTGTGAATAAAAAAAATATGTATATCTTTATATCTTTATATATAAAGTAATATTTGATAGGGGTATTTTTTTTCCCTCCAAAAAATAGTTATTTTGGTCATTTTATTTAAGAATTTAATTTAATATATTTTTTAATAATTAAGTTAATGCCTCATCTTAAATAGTATCTTTCAACTTCTCAATGTTTTTTCAAATTTCAAATTACATGTATTAATCGGAGATCATTGAAATAAGGAAACAATTTATTTGCCTTTATTGTTCTGATGGGTTAATACATCTTTATATATAAAGTAGTATTCGCTTGGGCATTTTTTCCCTCCAAAAAGTAGCTCATTTTGGTCATTTCATTTAAAAATTTAATTTAATATACCTTTATATATAAAGTAGTATTCAATGGGGCAATTTTCCTCCTCCAAAAAGCAACTCGTTTTGGTCATTTCATTTAAGAATTTAATTTAATATATCTTTATATATAAAGTAGTATTCACTGTGGCATTTTTCCCCTTCAAAAAGCTGCTAATTTTGGTAATTTCATTTAAGAATTTAATTTAATATATCTTTATATATAAAGTAGTATTCGCTGAGACATTTTTCCCTCCAAAAAGCAGCTCATTTTGATCATTTCATTTAAAAATTTAATTTAATATATTTTTTAACAAATACGTCAATGCCTCATCCTAAATAGCATTTTTTAACTTTTCCATGCTTTTTCAAATTTTTTCAAATTTCATGTATTAATTAGAGATCATTGAAATAAGCAAATAATTTAGTTGGCTTTTGTTGCTCTGATGGGTTAATACTTCTTTATATCTTTATATATAAAGTAGTATTTACTGGGACAATTTTTCCCTTCAATTAGCTGCTCATTTTGGTCATTTCATTTAAGAATTTAATTTAATATATCTTTATATATAAAGTAGTACTAGTGTAGTTGCCTGTGCGAGACGCACGGGCATCCGTTAGATGATTATTTTCGTAATAGTTTATTATAAATAAATTTAACATGAACAACATTAAATATACTATTTTTTAAAATATAAAATAATATTATTGCATGCAACAGTTGGATTAGTATATTCAATAGTTAATCAATAATAGGCTACATGACAAATTTGTATGACAAAAATTTTAGTAGATTTTATAAAAGCTTGACTTTTCATTACGGATATGAGTTCATGATATGCAATATGTTAATCTTTTATGTTTATGAAAAGAATACGCATTCTCATGATATTATATGTTATTGTATTGAACATTTCTATAACAACAACAATAGAAGATACTTTGATTAAAAAAAAAAGCAATAATACTTTGATATTCAACAGTATTTTAAATCTGTATGATCATGTTATTTAGGGTAAGTTATAATCTTGGATTGTTATGTTCAATTTAAGTATCATAAAGATATTGTAAAAGTAATAAATATTACAAATCAAAGGTAAAGAAAATGAAAATAAAAAAACCAAGAGGCGTGACAACAATGATTTTATTTTTTCATAACAAAGTGACATGTGTCGCCCGTTTATTCATCCACAATAAAATCATGCTACAATTTAAATTTAAGAAAAGACCCTAGTATGAATAACACAATAATTAAAATAATTAAATAATTATTTTTTAAGAAAATGTTAGGTGACTAAAATATATGTGGACCCCGTCGATGACACGTGTTGCCCTTTATTCGTCCACGAAAAATCAAGCTACCATTTGTTTCAAACAAACTATATAATATTTAACAATTTTAAATAAATATTTTTTAATTTGAATTTTTTTAACAATTTTTTTAAAAAAAACTTAATTAAAAAAATTATTATTTTTTAAAAAGTGGTAAAAAAATTAATAAAAAAATTATTTTTGTTAATTAAAAAAAGTTTCAGTTAAAAAAAATAATTAATTAAAAAACGTTAAAAGGAATTTTTGTTTAATTTTAAAAAATTGTAATTAAAAATTTATTCTTTTAATAAAAAAATTGTAAAAAAATAATGCGGAAAAAAATTAAATAAAAAAATTCGAAAATTTTTGTAAATAAAAAAATTTAAATAAGAAAAGTTTTTTTAAAAAAATAATTTTTGTTAAATTTTCATAAAAAAAAGTTAAAAAATTCAAGAAAAAAAACGTTAAAAAAATAAAAAATTTTGTTAAATTAAAAAAAACACACAAAAAAATGCTACAGTAGTGCCACGTGTCAGCTCCTCAACAAACATGTTATGAATAGTGAATATGTGATCCACCTATTATATGTATATTGATATAGATTGGTTGGGGCATTTTATCCCTCCAAAAAACAACTCATTTTTGTCATTTCATTTAAAAATTTAATTTAATATATCTTTATATATAAAATAGTATTCGCTAGGGTATTTTTTCCCTCCAAAAAGCAGCTCATTTTGGTCATTTCATTTAATAATTTAATTTAATATATATTTATATGTAAATAGAATTTGTTTCTTCGTCATTATTACAATGGATCCTAAAAAAAAAAGAGTTTGTATCGAATAAAATATATACTCCGTCTTTCGTGTATTAAAACTTTGGCTCGTAAACACAAAAGTATTGTACGTGCTTTTTTGAAAAGATTAGGTTCAAAAAAATTATTGGAGGAATTCTTTACAAAGGAAGAAGAGATTCTTTCTTTGATCTTTCAAAAAGCTTCTTCTACTTTGCAAAGGTTATATAGAGGTCGGATTTGGTATTTGGATATTATTTTCAGCAACGATCTGGTCAATCATGAATGATTGGTTATGGTACTTTGTAAATGGGTAATATGGAAATTATCCTAAAATGAAGTAACCAATTAGGTTTACGGCGAAACCTAGAAATCGATCACTGATCCAATTTGAGTACCACTACAGGATAGACCTCAACAGAAAACTGAAGAGTAACGGCAGCAAGTGATTGGGTTCAGTAGTTCCTCATATAAAATTATTGACTCTAGAGATATAGCAATAAGTAATATGGAGAAGACAAAACTGTTTCAAGCACCGACAGAACTAGAAGCGCCCCTTGTTTCAAAGAGGGGAAGACGGGTTATTCACATTTAATTTGATGGTCAGAGGCGAATTGAAAGCTAAGCAGTGGTAATTCTAAGGATTCCCCAGGGGAAAAATAAAGATGACTCCTATGTTACCCGTACTATGTGAAAGTAGCGACGTAATTTCATAGAATCATTCGGTCTGAATGCTACATGAAGAACATAAGCCAAATGAAGGAACGGGAAGACCTAGGATGTAGAAGATCATAACATGAGTGATTCGACAGATTTGGATTCCTATATATCCACTCATGCGGTACATCATTATGCGATATATATATATATATATATATATATATATATATATATATATATATATATATATATATATATATATATATATATATATATATAAGAATCCTACGATATATATAAGATCCATCTGTATAGATATCATCATCTACATCCAGAAAGCCATATGCTTTGGAAGAAGCTTGTACAGTTTGGGAAGGGGTTTTGATTGATCAAAAAGAAGAATCTACTTCAACCGATATGCCCTTAGGCACGGCCATACATAACATAGAAATCACACTCGGAAAGGGTGGATAATTAGCTAGAGCAAAGCAAAGTCTTTGAGCGAAACTGATTGCAAAAGAGGGGAAATCGGCCACATTAAAATTACCTTATGGGGAGGTCCGTTTGATATCCAAAAACTTCTCAGCAACAGTCGGACAAGTGGGGAATGTTGGGGTAAACCGGAAAAGTTTGGGTAGAGCTGGATCTAAATGTTGGCTAGGTAAGTGTCCTGTAGTAAGAGGAGTAGTTATGAACCCTGTAGACCATCCCCATGGGAGTGGTGAAGGGAGGGCTCCAATTGGTAGGAAAAAACCCGCAACTCCTTGGGGCTATCCTGCACTTGGAAAAAGAAGTAGAAAAAGGAATAAATATAGTGATAATTTGATTATTCGTAAATGCGTAGTAAGTAGTAGAGAAAATAGAATTTGTTTCTTCGTCTTTACAAAAAAAGAAGAATTGGTATATTATTAAAATTTATACGGGATGTAATCCCTATGCCACACAATGGATGTAGGTCCCCTAAAAAAGACAGTGGAAAACGAAAAGTAAACATTGACGAGATTTTAAGAGAAATAAACAATTCAAGGATTTGATAAAAAATATAAATTATTTTACTATGGTTCGAGAGAAAGTAAGAGTATCTACTCGGACACTACAGTAGAAGTGTGTTGAATCAAGAGTAGAGTAAGCGTCTTTATTATGGACGCTTTATTCTGTCTCCACTTATGAAAGGCCAAGCCGATACAATAGGAATTGCGATGCGAAGAGTTTTGCTCGGAGAAATAGAGGGAACATGTATTACACGTGCAAAATCTGAGAAAATACCACATGAATATTCTACCATAGTAGGTATTCAAGAATCAGTACATGAAATTTTAATGAATTTGAAAGAAATTGTATTGAGAAGTAATGTATATGGAACTCGAGACACGTCCATTTGTGTCAAGGGTCCTGGATATGTAACTGCTCGAGACATCATTTTACCACCTTATGTGGAAATCGTTGATAATACACAACATATAGCAAACCTAACAGAACCTATTAATTTATGTATTAGATTACAAATCGAAAGGAATCGCGGATATCATATAAAAACACTAAATAACTTTCAAGACAAGTTATCCTATAGATGTTGTATTCATGCATGTTCGAAATGCAAATCATAATATTTATTCTTATGTGAATGAGAATGAAAAACAAGAAATAATTTATCTCGAAATATGTAAAAATGGAAGTTTAACTCCTAAAGAAGCACTTTATGAAGCCTACCTGAATTTTATTGATTTATTTATTTCTTTTTTGCATTCGGAAGAAGAAAACTTAAATTTAGAAAACAATCAACACAAAGCTACTTTACCACCCCCTTTTACTTTTCATGACATATTTGAGAAACTAAGGAAAAATAAAAAAGAAATAGCATTGAAATCCATTTTTATTGACCAATTAGAATTGCCTCCCAGGATCTATAATTGTCTCAAAAGGTCCAACATACATACATTATTGGACCTTTTGAATAATAGTCAAGAAGAACTTATGAAAATTGAACATTTTCACATCGAAGATGTAAAATATATATTGGACATTTTAGAAATAGAAAAACATTTTGCATAAATTTGAAATCCGTTGAATTTTTTTATCTTTATCTTTTTTTATAAATAAAGATAAAAAATAGAGTTTAAATCTTTAACACAAATCAATATATTCAGAATAGGTCAAAAAAACCCTAGATGTATCTAGGGGGAATTCACTTTGAGACGAATTCTCCCTATATACACAATCTACACCACATGGCATGATATTTTATTTCACAATTGAATCAATTTAAAAAAGACCTAAAGTTAGGGATTTTTCAATAGGTAATGTTGCTCCAATACCCAACCATAGGGCCACTGCGGTACCAATCTAAAAGACAGTTGTTGCTACTGGACGACGAAATGAGTTTTGGAATTTATTAACATTCTCCAAAAAAGGTATTTTTAATAATCCCGCAGGCACTGAAACCATTAAGAGAACGCCTAATAACTTATTTGGTACTGTACAAAGTATTTGAAATACGGGAAAGAAATACCATTCGGGTAATATTTCCAAAGGAGTTGCAAATGGATCCGCGGGTTCCCCAATCATTGATAGTTTTAGAACCGCTAAGCCTACGTTACTGGCAATAGTACCTAGAAATACTACTGGAAAAATATATAAAGGATCATTGGGCCACGTGGGTTCTCCATAATAATTATGACCCATTCCTTTAGCTAATTTAGCTCTTAATACAGGATCACTCAAGTCAGGTTTTTTTTGTTATTGGGATAGGTGAATCCTTATAGATCCATCCTCCAAAAGAACCGAACATGATAATTTTTCATCATACGGCTCGAGCACGAATCAAATGAACCAAATGTATCCATAGAAAAAGTTTCTATGTTATCCACACATAAATGAGCATTCTATGTAAGAAAATGGACCCGATTCTCTTTTCCGAAGTTACAACTATCCATTGCAAAAAAATCAGTTCTTATTAAGTAAATGCTCAATACCCAAGTAGGATTTAAAAAGTTGATAGTGCTTTCTCGGTCATCTCAGACCTTGTGATTGTTTTCCCCCCCCCCAAAAAAAAAAAAAAAAGAATCTCGGGACTTTTTACATACAAAGGATTTACTTGTTAGTAATATAATCTAACCCCTCTTCTTCTTTAGATCTACTTGTTTCACTCCGATAGTATCATAAGTCAAGTCAATGCATAGGAAATGAATGCATTTCCATACTATTAAGTTAAGTGAAAGAGATAAGACATAATTCGGATTATACTACATCACTTATTTTACTGGATCTTACGGAGCCTGTTCATGCGCAAGACATGAGGGTCGAGTTTGATCATAGAAAAGATTCTCTTCAAGTGAACCGGCCTATCCTGTTAGGGGGCTTGCGTGGTGGTTGGAACAAAGACACATTTTATTGTAAATTCAAATGTGGCGGATAAGATACAGTTTCATATATCTGCGTGGTCCAATCACCAATAGTTCAAGTTACACACTCCCATAATCCATTTTTTTGTTAAGTTGAAGGGAAATATCCAACCAAATATATGTCTTATTAAAAAAATAAAAATTATAACACATATTAGTAGCAATGAAATACTATTGTCCCCCCCCCCCCCCCCCCCCTCCCCAAGTGATAAATGATTCATTACAAATATACACGATCCATACTCTTTATAACTCTTTATAAAGGACCGGAAATGCCCTGTTTATGTATCATTGGAAAGTGTATTAACATAAATACGACAGTAAGAAGAGGTAATACAAAAGTATGTAAACTATAAAAATGAGTCAAAGTAGATTGTCCAACACTCGCACTTCCGCGTAATAACTCTATCACAGACGATCCTATTACAGGAATAGCTTCAGGTACACCTGTTACAATTTTGACTGCCCAATAACCAATTTGGTCCCAAGGTAAGGAATAACCAGTTACACCAAAAGATGCGGTCAATACAGCCAAAACTACACCCGTAACCCAAGTCAATTCCCGAGGTTTTTAAAACCACTAGTGAGATACACCCAAAATACGTGCAGGATCATCATTAAGACCATCATACTTGCTGACCATCGATGAACTGATCGGATTAACCAACCAAAATTAGCCTCAGTCATTATATATTGAACAGAAGCAAAAGCCTTAGTAACGGTCGGACGATAATAAAAAGTTGCAGCAAATCCTGTCGCTACTTGGACTAAAAAACAAGTAAGTGTAATTCCCCCTAAACAATAAAATATGTTAACATGAGGAGGAACGTATTTACTAGCTATATCGTCGGCAATCGCCTGAATCTCAAGACGTTCTTCGAACCAATCATAGACTTTATTGAGATAGGTAAACCAACCTGAGAGCCGTATATGAGAATTTCATCTCGTACGGCTCAAACAGAAATAACCAAATACTGGCTGTAGCGGAAACGGATATGTGTATAATAGAAAGGTTAAAACTTCTGAACTTAATCATATGATTCTAATCTTCTCTGAAGATAAGAAAAAATAGAAATCCGAAAGCTATTCTTTTCTTTGTGGTTATAATGACAAAATCTCAAGTCAGCTCACTTAGATTTATTTCGATTGTTACAGGCTTCTTGAATATTCTATTTATTACTACTTTACTAAATTTTTTTGTGTTATTTTTGATTTGTATGTGTAATGCGACTTTACTGCTGTCTTCTTTATTATTCATTCTTGTTGATAGGAATTCTCTTGTTAAGACCCTACGAATCAATTAAAAAAAACTTCAGATTCATACCAGAACCACGATGATTGAAAAAACTTTTAATCTAAGTCCAAAAATTCCCTAAGTAAGAACTGTTGGATTATCACATAGTCAACGACTATATAATGAAAAAAAAATCCAAAGAAACATTTGTCCTTTGATCAAAATATAAGCGGCGATGGTTTAAAAGAATCAAAAAATTTCGATTTATTATAACTTAACTGCTAACTTTTAGAAGAAAAAAAATTAGTCCAGTCCGATTGCGGGGTCAAAATATTAAGTATGAATCATAGTTCTAATACTTTAAAATCTATTTACGATATTCCGTGCTCCAGATATTACCATAAATATCTGACGGGGTAAAATCATCTCTTCTCTTTCAAGATAATGATATATTTTATGTTCTCATCATCAATAGGATCAATTATTACAAGTCACACACTCATATTCCGGAAATACAAAAACAAAGAAATCAAAGACCTAAATGTTTAACTTTCATTTCTATTGAAAATCTAGGTAGTCGGTTCTTGTGAATCTAATTAATAGAAATTTCGTCCAGTAAAATAGACGAATTATAAATCTCCAAAATAATAGATAGAAATATCAAAAATAGAGCCATTGAAACACCCATCAAAGGAGTAGTTCCCCACCTTGGAGCTACTTTACCATATTCTGAATTCAATGGTTTCAATAAATCCCCTACAACAGTTCGTCTTGGACCAGATCTAGAACTACCTTCAACGGTTTGTGTAGCCATAAATCCTTTTTTTTTTTTATTCATTGAGATCTGCTGACTTTGTATACTATTCCGCTGTAAATAAAAAATCTTGTCATATAGATTCATTGTGGTCTTGAAATTATATAATAATGGAAACAACAACCCTAGTTGCCATCTCTATATCTGGTTTACTTGTAAGTTTTATTGGGAATGCCTTATATACTGCTTTTGGGCAACCCTCTCAACAACTAAGAGATCCATTTGAAGAACATGGGGACTAATTGAAGTAATGAAAAAACATTTCATCTTTTTAGTTGGAACTTTAGGAGGTTCTCTAAAAAAGATAGCGAAAAAAATGATTCCTAAAGTCGAGACTAAGACGAATGTATAAACCAATGCTTGCATATATTTGATCGTGGTTTACAATTATAACTTTCATACCTTTTTTTTTTGTGACTCCGGCAAGTGTACCGGGTCGTCGCAAGTAATAAAACACGATAAGAGTCTACCGAGGTCGAACACAAGGATTGGGTTACCAATTCGATTAATTTCGCGAGAAATCCGATAAGTTGGTTAAGTAGAGAAAGTGGTTGGAAAGAAATTAGGGTCACAATTTAAGTTAACAAATCGAAACAATCAAAGATATGGTTATGAAATCTGGAATTAAAAGCATCTAAGGTTTCGAATCCACCTACCCAATCATGCAAAGTACCCAAGTGATAATGATCTCCTCCCTAGGTTCAATTTTAATGTCAACGGGACCCCTAAATTCTCCTATATCCACTGTCGTGCTCAATAGGACGTATTCGATGATTTGAGTTAATTACTTCCTAGGTCTCTTAACCCTAATCTCGAATTCTATTAATTCTTGTTCCCTACGAGTTGCATCGATCTCCTATTCACTCTCGTGCAACAGTCGATCGATGTTCCCAATTCAAGTTCTGAAACGCGAATCGCCTCTCGGCCTCACACACGTTTAACAAGTTGATCACGCAAGCATATAACCAACACAATGAAATCAGAATTGAAAAACAATAATTGAATTAAGAGAGAGAGAATTACATCACATGAATACTATGCCGCCATAGGTGGCTTCATCGATCCCTTAGACAAGAGGATTAGTTCCTCATGTCCGTAACAACAACGCACGTACAATCGGAATTCATCCTAAGCCTAAGAATTAAGAGAGGAGAAGAGGAGAAGAAACCCCAGAATAAGGATTACAAAAGGTCTCTGAAAATTCTGATCCAAAAAGTTCCCTTTTCTCGTTCGATATGCTCTATTTATAAGGAGGCCACGCGTCACGGCCGTGATGTCCATCACGGCCAGGCCGTGACGGCTTCTGTTTTTGGCGCACTTCTGGAAATTAAACATTCGCGACGCGAATGATGTCTCGCGACGCGAGCCCGCCTTTCATGGCCCGTGATGTGAATCACGGCCAGGTCGTGATGTTCTCTGCCTTGTGTGGATTTTGGGTCACGGCCGTGATACACATCACGGCTAGGTCGTGATGGTCTCTGACTTGTGTGGCTTTTAGGTCACGGCCGTGATATACATCACGGCTAGGCCGTGATGGTCTCTAACTCTGGTACTTTTCTGGAGTTCACACACTCGCGACGCGAAGGATGTCTCGCGACGCGAACCTTCCTTTCACGCCCCGTGATGAGAATCACGGCTAGGCCGTGATGGTCTCTGTCTTCCCAGATCTTCAAACTATCGCGGGCGAGCTTCCTCCCAGCGGGCAAGAATCTCCAGAATGGCAATCTCCACTATTTCTTGACTTTCTTTAATTCTTAGAGCTTCACTTATGGACCTGAAAACAACACAAGCAACCACAAGTGTAATTCTATCCAAAAGAAGCTAAAAACTACACAAAAGACGCAAAACGAGTCAAAGTCCAACTTAGGAACAAAACAAGGCAAATTTGGGCGAAAACGAGAGTGAACTCGACTAATTGGCACATAAACCCTAGTTTATCTAGTCATAAAACTAAATAAGCCAGAGGCTTATCACTTGCTCTTGTATGCTTCAACATTTTCATAGGAAAAAAGCCTAAACTCTTCCAGTTCATTCAGTTGCAACATTCTTGCTTCTCCAGCTGCTTGTGCATCAAAATTCAACTTCTTTATGGCCCATAATGCTTTGTGTTTCAGCTCTATTTGTAAATGGCAAGCCTTGCCAAAAACCAATCTGTAAGGGGACATGCCAATGGGAGTTTTGAATGCAGTTCTGTAGGCCCAGAGAGCATCATCTAGGTGCAACGACCAATCCTTCCTGGAAGGATTTACCATTTTTTCAAGAATTCTTTTGATCTCTCTGTTGGACACTTCAGCTTGCCCACTAGTTTGAGGATGATATGCAGTAGTCACTTTGTGTTTCACTCCATATTTTGCAAGCAAGTTAGCAAACAACTTGTTACAAAAACGTGTCCCTTCATCACTGATTATAGCTCGAGTGCCAAATCTGGTGAATATGTTCTTGTGCAAGAACTTTGTGACTACTCTGGCATCATTGGAAGGCAATGATACAGCTTCGAGGAGTGCCAACTCTTGTCTGTTGGAAACATTCCCTACCCTCTAACATCTATCACAATTCTTAGCATACTCTTGAGCATCTCTGAATAAGGTGGACCAAAAGTATCCTGATTGCAGGATCTTTGTAACTGTTCTTTTTCCTCCAAAGTGAACACCATAGAGAGCAGAGTGGCAATCACCCGGGGAGATCTTGCATTTCTTCCTCAAGAAAGACATCTTCTCATGATCTGGTCTTGGCATCTTTTGTACGAAAAGGGTTCATCCCAAGAAAAGTGTTTAACCTGATGCAGAAACCTCCTTTTCTGTTGAGAATTCATCTCCACTGGAATTACCCCACTGACCAGAAAATTCACAATGTCTGCGTACCAGGGTGCTGCTGCATCTTCAAGCATTAGCAGGTGTTCATCAGGAAAATTTTCTTTGATTTCTCCTTGAGACTCTGATTCCCCTCCTTCAACAATTCTGGAGAGATGATCAGCTACCTGATTTTCAATACCCTTCTTATCTTTGATTTCAAAATAAAATTCTTGAGGTAAAATTACCCATCTAATAAGCATTGGCTTTGCATCCTTCTTGTCAATGAGATACTTAATGGCTGCATGATCTGTATATACCACTACTTTGGTTCCCACTAGATAGGGTCTGAACTTGTCAAAAGCAAACACCACAACCAACAATTCTTTTTCTGTAGTGGTGGAATTGATCTGAGCATTAATGAGAGTCTTGCTAGCATAATAGATGGTATGGAAGACTTTGTTATACCTTTGGCCTAGCACAGCTCCTACTGCAAAATCACTGGCATCACACATCAACTCAAATGATATTTCCCAGTCAGGAGCTACTATTACAGGTGCAGTAATCAAAGCATTCTTCAGCAGTTTAAAAGTTGATAAACACTCATCCGTGAAGTCAAATGCACTATCATGCTCTAGCAATTTACACAGTGGCTTGGAAATTTTTGAGAAACCTTTGATGAATCTTCTATAGAACCCAGCATGTCCCAGAAAACTTCTGATGCCATTGACAGAGTTAGGTGGGAGAAGTCCTTCAATCACCCCAATCTTAGCTTTGTCCACCTCAAGGCCTTTCTTTGACACTTTATGGCCTAACACTATACCTTCCTTGACCATGAAATGGCACTTTTCCCAATTCAAGACCAAGGTGGTTTCTTCACATCTCTCCAGCACCTGCTCTAGATTGTCCAAGCACCCCATGAATGAATCTCCAAAAACCAAGAAATCATCCATGAAAATCTCCATGGTTTTCTCAATGAAATCTGAAAAGATAGCCATCATGCACCTCTGGAAAGTTGCTGGAACATTGCATAACCCAAAAGGCACTCTCCTAAAAGCAAATGTATCATATGGGCAAGTGGAGGTAGTCTTTTGCTGATCTTCTCGGTGCCACTGCTATTTGATTGTAACCTGAATAACCGTCTAGGAAACAATAGAAGTCTCTCCCAGATAACCTATCAAGCATTTGATCAATGAATGGTAGTGGAAAATGATCTTTCCTTGTGGCCTCATTCAGCTTTCTGTAGTCCATGCTCCAACCCGTGACTGTTCTTGTAGGAATAAGCTCATTCTGCACCACAGTAACTCCTCCTTTCTTTGGAACACATTGCACAGGACTTACCCACACACTATCTGAAATGGGGTATATGATTCTTGCATCAAGCCATTTAATGATTTCCTTCTTTACCACTTCTTTCATTATCAGATTCAACCTTCTCTAGCCCTCGATACTGTTCTTGGCATCTTCCTCTAACAAAATTCTGTGCATACAAAGGCTAGGACTGATTCTTTTAATATCTGCCATTTGCCATCCAATAGCCTTCTTATGCCTCTTCAAAAGTGTAATGAGATTGTCCTCCTGTTCAGAAGTTAGAAATGAAGATATGATGATGGGAAGAGTTTCCTTTTCTCCAAGATAAGCATATTTCAGGTGAGAAGGAAGTTGCTTCAGTTCAAGGGTGGGAGGTTTTTCAATAGAGGGTATATTCACCTTGAAGGTATCTGCAGATACATCTAAGGACTCATATTTTCTGATCCAAGATCTGTGTGTGACATTCCCTTCAGCTAGCTGCTTCAACTCTTCATCTCCAAAATCAATTTCCTTATTCAAATTAAACTCATGCTCCAAATCGTGCCCAGATGCTATCAGCTGCTCTTGCAGTAGAGATTCAATATTAGTAATAGCAGAACAGTTTTCCATCTCTTCATCAGGATAGTAATGCATTAAAAACATTAAAAGTCACTTGTTGATCATTCACCCTCATAGGTAGCTCTCCTTTTTGCACAACTATATATCAATGTTCTTCCAGTTGCTAAAAAGGGTCTGCCAAGAATAATTGGAACTTCTTTGTCAGCTTCAAAATCAAGAATAATGAAATCCACTGGAAACACAAATATGTCTACCTTGACCAGAACATCCTCAATCTTTCCTTCTGAATAAGCAATGGATCTGTCAGCAAGTTGCAAAGTGACAGTGGTAGGTCTGGCTGCTCCAATCTTCAATTGCTTGAAAATAGACATTGGCATTAAATTAATGCTAGCTCCAAGATCACACAAGACCTTTCCACAGTAAGTATTCCCTATAGAGCAAGGAATTGTAAAACTGCATGGGTCTTTCATTTTCTGAGGAACCTTGTTCTATAACAGCTGACTACACTCCTTTGTCATTGCTACTGTCTCAAACTCTCTCAATCTCTTTCTCTTGGTAAGAATGTCTTTCATGAATTTGGTGTAGTTAGGCATCTGCTATAGAGCATCAACCAGAGGTATGTTAATGTGCAGCTGTTTCAGAATTTCCAAGAACTTGTTAAACTGCTTCTTTTGAGCTCTTTTCCTCAACCTTTGTGGAAATGGAGGAGGTGGACTTTCTGGAATCAATTTACCCTCTTTTTGATTGGGGATCTCCTACACTGGTTCTGCATTTGCTGGAATTACTACACGAGTTTCATGTTCTGGCTCAGCTATATCTGTCTTCCTGTTGCTGGTTGCTTAAATGCTACAGCATCTGGTAGCTCTTTACCACTTCTCAGATTTATAGCTTTAACTTGCTCCTTCCCTTTATCAGTAGAAGTTGATGGACTTTCTGTAGATGCAGGCAAGGTCCCAATTAGCCTATTTGTAAGAGCAGTGGCTAACTGGCCTACCTGGTTCTCCAAGTTCCTCCTAGCTACCCCTTGGTTTCAGTCATGAAGGCTTTCAAAATGGCTTCCAGAGAAGGTTCCTTAGCTGGGGCTTGAGTCTGCTGCTGAGTGTTCTGTCCTTGTTGTTGATTTTGCTGTGAAACATGACTAGGAGGTGGATTCTGAATGTTGTTGTAATTGTTGTAGCTAAGATTTGGATGGATGCTTGTATCCAAAGTTGTAATTGTTGTTGTAAGCATAATTTCCCCTATTTCCCACATAGTTCATTGAAACAGGGTTGTTTGGACATGCTTCAAAAATGTGCCCTTCTCCACAGAATACACAGGACACTGCATTTACAGGAGCCACTGGTTCAACCATAGCAGGTTCTTTACTTGCATTAGTAGCAATCAGATTTTTCAGCATGTTAGTGATGGAGGCAAGCTGAGAAGATAGGGCATTTACTTCCGTCACTTCAAGCATCCCAGCAAGTGTTTTAGCAGAATTGGCCATCACAATTGGCCATTGATAGCTATTAGCAGCTATACTTTCAACCAATGCATAAGCTTTATTGTATGGTTTTGTCAAGAATGTACCTCCAGATGAAGCATCTAACATCAATCTTGAAGGAGGCAGGAGTCCATTCTAGAAGGTCTCCATTTGGATGCATACAGGGATGCTGTGATGAGGACATCTTCTCAACGGCTCCTTGAACCTTTCCCATGAGTCATACAGTGATTCATCATCATTTTGCCTGAATGAAGTTATATCACTCCTCATTCTGGCATTTTTAGAATGAGGAAAGTACTTAGCCAAGAACTTTTCAGCTAGGTCATTCCATGAAGTAATGGAGTTGGATTTCAAAGAATTCAACCAAGTCTTGGCTCATCCCTCGAGAATAAGGAAAGAGCCTTAGCTTGAAAGCATCATCACTTACTCCAGGAATCTTGAAATTGCTTGCCACTTCCAGAAATTGCCTCAAATGTAAGTGTGGATCTTCAGTAGGGGCACCACTAAACTGCCCAACAGTTTGAAGCATTTGGAACATCATTGGTTTGAACTCAAACTGCTTGGTAGTTATTTCTGGTCTCACAATCCCAGTGTTCATGGTTTGGGGATCAAAGACAGCATAGTCCCTGATGGACCTATCCCTATCATTTGCCAATTCAATCATCCCGGACCGATCTTCATCCTCATTGTCCAGAAGGTGAGCCATGACGCCTAAGTCAGAGTTCTGATCTCTAGCTCTTTGTTCTTTAGTTCGTTTCCTTAGCCTCTTTGCGGTTTTCTCTATCTCCAAGACTATTTGAAACTCGGGTGTGCCCTTGCTGCGCATGCAGATGTTAACCTGTTGCTACGCAAAGTGCACACGATTTTCAAAACTAACTAAATAGACAAAGTTAATAAAAGAATTTAAATATTCAACACCATTGTCAATCCTCGACAATGGCGTCAAAAACTTGTTGCTTGGATAAATGTGATGTGCAAGTGTACACAGTCAAACAAGTAATAAAGAGTTAATAAAGATCGTTCCGACGAGGATTTAAATGTATTGAATATAAATTCTAGAATTAACCTTCCCTATTTAGCTTAACAAAATAAAACGTAACTTTAATCATGTAAATTAAATGGAGTAATTGGGTGTCAGAACAGTAAGTAATAAATGCAAGGAATTAATAGAAACAAAAAATGGGTGTTTAGAACAGAGATGGAAACAGCTAGGATTCTAATCCTTTGTAATCTTAACTTCGGGGTAATTGATGCTTCAGGATGCTACAACATTTAGTCCAGGAATTAAAGTTTGCTTTCCAGCAATAAAACAGAGTTCATTAAACGCTTCTTATTCCTAAGTTCATATTAATTTCCCTCAGTTATCAGATAATTGCGTCCAACTACTTAAAGACTTGAAGGCTATTCCTAGCTCATTCAACACAATTAATTTTCCAATTAATTTTTCTATCGTTATCTTCTAAACAAGTCCACGTGTAAGTTTTTCCAAACCCAAGTAGCTAGTATTCCAAATTAGCTGATCAATCTAAAATGAAATTAAGCTTTCAAATAAAGAAGAAGAAAATGAATAACATCAATTTGCATAAATCACCCTTAAGTATCAATTACAAATTCATAGAGTCCTAGCTAAGAGAATTTAGCTCATAATGAGCTTAAAGACAAAACCAACAAAAGAAATGGAAAATAAAGGCATAATGCGTAAATGAAAATTACGGAGAGGACAATGAGCTGACGCCTGCTACAGTACCCAGCTGCTACAATACGAGTTGACCTAAAAGCAAGGTCACAATCCTATTTGTACTAGCTCCCAAAAGTAGGGTTACACTCCCTCTCTCTCTCTTGCCTCACTTTTTGGGCTTACAAAAATTCAAAGAATAAAATAGTCTTTGGCCCAATTCCCAAGTACCACTTCTTTGAAGGTTGCATTTCTTTTTCCTCGTTGTGGGGCCGCGCTGCAGGTTCTTTGTCATTTAGCGAGGGTCAGCTAAGCTGGCAAGTCTTTGGTTTTGTAGTGATTCTCTTCCCAGATGCTGCGACATTCCATAACATTCCAGAGCAACTCCTACAGTAATTTCACTTCTAATTCCTGCTTAAAACTTAAACACTCCTTCAGATAAAACAATTAGGATCTAACAGCTTGTTCAACATTTTACCAATTCAACATGGATATTTGCTAAATTAGACAATACTTGAATTTCTTTTTTCCAAAAATTAATCAAAACAAGAACAATGATAAAGCTGAAAGGATATTAATAACTCTTATTTCTAAGAGTTATCAATAACTCTCCCCTCTCTATTTATCCTATAACAAACACAACATAAATGACAAACACTAAGAACCTAAAGTTTAGCTCGGTCTAACTTGTATAATAATAATAATAATAATAATAATAAATAATTGCTCCTAAACCCTTGACAACTTGTGGGTTTTGGAACCCATAACCCCATGGACCATTGAATAAGTGACAATTGGATTTTAAAGATATCTACTCTCATTTATAATTTTGGTATGTAAGTTTTTTTTTATTGTATTGAAGTCCCTATCAATTTTTTTCCCCTTTTTTTTTCTTTCCAAAAACAACTCAATGTGATAAAACACTTCTCACTTTCTGATACGGGTACCACTTCCAAAATACCCATGACCATGTTGCATCATCCCTTACCTCATGCAAGCCATCATTGTTGACATTGTAGCTATTTCATCAAAGCTTCTTCTTCCCGACCATTTTTTTTTTTTGTTCATTTTCTAGGACAGAAATGTCCCTCAAGAGTAGTATAAATAGTGTCATTTTATCCTTGTATTTTCATCTTGAGTTTATGAACATTGTGAGTTTCTCTTTATGAGAGTTAGAGAGTGGATTCTCTCTTTGTTTCCGTGCCATTTTGGCATCAGAGCAAGTTCCTAGATCCCGGAGTTGAGTTTGTGTGAGAGAATCAACGGAAAGTTTGAGTTTTTCAGTGATATTTAAGTGGAGGAGCCACTGCCCATGCTGAAACTCTACTTTGCGACCATTTTTTCGCAAAACTAACACTGCCATTGCACTCAGGAGGTCAAAAAACCCTTGGGAAGCAATGTTCACGGCCAACAGAGCCGCCACGCATCACCACAGGCCTTGTCGGAAAAATCACTGGACCACCGCTCGCAGCGCTGGACCACCACTCGGCGCCGTCGGACCGCCACTCTGGGTCGCCGGAAAACTAGAGGTTGAAGACGCTGTCGTGTATGCCACGTCGAGATCCACGTCCACTGCGGCGTGTAGGCGATCAACCACTCCTGTTGCACCACGTGTCGCAGGAGCCACGTCAGCAGACAACCCAGTCAACCGCCACCTCACATTGCATGATCCATTCATGTGCTGCCATGTGTCAACCCTTGCCACGTCAACAGACAGGTCAGCAAAAGTTCCTGAAATTTCATATCAGTCCCTCAACTTTCCAAAATTACATATTGGTCCCTAAACTTTTGAAATTTGTATTTTGGCCCTTGAACTTTTGGAAATTGTATGTTGGCCCCTGATCTTTTTATAGTTTCGAATTGGCCCCTGATTTCTCAAAAAATGCAATTTGGCCTATAAAAAAATCTAATCTTCCTATTTTCACCTCATACTTAAAAAATTGCCACAATCTTTTGTAAGGTGACAGATTCATAAGAAAATTCTTAGTATGCTCTGTGGTTGCAGCATTGTCTGATCTTCCACATAAGAAAAGAATTATTCTTGTTAATGGAAAGAAATTGTGAAATTGTGAAAAGTGCATGTCTAGGAAAGCTCTGACTAAGGAAAGAATTGGTATTTAAGTGTGTCTATCACCACCTCTCTTTCATGGGAACTTACCCGGTGCACTGTTTACAAAACTACGATCTTTTTTCAGTTGCACGATACTTGAAAAATTTCAAACAACACTTTTCTTTAAAAAAAAATGCATCCAAGAAGACAGAACGAGTAAACTCTACGCGACATTCAAATGGAAGAAATGAGGAGACAAATCCAACAGTTACAGGAAACCGTGAATGCACATCAAGCACTGTTGGAAGCGCAACACATACAATCAGACGCTGACGAATCTAGTAGTGAGTCATCATCGTTTAGAAATCGTCATCCACAGAGACAATCGTTCACAAATGATAACATCAAGGTAGAAATTCCAGATTTTGAAGGAAAACTTCAGCCAGATGAGTTTGTTGATTGTCTTCAAACTGTAGAACGAGTCTTCGAGTATAAGGATTAAGGAGATTCCAGAAGAAAATAAAGTCAAGATCATTGCTGTGAAGCTAAAGAAGCACGCTTCAATATGGTGGGTGAATCTTAAGAAGAAGTGTGAACGTGAAGGGAAAAACAAGATCGAGATGGGAGAAGATGCGGCAATAACTAACCCGAAAGTTCTTACCTTCCCAATATTATCAAGACAATTTTATTCAACTGCAGAATCTTCAACAAAAAGACTTGTCTGTGGAAGAATACACTCAAGAATTTGAAAGGTTGATGATGAAATATGACATTCAAGAAAGGGAGGAGCAAACAATCGCTCGATACCTCGGAGGATTAAACACAAACATTGCCCACCCAGTCCAACTCCAACAGTGTTGGTCCTTCGACGATGTCGTTCATCTAGCTGTTCAAGTTGAGAAGTAGTTATCCAGACAATCTCCACACCAACCTTCTTCCTCAACAAATAACTCTTCAAACACCCAAACACAAATCCAACAATCGATCTCTTCAAACAGGCCCCCATATAAATCCACCAAAGACACCAACCTCAAAGCACCTAAATGCTTCAAGTGTCAAGGTTTTGGACACATGGCCTCTAACTGTCCAAATCGAAGAACAGTAACCATCATTAAGGAGAAAGAAATCCAAACAGAGCCTGAAGAAGAAACAGAAGAAGATAAAGACCCAATGTTTGATGAAGAAGAGTCAGTGTATGATGAAGAGTTAACCCCTGCTGATCAAGGTGAATTGTTGGTAGTGAGGCAAAGCCCATACGCAGCAGTATCAAAAGAGGAACAATGGTTGAGGCACAAAATTTTTCACACCCGCTGTACCGTACAAGATAAGGTTTGTGATGTTATCATTGACAATGGAAGCTGTGAAAATGTGGTGTCAAACTACATGGTGGAGAAATTGGAGCTGCCTACACAAAATCATCCACCTCCATACCAATTAGAGTGGCTCAACAAGGATAGTGAAGTAAAAGTTACTAAGCATTGCCTTGTGACCTTTTTCATTGGTCCAAAATACCAAGACCATCCATATATGGTGTGATGTCATTCCTATGGATGCATGTCACATCCTTTTTGGAAGACCCTGGCAATATGATCGTCGTGCCTTATATGACGGCTATGCAAACACATAGCCTTTGTAAAAGATGGAGTCGGAGTCAAATTAGCACCATTACCGGCCAATGAATTTAACAAGAAAGATTCAAAACCATTGTTGATGGCAAACGAACAAATCAAGCAGACAACAGAGGAAAATTTTCTTCCAGAAGAAATTGAACAAATGATTCCTGAATTTACAGGTTGTCGTCTGCGGTAGGAACTCCACATGGACTACCATCAATGCAGGGTATTCAACATGCCATGGACTTTCACCCTGAAATGAACCTTTCAAACAAACCAACTTACCCGATGAGTACAAAAGAGCATGGATGAAGCAAGAGCTTGACTCGAGGGCGAGTTTTTTCCAACCCGGGGAGAATGATACGGGTACCACTTCCAAAATACCCATGCCCATGTTGTATCATCCCTTACCTCATGCAAGCCACCATTGTTGACATTGTAGTTAGTTCATTAAAGCTTATTCTTCCCAACTGTTTTTTTTTTTCATTTTCTAGGACAGGAATGTCCCTCGAGAGTAGTATAAATAGGGTCATTGTATCCTTGTATTTTCATCTTGAAGTTTATGAACATTGTGAGTTTCTCTTTGTGAGGGTTAGAGAATGGATTCTCTCTTTGTTTCTGTGCCACTTTCTCTCCGTTCCTTCGTCGCCGTCATCTAGTGAAGCCGCTGTCCATCGCCATTCCGACGTACTCCTACAATGTTTCTCTCTGTTCGTCCCTCGCCGCTGCCCACCGTCGCTCCAACGTACTAGCATAGCACCACCACGTCTCATTCGGGTAAACCAGAACATTGTGACTTGTCAATATGTTATGATTATGATTTTCCCAAAAACACGACTCATTAAAAAAATCTAAAATCTCAACAAAACATGAAAAAATATTTGTATTATGAGCTACAACGTTGGAGATGGTCCTCAGTGCAATCTCTGACTCAAATAAGAAAGCAGGGCAGTGAATAAATACTTTACAGTACTCAAACTTTTGAACCGAATCACTAACATCTCCTAAATAGTTGATTACTTTTTCATATCCTAAAACAATTCTCAGAACATGGAAACAGACCATAGCAGCTTGTCACCATGGAAGGAAATAAACGGTGAATTGTCTTATTTCAACACAAGGAATTAAAAAAAATTGATAGGGACTTTAGTGCAATAAAAGAAACTTACATATCAAAATAATAAATAAGAGGAGATGTTTTTAAATTCCACTTGTCACTTATTCCTTGGTACATGTATTATAGGTTCCAAAACCCACAAGTTCTAAAGGGTTAAGGGACATTGCCCTAAAAAAAATAATATATTTTTAAAAAAGTTTACTTAAGTGAACAAAACTTCTAAGTTTTAAAAAGTTTTTAGTCTTTGTTTGTTGAAGTAGAGAAGAGAAGTATGAGAGTAAATTAAGTTTTTCATCGTTTACAAATCAGAGAAAAAGGGAGGAGAACAAAATTCACGAGACTAAAAAAAAAATCCACCTCTCTTAATATGAGAAAACAAGGGAGAAGAGAGAAAATTTGAAGTGACCAAACTACCATTTTTTTTTGGACCACGCAAATATATCTTTGCAAGAAAACTTTATATTTTTTTTTTCTTCTATACTTATTTCCAACTTCTTTCGATACAAACAAATCTATTTTTTCTACTCATTATATATTTTCTCCTCCTTCTTTGCTCCTAACTTCTACTTAACCTCCGTAAAAAAAAAAAAAACTTCTACTTAACCAAAGCATCAAACTAGTAAGTTGACCCATTTAGTTATATAGTATTAATTATATAAATTATTTTAATAATTATGATATAATTAATTTCTTAAATAATTTATATATATACAATAATAGTTTTAAAATATCACGTAACCATTTAAAAAGTCACGTAACTTTATGTTTTAATCTTGAACGTTTTAAAAACTTTTGTTATTGTGAGTGATATGGCGATTCTATTAACCTCCAAAGTAGACAAGAATCGTGAAATGAGATTCATAGGGTACTCTAATTACAAGGTTGTTCTAAAAGGTTGTTGTACTATCCTATGGACTAATTACAAATTATTTATAAGTTTAAAAATCCAATTACAAGCGTGTGAAGTGAAAGGACCTAATTACAAAGAATTTAGAAGTTTGAGGATCCAATTACAAATGTTTTTAGTTTGGGAACCTATTTAAATATTTTCAAATAGTCTGAGGACCTACAAAATAATTAAACCGATAATTAATAAAAAATAAACAATCATTATTTAATCACTTTACTCTTACGTCCCTAATAAGACATGTAGATTATTATCCTTCTATTAATATTAGAATTTTTGTTCATGTATAAAAAAAAATATATATATATTAGAATTTCCGTGGACATTGTGCGAAGTTTGAGATTACCAAATATATATTTCACAAAAAACAATATCTTTTTGTCAGAAAACGAAAAACAATATCTTATGCTAGTTGTATCGACACGTGTATCGTTTCATTTCCACAGACAACAAAAATGAAAAATCGAACAGCGGTTCGGACTTCAGCTACAATATCTTTTTTTTTTTTTTTGCAATTTAATTCATTATTATCTACGATACCCTCCACATAATGACCCGTTTATCACTGAATTAATGTGATGGTGTATTCCGCAGAAGGATCTTTTTAATTTTCCAGGAGTGTTAACTTATGAGTGAATGCTATTTGGTAAAAAATTGGCAAAATATGTATTTTGGTTCGTATGTTTATTTAAATTTTTAAATAGGTTTTATATTTTTTTTTTCTAAATCCGTCTCATACGTTTTGAAACATTTTTTAAGTTAGTCATTTTCGTTAAATTTGATCTAACGTTGTCAGTTTTAGAAACACGTGTCAGTCTAGTGTGATAGTCACGTCGACTAAAATTGATGGCGTTAAATAAAATTTAATGAAATTCAAAATATACGTGATCGATTTGAAAAACAAAAATGTACAAAACCGATTTAAAGAGTTAAATAAAACCATGAGACCAAAATATATATTTGGCCTAAAAAATACATTGTCAAAAAGATTGGTTTAGGATAATACAGTGGGTAATATGGTAATGTAATAGGTTATTGTTAGTGGTACAACATAAAGGGAATGAGATTCTCTCTATTTATTGGACAAGTCCAGTTGGAGAGAGAAAAACTCATATATTAAAATAATATTATTTTTAATATATGGGTTTTTCTCTCTCCAACCAACCGGACGTCTAGTAAATGTGGAGGATTTGAACCCCGAGCACAAGGGTGTACAGCAACTAGCAAAGCAGTATGTGTACACTGCTGGAGGTGCTACTGATAGCACTGTGAGTTGAATGAATATGGGTATATGTCGCTAAAGCTGCCACTGCAATCATAGAAATAATAGGATTGGTGTTAGAAAATGCATTCATTAAGTATAAGTCTCAAGGGTGTGACGGATTTGCGATTGGTGGGTATGGGAAGGGATTGTGTAAATTTCAGGAGGAGTGGGAGTATTGTAGCGTGTTCTTCCGACAGTGTTCCATCCACCAACACGACCTCGTTTCTGTCTCGTACCCACACCTACGCTCTCTTGAAGCACCAAATGGAAGTAGCTGCTAAATCCGAGGTTCGTCTTTTGTTTCATTCTTATTCGTTTGTGCAATTGGAACAAGAGAATAGGTTAAAGGTGTTTGTGTTGTATAGGATTATAAAGAAGCAGCAAGGATTCGAGACTCGCTCAAGTTATTCGAAGACGAGGAGCCTGTTTTTCGTATCAGGAGGCTCATGAAGGAAGCTATTGCTGATCAGAGATTCCAGGTACAGATTTTCTTTACTCTCTCTCTCTCTCTCTCTTTTGATTTAATCATTTTCTTTATTCTGGTATGATTGTATTTGAGTAGTATCACTATCAAGACTGCAGCAATTGAGAAAACAGAAAATTCAAGATGGAGAACTGAGCAATGTGCTCTACGATCTCATTGATTAAAACTGAGAAATACAATAAAGCTTACATACATATATAACTGAATCAGGAAACTAACTTAACAAACTTGTAACCAACTTTTCTAACTGATAACTAACTCAACTAATCCATGTAATGAGTAGAGACAGAGTAGCTCCCAGCAGAGACTTGTTCTCTTCTTTTAGACCGTCACCTCCTCATACCAAAAGCCACAAACAAAATCAAAACCTACTAGTTTAACAGAAATTTTTAAGACACTTATCTTACTATGTACTGTTGTGTTTGCGCGCTCCAGGGGAGCTGTAAGATTAAAAATTGTAGTTAAAATACATGATGTGATACATATTTAATAGTTTGGAGTAGAAGAAAGGTCCTAACTCCGGGATTACCTAAGAGTAGAATTTCTCATAGTTCTGTTTTGATGGATTGTTAGTACAACTTTTTTTTTATATATATACTATCAATGATCATGGGTTGCCACGTCATGAGTAGTGTTTGACTTGTTTAGTAATTGCTATCATACCCAAACTACTTAAGAGATCAAATTCTTTAGTGAACTTTGCAACTTAATAACCAATCAAGAGCTTTTATGTTTCTACGCTTAAGCTGACATCCGCACACCTGGTGGCTGGTTTGAAATTTCTCTAGTCTTACTCATTCTTTTCAATTACTTAGGCAGGACAGATGACAAATTTACACTGCTTTCAAATTTTGTTGGATTATGGTTGCTTCTATATATGACCCAATGTTTCAAAATTTTCAGCTCAACCATTAAATGTATTGATTAACACATATCTCATCTTTCAGAACACCACATTCATTGTTTTTTTCCTTCTATCAGATCAGCACACCTCACATCTTTCATCTTGAATAAAGTGACCTATATCTCCATGTTTGTGTTCTAAGATATGATTCTCTTGTAAATTCACATTTTGACACCCTTCTTCCTTTTTTCCAGGATGCAGCTAGATATCGTGATGAGCTAAAAAAAATTGCTCCACATTCTCTTTTAAAATGTTCCAGTGATGCTACAACATTGGTATGACCATTACCTCCAGTAAAATACTTATGTCTTTTAGATAGTTCTTTCTTGATGTAATCTTTTTTTTTTCTTTTTTTTTTAAAACAACACAATAGATTTTGCTCATTTGAATTGTCCATGAGATCATTCCCCATTTGACCATAGGAGCATGAGGGTTATGCGGTCTTGCCACAAGAGCTGCTTCCCTAAGATTCGAACTTGCATCCTCGTCTCATGGGGTTGAGGTTGCTTTCCACCTCAACCTACCCTTTGTGAGCTTTCTTGATGTAATCTGTCTCAAGGGAAACACGATTAATCAAGAAAGTAACTTCCCTTTTTTGAACAGGGTTTTAAAGTTGATTGCATATGGTAGAATAATTAGTTCAATGCCATGTCTTCAGAAATGGAAAGGTTTAGTTTCTCTCTTGGAAAGTCAATTGGACTCTGGGGGTTGAGGCATTTGTCTGAGATAATTTACTCCATATTCCGGAAGTTCCAAAATACCCTTCTTAAAAAGTTATTTTAATTTTCTTTTCTTTTTTGGTAGAAACTGTTTGTCTTCTAATTTGGTTTTTAATGATTTTTCCATGAAAATATATTTGTTTTCCTTTACATTCCTCAAGAAAAATATTATGAATCCTTATTTCATCCGAGACATCACGTAAAATTTGAACTCTTTCATATTTAATTTCAACTTACTCAGGGAATCAAGGTTCAAGTTAGGAGTGTATATATAGAAAGCAGAAGTCAGCCTTCAAAGGGACTATACTTCTTTGCATATAGAATAAGAATTACCAATAACTCAGACCGCCCTGTTCAACTTCTTAGAAGGCACTGGATTATAACTGATGCCAATGGGAGAACGGAAAATGTCTGGTGAGTTAGTCATCCTTCTCTTTGCTATTTTGTTGTGTTATGCTTGCAAGGTGTTTTTCTTTTTTCCTTGGATTCAAGTTCAACATAACTTCTGTACTTTATTTTCCATATGACAGGGGGATTGGGGTTGTTGGTGAACAGCCAACATTGCTTCCAGGGACTAGTTTTGAATACTCTTCAGCATGCCCGTTGAGCACACCAAGTGGTAGAATGGTAAGACAGTTTTTTTTTTTTTTGTTCTTTTTCTTTTGGTGTTACTATTTCCTAGTTCCTTTATCAAGTTGGATATTGTTGCTTTGGTCTTAATGGTTAATAAGAGTTGGTTTGGGATTCGGTGGTATCAGTATTATGCAGTCAGATGGTAATATAACCATGGAGAATGATTGAAGCACCAGATTTCCTCCTTCCCTTTATTTATCTCTCTTAAGATTTAAGATTATTGATTGATTTGTTTCAATCAAATATAAATTCTATACTTAAACCGTCAAAGTGACAACTGGATTTCTGTAAACGCCCTTATCTAGAAAATCCATAGTAGATCTACTTTTGGGTGCACCACCCAAAATTTACACCACCCATTGCGACACCCATGTGGTAAGTGCTGAACCAATCATTTTGACATCTGGACATTTGACTTTAATACATGGTGAAGGTTTGAAATTTTGACCCACACATGTGGCTATTTGATTGGCTCACAATTTGCCCTATGGGTGGTGTAAATTTTGGATAGTGCAACTTAGCCCAAGTCCTACTTTGGATATATATATGTATATATGACATTAAGAACCAAACAACTATCATTATTTGCATAATCAACAAATCTACCCTACTTTGGATATATATATATATATGTATATATGACATTAAGAACCAAACGACTATCATTATTTGCATAATCAACAAATTTACCGTTGCAAAAAAGAAAAGCAGAGGTAAAAGTCTTATTGATATTGAAGTCCTTGTTATGCTTTAATATGATTTACATGATTCATTGCATCCTATTCTTCATTATTTTAGTATTACCATAGAATGAGTTGGAATCACGATTTTAACCATACAACACTCAGTTTTTTTCATCGTAGTAGAAATTGCTTAAAAGGGTGGATAATTGTAGCTAAAATCCTCAATTATTTAGATTCGTTGGTTGCATCTGCTTGTTTGATTCAAGACTGATTACTAGTTTCAACTTTCAACCATTTCTATATGCCCCTCCTTCATATCCCATATAGAACTGGGTGCCTTAAGTCTCGTCATTTGTATTATAATGCAGGAAGGTGACTTTGAGATGATACATGTTGATAAAGCAAGCTCCCGATCATTTAATGTGGCCATTGCACCTTTTTCTCTCTCTCTGCTTGGAGATGATGGTCATACTATTTGAGATAGAACTGCAGCATCATCTTCTCAGGTTGTATTCTAACAGCCATGCTGAGGAATTATGGATGCTTTGCTTTATTATTTAATTGTGAATTGTATAATATCCTATTGTTGGGAATAAATGATCATTGATCAGCAAATATTTGTCCATGCATATGTATTATTGGATAGATGTGCAGAAAACTCAAGAAAGGAATCAATATTTAGAGATGTAGATTATAGACAGTTCAAATTGTGTTTTGTTTCCAACTCCAACGTACCCCTAAGAGGGATAGAGAATTGAATAAATTGATGTATGATCTTGAGTACATGAGTTTTCAGGTGAATAATGGCTTTTACATACAAATACTGACAATTTTTATCCTCTAATTATAATTGGTTTTATTAGTTTCTTGTGTACTTGCACTTTAATTTTGTCATCTATACCCGACGTGCTGTATTTATTTTGAAGGGAAAAATCATCTGAACTACGTGCTGATTAAATTACGACACGAAACCTGCCCCAACAAAGAAAGCTCTTTCTGATATTTGCCTAACCTGCCATGCCAAGTGAATTGCGTCTCTCTTGATGCTAAATGCCAACTAGGGGTGTTCATTAACCGATCCAAATCAATTCAAACCGTGAAAACCGAATCGAAAAATCACAAACCGGAAAAATCGAAAAAGCCACATTTTTATATTGGATTGGATTGGATATTGGATCCTCTAGTGAAATCCAATCAATCCAATCTAAACCGATCTATTATATATATATATATATATATATATATATATATATATATATATACTATTATTTTGAAATTATAGTATTACGCATACTTAAACATTGTTTTTCATATTTTTATGTCCCTCATTCTCTTTAATATATATTTTTTGGAATGACATATATGAGACTATTTAGAATAAATATTAATGTCTTGAAGTTATATTTTGCTAAAAGTTGATACATAACATATATATATACTTGATTGAGTAAACATGAAAAATAGGAAATAAATTAAGTAAATTTAAAGATAATTAGTTACAATTTATTTATAGTCAATTCAAAAAAAAATAGGATAAGTGACCGTAGATATAGAGAAGTGACATAAAAGAACGTGTTAAAAATATCGATAATTATTTTTTCTCAAAATCCCAAATTAAAATGAAGATTATCTTTTGTTCACTATTAAATAAGTTGAAAAGACACTTGGCATAAGAAAAATAAATAAAATATAACAAAAACCGAATTATCCAATCCAATCCAAACCGTACTTTGTTGGATTGGAACGGACCAGATTTTTCTAAGGAAGCAAACTGATCAAACCAAAACTGTACGTTATTTTCATCATTAAATCGAATGACTTTTTAACTGAAAATCGATCCAATCCAATCCGCGAACATCCCGACGCCAACCATGCGATAGTGATGAATTCATGGAATATATTCAAAAGGCCATTCTTGTCTTCTTGCTCACGTGCCAGCTCCTGTTGTAGGGGTGTGGAAAGTCTTTATTGTATCGAGGAGTAAAACAGGCTTGGTTGGTTGATTTGATTGTTTTTTCGACCATAACATAATTTGTTGGAAAGTTGAGGAATCGAGCATAAATCAAATTGGGATTATTGAGAAAAACTCAAGTCTTATACTGACTAGAGATAATATCTAATGAAAGCTTATAAGTAGTGGATAATCCTTATTCTATGAGTTAGTTTTTGGGATTGAGTTAGACCCAAAATATAATAGTCATTATTCTGGCTATAACATGTTAGTTTTAGCTACTTATAAATTTTTTTTTTGGGGGTTATTGACCAAGTATTTTTCACAAGTGTTATTATAATATAATCGTTGAAAACTGTTGCAAACAACAATTGTCTTTTTAATATTTGAACTTTTGTCCCCTCCATGAGATGAGCGGTCATTTCTCTTTCAATTCTTATTTGTTACATATTACTCTTTGTTCTTTAGTTGGTGAAATAACAAAGGTAAAAGGCAAAACTAATGAAAATGGAAAATTAAGTAATGAGTTTTTAATATAATTTCATCATTAAAGAGTTTAATTTTTAAAGGTATACTAAACTGATTGTTCAAAAAAAAAAAGGTGTACTAAACTGATGAAGAAAGAGATAGCTTCTCTATTATTTCAATTTTTAATAGAATTTTAAATATTACTATTATAATTTAGGATTTATTTGTTTTAATTTTTATTGGCTACATGCTGAAGGACATGTCCTGTTGCTGTGGACAAATAGAGTTAATGGGATGACTTTTTTCCCTTTTTTTTTTTTACTAACTAGCAGCGTAAATATTATCAATTTTACACGACTTTTTGTTTATAAATACTTGGAAAAAAAATATCGATACTAATGTAATAACAGCGTCATGGTTAATTTCTTTAGTAAATAGCAATAAATTTAATTGGATTCTTTTTTCTATGGCTAATTTTTGTTTTTTATAAGAAAAAGTTTAGGTGAGTTGAGTCTCGATGGCTCATCAGGATCAGGACAGGCCTTACGGCTCAAAAAACACTTAGAGGTACTTACATATTATCAGTGGGATTTGAACTCACGGCCTTGTAGGTTATGAGCCTTATCTTACCGACTGGACCAATTACCAATTTAAAATAAAGTTAATTTTTTGTTTTAAAAATATTGTTACTAGTTGAACGGTTAACAAATTTGATAGAATGTCTCTGAGTTCTAAAAATAAAATAATTACTATAGGTGGTTGAATAAAGAATATAACCCTTTCAAAAAAAAAACGAATATAACTAAATTTTTTTTGGTAAATCAAAGGGGGACTAATGGGCTATCGCCCAAAGAAAATAACTTTTATTTTTTTGGTGTACAAGAAAATAACTATTTACTATGGCCGAATGAGAGCATCAAATGATTATATTGATAAACCAGTAAAGTGAGAACCGGTAACAATTGATAAACCACTAAGACTAGGTTTACAACCATGAAATTGTTGGAGGCCATGTCCCTCATCGTACTTGTTCACTGTGATTGAAAATTAACTGTATATATAAATAACTAGTAAAGTAAATTAAAGTTGTTACTTTCCCCCCCTTCTTTTAACTCCAGCTGACAGCTGTGGGCTGTCGACCCTAGCATTACTCTAATCGTGCTAAATCTTAGAACGTCCCAATCAATCGTATGATTTTATGAATTTTGCTTCGTACGAACCAGCATTTTTTTTTTAAATATATGACATATAATAATAAACATACCATTGTTTCTTTTTTCTCTTTTTTTATAAGGAACATACCATTGTTTCTATTTACAGTCATTATGATAAAACAAAAACAAAAAATGACTGTAAAAAACTTGTAATTAAGTTTTTCATATAAACTTTTTTTTTGTATTAAAACCAATTCTTGTTTTTTTTTATTTATTGGAAGCTTATACGTTCACAATTTTCTCACTTATGCCTGGCAAGTCACACGAATATCATCTCTTTTGGAATTCCAATTCCATTGGGTTCATTCATATAAACACACTTTCTCTCCTCTCCGAAGGTGCACTCAACTTAAGGCTTAGACGCTTTGCACTCTCATTCCATTTTCAATGAACATGAAAGGTATTATGTATGTCTCTCTCTACCCGCAACAATTTGAGTAAGTTTTATGGTTCAAATATATATACGATAGCATAGTATATATTGGAATGTCTTTTTCACAATTATTAACAGTAACAATTATGTTTGCCAAAAAAAAAACAGTAATAATTATGGTTTTTGGACTATTTTTTTCTCACTTGTTCGGACTTTGGACTTGATAATGTTTCGTATATTCGGTATTTGAGTAATATATATGTTCAGTTCATTTGCACATTCCAACACTTGCGCCAAAGATATATATTGAAAATCAAAAGAAATAACTTTTATCACATTTGGAAGGGTTCCCCTTCTTCTTTTTTTCTTTCTAATTTGTTTGTTTTTACGGTCGGAGAATATTTAATCAATATTCTCGTGTTGGCATCAAAATTGAAAGAACCCTAGAGTTTCCGGCTCTATGAAAACAATGAATTTCAAAGATTTTGAAGTTTGTTGAATGTTAACTAAAACCGATGATTAATGGTATAATTCGTTAATCAGTCCAATATGAGTAAAAGTTTTTTAAAGCTAAAAAAGGGTTTACACTTTTATAAAGTGCATGCCTTGAAGTGAATTGGACTATGTTCGAGTTTTTAAAATTTGATCTCACATGGTTTTGGGCTGAGTTTGGGACTTTGGGTCACACTTCAAATTAATCTAGCTTGACATTTTATAATATTTTTAAATTTATAAGTTTACTTGAAGGTTATTGAAAAATTATAATTAAGATTTTCAGATATAAATTAGAGTTTAATTCTTTATCTGTTGTGAAGATAAGGTTTACATCCAATCATAACTTGTCACGCCAACAAGTTTTTTTTAACTCTTAACCTAACTACCTGTGAAAATTCACTATGGATTCCATTGATTTTAGGAAATGCAGACAATTAGAGAGAAAAGAAGGAAATCACACCTTTCAACAAAATACAATCGAGAATTTCTTTCTCTCGTAATCAATAATCTTAGCACTTTACTGAGGCATTATATACAAGGGAGAAAGAGCAAACTGTAATAATGAAAATCTAACTACCAAACAAAAGCTAACTAACTCTAACAGAAAACCAACTAATTCTAACAGAAAAATGAGAAAGTTAACTATCGAAATGAATCTAGGGTATTAACTTGACTAGATACATTCAACACCCCCCACAAGGTTGGAGTGTGAATGTTGAGCATTCCTAGCTTGGCATGTAGCTTTGTGAATGGACCTGGTTGGAGAGGTTTAGTCAAGATATCTCGCAACCCGATCGAAAGTGCCAATAGGAAGCAAATGAAGTAATCCTGGCTTGAGTTTGTCCCCGATGACAGTGTGACAGTCTAATTCTATATGTTTAGTACGCTCGTGGAAGACTGGGTTGGCTGCTATATGAAGTGCGAGATAGGTTATCACAAGACAACACCACTTTGGTTTGAGATGACTCACTCTTAAGTCTTGTAGTAGATAAAGTAACCACCGAGCTTCACAAGTGGCTTGAGCCAATGCTCGATATTCGCTTCTGCAGATGACCTGACACTATGGACTGCTTCTTGCTCTTCCAAGATATAGGAGAATTGCCAAGGAAGAAGCAAAAACCGATCCACGAGACCTTCTAGTGTCCTGGGACATGCCCCCAATCTGAGTCAAGAAAACCCTTTATAGATAGGTCCGAGTTCTTGGGAAAGAATATGCCCGGACCAGGAGACTGTTTTAAATCGAACAATCCTTAATGCAAAGAGTGTAGTGCACATTGGTTGGGGCGGAGAGGAATTGACCGAGGTTGCTAACGGCATAGCATATATCTGGTCTTGTGTGAGTTAGGTACAGTTTACCAATAAGCCTCCCGTAAGTAGCGAGGATTGGATAAGACCTGCACTGAGTCCTTACGATTTTTTGATTCGGGTCATTGGGGTCGAACAGGGCTTGGATCCCAACAGACCGGTTTCTTGAAGTAAGTCAAGAGTGTATTTCCTCCGATATAAGGCAATTCCAGATTGAGACTTGGCAATTTCAAAACCTAGGAAGTACTTGAGTTCTCCTAGATCTTTAATACTGAATTTTTTATCAAGAGTGGTTTTTATACTCTTGATTTCATCAGGATCACTTCCAGCAAGAACTAAATCACCCACATACACCAAGATGGCAAGTGAACCCTGTATGACTTGACTTTGTGAATAAGGAATAGTCGACTTTGGATTGTGCATACCCCAATCCCAAAAGTGTTTCAGGTTAACTTTGAATTCCATTGCCTACTTGCTTGTTTCAAGCCATATAGAGACCTCTGCAGCTTACAGACCAGATCAGTGCTAGGGACTGTCAAACCAGGTGGCACCTTCATATACACTTCCTCCAATAGATCTCCATGTAAGAAAGCTGTATTTACATCTAATTGATGTAAGTGCCAGCCAAGTGAAGCAGCAAGGGAGAGGAGGAGTCTAACAATGAGTCATTTTAACTCTTTGGACTAAAAGTTTCCAAGTAGTCAAGACCTTCTGTTTGAGTGAAGCCCTAGGCTACCAGTAGGAGCCTTATGCCTTTCCACGGTCCCATCCGCCTTATGCTTTACCTTGAAAACCCACTTGCATCCTCTTGCTCTTTTATTTGGAGGTAAAGTGGTGAGTGTCCAAGTTTTGGTTTTTGTCGGTCAGCCAATTCATTGTCTATGGCTTGTTGCCGCAAGAATGCTTAGCATCTTCTTCATAGGTACCAGGTTCAACAAAGAAGTGGATATGTTTAAAGAAAAATGTTTGTAATTGGCGACATAGTTTATCATATGAAAGGAATCTACAAATAGGGTACACGATACTATTAGGAGATGTGTGAGTCGAGTCATTAGTCTGATGAGACCAAAGAACAGTGGTATTCTTGCGAGATAAGATGGGGGTCTTCTCTCTCTAGTGGACTGTCTAACAGGAATATTTTGAGGACTTGGTTCTAGATTGACTTGGTTAGGAACATTTTCAGTATTTTGAGGTGGGTTGAAACACCGACTTGCTTGAGGATTGTGGTGTAATATCGAGCCAAGGATCTTGGATATTATTGTTGGTTTGGTCGGGCATATGTTGGGGATTGTGTTCTGCTGTCTTATAAGGAAAAACATTCTCATATAAGTCCACATTTCTAGAGATGAAGATTTCTTTGGATTTAGGATCGAATAGAAGATATCCTTTTGTCCCACTCTTGAAACCCAAGTGACTACACTATCTAGCTCTAGGATCAAATTTCTTTCATTGGCAGTCAAAGTGGATGCAAAGCTCAAACACCCAAAAACCTTTAGATGAGAAAAATCAGGTAGTGTTTGGTATAGGATTTCATATGGAGATTTGTTTGATAAGTAAAGAGTAGGTAGTCTGTTTATAAGGTATATTGCATGAGTGACAGCTTGAGTCCAAAATATTTTGGGGAGGTTTGATTGAAACAAGAGGGCCCGAGCCACACCTAGAATATGTTGGTGTTTTCTCTCAACTATTCCATTTTGTTGTGGGGTTTCCACACATGAGGTCTGGTGGATAATTCCTTTATCTGCATACAGTTGGTCTAGTTTGAATTCCCCCCCATTATCAGATCGGATGATCTTAACTTTGGCATTGAATTGAGTTTCAACTAATGAGAGAAAGCCTCTAATGTGAGTTGAAGTTTCAGATTTCAATTTCATAAAGAAGATCCATGTATGCCGAGAAGCATCATCAACTACTGTAAGGAAGTATCTATGTCCCAACATGGAAGGGGATGAGATAGGTCCCCAAATATCCATGTGTAAAAGATCAAAAGGGTGCTGAGACCTAGACTCACTATTAGGAAAAGGCAAACGTTTTTGTTTTGCAATGTGGCAAACATCACAGGGATTATGCAGCTTGGTACAATCAACAAAAGGAAAGATTTTATTGATTTCAGCAAGTTTTACATGAGATGGATGTCCAAGTCTCATATGCCAAATATTATTCTTAACAGAATCAAAGGAATTGACACATCTTACATTCATAGAAGGACTAGGAACTTTCAAAGAACTCTGTGAACTCAAAGAATACAATCCAGCTCTTGACTCAGCTGCACCAATCATCCTCAATGAGTGATTGTCCTCGTATATGACAAGCGAGATCGGTGAAAATCAGTTTACAATTAAGTAACTTGGTCAATTTTGAAATGGATATCAAATTGAAGGCAAAATTGGGAATGTATAGGACATCTGTGAGGAATAGATCTTTGGTAAAGAACACAGTTCTGCTATATCGATTACTATTTGATTTCCATCGTGGCAATTTCATAGAAATTGGCTTTATCTTCTTGTGACAGATGAAAAATGTCATTGAGTGACAAACATGATCGGTTGCCCCTGTGTCTAATATCCAACATCTTGATTTTTCTAAATTCGTGATTGAACATATGATACCGATCCGGTTGCAACCACTTGGTTTGCATTGTGAGAAGTAGAACCACCTTTCGTAATAAGCTCAAGGGAGCTTTGTCTTTGTTCAAGTGTGAAGAAGGCACATGCAACATCATTTGCCATTTCTTTGTTCCTTATAGACTTCACAGATTGGTTATCATCTTCATCTTGAATGTCATCATCCATTACATAGTTGTTTGCTACTCTATTTCTTTCATAGTTTGGTGGATATCCATGCTTTTTGTAGCATGTATCCACTTTGTATGTCCACTCTCGTTGCAATAAGTGCAAACCTTGTATCCTCTCCCTTTGTCTCCATTCCTTCCTCCATAATTTTGATTTCTTCCTCTATTTCCTCCGCCTCTTCCTCTCGAATCGAGTGGCAGCTACTAAGGCACGAGAGTCACCAAATTGAAAGTTCATCTGTCTTTCTTGTTGAATTAGCAAGTGAGAATGCTTCTCCAACATCCGGTAGAGGTTTCATCATCATGATTTGTGACCTAACAAAGCAGTATTGCTCGTTCGGGCCTCTCAAAAAACCTAATCACATAATTCCTTTCCCTGTAAGACTTAATAGTGGGAACTAAATCGCAAGAACACTTCATCTCACAGGAACATCCAGGAATTGGCATGAAGTTATCCAATTCACCGCCACGACTCTTGAAGGTGGTCAGTAGTACTCGATAATTGAGGAATCTCCTCGCTTAAGCATGAACATCTCCTCTTCTAATTCACTAATTCGAAAGACATCTCCCTGATAATATCTCTTCTTGAGATCTTTCCATATATCCAAGGCTGTGTTCATCCAAAGCACACAACGAACGATTGAACGATCCATTGATCTGGTGATCCAAGACATCACCAATGTATTGCATTTGTCCCATGCTACGAAATTAGGGTTATTCCGAGCGGGTTTCTCCAGAGATCCATCGATGAAGACCTCTTTATTTTTTGCTTTTAGAGCCATGAACATAGCTCTCGACCAAACATGATAGTTCTCACCAGTTAACAAATCAGGAACAAGAATCGCACCTGGATTCTCATTGTAATGTTGAAAATACGGGCTAGAAGGATCAACACCTCCATTTCCAAAGACCATTCGCAACACCTCCATTGTTAACAACTTGACCATTTTCAATTTTTAGGGTTTCGACCAAGAAAAGAGGTATACGCAGAGATTGAAGATATAGGAATGAATTTGTAAAGAAAGAATAGAATAGAACGCAAAGTGATGGCAGCCCCCTAGGAAAGGAGCTCTGATACCATGTGAAAATTCACTATGGATTCCATTGATTTTAGGAAATGCAGACAATTAGAGAGAAAAGAAGGAAATCACACCTTTCAACAAAATACAACTGAGAATTTCTTTCTCTCAGAATCAATAATCTTAGCACTTTACAGAGGCATTATATACAAGGGAGAAAGAGCAACTGTAATAACAGAAATCTAACTACCAAACAGAAAGCTAACTAACTCTAACAGAAAACCAACTAATTCTAACAGAAAAACAGAAAGTTAACTATCAGAATGAATCTAGGGTATTAACTTGACTAGATACATTCAACACTACCTTAAAAGTCATTCATATTGACAATATAAAAAACTTTATACTGTCAGTGCATAACAATTAAACTCTATAAATTAATATATTTTACATATCATGATAAAATTATATTGATATATTTTATTTTGCAACATATTAGTTTCATACTTCAAATTGGACTTGAGTGAGTAGTTTGTGTGAGATTAATTAAAAAAAAAAGTGGAAAAAAAGCATAATTCCACTAGCAGAAGCGTGTTTGAGAATTCAAATCAAAACCAAACTTGGCAGAATTACCAAGATGCCGTCTTCTCGTTTGGAACTTTCCAGTTGTAGCCACCACCGACTCCAAGTCAGTCAAGGTAGTCTCCACCGCGGGCCCCATTCAATATCGCAAAGGAAAGCAGCATGAGTTTTGTGCTTTAACTAAAAACTACCCCATCATGGTTGTTCTCCTGCATAACCTTTTCCTATTCATTCCCCCAATCACCCTTTTGATGATTGCAAATGTGACCCAAATAACAAATACACATTATCCATCTGATGAATTATAGGCTCTGGTTAACAAAAATAACCGATAAGTTAGCTGATAGTTGATAAGCTAATTTTTAACTTATAGTTGAAAAGCTGACTGATTTGATTTGAAGTGTTTGGTAAAATTAGCGATTGAACTAGCTTATAAATATAAATGACTTAAAATGACATATTTATGATAGACATGATAAAGTGAGAATTTCATTAAATGAATGAGGGTAAAAACGAAAGAAAAGACAATAAGCTATAAGCTACTAGTCATAAGCTAATTTATTTAACTTATGAAAAAACGTCATAAGCTAATGAGATAAGCTTCTTTACCAAACCCTCTACTTCAATCAAACAAACTTATAACTAGTCAAATAAGCTATAAGCTAATTTATTGAACATACCAAACAGAGGCGTAGTAATCATGTTCCAAATCAAACCCGATACCCATGGTTCATACACTTACATGCACCATGGCATCGCATATCCTAAATGCATCATTTTCAATTTTAAATATTTTTTTTACCATTAGTAGGGATTCTATATTATGCTAATATAATCAAGAGTGCATACCAATGCATATCATATTATAAGACAAAATAGATGTATAGTATAAGAAAGAAAGAGAAACATTTGTCAAGTGTTCAAATATCAAATTGATTCTTTTGATCTCTTTTTTGGCCCCGTGTCCATGATCCCCTACCATCCCCCTACCTATATATGTTAGTTGGCACTTTATTTCTTTATCAGCAAGTTATGACTCATGCGAGGCAAAAACATTATTGGAATACATGAAGCATCTCCGCTCCAACATTCCAATACAAAATCCAAATACAATTGTACCCTCTCTCTGGTCCCTCTCCCCCCTCTCTCTCTCTCTCCATATTTTTTTTAATAAAAAAAGTAAAATAAGATTGTTAACCCGAGGAAAGGTTCACAGAAACATGCATGTCTTTTGGGTTGGGAATAATTTAAAATTTGCATGGGAATGTGGTGATCAAGACCACAATCAGATTTTGGTTGGATAACAAGAAAAGCAAAGAGAAGAAGCTTGTGCTCAAAGCACACCATCCTTCTCTTTCCATTCTCTCTCTCTCTATAATTTTCTATATACAAAGCAAAGAAGCAAAGCATCTCCTCTTCTCGCACCTCTACACTCTTCATTGCTTTCTCTTGCAAGTTTAAACCTTTTCTTTGCTTACAGTACATAGCTGCCTCCTTTTTCTTTATAGACCGATTAATGTACTAGTAATATTGTCGGTTGTATCTTTCTGTGCAGAAATCCACCTAAAGTTTGGAATCTCTACGTTATCTGATAGTTAAACCATTAACTAATGTGGTCAAAAGGGTCATGAAGTTCAACTTTTTTGTTCTTCCTGGCCCCAAATTTTTGTAGCTGCTCCCATTTTGAAATGCACGACAAACCCATATGCCCTTTTCCATTAAGCACCATTTTTTGCATATATAGTCTAGTTCAGTGGATTTGATTAGACCCATTTCAAAGTTTCAATCTTGTCTTCTGGGTTCTCTTCTTTCGATTAACATCGTTAAGAAACATTCAATTTTTCATTCTTCAATACCATTAATTTGTTTGTTGATATTTTCTTCTTCATTATTCTGTTTTCCACCCTGTAATAAATTTGGGGAAGGGGAAGGGGAAGCATAACAACAACACTCCCCACTTACCTTAACCATTTTACAGTGATAAAATCTGAAATAGGCATCAAAAGTAACACCATGAGTTTTGTAACAGGCTCTCCCAAAAGCACTTGGCAGCCCATAATGACTGCAGATACAACCATCCAAAGTTACTGGCTGAACTGGAGGGTTTTGCTTTGTGCTATCTGGCTCCTCCTTTCAGCAATATTTTCATCATTGCTTATATGGAAGTATGAAGTTCTAAGAAAACCAGCAAGAAATGGTAACAACATGGAAGCTCAGAAAGAAACATCTCCAACCTTGTATGAGGATGAAACTTGGATGCCTTGTTTAAAAGGAATTCACCCTGTCTGGCTTCTGGCTTTTAGAGTTTTTGCATTTATTGTGCTTTTGGTGCTTCTCATAGCCACTGCTACTGTCGATGGAGGAAGCATTTTCTACTTTTACACTCAGTAAGTTCACATTCTCTATTGAATTTCACATTAAGTTTTGGATTGAATGTTATTGGAAATTGATTAATGGACATTTCTCTCTGTATATTTAAGACAATGTGTGTGTACAGTTTTGTTTTCTTTTGAAGCAACATCCTACATTGTTGGTATGGAACATGAAAAAAGTAGTCTGCAGCCGAAACACAAATTCGAAAAGCATATTAAACTTTGAACAGAGTTAATCTCAAACCATAATGAAGCTAGCATTTTTGCTAGATGAAGGGATTTGTATCAGTGCAGTACTGCAGCTAGTGCTTCTCTTCTCTTAGAATGAAGCCTTTATACTAAATTTGTGATAAATGATTTGTGTGTCTAAGAAAACAACTGCTTTACCTGTTTATGATGCGCTTCAATTGGCATCAATGATGCCATTTGAAGCTGGTATTGTTTATAGCAAGAAGCCTATTTCACCTCTTACTGTATTGAATTAAGCACATCATTTCTTTTCAAGCATTTGATTATTAATTTTTCTGGTATTGGTTTTGTTTTTGGGGTTTTGAAACAGGTGGACTTTTACTTCAATCACAATTTATTTTGGGGTAAGTAACTGCTATAAAGGGCCTAACACGTGATTTTGCATTAGTTATGTTACTATGTCTATAATCTACTTTATAATCTCTATTCTCTAATATACACTTGTCATTGTGTGTGATGTTGTAGCTGGGATCTTTGCTCTCCATGTATGGATGTTACCAGCATCATAAGAAAGCCAGTGGTGATAAGGTTGACAATGTGGATGGAGATGCAGAGCAAGGAACTTGTGATGTTCCTTCACTTCCACAAAGTTATAATCCATCCAACCATGAGAAAGGCTCAAGAGCTCCAGAAGAACATCTTGTTCGCCAACCTGCTGGCACTTGGGGTTATATCTTTCAAATAATATTCCAGGTGCCCCTTTTCTTTCTCTGCATTCTTCAAATAGAATAGTTATGACTGTGATGAGCTCAGTTTTTAGTACAACTTCCTCTTTTTTCACCCATCGTTGAAATTTTCAACCTAACATCTTAGTAATGACTAATGAGATGGCATTTTTCTTTTCCTGCATAATGTAAAAATTTGCTAATTTTCTCTTTTCTTTCAGTTCTATGCTTGTAAAAGTGGCGGGTAGTATAAACTATAGCTTTTCCGTTGGCTATATAATTGACTTTTGTTTCTTCACTTGTGAATAGATGAATGCAGGTGCTGTAACGCTCACAGATTGTGTATTCTGGTTTATAATTGTTCCGTTTCTAACCATCAAAGATTACAACATAAATTTTGTAAGTATCATTTATGGGTGCATTTTCTTTTATAACTTTCACACTTAGCATAGATAGAACTTGAAAGCTCTCATGTTAAATTCTCATTTGGCAGCTTATCATCAACATGCACAGCATCAATGCTGTTTTTCTGCTAGGCGAAACAGCTCTAAATAGCCTGGTGAGTTTCTGTATTGGGTTCCATTTAATTGTTCACTTCTAATGCACATGTGTATGTGAATTCTTACCCTTATTTTTTTTTTCCCTTCAGCGATTTCCTTGGTTTCGAATAGGGTACTTTTGCATGTGGACCATCACATATGTGATATTCCAGTGGATTGTTCATGCTTTCGTTAAACTCTGGTACTAGTCTCAAAATTTTTTCATTCTTTCAATTAACCACCCTGAAAACATCATAGAAAACATCATTGTCTAATATAAGTTTATTGTCCTGAGAAAACAGGTGGCCATATCCAATTCTCGACTTGTCATCCCATTATTCTCCACTATGGTATGTAGCTTTTTACCTTTGCCATCATATTCTGCAAGCTGGTCCATCTTTCTGTTCTGCTAGCAAATTTCTTTCTTCTCCCAATCCCAATAAAAATTCTTTATTCTCATTCCGTTCATATTTCTAGTGCTGCGTAGAATATTTTGCTGACACTTTTTCTCTGGCTTGTAATTGATTTTTAGGTACTTTTCTGTGGCGTTACTGCATATTCCATGCTATGGCTTCTTTGCTTTGTTAATGAAGCTGAAGCACACTGTGCTGTCAACGCGGTACCCTGACTCGTATCGATGTGTCACGTGATTTGATTTTCTGAGAAGAAGAAAAAAAAAATCAGATTATACTGAGAAAGTATGGATTCATATATTGAACAAGTATACAGCAAAGTATATAATGATTTTTTGTTTTATGTTCTTTTTCTTGAAAATACAGCAGTTGAGAGAATTTGGCAGTTACTCTCTTCCAATGCTTCTTAAATAGACAGACAGCACGTAACTAATTAACTAGGCATTCTAAGAACTAAATTGATTAATCACTGAATCAAGGATTATCATTCAGTCTTAAATAATGCATATGCATTGTCATTTCTAATGAGCCATATTATTTTGATGAAAGTATTATTGGAGAGACGCCAGTAAAGACAGCAGATGAAAACAAAAGGAACATCTTTCAGTAATTATAAATCCTCTGAATTAATCTCTTTGCCCATCTTCCTGATCACTAGATAAATAAAATATTAAACATTTGTTATGTTCCCAATATAGCAAACAAGTTTATTGTTTTCTTATTTTTTGCCCGCGCCACCCCAACTCCTCCGCCAGCCCTCTCCACCCCAATCATTAGTCGCCGACACCGCCACCCCTATCATCGGAGTCGACATAGCACCAGCCTTCCACCAGCACCATGTTCCAAGCTATTGAATTATTTATAAGTAGAATTACCCCCAACTTGGTTAGCCATAGGAAGCATTCTTGGAACTATCTCATTGTTATTGATAAGAAATTAACTTACAGTAAGCAAATTCCAAGAGATTACACGCACAGAAGACAACCAGAGATGAAAGCGGGAAAAATAAAGACTTCTTTTCCTATCGTAACGAGAAAGTCATTTTGATCTTCCAAGAAACCTTCAAAGTCAATCACCTCCACCTTCTGTGATCTCCCATATCAAAACCCTACACTGTCCATTGTTGATGCTCCTCTCTACTACTATCTATCCCTTTCTCTTCTCTGCATTTTTTTTTTTTGATAAAACTCTTCTCTGCAATTTGAAACCAAATTTTTGAACCTTTGAGCCTCCTGTGTGGGAGGGCGTTATCAACTTTTTTCAAATTCCACAAGAAACGAACCAAAGGATGAATCATAGTAAGAAAGGAGCCTCATTGCCCACAACACGTTTGTCGCCACGGTTCCTGTTCGCAAAATCCATGTCCCATTCCCAGATTCAGGCCAAATGGGCTCAAGGTTAAAATTGTCATTGTATTTTGTTTGGTAACCTATACAGCAGGGTGAAGGTTAGTTTTTTATTTTTTTTACAATCGAATCTCAATGGTTGATTATTTAATGAATATATTGTACGACTATTGATAATGGTTCAGCGGTAAGGCACTTTCAATCATGCCTCATTATAGAATCCATCCCTGACTCCGTCATCCAAACATAGTCTAAAGCTTTGAAGGGTGTTTGAACTTATCATCAGTTTAGGATTTTTTAAAACAAATTACTAATGTGGCATTTTTTTTGACACGATGGTATATATATATATATTTTTTGATAGGTCAAAAACACATGATGTCTTCAAAGATACCACTTTAACTTACGCCTCCCATTTTATAAAACAAGAAAAAGAAAAAACCGATCCCTTGCACCCCCTGTCCCCCAACCAACCACCCAGCCACCCTAATATAACGGTGATCAACAGTATAAATTTACACCAATATATAAATCATACCATCATATTACTCTCCCTCGTAGTTTATAGTATTAATTTTTCTACCGATGTTCCTTAATTAAATTGCTGGAAACTTCGTTTTAATTTTACAAGATAAATTTTTTATGAGTAAACTTATAATTAGTGATTATTTAATGGAGTAAACTTATATTGTAAAATAGCGATTAGTATCATTACTACTCTTCATAATTTAACGGTAATAATTTGGTTGTTATTTATTGGTGTAAATTTATACCGTTAATCACCATTAAATAATCACTAATTATTACTTTACTCATAAAAAAACAACTAATTTTAGAATTGTATAAAATTGGTTAAGAACCAATCAGATCGGTTCAGAGCCACTAAAATCTATCAAAAATCGGTGGTGTAAAACGTTTTGAACCGTTCGTTTTTTTTCTTCATTTTTCCCCCATTTTCCATTTTTTAAATTATAAAAATATTAATAATTAATTTACTAAAAATATTTTTAGATGATGTCAGAAGTTAGATTTTTCATTAGGTGATATAATATTATTTTTTATAGGCAAATGTTAGTATTATTAATAATATATACTGATATAAGAGTCGGATAGATAATTTTACTGTACATACACATGTCAGCACAATGATTTTTTGCTATTTTTCTATTTTATTTTGATTTTTTTTAATTAATTTTTTAAAAAAATAAATAAATTGTTTTTTACTTGTTTTTAAAAAAAGTACTTTTTTTACGTTTATTTTTTAAAAAAAAAATATTTTTTTTTACGATTTCCTTAATTTTTTATTCTAATAATTTTTTTTGCTAATACTTTTTTTTTGAATTTATTTGTATACACTAATAGTGTAAAGTTTTTTTACACTGTCAACCAATCATAGATTGGCAAACAGTAAAAGTAGAGTTATCATGTTGTTGATGTTTTAATTTTATATACTTATATTTTAATGTACATATAATTTAATATTTTTATATTTTATATTTATATATTTATATATATTTTAATATTTTTCGGTTCGAACCGAATCAAACCAAACCAATTTTAATTGGTTCGGATATTGTTATTGACTATTTAAAGTTTATAATTTTAATTTTTTTTAAATATTTTTAGCGAGGAAAGGTATCAAAGCTACCATGTTCTTCGAAAAAGATTAGGGTCGTAAGACTCGAACCAATAATTCGATGTATTTGAAAATCCGAACAAACCAATTAAATTGGTTCGTTTTTTATTTCTTTTTTATGCACGGCTTAGAATTGAATCAAACACAATGTCATTAATTTGGTAATTTTGAAACCGAACCAATTACTATATTTTAATATTTGATATGTATATCACTTTATCAATTAACAACTTTTCTTCTATTGTTCCTGTAACAGTAGAAAGAGTTGTAAACGATGGATTATTTTGGAATATTTAATTTTTTTTTAAACATATATTCTTTATAATATTTTTTTTAAATTATTTTTTTACCGAATTAGTTTTTTTCTAATTTAATTTTTTTAAAATGAGTTTTTTGAAATATTTTTGTTTTCTAATTAATTTTATTTTTCTAATTTTTTTGAATATTTTTTATAATTATTATTTTCCTAATTGTTTTTAAATATTTGTTACAAACTTTTTTCTAATTTTTTTTCCTAATTTAGTTTTTTTAAAATAAATTTTTTAAGTATATTTTTTAAAATTTTTTAAATATATATTTTTCTAATTAATTCATATTTTTTTTTATTAAATTTTTTTTAAATCTATTTTTTCCTAATTATTTGTTTCCTAATTTTTTTAAACATTTTTTTCATAAATTTGTTTTCTAATTATTTTTCGTTTAATTTTTTTCTAATTTAATTTTTCCTTTTAAAATATTTTTTAGAATTAAATTTTTTAATTTTTATTGTTATTTTTAAATTTTTTTTTACGTTTTCCTTAATTCTTTTACAAAATTTCCTAATAATTTTTTAAAAAAATTCCCAATAATTTTTTTTTTTTGCTAATACTTTTTTTTTTGAATTTATTTGTATAGACTGAAAGTGTAAAGCTTTTTTACTTGGTTAACCAATAATAAATTGACAAACAGTAAAAGTAGAGTTATATTGTTCTTTATGTTTCAATTTTTAAATACTTATATTTTAATGTATATATAATTTAATAGTTTATTATTATATATATATATATTTTAATATTTTCCTATTCGAATCAAATCAAACTAAACCAATTTTAATTGGTTCGGATATTGTTATTGACTTTTTAAAGTTTATATTTGTTTTTTGTTTTTAAATATTTTTAGCTAGAAAAGGTAGCAAAGCTACCGTGTTCTTCGAAAAAGTTTATGTTCGTAAGACTCGAACCAATAATTTGATGAATTTGAAAATCCGAAACAACCAATTAAATTGGTTCTTTTTTTGTGCACGGCTCCGAATTGAACCAAACCCAATGGTCATTAATTCGGTTATTTTGGAACCGAACCAATTACTGTATTTTAATATTTATACATTAATATTCAATATGTATATCACTTTATCAATTAACAACTTTTCTTCTATTGTTCCTGTAACAGTAGAAAGAGTTGTCAATCGGTGGATTATTTTGGGTCAATCTTTGGTCACCTCCTCCTTTTGGGTCTTTGAAATACAATGTCGATGCAGCTTCTTTGAGGCCATAAATTTATCCGAGTTTGGCATGTGCATCCGTGATCATGAGGACAAGTTTGTTCAAGCTAAAACAATGTGGGTAGAATCAAAGTTGGAAGTGAAGGTGGGAGAAACAATGGGTCTCTTGTTTGCTATTAAATGATGCATTGAGCTGGGTTTCACCAACGTCCACTTTGAAGTTGATAGTAAAGGGGTGGTGGATAAGGTATCTTCATCAAATAAAAATATCACTGAGTTTGGTATTATTGTCAATTGTTGCAAGGGTCTTACTTCTTACTTTACAAACTTTTCAACAAAGTTTATTAGGAGGCAAGCAAACAAAGTGGCTCATTCTTTGGCTAGGACGTCTTTGTTGTATGCTAGCTCCTGTTGTTTTTACATTGCTCCTAGTTGTATTGCTGACACTATTATGAATGAATTGTCATAATTTGGCTTTTATCAACAAAAAAAAAACTTTTCTTCTTCTACTGTTCATGTAACAGTAGAAATAGTTGTCAACTGGTGGATTATTTTGGATTATTTAAATTTATATTTTTTTTTAAACATATATTCTTTATAATATTTTTTTAAAAATTTATTTTTTTACGGATCTCAATTGAACCAAACCCAATGGTCATTAATTCGGTTATTTTTTAACCGAACCAATTACTATATTTTAATATTTATATATATTGTAGTATTCAATATGTATATCGCTTTATCAATTAACAACTTTTCTTCTACCGTTCCTGTAATAGTAGAAAAAATTGTCAACTGGTGGATTATTTAAATTTATTTATTTATTTTTTAAACGTATATTATTTATTATATTTTTAATATTTTTTTCCTAATTAGTTTTTTTCTAATTTACCTTTTTTAAACTGTTTATTTTTATAATTGATTTTTTTAATTTTTTTTGTTTTATAATTAATTTTATTTTTCTATTTTTTTGAATATTTTTTTCTAATTATTATTTTCCTATTTTTTAAAATATTTTTTATATACTTTTCTATTTTTTTTTATTTTTTTTTTCGAATTATTTTTTTCTAATTTACTTTTTTATTTTTCTAATATTTTTATTGACATAAATAGAGATAGATCTATTCATAATTTGTATGTTTCTTTCTATATCATTACCTTTGTTTTTATATTTTAAATAATAAATCTATATCTATACTAACTAATAAGGGGAGATGCTCATTTCAGTCTAGCACAATGGTGCAAGTCACATGTCAAGTGATGAATTTTTTTTATTATTATTTTTTATTTTCTAAAATTTATATATTTTTTTGTTTTAAAATATTTACAAACCAGTAAAGTTACATTGTTTTTGGAGTTAAACACGACAATCTCTGAATTGACATAATAGAGGTAGAGCTATTCATATTTTATAATCTATTTTTTTCTACATCTTTAGCTTTGTTTTTTTTATTTTAAATAATAAATCTATATATATACTAATTAATAAGGAGAATTGATGATTTTTCAATAAAATAACATATATCAACACCACATAATTAAAGAGGGGATTAATTTATATTAATAAAAAAAAAAACACTTAATAGTTAATACATAGTATTACCCTAGTAACATCATTATTTCGTGTTGTAGTATCCATGTCAAATTTTCGCTGGACTAAAACCCTAAACCCATTCATTACTTTAGTACTGAAAAGAAAATAACACACGGCGAGACACGAATCACCCAGCCATGGCGAAACCAAGCGAAGCCGGCACCGAAGCCCTACGGCGCCTGAAAGCGACGGATCCACCGTTATTTCTCGCTCCGAACCCGGAGCTATCCGAAACCGCTCGTGCTGCATCGCAGCACCTTTTCTCCATCCTCAGACCCTTCTCCCAAAAATCGCCACTGGACCACCTCCTTGTCAACGGCTTCGACGCCGAACAGATTTGGCAGCAAATAGACCTCCAATCACAGCCTCTCTTGTCCTCTCTCCGCCGCCGCCTGAAGCACCTGGTCAAAAATCCTGAGGAGATTCATCAGCTGAAGGTTGCTTCCGAAGGTGTAAAGAAGACTGAGGAGAAGGAGAAGAAGAAGAAGAAGAAGCTAGATGATTCGGATGAAGAAAGCGACGGGTTTGACGAGGAATTGGATGTAGATGACGAAGACGAGGATGAAGGTGGTGTAGAAAAGGAGAATGGAAAACAAGAAGACGACGAAGGGGAGGAGGAGGAGGGCGGAGAAAGCGAGAGCGGGGAGGAGAATGGTGAAGGTGGTGGAATTGAGGATAAATTCTTGAAAATAGGCGAATTGAATAAGTACTTAGAGAAGGAGGAAGAGAATTTTCAACATGGTGAGGTTGACGAGAAAGGTGAGGATGATGATGATGATGAAGACGCTGAAGATGATGAGGAAAGCGATGAGGTTAGTGTGCTTTGTCGTATGCTCCATACCTTGCATATAAATTGGGCACTATTTGATTACTTTTTTAGTTTTTTTTATGTAATCAAGATATTTGTTGCGTTTATGAATTTTTTCCTCCTTTTAATTCTGTCTGAAAAATGAATATTGATAAGGTTAAGTGCTTTTTTTTTGGTTTATTTGGTTATTAACTAATTGGTTTCTGACTAACTCATTCTTATATTTATCTAGGCTGGTGGTTTTGGGATTGACGGTGATGAAGATGAAGAAGCAGAGGACTTGGAAAATGCAAGGTGTTTGTTCTTGTCCTTCTGTAAAGGAACCAAAAGAAAAAGAAAAAAAAAAGATTCAGACATTCATCCATCTTATGCTTGCAACTTAAGTTATTGACATTGATTATATTGCTAAATCTATAATTTAACTTATGGGTCAAAGAAATGTACAAATAAAAGCTCTAGATTACTTCTTTTAAGTTTGTTTAATGATCTATGTTCCACATACAACTATAGATAGAGAACACTCTCACGATAAGGTGTGATAATGATATCAAAGCATTACAGACAGGAGGTCTAACCATATAGTAGCACATTTAGAATCGTGATTTTAATGTTTAACACTCGTCACATGCCAAAATGATATGCATCATCTTCTTTCTTCAATTTTTTTTTAAAATTTTATTTCAGGTGTAGTTTGGGGAGGTGGGTGTCACCTGCACTAATAAATTTGTCGAACAATCAAAACCTACATGGTCTTCAGCTGACGATGAAAAGTAGATTAAGCTAGTTGTAGGTCATATAGAGAATATATATACACTATAGATGTAGGTTGCTGTACCTGTACCTATTTAGCAAACCAATCACCTTCATACCACTGATGGTTGCATATACATATATTCTTTCTCAGTTTTTGTCTTTTTTTCCGGATTTTACTATTATCTGCATGAGTCCCACATTGATTGGGTGTTGTACACGAAACTCCCATTTTTAGTGAAGATTCACTCATCCTTATCATCAGCCTGCTGTTTTCTCAACTGCATCAACTGGTACAAGAAGCCTGTTTGTCCATCCCTTATGCTGGCTCAGCTATTTCCAGCCTAAGGAGATTGTTGCTGGAGCACTGATTTATATTGGCTGTGTGTGAAACATGGAGCTCCCATTTGTAGCTGGGGCTTTATCAGCCTGGCCATTAGGAGTTGGTTCTGCATCACAGCCTCGAGTCCTCGACATCCATATAACTCCAAAATTTCTTTTTTGTCATTGTCTAATTTGTCTCAATGCCATAATCATATCCACATGCTATCTTCCCTTTCCCTTCTGTTCCCTTTCTATTTAATATACACAAAGCAAAAAACATTGATCAATACAGGAGCTTTTTATTGTTATTGTAATTAATCTCAACTGCAGTCTGTATGGCATTTACTTTATAATGTTTCTAGAAGCAGAAGAGAGAGCCTATCCTTTTTTATGTTACCTTGAGTTTAGGATTCCCTCAATGGTTTTTTCATGAGTATTGTATTTGGCTGAGTGATCTTTCTGTTTTCTTAAAGCTTTACCGTGTTTATTTTACTGCTATTTATTATATTACTTATTAGTTATTATGTGGGTTGTCTTCTTATGCTATATTTACTTTAGCATTCTTCCTTAAAATATTGTCACCACTTGTATATTAGTTAACTGGTTGGGTGCTACTCTGCTTAATTATATAACTCCTTGAAACTTCTTACTAATTTAGATTTTTTTCTTTATTTATGCTGGGTTCATTTTTTGTCTATTGCTTTCAGGTATGAAGACTTCTTTGGAGTGAAGAAGGAAAGGGGGTCAAAAAGGAAAGCTCGATTGCTTCATGAATCTGAAGATTCTGGGGATGAAGATGACATGGAATTTGACGAACATGTATTACATTATTAATTATTAATTATTAATATATTATAAATATTTGACCAGCAATAAATTTTACTTTTAAAAAACGAAATTTCACATTCTATTTTTTTACTCGTGTATGTAGAAGAAAGGGACTGCTTCTGCCCATGAAAAGCAATTGGAAACTATTCAATCAAAGATAGAGCAGATGGAGAAAGCTAACTTAGAGCCTAAAACATGGAATATGCAGGGTGAGGTAATACAACAGTCCTTCATTTTTCTTACCTGACTTAATTGTGAGTTGCATTTGTAGGCCCTCTTTGCTAATCTTCTAAGGTTTAATTATTGTTTGTCAATTTAAAACAGGTAACTGCTGCAAAGAGACCTAAGAACAGTGCATTAGAAGTTGATCTGGACTTCGTGCACAATGTAAGACCTGCTCCAGTAATCACTGAGGAGGTTACAGCTTCAATTGAGGATATGATCCAGAAAAGGATCATCGAGGTAGATTACTGTGCTGAGCTGAATGCACCATGTTGTTTAAACAAGGGTTGATACTGATAAGAAAAATGTTATAGCCCAGATAGATTTATGCTGTGTGTGTGTGTGTACACGATGATAATATGTACTATTTCTTTAATAAGCTGGATGTGTTCAGCTGATTATTGAGTGATTACCAAGTACTGCATGAGATTTGAATACACACACAAACATTATAAGTTGTTTCTAATTTAAATTTATCTTTATTATAGGGGCGTTTTAATGATGTTCAAAGGGCTCCAAAATTGCCATCAAAAGCACCTCGGGAAGTTAAAGAGTTGGTAAACCTTGATTTACTGAAATAAATAGATTTTGAGGTTCAACTTCTTCTCTGGCTATATTTGTAATGTAGCTAACTTGCACAAGTCATTTCTGTGATGAATACAGGATGATAATAAAAGCAAGGCAGGCCTTGCAGAAATTTATGAGGTCTGTATTTCTTGACCACGTGTTGTAAATTGAAAACCCTCTTCAACCTCTAGTTTCATTTTTCTCCTTTACTATTTTTCAACTCTCAATATGTCATCATAAAAATTGTCCTCTACTTGTGATTTACCTTGATGTTTTTTTATTGTGGACAGCAAGAATATGTTCAAAAGAAAGACCCCACTTCTGCTCCATTGTCATTCAATGATGAATTGCATAAAGAGGTGCAAGTCTTGATTGCTGTACTTTGTTTCTACTTCTATTACTCTGCAATTTCTTTCTCGTTTGTTATATGTTTAATTTCCTCATTGATGATACAACACTTGCTCAGTGTCTCTCAATCTGGCTGTGTTGGCAGTGTAGCCATCCTTTTACACTTTTCATTATACACTAAATCTTGTGTATTTGTGATCAGGCAAGCGTGCTGTTTAAGAAACTCAGCCTGAAGCTGGATGCCCTTTCTCATTTCAACTTTGCTCCCAAACCTGTATGACATCAATGTTCATGATTTCTGGATAGACAATATTCATGACACGCTTAGTTTTGTTCTGTCTCCTTATTTGCCTTGTATTGAACTGGACAGATTATAGAGGACATGTCTATTCAAGCTAACGTGCCTGCTCTGACAATGGAAGAAGTAAAGAGCTATTATCCTCTCAATTTTAATTTCTGCTTCTTCCAATTATCAGTTATTCACAATGTCATATACCTTCCATGTGTAGGTTGCACCTGTGGCTGTTTCCGATGCAGCTATGCTGGCTCCTGAGGAGGTCTTTGATGGCAAGGGCAATATTAAGGAAGAAGCAGAGCTTACACAGGCAGAGAGGAAAAGGAGGAGAGCTAATAAGAAAAGAAAATTCAAAGGTATAACTGGTTACGCAATGGAGTTTATCTGCCTACTGGCTGGTCCATGATGTCATACAGATGATAGTGTTCAGTACTTGCATACATGTCTATATGCATAGTTGAATACCATATATATGATAGTTTTAGAAGGAAAGCTACACAGCATTTTCTTTTGTGCCTGTTATTTTGTCTGTGGGACAGACAAAGTCTCTTCATTTGCTTTTCGTTATTAACTTACAATTTTTATGGTTACAGCTGAGGCAGTAAAAAGGAAGGAAACGAAGGTGAAAGAGGTTCCATTTCCTAGCCAAGTTAACGGTAATTTCTTGATATATCCTCTCTTTGATATATGAAACATTACATTAACTTCACTTCTATTTTTAATGTGCCATATGAAACATTACATTAACCTCACTCTGAACGTCCCTTGATCATTGCAGGCTAAGACCAATGCAAAATTTATAGGACTTATTTACATAGAAGCTGCACAACATGTCGAGTTCAAGAGGAATCCGTGACAGAAAGAAGTTAAATAGTGGAGGAAGATTTCTTGTTGTCAACTATTGAGCAACGATCGTCAATGTGTTGCAGTGGCAGATGAAGAGGATATTGAGTTCTCTATGCACTTGGTTATCTCCATTGATCCATGAATTATTGGTTTCAAATTCATCCGGCTTTTCCTTGTATGGTATTCATTATAACAGCCTGGTGGTATGTTATTCTGCAATTTTGTATTATTTAATTCGCAGCTAATATGTTGTACTGGTCTGGTTGCAACTTGAAATCTCCAAAAATTGTTGGAAATTTTTGTATGCTTCATTTTTTAAACTTTTGGAAGCTTGTTAATCTTGATTCTCTTGAATTCCTAATGCATGGCACTTGTGTCTATTTTCGTGGGGCAGTACAGTTTGGATAGGAAAAATTGTTTGCTAAGCAAAATAGTTCTTTAAATTTAAAGTTCTGTTAATTGAACTTACATCTAGTCAATAACATTCAAAATCATGATTAATAACGTATTGAATTTGATTAATAAATATTGGATAACTCACTAATAGTTCATTGAACTTCATTAATCAAGATTTTATATATCATTAATTAAATTATCTATTAACAAATTACTCATCTATTACAAGTATATTCATTAACTAAACTTGACACTACTAATAATTTTAAACGTCATTAGTCAAGTATATAAGTGTTCAAATGTTCAAATAACATTTTTGTTAAATTTAATGGTTTGTCTTCGAGGCACACATCAAACAAAAGAACAGGATTGATTAAAATAAATGATTAGCGAGAGTGAACTCCCAAATCGTAAACAGCAAACTTGTTGAGAGGATCAAAATTGTAAGAAAATATTTACAAAGCAACGGGCCGGCACAAATCTTGAGGAGTTGAGGCATACAGATTTCATAGGCAACTGTTCTAACCAACAGCAAGCAAATATACATTCCATACGGGTAAAGTGGACAGCACAATCCGCTTGTCCATTGATTGCAGCTCTCTCAGGATGTTTGGCTTCTTTATGGACCCCAAGGTGAATCATACCAACTACAAAGGGACGAGAAATGAAACCCAAAAACAGAACCAATCTAAAGATATGCATAAAACTTCTAGTGACCAAGACTGACATGATTGATGAATAACAGGTGGTCCTATAATCTCGTGAAAAACCTCTGTAAAACAACTTGATCAACAACTTAATCAACTAAATTATTGAATTAGTACTTTTTCCTGTGAAATGCTATTTGAAGTGCACGCCCATTCCTCCAATGCACTTCTCTGAAAAATAGAAACGACAAGGCATAGGAAGAAGGGCGGGGGATCCACCTAACAATAGCTTTCATTTACTTAAATTCCCTTCAAGCCTCTCGATTGCAGCACTAACACCACTCTTCACTTCTCTCTGATCTGAATCTGGATATGCAGCCGGATTCCCTTCATTAGCTTTTTCTACCAGCTTCAAATGGATCCAACCTGCCAAAAAATAAATGGAAGCCTCGTAATCGTAATGCCTCTAATTTGTTTCCAAATTCTATTTTTATAATGGAAAGTTATTCAAACACTTGGATAATGACAATCTTATTTTCCATCAAACAATTACATGGCAAATGTGCTTAAGGGGGAACCATTCACCAAGTACCTTCAGGGATTGTTTGATCCCGGGGTCAAATCCTCTCAAGCTACTTTGCCTGCACTTTAGGCACCTTCCCCCTCTCCTCCCCAGAGAAATGCATTAAAATAAACTTTGCAATTCACCACAGATAAAGAAACAAGAAAAAACTAATGGCCTACAAAAATATGATAGCATCCCAAATGCTTTCAAGTGCCTTTCTATGTGCGCGAGATGGTAACAATATTACGCAACTGAAATAATAGATGAGAAAGGAGGAATTGAACACACAGTATTTATGTGGAAAACCCTCAACAAATAAAGGAAAAACCACAGGACAACAATAGAAAGATTTTCACTAAATAGAAGAAATTACAAGACCTCTCTAAATACAAGAAGAGAACAATAACACACTGTCTTTAAATAGGTGAATACAAGCACTAGAAGAACCTCACAGAAGAGACAATATTTTTCTCTTTCTCTCACTCTCACTTGCTTCTGGTTACTAGGTGGTACAACAATTGCAATGAGAAACTTGCAATTTATAGGAGAGAGACACTCCTTTGTTTTGTCACAAATTTCAACTTCACCGAAATACATATGAAGAAATTCTTCTCTTCCATATATGCACCGATTTACAAGCTTCATCCCGTAGTTATAAAACAACATTATTTTTACTTTTCAACAAGGCTACAAAAGTGGCTTTACTGCCACGTCCACAATCTCCCACTTAAAGTCACTTTTGTGAGCTTTCGAAATCTCTCTACTTTGCCAATTCCTTGTCGCTTACGTTTCCGATAGGTCATAGGAGGATCGACACCATGTAAACTTATCGGCATTAATTGGCTTCGTCAGCTGCTAGGTTGTCTTTGGTGTGAATCTTTTGCATATCCACACTCCCTTCCTCTACTACTTCTTGAACAAAGTGATATTGAACACCTATGTGCTTTGTCCTGGAATGAAAGATTGGATTCCTTGCAATGTGCAAGGCACTCGGACTGTCACAATACACAATAATCTTCTCATCAATTATTTCAGCTACGTAATATTATTGTGTGTTCAATTCCTCTTTTCTCATCTATTATTTCAGCTACGTAATATTATTACGTTACTCTGATACCTAACGCATAAAAGAAACGGGGAATTTTATGAAGAAGTATTTTACTACTACCGGATATACTGAAAACCCAATATGAGTTAAATATCAAGGGTTGATACTGTCTCAAGTTTCAGATGATGCTTCTAACAGCATTATGTTCAACAGCACATTAAATACAAAGCTACATATATCAGTATAACTCTGATCAGTGGTTACCAAAGACAACTAATCAAGAAAGAATAACAATGTTACCAAGAGGAAAGCAAAATGCTGCTCCCAGCACTGACCCAAGCGCCATATTCCTTGCTCGCCAATGGAGCGATCCTGGCACTAAGATAAAAGGGAAGAAAATATTTCAACACAACAATTTTGTGACATCTAACCATTTTCTACTGTATATTAAACTTTTCAAACAAAAGAAGCCTCTTCATAGGATAAAAAGTGCCATATTGGAATATCAAATAATATTAAAGAGTCCAGTCAGTCTATGATTTCTTACTGATTAAACCAAAAGCTGAAGCAGTGGCTGATCCAGCTCCAACAACATTAAAAACATCATGCACACCTCGCTTCTCTGCAAGAAGATTTTGTATGCCATAAAATGCAGCAGTGAACATACCAAGGCGTACCCCTCCAACAATTGAGCCCCGTGTAACTCGAATAAACCGCTTCTCCATTGCATCTCTCATCAATCGATATTGCTCACGTTTGTCTTCCGTGCTCCCAAGCTTCAACATTACTTCGGCATCCTTGCTCTAGGAAAAAAATGGGAAATTCCTTATGAATGCGATAGTTAATTGAGAATTGAGATAATATAGACAAGCAATGTCAATGTTAACATAGTTGGCAACAAAAAGAATGATAAATCTCAGCAAATGAAAAGATAAACCTTAGCAACACATTTGCGAGGGGTGTTCTTTTTCTATCTTAAAAAACTTTGTGAGGGGTGAGAAAGGTTTTATTGCATTCAGATGTAAAGTTCAAACATATTTTGGTAGCACTAACAAACCCCATAACATTTGAGAGCAGGTGGGGTTGTGGGGGACGAGGGGAGATTTCTTCTGATCAATCAAGTACCCTTTCCTCGGAGGGTGAGGATAATTAGTATTGGCTCTGTCTCTTTCAGAAAAAATGTTTTGAAATAATGATAGTTTTTAAGATGGATCCATTACAAAGGAGGCAAAGCATTGATCTCAGATCTCCTTATCTAAATAGCAATATAACATGCTTTGAAGTAAAACGTGTAGTAGCAGAAAAAATTAAAACCTCACATCTCCGCTTGCACTCGTATTCTCTTTTACTGACATATGAAACACAGTTTTGAAGCTTCATTTTAATCATAAACTTACAACAGAAGCAGCAGTAATCATAAACTTACAACAGAAGCAGCAGCCTCCTTGCTACCGCCATATAACATGCCTGCAAATACTCCAATGACAGTTGCGGTGCCCCAGTTAGCGGTTCCAGCTAATCTTGGAGAACCCTAAATAAGGAAAGTAAGAGAACATTAATGAAATTAAATGAATTCAGCATCGTTAAATCCAGCAAATATTTGATAGCAACATTCTCAGAAATCCAGAAGAAAAAGAAAATGGACTTGAAAGGAAGGAGAAGAAGTTTTTCCCATTTAGCTTAATTATATGTTATTCAGATCAACTTAGGTTGATCGAGTACTCATTTTATGGGTTATGACTTGTGAGAGAATGGATATGAACAGATGTCTGGAATGACACTGATTAACTTAAGAAAGTTTGTATATGAAACCTACAGAACTCTAACAGTGACTTGTGGCACATTTTGAACTTTGGCCATGAGACTCATGACTCAAACCAGCTGAAATATACGCATGTTTCTTTGCATCAATCCATATTCATAAATCATAACAGTCTAACAGAGACATGAACCGGAATAAAAAAAGTTATACTGCAGAAACAGAAATTCTAAGACCTAAAAAAACATAGAAAATGGAAAAGCAAATAACTAACGGTTTCAACGACTGCAATGACCAGATCGGAAATATGTTTTTTTTTTAATATTTAATTAACAGATAATGGCATGCTATCAAATCAAATATTCTGATAAAACATTGAATTGTGTACCGGGATTATTGATTTTAACTGTATTGTAATAAATAAGTATAAGTATATATGGGGTTGATCACCATTTTCATAATTCAGATGCTTCAAAAAGAAAAAAATAATTATCTTTCTGGTGTTGTCAACCACCAATTGAAGGCTAAATGAACCATTTCATAGCAGTTATCAAATTGATAAGTTGCACTAAAATTCAGATAAACAAAATAAATTCTAGGGTTCGCTATTCAAATCCTTTGCATACAGCTATCCTTTTACCAAATAATGCAGCTAACTAAAAAAAAAAAATAGAAATTAAGCGATGGGAGAATTCCATACATATGGAACGGTGGGTTCTGAGTTGTGGGAGTCTTCGGCCATGGCTCGAGGCGCAGCAAAATCAAAGAAATCAACAAACGAAAGGAAACTGTTAAAAGTGCGAAATCGATGATTGAAAGTTTAGATTTGCAACACCCTACAATTCCCTCGCACTATCACTTGCACTGCTCTCGCGTTGTTGCATCGGTTGAGTATTGCATTTTTTATTTTATTTTTTAATTTCGTTTTCAATTAAAAACTATAAGCTTATTGCATTTTTGGTCCCTGCAAATGTTTACAAAACCGGACCGGTTATCGAACCGACGAAGGCAGCGGTTCGAGGTTCAATGGTCCAATCGAGATTGAATCGGTTATAATTAAATAATATTATTTTAATCTTTGATATAATATTTGTAACAATATTAAAAAAATATATATATATATATAACAACTAAAATTATTAAACACAATTTTTTTATTTTGAAATTAAACTAAATAAATATAAAGATACATGTTAATATCATCTTCATAGGGAGAACCAACCCAAAATCTACAACCAGCCCACATATGTTAGAAAACAAAAGAATTGGGTTTTAGCTAGGATGACCCAAATCCTTTCAGACTGATTCTTTTTTTTAGGAAACCGGTTCAGGCCGGTTCACTACCGGTTATGACCGGTTTTACCGGTTTTGAACTGGTTTTCCGGTTTTTGCACCGGTTTACCACAGGGACGGTTTTCCCTGCTGACCGGACCGGCCATGGTCCCGGTTCTCGGTTAAACCGGTCGGACCGTCCGGTCCGGTCCGGTTTTCAAAACCTTGGTCCCTACTATTGGACACATACAATTTTGTTCCTATGATTTTGTTTTATTACATTTGATTTCCTATCTTTTCATTTAATGTTTATCTTTTTTTTAATGATCAACATTAGTCCTTTAAGAGTATGAAACCTTTGGTTGAGCTTCTGTCATAACAAAAGATGATATGGTGAAGTAAAAAAAAACCCCAAAAAAAGGGACGAAATTGATATAAGATAGAGAAATCATTAAATCATGTTAAAACGAAGAGGCGGAGAAGGGGAGAAGCTAAATTATATGTTATGTGTACTTAGAGCACCAGTTCCTCTTTGTTGATTATTGAAAAAATTGAAGGATATTGGACGGAAGGACTGAACAGTTGATAGCTGATAAGTTAGCTTAATGAATTTGAAGTGTTTAGTAAAATTAGCGGTTGAACTAACTTATAAATGTAAAATGACATATTTACGAGAGATATGTTAAAGTGAGAATTTTATTAAATGAAGGGGTGAAAACGAGAGAAAATTCAATAAGCTATAAGTCATGAGTTAAATAAAATAGCTTACGAAGAAAAACTATAAGCAAATGAGAAGAACTTGTTTACCAAACACATATATTTCAATCAAATAAACTTATAAACTAATCAAATAAATTATAATTAGTTATTTTATTGGATTTGTGAAACAGACCATCGACGAAAAATTAACTTTTCAGCTATAGACTATATACTGGCCGAAGATATAAGGCCGAGGATTGTCAACACGACCGAGCTCACTCTCGTAAGTGGGTCGTGACCCGAACTCCCATAGAGCCGAAGACCTGTTGATACACTTGATACCCGAGGATAACTACTCGGTCCTATTCCACACCAGACCACGAGCGAAGATGCCTCGGCCCCGAGCTATCCAGCCGCAACTGACCGGGCCGAATATCTCGCTGGTCCAAATATCTCTCCGTATAACTCGGAGCCTTATCCATATCAATTGTCTAACTGCAAGGACGATCCGATCCTAACAAATAGGATCTCAGTAACCGTCTACTCAAACGGTTGCACTGAAAATATCTATAAATAGGGGTCCAACCCCCTCACTAAGAACTACGTTTGCTTTGATTCCCATTTGGATACGTAGGAGCAGAATTCACATTCTGTCAAGCTAACTCCAAAACAAACCCACTAGACTTTCTTCGGCCGAGTATCTCTCATCTGAGATATTTGGACGGAACATTTGGCACCGTCTGTGGGAATTGAAGCAAAACTTTCCCATACCACAAACCATGGTGAGAACAAAGAGCGGGAACTGCAGGAGAGAGGAGCCAGAAAATGCTAACAACGGAGATAATGGGGAACGGTCCATAAACCCGGCTATAACGACCGACAACCCCATTATCCAAGAACTCCTCGCACAGATTGCCATGCTGAGAAGGGAGAATGAGGAGATTCGGTGTTAGAACAGCCGTCGCGAACAAGGACCGAGCAAAGAAAGGTCCGCCTCTTCTCCTCCTGAGAGAGAGCGTCGGACAGCTGAGAATGAAGGATCCAGAAACACGCGCAGAGAAGGAGACCCACAACTCCGGGCTTCTCATCATATGGACCGAGCAGACGAGGAGGAATTTCCTAGGCAGGCCCCTGAACTTTCACTTTAGGCAAATAGGCCTAATGAAAGAACCGGCGTGCGGAGGCCGAGACATCCCTTCACAAACGCCATCATGGAGGCTCCCCTACCAGCTAACTACAAACCAATAAGCATCGACAGGTATGATGGCACCTCGGACCCGGAGCGTCACTTAGATGCTTTCACCACTCAGATGTACCTCTTTACTGACGACGATGCTGTCATGTGTAAAGTCTTCCCAACTACTCTGAAAGATGCTGCGTTGAGCTGGTATACCCAGCTACCGCCAGCGTTAGTGGACTCCTTTGACACCTTCATGACTAAATTCAATGCTCAGTTTGCTACGAGCCGAGCTCATCAAAAAACCTCGGCTTCGTTGGTAAACTTTAGGCAGGAAAAGAACGAGTCCCTGCATGATTTCATGGCCAGATTCAGCAAAGAGACGGTCCTCATCCGGAATCTCAGTGCCGATGTTGCACTACACACTATCTTGACCGGGTTACGACCTGGCCCTTTTGCCAGACACTTAGCTCGGAAGCCACCAACCAGTATGGATGAGTGGTCGCGCTGTCGCGCACGCGCCAAAAAGGACGAGCGGGTTTGAAAATGTAGTTTAGGGCGACAACTCGGATGTCGTCTCTCACGGACTCTTAAGATGTTATTTTCCACAAAAATAAGTTTTTTTTTTTGGGGGGGGGGGGTTTGGATTAAGATGTAATCAAAGAAAACAGAATAATAAAAACAGAGTAATTGAAAACAAGCAGTTCAAGGAGGTTATCAAATAACCAAAAACAGATTGATCTATTGTTCTCAATTTCCTAACTATCATAGGTTCATGCAATTTCCGAGCCCTAAGCAGATTCTAATCCCCTCCTGGTTGTAGTAGCAATTTACAAGCGAAACCACTACTACAGATACATGTCCCTATTCCCGAATTAAGCAAACGGGGTTAAGCCCTTCATGAACTAAGCGAACACGAAATGTACACACGCAAATTAAGCAGATGCGATTAATTATAGGAACATGATATCACCAGAAATAAATCAACACAATACAGTATACTCCTGAATTAAGCAAACAGAAATATAAAGCATGGCATTGAAGAGGGAAAAGCATACAAAACAGGGAAATACAAGAACCTCAAGTGTATGGAAATCAATTACAATAGATCAATCCTAGAACTTAGTTCTCCATAACACAAACGAAATCACACAGATAAAAATGTAAAACAGAAAAATGGAGAAGCAAAAGTCTTTTCAAATTGTTCAGAACAGCCTTTTATACAAATTCTGAATTCAGCTGGCTCGCGAGGCGAGCACACATTCGCGAGGCGAATTTCATGAAGAGTCAGCAACCTTTGGCATTCTCGCGAGGCGAAGTGCTTGCTCGTGAGGCGAGGATCTGAAGAGTCTTCTCCTTACGCCCGTTATGGCCATCAGGACCTAACCGTGATGCTCTCTGACTTCCAGACTCGCGAGGCGAGACTCTTCAACTTCAAAACTGCCACGGCCATGACCTTCAACACGGGCAAGCCGTGATCGTCTCTGACTTTTTCAGGGTTGCAAGACTCGCGGGGCGAGACCTTCTTCGCGGGGCGAACCAGAGACTTAGCATTTTCTTGGAACAGTCGGGGCTTGGGTCGCGGTGGCGAGCATGTCCTTCATGGGCGAATCCCCTGCTCTTTATTTTCTCAACTTCTACTTAACCTGAAAACAAGGAAATAACCATAAGTGTATTATTTTGACTCAAAACTAGCTAAATTAACTTAAAACTATTCTAGAGACTCAAAACCTTGCTTGAGGACAATCTAATCTAAGTTGGGTGAAAATAGGATATAATTTACACAAAACCCTGGTCATACTAGCCATAAAACTAGATGAGCTAGAGGCTTATCAATGAGTTGAGGAGAAAAGTTGCGGGATTCATTAATATCATAGAGGAGATTGAGGAGTCTAAGAAAAGGGAGAGACCTGATGACGCTGACAGGCGAGAAGGGAGAGAGAAGAGGAGGGCTGGAGGTGATAAGCCGAAATTCAAAGGCCCATCCGAGCATTTGCATAGGGGACCGAAGTATGAGCACTATACTCCCCTCGACACAAACCGAGCTCGGGTGTTTGAGGAAGCATACAACGCGGAACTTTTGCAGCTCCCCAACCGTGGTCACACGCCCCAGAATGCTGACCGACAGAAACATTGTCGGTACCATCGTAATTACGGGCATACCACCGAGGAGTGCTTGGTCCTTCGAGATAAGATTGAAGAGTTGGTGCAAGCTGGCCATTTCAATAATTTTGTTCGGAGAAACCACAACAATGGCGAAGGCGTGGCGAAGTAGAAGGAGGAGAGGAGGTGACCAAAGCCCGAGAAGGGGCGGCGGTCGACAAAATAATGAAAGAACAGAGACCGAGAGAGGCCGTAATGAAAGGCGAGAGGAGGATAATGTGGTCCGAGGTGTGATAAACACTATTTCAGGTGGATTTGCAGGGGGAGGCACAACAAGTTCAGCTCGGAGAAAGCACCTGCGGGCCATTCGGGCTGTCAACTCGGTATCCTGCAAACCCCCGAGGATTTCCCCAACTATTATCTTTTCTGACGAAGACTTCGTGGGGGTGGATCCTAATCAAGATGACCCTATGGTAATCACAGTGCAGTTGGCTAATTTCTCGATCAAAAGAACTCTTGTCGACCAGGGGAGCTCGGCGGATATCTTATATTATTCAACATTTCAGAAGCTCGGGATCCCAGAGAAATCTATTCAGCCATACGACAGTAAGCTCGTTGGCTTTGCAGGGGAACAAGTGGATACACGAGGATACATTGACCTCCTGACTACTTTTGCGGATGGCAAAGCATCCAAGACTATCATGGTCAGGTATGTGTTGGTTAATGCAAGAACATCATACAATATCCCGATCGGAAGACCATCTTTGAACGAGTTAGGAGCTATGGTCTCTACTCCCCACCTCACAATGAAATTCCCTTCCAACTCGGGAGACATAGTTGCTGTCCAGGCTGATCGAAAAATGGCCAGACAAGTCTATGCAGATAGTTTCATGAGTAAGCAAACTCAAACCTACACCAAAGAGAAAACGCTAGACAGGGGAAAGGACAAGTTTGTGAATTCTGTTAACTCTGTTGAACTGGACCCGAGAACGGACATGCAGGAACAACGACCACAACCCATTGAGGAGTTAGAAAAGTTCCAGCTCGGTTCACAGCCCGATCAGTGCACCAACCTCGGCGGTCAACTTGAGCCGAACTTAAAAAAGAAAATAAAAGAAGTGCTTCACAGCAACGCTGACTTATTCGCCTGGACCACGTCAGACATGCCGGGGATTGATCCCGACTTCTTGTGCCACAAACTAGCAATTTGTCCCGAGGCGAAACCAGTAGCCCAAAGGAAAATGAGACTTGGTGAGGAGAGGAGAAAGGTTGTGGAAGAGGAAACAACGAAGTTGGTCAAGGCCAACTTTATTCGAGAAGTGGAATACACTACCTGGCTGGCCAACGTTGTTCTGGTCAAAAAAGCAAATGGCAAGTGGCGCAAGTGTACCGATTACACAGATTTGAATAAAGCTTGCCCAAAGGATTCATATCCCTTGCCGAGTATTGATAGACTGGTGGATGGAGCCTCCAGATACAGAATTTTGAGTTTCCTGGATGCCTACTCGGGGTATAATCAGATCCGAATGTATCCCCCAGATGAGGAGAAAACAACTTTCATAACTGAAGGCTCGAATTACTGTTACCGGGTAATGCCATTTGGACTGAAAAATGATGGAGCTACATACCAAAGGCTCATGGACAGGGTGTTCGAAAAACAAATCGGAAGGACTATGGAGGTTTATGTGGATGACATGGTCGTAAAATCCGATGACCCCAACAGCTACCCAAAAGATCTGGAGGAAATTTTTCAGCAGCTGAGAAAGTATAATATGAGGTTGAATCCGGAGAAGTGTGTTTTCGGTGTCCAGGGTGGAAAATTCTTCGGCTTCATGTTGACACACCGGGGAATTGAGGCGAATCCTGATAAATGACGGGCTGTGATTGAGATGCGAAGCCCACAAAATATTAAAGAAGTGCAAAGACTTGCAGGACGGCTGTCATCATTATCTCGGTTCCTACCCAGATCTGCAGAGAAGGCTCGACCCTTCTTTAGATTACCGAAGAGACCTCAAACCTTCACATGGACCGAGGAATGCGAGAGGGCCTTCGTTGATTTCAAGGCCTTTTTGCCTTCACCACCGATATTAACTCGACCCATCTCTGGGAAAGAGTTGTACTTATACCTGTCAGCCACCGAGCATGCCATCAGTGCGGTCATTATACAGGAAGTAGAGAAAGTTCAAATGCCGGTCTACTTCATTAGCAGGGTTCTTCATGATGCCGAAACCCGGTACCAAGTCATAGAAAAGCTGGTTTTGGCCCTGGTAACTGCAGCTCGACGATTGCGTCCGTATTTCCAAAGTCACCAGGTGATTGTCAAAACCGATCACCCGATTAAGCAGATTCTCAAAAAGCCCGAGCTGGCAGGATGTATGATTGCTTGGTCGGTAGAGTTATCCGAGTTCGGCCTGAAATACGAGTTGAGAGGCCCTCTGAAAGCCCAATGTCTCTCCGACTTCGTAGCCGAGCTTAATCCGCAGCCGATAACCGAGGATATCTGGTGGAATTTGTATGTGGATGGATCCTCGAATGTCAGGGGCAGTGGAGCTGGGGTGATTCTGGAAGGTCCGAGAGATCTGGTCCTGGAGTAGTCACTAAAGTTGGAGTTCAAAACCTCAAACAACCAAGCCGAGTATGAAGCCTTGATAGCAGGGTTAATGCTGGCAAAGGAAATGGGGGCAAAGGCTGTTAGATGCCGGAGTGATTCACAGCTAGTCACAGGGCAAATATCTGGAGGGTATCAAACGAAAGAGCCTCAGCTTACCAGGTATTTATGTAAAGTCAATCAATTAATTTATAGCTTTGAGAAATTCGCTATTGAGCACATTCCCTGAGAAGAAAATACTCGGGCTGATCTATTGTCCAAATTAGCCAGTACAAAGAAGCCGGGTCATCATAGAACAGTTATTCAAGAAACCCTGAATGAACCAAGTATCACGTTTGGAGAGGTGATGTCCAATGAACCGGTTGACCGAGAATGGATGATACCCATATGGGAGTATTTATCCTCAGAAACTCTGCCCCTAGATCAAGCTGAGGCCAGGAAGATCAGGCTCAGAGTGAGTCACTTTGCTATCATTTCCGGAGAATTGTATAAACGGGGATTCTCGGTACCTTTGTTAAAATGTCTAACCAAGGCACAGTCAAGGTATGTTATGGAAGAGGTTCACAGAGGAATATGTGGTTTTCACTGCGGAGGCAGATCAATGGCCTCAAAGGTAGTCCGAGCAGGGTACTATTGGCCTACCATCCGAGCAGATTGCATTGAGTGGACGAAGCAATGTGATGAGTGCCAAAGATTTTCCAATGTAAGTCGTACCCCTCCCGAAGGACTTCACACATTAAACTCGCCTTGGCCTTTTGCTATGTGGGGAATGGATATACTGGGGCCATTCCCTGTGGCCAAAGGTCAAGTCAAATTCCTCCTGGTAGCAGTGGACTACTTTACAAAATGGATTGAATCAGAACCTTTGGCGAAAATTACCGCCGAGAAGGTACAAAAGTTTGTGTGGAAAAACCTCATCTGTAGGTACGGAATTCCCTTTGCAATCGTCACAGACAACGGAAGACAGTTTATAGATAAGACATTGCAAAAATTCTACGCCAACCTCGGGGTTAAACACCATGTCACGTCGGTTGAACACCCTCGGACCAATGGGCAAGCCGAGGCAGCCAACAAGGTCATTCTCGGAGAATTGAAGAAGAGAGTGGGAAAATCCAAAGGAGCGTGGGCAGAAGAATTACCCAGTATCCTCTGGGCCTACCACTGCACACCTCAATCCACCACTCAAGAAACACATTTCAGGCTGACATATGGGACAGACGCCATGATCCTAGTGGAGGTTGGTGAGCCGTCTTTCCGACGTATGCAACATGAGCAGAATGATAATGAAAGCAACTTAAGGGTCGAACTTGACTTGGTAGAGGAAATCAGGGAGGAGGCTAAAATCAGGGAGGAAGCTTGCAAACAGAGAGCAACTAGGAGGTATAATTCAAAATTGAAACCGAGGAGTTTCCTGTTTGGAGACTTGGTGCTGAGAATAAAAGGAGAAGCAAGGAAGGATCACACGGAAGGCAAGTTGGCAGCAAACTGGGGAGGGCCATTCTGGGTGGTAGAAAACTTGGGAAACGGAGCATATAGGTTAGAAGAGTTGTCCGGGAAGCCTATCCCGAGGACTTGGAATGCTTCGCATTTAAAATTTTATTATAGTTGATGTATATAGTCAGGTGATGTACTCTTTTTCCTACCTCGGTATTTTGTCCCAAAAAGGGTTTTGACCGAGAAGGTTTTAACGAGGCACACCGTAGACTTCCTTTTTATCCAATAAAAGAATTTATTATGAACATTGTTTTGTTAATTTGCCGATGTATGTGTTTCGCGAACATTAAATTGTTTAAGGTCAAGTTTGAGCCTAAAGGCCGAATACGAGCCATTAAATTGTTTAAGGCCAAGTTTGAGCCTAAAGGCCGAGTACGAGCCACTAAATTGTCTAAGGCCAAGTTTGAGGCTAAAGGCCGAGTTCGAGCCGTTTAAATTATTTAAGGCCAAGTTTGAGCCTGAAGGCCGAGTACGAGCCACTAAATTGTTTAAGGCCAAGTTTGAGCCTAAAGGCCGAGTACGAGCCGTTTAAATTATTTAAGGCCAAGTTTGAGCCTAAAGGCCGAGTACGAGCCATTAAATTGTTTAAGGCCAAGTTTGAGCCTAAAGGCCGAGTACAAGCCACTGAATCGTTTAAGGCCAAGTTTGAGCCTAAAGACCGAATACGAGCCAATTAAATTGTTTAAGGCCAAGTTTGAGCCTGAAGGCCGAGTACTAGTATTTGAAATTACTTAAGTGAAATAAAATACGAGCAGTAAGGAGAATAAAATTGTAATCTAAAGGCCGAATCCGAGCCGTGAAAATTTATTGATAATACCGAGTACAATGTCGAAAGTAAAAACAAGGTACTAGTCGAGTACTAGAAAGTACTACGACTTACATAAAGAGCTGAAATTGAAAATAAGGCCCGCCCGGGTTGCCAATCGTCTCCCCGATTAGGGTAGGGGCAAGATCAGGTGGCCAGTAGTCCCCCCAATCGGACACCACAGCTTTCCCTCATGGGGGAAAGTAATCACTTCCCCCTGCGAAAGCTGGACGATGAGGTGCTCGGCCCGCTCCGGGAGTAGACGGCCTCTACCCCTTTCTCCACTCCCGAAGACTGCCATTCTCCCAATTAACATCCTTCTTGGAGGATTGAATTGTAAAAGGAATTCTGGATCCCATCTCCCACTTACATCCTTTTTGGCAGCTATGAAACTCAAAAAATGATGTTAACTGGGAGAGGGGAGCGTAAACCCCTAACACTATCATAGAACTACTCGGGTTGAAGGAAGACGAATTTGGCTGGTGGGAAAGAATGAAGAATGAGTAAGTGGAGCGGTGAAACAACCCTATTTATAAGGGGTGAGAGGCGTTGGAAAGGAAGAAATATGCGCTGGGAAGGGGTTTGTTGGAAAAACAGATCTCGAAACTCAGCGAAAAGCATTAATTACATGAACCCACTGCGGTTTCCAAAGCATATGATGCGTGACTGCATGCGTAAAGCGTGAATCATGTGTTTCACGTGTGACAACTACCGTCCATTTTTGATAGGGACGGTAGAATACCTCGGTCTTAACCGAAGATTTTTTTAAACAGGCCGAATACAACGTCGGAAGGTAAAAAAAATACTTCAAGTGTATCTCGGCCAAATAAGAGCTACGAAAGGTCACCAAAATGGTGCAACAATTTTCATTAAGTCAAAATTAAAGTTACAAGGGCAAAAGCCCATTACAAAGGATAAAGACTGCAAAAAACTAATACAACTACTTGTCCCTAGGACCTCTTTCTACTCGATGTGATCCCCGGGAGAGTCTTCCTCCCCTTCCACCTCCTCTTCCTCTTCAAGAATTATGGGAATAAGTTCCCCATTCACCACCTCCTTATTCACATCGACTCTCGAAAGATCAACCCCCGGGGCAAGAACCTCAACTTGAGCAATGGCCTTGTCAAAACCTTTCCGATGCTCGATAATAATGCAGTTGGTGGCCTCTTTTACATCCTCCTGGAGCTCCATCCTGGCTTTGGTCTCGGCCTCCAAGGCAGCTTTAAGTTGCTCAATTTCAGCTTGAGCCTTCTTGAGCTCCTCTTCAGCACGAGCTCTACCCTCTTCAACCCGAGCTTTACTCTCCTCAGCAAATGTTGCTTTGGTGTTGAGCTCGGAGTTCTGGCCATTCAACTCGGTAATGGTGGCATTCAGGAGGTTATTAGCCTTGGCCAGCTCGTCACGCTCCGTGGAGGTCCGGGTAAAATCCCCCTTCAGCTTCTCAATAGAAGCCAGTTCGGCTCCCAGTTGCCGAGACTTCCTTTCAGCCTCCACTAAATCTCGGCTGCAAAAGCGGGCCAAGGCGGCAGCTCGGATGCAGTAGGTGGAGAGAGCCTCCATGCTAGATTGAGCCCCTTGTTGCCTCATTAACCGGAGATCTGCGGGCTTTAGGAAGTTCGAGTCGAAAGAAGGAAAGGGGTTGAAGTCTTCGCCCCAAAGGGACGAGGTCCCTGCTTTTAGGGAAGTGTTGTACCACTTCACCTGGGTAGAAGGAGGGTTTTGTTCTTCTCGCCCGCTGATTCCGGTCTCCTAAGTAGTAGGGTGTGGGGGACTTGGACGGGGTGGTGGAGAATCTTCGGTGTCAACTACAACCTCTACCCTCTTTCTTTTTTGAGGGCCGGATGATGAAGTTCCCTTCGCAGAGGTCTTGGTGGGAGGAGGTCTTTTCTTCTTTTTTTCAGCTGAGGAGGGACCCTGACCCTCTTTTGCAGCAACCTTTACAAGCTTGGAGAAGTCGAATTTCCCCATAATGACTACCAAAAAAGAAAGAGTCGTTAGTACAGCAACACATATAGAAAAGATTCAAAAACTAAAAAGCCGAGCACTTACTTTTCAGGTCAGTTCTCGGAGTAGATGAGAAGGGGAGTTTCAGAAGGCGTCCACAATGGAGGGGCCGAGGAAGTTTTTCTAGTATGTCTATATCCCGCCTATCCTCGGCCGGAAGGGATTGGTACTCAAAGCCAACGAATTTTGTGGGGGAGGATTGCCAATATAAAGGAAACTTGGCGCAGTTATCATCGTCAAAAAAGTGGGAGGAGTGAGAGCCCGAGGGGCGAACTCGGAAGAAGCCGACTTTGAAATCTTTATACGACGATGTGTATAGACTAAGCAGTCCTCTCCGGTTCAGCCCATTAAGAGAAATCCATCCCATTTTCTCACCAAACCTTGTTTGGTAAAAATACAAAAATTTTGGAGTGGTGGGCTCCATCCCGAGGTATTTACATAGGATTTGAAAGGCTTTCATAAAAGCCCAACTGTTGGGATGGAGCTGAGTAGGTGCGACGTTCATGGTTCTCAGAACGTCACACTCAAACTCGGTAAAAGGAAGAGACACATGCAACTTATCAAATAGAGTTTTGTACATGTATGTAAAAGGGGGCTCGGAAGGACGAGCCTTGAGAAAGACGCACTCGGTACCCGAGCATGGAGAACAAATAAACTCGGACTCGTCTCCAGATGTCGAGACATTAATGTGGGACTGAAGTTGATCAATTGATTCTGGAGTCTGGAAGTCATAGAAAAAGGTCCCAACCTCGCCTTTAACCCGGGTATACCTAGGAAGGGTAATATCGGGAATAGGGTCTTTTGGAACCCTTAGGCGTTGTTTGCGAGCGGCGGGTTTGGACACTGGGGGAGAAGGAGAGCCAGACCTAGGAGAATCGGACTCAGAAGAATCAGAATCAGTTGAAGACGACCGGGAGGAGGACGGTTCCGCCTCTCCGACGTTCGGTTCCTGTGAAGGAACAAAAGAAGCGGAAAGAGAACCCCCAATGGGGGAAACCTCGCGCTCAATTAGAGGCGAGGTATTGGACTCATAAGACATGGACGAACTCATTTGATAAGCAGAAATTAAATTTAAAAGCACGAAGAAGAGAAGGAGACAGGGCGTACCTGAAGAATGACAGACAGAAGAGTGATGGCAGAAACTTGGAAGACGAAGGTGAAGGGCGAAGGGGGATAGGCAAGGTAGAAGGGAGTTGGAGTCGGAGGGGATATTTGTAGCTGCGGTTGATGACACGATCAACGGCCCATGTTCCATCAAGCCCAAAAGGCGCGACTTTTGATTTTCCCCTCATTAAATGGGCGCGGAACTCTAGGGTTTCTTACCTAAAGTGTGCCGCAGAAGTATTAGGGGGAATGATTGCCTTCTCTGACAAAGACGAAAGATTTGATTGAAATGACAGCTGGGAATGCGGAAGTCTGTGTGGCCGAAGAGTAAGCTCGGTTTCATTCTTATCAGCTCTTTCGCTTATTTAAGCTCGGAGCTCGGGGGGCTTGTGTACTGGCCGAAGATATAAGGCCGAGGATTGTCAACACGACCGAGCTCACTCTCGTAAGTGGGCCGTGACCCGAACTCCCATAGAGCCGAAGACCTGTTGATACACTTGATACCCGAGGATAACTACTCGGTCCTATTCCACACCAGACCACGAGCGAAGATATCTCGGCCCCGAGCCCCGAGCTATCCATCCACAACTGACCGGGCCGAATATCTCGCTGGTCCAAATATCTCTCTGTATAACTCGGAGCCTTATCCATATCAATTGTCTAACTGCAAGGACGATCCGATCCTAACAAATAGGATCTCAGTAACCGTCTACTCAAACGGTTGCACTGAAAATATCTATAAATAGGGGTCCAACCCCCTCACTAAGAACTACGTTTGCTTTGATTCCCATTTGGATACGTAGGAGCATAATTCACATTCTGTCAAGCTAACTCCAAAACAAACCCACTAGACTTTCTTGGTAAGATCTCTGCCTGGAGATATTTGGACGGAACAGACTACTTTACCATCTATTTTAATCGAAAGAAGGTCTTAATCTCGTAGTTTTGTATGTGGAGATATTCCCTCTGACTCCGGAAAATAAAATCAGCTTATCCTTTGTGTAAGAGGACAGAGAACTAATGGTCAGCACTCAGCACGAAACAAAAGAAAGAGTTTATGGACCCAATATAAATTGACTGGATGGCCGATCGGGGAGTGTTTCCCTCGATTAAGTGAGATGCTTTTTAGCATGTATTCTCATATCAAATATCAAATTCAATTTTGTTGATGAAATTATTTGGCCTTAGAAATAATAATAAATAAATAAATAATTCTATTTTTGTTACAGAAAAAATAGTATAATAAAAAAATAATGAAATGGACATTTTCCTTAGAACATGCATCTTCGTCCATCACGCATAATATGGGAAATGTTTCCATATGCACAAACTTAATTAGTTAAGCATGCTCTAAAATGTGAACCACTTACTTCCACCTTCAGGAAGCAAATTTTTTTTATTATATTCGATTCTAAAGGAATCTATTTACAAAAATGTGATTGATCCAAATGGTAAGGATTTAAACACTTTAAGTGAATGATGAAGGATTCGAGTCTTAACTTTCGTGTATGGAGAAAACGAGGAGAAAACTCATTTTGTGTACCAACAAGTTTCTCGAAAGAGATTAACGAATACTGATGATAATAAATACTTGATATCTATATCATGGTTAAAAAAATAAACCAATTTATATTCATCATCTCACCAACCAAAAAAGTAAACCAAAGCCAAGCAGAATTTCAAAAGCAATCAAAATGGCCACAAAAAAAAAAACACTAATAATTTCGCCCCCAGCAAAAAGTGAAGGAAAACCCATTCCCAATTCAACTAGATTCCTCCACATGTGAATAAAGCTACCCCAAAATCATTAACTCCCATATCTCACTAAGTAACCAAGCAAAGTATCATTTCACTGCCTCATCACTCCCTCCTCTACCTCTACTCACTCACTATCATCTCAATCCCTCCCACAATAATGTTCTCTCCCCTCTATCTCATAATTCTATTAGCTTATCTCATCTCTTTGAGTTGCACTCACGCCAACACATGCAGATCATACTGTGGGAACATAACCATAGACTACCCATTTGCAACCCAATACGGGTGCGGCCACCCTGGCTTCCGTGACCTCCTCTTCTGCATCAACGACGTTCTCATGTTCCACATAAGTTCAGGATCCTACAGGGTCCTAGAAATAGACTACGCTTACCAGTCTCTCACCCTTCACGAGCCTCACATGTCAACATGTGACACGCTCGTCCTCGGTGGCCGAGGCAACGGCTTCGCGGTGGAGCCGTGGCGGTCACCATACATGAACCCGACAGCGGACAACGTGTTCATGCTCATAGGTTGCTCGTCTCGGTCACCATTGTTCCAAGGTTTCCCCGGGAAGCACCTGCCTTGTAGAAACGTTTCCGGCATGGGCTGTGAGGAGTACTACGGGTGCCCGGCCTGGGATATGATGGGCCATAAACGGGCCGGGTCGTCGTTTTTTGGGTCGGGCCCACCTGAATGTTGTGCTGTGGCGTATGAGGCTATAAAGGGTATTAATCTCACGAAGCTTGAGTGTGAAGGGTATAGTAGTGCTTATAATGTGGCTCCGTTGAGGGTGGATGGGCCTGGTGGGTGGTCCTATGGGATACGTGTGAGGTATTCGGTTCAAGGGAATGATGAGTTCTGTGGGGCGTGTGAGGCAACTGGGGGAACTTGTGGGTATGGTTCGGATCGAATTAGACAGGTGTGTATGTGTGGGAACTTGAATTCAACGTCCAATTGTGATTCAGGTTAGTAAGCTAATCACGCTTTTGGTTTGCTTAATATACCAGTTCTCTGGTGTCACAAAAAAGAAAATGAAAGGATTTTATTGGCTTTGATATCTGGCTATCAATGTTAATATGGATGTGTACAATTTTTACAGTTAGCTTATCATCGGGAACAAGGCCTGTGATGGTGAAAATGTTTGCAGGTACGCACTTGGCTATTTCATTATTTGGTTGGTTGCTGACTATTATATTTCCCGATTGATTTTGTCTCCACATTTTACACTACCCATTTTATCCCATGTGTGCATCGAATTGTCATACAGGTTGGTCAAAATTTTAAACTTTCTATAGTCAATATATTGTAGTATAATATATATACTTTTTGTATTTATAAATTTAACTCATATTAAAATAATGTTTTTTTATTAAAAAAAATGATTATATTGCAAATTATTATTGACAACGAATATTATTTAATTCATATTAAAATATTATTTTACAATATAATCAATTTTTTTAATCCAAAAACATTATTTTAATATGAGTTAAATTTATAAATACAAAAAGTACCTATACTATACTACAATATAATACTGTATTCATATAGTTTGACTACAATATAATACAACTAGTTTAAAATTTTGATCAAACTCACGTGGCAATTTGATTGATCCAAAATTTACCACATATGAGTGGTGTAGTGGGTGGTGCAAAATATGGATGGTACACCTTAGCCCAACCCTATATTTCCCCCTTTTTTATCCCTTGTCTACAATTTTTATGCATGCATCTCTACAAGAATTTATAGTGTACTAGGATTCTCTGCACTGCAAGATCTGCACTAGGAGTTGTATTACAGTTTTTAGGAGTTGTAGTTTCAAGAAGTGTTAAATTTATTGTGTCACATGCATGATGCTCGGAATATCTATAAAGACAATACTAAGGAATGTCAGGAATCAAGAAAGAAAAATTAGTAATGAGAAATAATAGATTTAACATTTTAAAAAATGTTATACTTATAGTTTCCCGATACAAACTTAATTTTTCTGTTATCAGTTTCTTAACCATATCCTTAGGACACTCGTTAACCACACCTTATCTATAAATACACATACTTTAGCAAGCCAATTAAAGGCAATAGTAGCTCCAGTTGAGGCAAAATGAGAAAGAGCCAAAAATAGAGTAAAGTCAAGCCAAACAATCAATTTAAATGACTTTCTATGGGAGTTTGAGTGTTGTCCTTCTCTTCATGTGCTCTTTATCTCCTTCATGTATTTCAGAAGCTTGTGACTCTCCTCACCTTGACACCTTGCCCGTGAACCAAATAAACTTTGCATCAGAATAATTGGATCTTTATTTTCCTTTCCTTTTCCATTTTAGAAAATCATTTGACAATTGGGGTGTAATAATTTCGCTAAAATTGTAACTTTTTTGGCAGGATTGTTGACGTACATGCTAGTATGGATGACAACCAACCAGATTTGAAAAATATGCTATAGCATGTGAGATCATCATCAATTCATTATAAACCAGGTCATGCATTCAATATTGTAAATGCCACATTTTGCTGAAGAAGGTCCACATATAATTAGAGAAAGTGCGTGTGTAAGAGTTTTGGTTTGTAACTTTGTATTCCCTAATTCCGTGTGAAAGACCTTGAAAAGCATTGCTTATTCAAAAGCACACATATATGATAGTTATGAGTTATCTAGCTAGCCATATTATTTATTCACATTAGTTGTCCTCGTCCTCGTTTATCTTCATTTTCAAGCAGTGAACTAAATGAAATTTGCAGACTATAGTTGCAGCACTAGACAAGGGCACTTTCTAGCCTTAATATATAAATTGTCGAAGTTATATAAATAATTTTACATTTAGACATTAAATTACATGGACGTTAAAATTTATTATTGCACGTATCTTCCCTGTTAAATCCATTAAATAAGTTTATGAAACTCATACCTGACTCGCAAAATGATTCAGGCATATTTCATGGCCACGTCGTCTTTTGCTTGATGCAATAGACGAACAGGGGAAGCAAATGAAAACTAGCAATTCGTGAATGGAAGGTAGCAGATAGAAGATCAGATTTAATTACATTCGAGATATTCTTCCACGGTATGAGAGTCTTGATGGTAGGGAACAAATTAAAAGGAATATTTTTAGAGAATTTCTACGGTGTCTTGAAAGATTTCAAGAGTGCTCCGAGGAACTCCACTGTTCCAATAATCAATCTGATTTAAAGAGTGTATTTGAGTATGCAAAACCAACAAAAGATCTGCTGTAGCACTCAGTCGCAATTTGGCTGTATCAATTTAGTACTGCATAATCGAAACAAATTTAAAAACCGCAAGTTATCATATGCTTACTGGGATCGAATGAGGACTTATCTGGAGGGACGTGGAGTACTGGACCAGGTCCTGCATGTAATGCAGATGAGGATGTCACAAATCAACAGTCAAACTCAAATCAATGCCAATTCAAATGCCTATATTCCTAATAAACAATTTCCAGAATGGAAAACAAAGCTAGAGATGAAATCATGAGATCTTACACAAGAGGACTCAGTTATCGGTGAGAATTGATTCTCTCACATGCTTTATCATTGGGTGAAATCTCCATCATCCATAAAAAGAAAGAGAAAGGGTCTTTGCAATTGAGCAATAAAATGAGAAGATGAGATTTAAGGGTAGAATTTTCCCACATTATTAATTTCCTTAAGTAATTTTTCCACCATTCACATTCTCGTTAGTGTTGGTGTTGGTGCTGGGGAAAACAATTCAACTTTCCAAATATCAATTTAAGTGAGTGATTATGCATAGTAAATTGTTATGTCAGTTGAATTCATTGTTTGACCCTTGGAAGTTTACATTGAAAGGAGTAATAACTTTGAATGGCTTTGAAAATGTAAAAAATAATCAATAATCAATATCCACTATCTATTTTTTAAAGAAGTCACTTTCCCATTTTTCGTTGTTTCATCTTGAGTAGTCTATCTTTTCAGGTATTTCACCCATTGTTCGTTACTAGATGTTGAGGTGAGCAATATAAATCTTTAGTGAATATTTAATCCGTTGTTTTGCTAGGCTTTGATTTCAATTTTTAATTTTTTGGTTACTAGATCTTGAGTTCACATTATCATAGTGAATTCACATGATCATCTCTTTTTCTACTTGGCCGAATCCATCTAAGGGAGAAAAGGGGTAAGATCTTGATGAGCATGATCATTTCTTTTGATTTCTCTTCATGCATACCCTTAATCTTTTCAATCTAGCCACTATCGTCCACAAAAGCATCATTTTGGAGCTTAAAAGAACAACCTTGGAGCCCCTCAAGCTACCGGAACTCATGGTTTAAGCAAGGAATCAAGGTAGGGGGAGATTCTCCTTAATAAATCTAGGAGCCCTAATGTGTGATATTGCACAGTATGCATGTTTGTGTTGATTTTTTATTTTGTTTCCTCTGTTCTGGGTTGGATCTTTAGTTGCATGTATGTGTCTGAGGGTTTAGAGTCCTTGCATGTTAATTTCGTGACATGTGGAAGATGTTTGGTTGAATGTGATAAGTTGCTTTGTGAGCATGTGTTGAAGATGATTCTGACGTTCGTGTGTTCTTTCAAACATAACATTTTGTACAAATTTTATTTTACAAATCTGGGAACATATCTCGAAACTAGAGTCTCGTGGGCTTCAATGTAGAGACCTCATTTGCACGATTTGGCTGAGTTTTGACCGATTAAATAAAATTTTCAAATTTGAGGTTTGTTTTTGTTGAAAATGTGTTTTCAGTTTGAACTTAGACTTTCGAATTTCAAATTTTTTGAATCTTTTTCCTAAAAATTATATTTTGAAACCAGAAATATTAGTCTTTAATTCTATGTATCATTTACCCTATTTGAACTTCGTATGATCCTTAAAATATGTGAGTAATTATGAACGATTTCTTTGGATGCATGTCCTGAAAATTTATTTTTACAACAAGACCTTTTTGAGCTCTTCTAACTATAACTTTTTGTACAAAACTCATTTGTGGAAACTGACCATAGATTTGAAAATTAGATATTTGGGGCTTAGATTTAGACATTTTATTTGCATTACTTGGTTCAGGTTTGCTAAGTCAAATAATTTTTCGAAGTTATGGTTTATTAACTGAGAAGAATATGTTTTAGAATGACCTTTGAAGGGTCTATTAGAATCAAACGAAAATGATTTTTCTGTATTGATGAAGAAGGAGGATTTACAATGTTTTTATATGTGTGTGGCTAGATATATATGTCAGCTGTAAAGGTACACAACAAACTCTAACAAACTATAACAATAATAATTCCTTTTATATCCTAACATCCCCCCCTCAAGCTGGAGAGTGAAGATTTAGGACTCCCAGCTTGGAAACAAAACTGCAGAACAGAGCAGGTTCGAGAGCTTTGGTGAAGCAATCGGCCAGTTGGCTAGCAGAAGGAACCGGAAATAAATGAAACAGGTGAGCTTGAAGTTTCTCACGCACAACATGACAATCAATGTCAATGTGTTTGGTTCGCTCGTGGAAACTGGGATTAGATGCAATGTGCATAGCGGATTGGCTATCACAGTATAGGATTGCTGGAGTAGTGAAGGGAACATTGAAGTCTTCTAGAAGGTAAGTCAACCATTGGATTTCACAAGTAGTGGAAGCAAGTGCCCGATGCTCTGCTTCGGAGGAGGAACAAGACACGGTTGTCTGCTTTTTAGAGCGTCAAGAAATGAGGGATGCACCAAGAAAGATGCAGAAGCCCGTTACAGATTTGCGAGTCAAGGAGCAAGGAGCCCAATCCAAATCACTAAAGGCTTTCAGCTGTAGTGGTGAATCAGACGCAAAGAACAGACCCTGTGCTGGAGCCTTTTTGATGTACCTAAGGATGCGCATTGCTGCCTCAAAATGATGTATTGTGGGTTGTTGCATGAACTGGCTAAGTTGTTGGACTGCAAACGCGATGTCTGGTCTAGTAGTGGTCAAGTATAGGAGCTTGCCAATTAAACGCCTGTATGCAGTGGGATCATGAGGTGCTGCCTCGAAGTCATAAAGCAGCCTAGAGTCTCTAATCATTGGTGTACTTGCTGGTTTGGAGGCTAACATACCAGTGTCAGAGAGGATATCAAGGGCATACTTGCGTTGACACAAATGAATGCCAAGTTTAGAACGAGAGACTTCAAGCCCCAAGAAGTATTTGAGCTCACCCAAGTCTTTGATCCGAAAGGATTTGTTAAGAAAGTGTTTCACAGAGTTAATTTCATCCAAGGAATTACCGGTGAGGATCACATCATCGACATAAATCAACAAAGCAGTGAAGCTAGTGCCCTGTTTCTTGATGAAGAGAGAGTGATCATGGTGAGAATGAGTGAAGCCAATGGAAAGCAAAGCAGAGGGTAACTTGGCAAACCACTGGCGGCTGGCTTGGCGAAGGCCATAAAGAGACTTGATTAATCTGAAAACTTGGTTTGGCTTGGAAGGCTCAAGGCCAAGTGGAAGCTCCATGTAAACCTCTTCATTGAGATCACCGTGAAGAAAAGCATTGTCAACGTCCAACTGTTGCAAATACCATTTTTGAGTGGCAGCAATGGCAAGTAATAATCGGACAGTGGTGACCTTGGCAACAGGTGAGAATGTGTCAAAGAAATCCATACCTTCTTGTTGTGTGTAGCCTTTGGCTACCAGTCTTGCCTTGTAGCGTTCAATAGAGCCATCAGCTTTGTACTTGATGCGATAGACCCACCTACAACCAATTGGAACCTTGCCTTGAGGCAAATCAGTTAGCAACCATGTATTGTTAGCTTCAAGAGCTTTCAATTCAGCCTTCATAGCATTAACCCAATCAGAAGATTTAATAGCTTTAACATAAGAAGTAGGTTCAGTATGAGCAGAGATGGATAAGCTATATTTGCGATGAGATGGAGAAAAAGAATTGTAGGAAAGAACCGAAGATAAAGGGTAAAGAATGTTACCAGAATTTGAAGAATGATTGATGCAAGCTGATTGGAGTTGCTGACAGTGGAAGTCTTGGAGATAGGCAGGAGCTGTTATGGTTCATGTAGATCTCCTAAGGGTGGCTGCAGGGCAGAACTTTGGGAACTAGTTGGAGTGGTAGAAGGAGATGGTGTAGGAGAGGTTTGGGAAGGTTGCGGAGGGTTAATTGGTGTAGGAGGCAAAGGAAGAGTTTCAAGGAGAAAATTTAAGGAGTCATCAGTATTCGGGTTTAAGGTGGATGGTTGTGGATCAGAATTTTGTATGGCTTATAAGGGAATATGTGTTCATGAAAAATAACATTGCAGGATAAAAACAATTCTCTAGTGTGGAGATCATACAGCATATACCCTTTAGTGCCGAATTTAAAACCAAGGAAGATACATTTCCTTGATCTTGGGTCAAGTTTAATTCTTTGTTGTTCCAAAGTGGATGCAAAACACAAGCAACCAAAGACTTTTAAATCAATGAGAGTAGGGGGTTTGTGATGTAGTAATTCAAAAGGGGATATGTTATTCAAGGATGGGGATGGCAGTCTATTAATGAGATGAATGGCATGAATCACAGCATATGACCAAAAGCATTTTGGCAAGTTAGCATGAAACAAGAGGCTTCTGGCTACATTGAGAATATGGCGATGTTTTCTCTCCACCACAGAGTTTTGCTGTGGAGTTTCAATGCAAGAAGTTTGATGAACAATTCCATGTTTAGCATAGAATTCAGGGTAAAGAAACTCTACACCATTGTCAGATCGAATGGCCTTAATATTGGCAGAAAATTGAGTTTTTACAAAAGTGACAAAATCATCCATGAGTTTTCTGGTTTCTGCTTTGCTTTTCATTAAAAACAGCCAAGTATGGCGTGTATGATCATCCACAACAGTGAGAAAATACCTGTGACCATGTATGGAGGGGACAGCAAGTGGTCCCCAAATGTCCATGTGAATCAAATCAAAGGAATGCATGGTGACAGTATTACTAGATGGGAAGGGAAGTCTGGTTTGTTTTGCCAAGTGACAATAGTCACAAACTTAATTCTCATTATATTTCACGAAAGGAAAAGTGTTACATATTTGAGTGAGCACTCTATTTGAAGGATGACCTAGCCTATAGTGCCAAAGATCGAACAAGGAATTCTGAAACTTTGTATGCAAACTATGAACAGAAAAATTGCAAGAAATGTTGTTTAATGCAGGTTCCTTGAGGTGGTATAGTCCACTGTGCAATTCAGCAAGCCCAATCATCCTCAAATTGCTGGCATCCTGAATTTGACACACATAATTGGTGAAAGTCAGTTTGCAGTGCAGAGAATGAATGAGTTGCTGCACAGAAATTATATCGACATTGAATTCAGGTATGTACAAAACATTAAAGAGCTGAAAAACATTAGAAAATAATATAGAACCAGAGTGCTTTGCAACGACAACAGCACCATTATGAAGTGTGACATGTATGGGTTTAATGGAATGAAAGCTAGAAAAAATGGATATAGAATTTGTGACATGATCAGCTGCACCTGTATCAAGAATCCACATGTGAAGATTAGAATTGGTATTACCTGAATTAGGTGCTGAAGGTTGTTGGTAAGATGAGGACTCACTAACAAAGGATTTACCAGTTTGATTGACGCTATGTAAAGGGGATGAAGCTTTGGATTGTTGCAACAAGCTAAGGAGTTGCTGTATTTGCTCAGAACTGAATTGTGGAGTTATGGTTGTTTCATGATTTGGTGGGGCTAGGTTCTGCTTGGTTGAATGTGTGCTAGTCTCATCAGATGAAGCATTATTGACTTGATGATTCTTCTTATAACCAGGGGTGTAGCCAGGAGGGAAACCATGCTTGAAGTAGCACTGCTCAATGGTATGGTCAAAGCGGTTACAGAAGGTGCATTGCTTGGTAGAGCCTCTACCTTGATTCGATCTTCCTCTGCCCCTGCTCGCATTGCCTCTGTTCCCAGTACCTCTATTATCTTGTTTAGAATTGTTAACAGCATTATACATGATCTTTTGATCTCCCAAAAATGGACCAGCTAAATGTTCTTCTTGTTGAAGAACCATTGAGAAGGCTTTGGTGATAGATGGCAAAGGATCCATCATCATAATTTGGGTCTTAACATGGCTATATAATTCACTAAGACCTTTCAAAACACACACCACATATTCATCATTTCTCTGTTGCTGAATCAACCTGATTATTGTGCAACAATTTGCCTTTAAAGGGCAGGAACAATTTGGAAGGGGACGCTGCACCTCCAAGTTTTGCCAAGTGGTCTTCAAATCAGTAAAAAAATCAGACACAGATTTATCACCTTGTTTTAGGGAATGTACCTCCTCAAGTAAGGTAGATAATCGATAAGCGTTCCCTTTGGTGAATCGTTCACGAAGTTCATCCCAGAGCACTTTGGCATTGTCAATGTCAACCACGGTTTGAGCTATTTGAGGAGTTAGGGTTCGGTTGATCCACGAAATTACAGTACTGTTACAGTGATCCCAAACTTCAAAATCAGGATCGGTTTCATCTGGAATTGGCAAAGCTCCATTAATGAACTTCAGTTTGTTCTTGGAGACAAGGGCTCGTCGCATTCCTTTGCTCCACGAGTAGTAGTTCAAACCGTTCAATGGTGGAGAAACAAGAACCATTCCTGGGTTTTCGCCGGGATGTAAGTAATAGGGAGAAGAGGGGTTTTGGCAAGGGTCGACATATTTATTACGTTTGCGAGTGGAGGCAGCTGATCCAATATCAGAATCGGTGTCAGATTCAAAGTCAGCCATGAAAGCAAGCTTCAAGAGTTAGTGCGTAAAGAAGAAGAAGAAGAGGAAGATTTTTGCGGAAGAAGGTTGTGCTCCTGATACCAGATCAGAATCAGATAAAAATGATTTTTCTGTATTGATGAAGAAGGAGGATTTACAATGTTTTTATATGTGTGTGGCTAGATATGCCAGCTGTAAAGGTACACAACAAACTCTAACAAACTATAACAATAATAATTCCTTTTATATCCTAACAGGGTCTACGAATTTTATAAAATTTTGTATAATTGTCTTGAATATTTTGTTTGTGTATTCAGAAACTAAATTTTCTAAGCTTAAATTTTGTATATCAGTTGTCTTCTTTCTGAATCCTGTTTGATCTTGAAAAAGTGGTTACAAATCCGGAGATCAATTATGAAAAAATGTTGTTTCTAGAACTTAAGAATTTTCTTGTTGGAAAGTATATAAGTTAAGTAATCTAACCTAAAAGACTTAAACTTAGAAACGTGGAAGTTTAAAGGAATATGAATACATTCTAAGTGTTCTTCATGTTCAAGGGTGTTCTTAAACAAGAATGCCAAATTTTGTGTCTTGATCAAGTATCATGATCATGCATGCCTTCCAAGTGGCAAATCTCTAGCATTGCATGATGGATACATGCCAAGCCAATCTCTATGATAACCTATGATGGCTACATCTAGCCCTTTCGTGCATGTGTGACAAGTGTCGCAAAACCATTCTTGCAGCCATGTGCTTGCATGGGTAAGTGTGAAAACCACTTCATTTCTTGTGTTAGAAGTGATGATGGTTACGACTAACCTTTGATGCATGAGTGACAAATGTCACGTGCTAGGCTAGCCACTCAATAGCCCTTGTGCATGTGTAAAGTGGTATAAAATTTTATGGCTAAACTTGAAATTAGGGGTGGCAAAATGATCCATTTATCCACCATCCATCAAGTCCATCCATGAGAAAATCCATCAAATCCATCCATTTATAAAAAAATAATATAAATGGATTGGATGGATTGGATTATTATTTTAGTGGATGGTTTATGATCCATCCAATATTTTTTAAAATCCATTGGACCAACGATAAAAAATGTAATGGATCAACTTTTATCCATTTCAAAACCAATTTATTTTTTCATATTATTTTTCACCAAATAAAAAAAAATCTCCATTTGTAATAGAAAAATGGCCGTGATAGAAAACGGTCGTGAGATAGAGTGTAGAGAGAGTAAAGATAGAGATAGAGTAGGAAAAAAAGAGAAAGAGAGAACTTATTAAGGATTCACCATCTCTCATATAGAAACCTCGTAAATAAAAGTCTCAGAGTTTAAACGTTGCGAGCTTGATGAGATCCTTCCTAAGAATTTTACCAGACGGATTTTTGGGTATGGAAGATATAAACGCCACTCTTCGAACTCTTTTGTACGGAGCGACCTGTACATAACCCAAAACAAATTAAGAAGTATTTATATGTTAATTAAGTATCTATATTCAACGGTATAGATTGTTTTAAGAGATTCATAAATTTCAATATAAAGTCAGCTGTATACAACAACGTATAAGAATATTTTTAATTTTTTTGCTTATAAAAATATTTTAAAAACTATAAAGGTTATTTAGTTTTAAAAAATATTATTGTAAATGGATGAGAGATATATTATTTTAAAATAATCATAAAATTATTTACTTTTTAAAATAATTTTTATGGATGGATTGGATATCCATCCATAAAAAAGTTGTTAATGGATGGATTGGATGGATTTTATTAAATGGATCATGGATGGATTGGATTTTTTTAATGAATTTTTAATGGATCATAATGGATTAATGGATCGTTTTCAATCCATCCATTACAATCCGCATAAAAATTTATCCAATCCATCCATTTGCCACCCCTACTTGAAATCATGTACAAGCATGGATAGGTGTGAAGCCACCTTGTAAAATGTGCTTGGAAAATGTTTTTTTTTAAAGAATACCTATAAGATATTTTGGAAAATTAAATCAATTTTTATTTTTGTAATTATTAAACTAATAAACTATTTGAAGTAATAATTCCAAAGTGACTTAATTAAAATCGAATAATTAAATAATAATTAAATAATTAAATATTAATTAATTAATTAATAAATACTAATCAGATTAAGAAGAAATCAATCTAAAAAAGTTTGTTTGACCGGACTTGGACGGTCCAATGCAAATAAACTTACCAAAGAAAATAATAAGTGTATAATTTATGTTGCTCATATATATATATATATATATATGTTTCCGGAATTGAATGTGTATTTTGGAATTTGAGATGATGATATCAGTGGATAATCAATATTGTATTGTATGATGCATTGGCTGTGAGCATGATTATTTTTAATAAGAATGCTATATGGAATCATGTGATTATTGGCCTGACATGTGACTTGGGCCTTTGATGATAGGATTCGATGGTACATGTGATAGAAAAACAATGAAAATGACATGAAGTATAATTGTCACACAAATGGTATCCTAATGAAAGGGCAAAATAATTATGATCGTGATGATAATATTGATAGTGTTATGGCCATGCATACATGTATACTTGGTTGTACTTATGGTAATTGCATCGTATGAGAGCCAACACTAGTACTGACATAGGCTCTGTTTGGCAAGTCCAATAAGCTAGCTTATAGTTTATTTGACTAGTTTATAAGCTTGTTTGACTGAAATATTGGTGTTTGGTAAACGAGCTTAATTATATAATTAGCTTATAGCTTTTCTTCATAAGTTAATTTATTTAGTTTATGGTTGATAGCTTATAGCTTATTGAATTTTCTCTCGGTTTTACCCCATTCATTTAATGAATTCCCACTTTACCATGCATATCATAAATATGTTCTTTTATGTCATTTTATGTTAATAAGCTAGTTCAACCGCTAATTTTATCAAACACTTTAAATTCAATCAACTAGCTTTTCAGCTATCGGCTAAAAATTAGCATATCAGCTATCCGCTAGCTTATCGGCTATTTTTGCCGAACAGAGCCAGAGCCTTCATGGCCATCTTGCATAACAATATAAGAGCCTTCATGGCCATCTGCATCACGTTGACTAACATAAATGAATTTATCTTGGTACATGTGATTTCGCTTTGTCACGATCGACTTGTTTATCAGGAATGGACGAATTAATATTCCTAGAAACCAACACGAGTCTCTTCGACATATTTTGTCCTCACTCGTACGCTTCCTATAGAAACTTTCTAGAAGGTCGCTCGTCAAAGAATCGCTCTAGTCAAGCACACTTAACCTTGAAGTTCCTAAGTGATACTCCAGGAAAGAAGAGGTATCTTGTTGTTATATATAGGTACTACCAATCGACTCTTTTAAGCTTTCTTCAACTATACAGTCTTAGGATCTCCTCAACTGTACGGTCCTATACATGCTTAGTCTCAGGTTCCCTTTCGTTCCGATGTGGAATCAATTCATTCATGTGTTCTCCCACTTTAAAAGCGAGTCACTTTTTGTCCTTCCACTTCCCCACTTTGTCCATTGTAGTTCTAATCTAACCTCTATATAATCATTGAGCTCTCTATCATGCACGGATCCGCTTCACAATGGGAAGCATGAAGGTTCCTCAGTTCACATATGGGTTCTGGGAGACCCATCCTTCCTTATACAATTGGGTGCAATCGCTTAAGCTCTCATGTTCCCAAACTTTCCAGCATCGACATTACTACTACTTTTAATGTTGTGCCTCTTCATCATAAGGATGGAGACCACCTGTCCCAAAATGATGACTCATTCTCTGTCCTACCCACTTATATTTTGCCATGCCATTTTAAAGGGAAACATTTATAATAAATAGTATAATTAATTTTCTAAGTAGCACAACATAAGTGGCTGGGACAGGAAATAATATATCATTTTGGGACAGGTGATCTCCGTCCCCATCTTAAGGGTGTCGGTATCGAATTGGGGAGAATAGGTTTGGAAAAAATGGGAAAGAAATTGAAGAGTAAATGGATTTGGAAAAAGATCAATCAAACCTCCATATGGGAAACTAGAGAAAAAAATTTGTTTTCAGAAAAATAAATAAATTTTGCAATGAAAATAATTAATTTTAATAACTTGATAAAGAATGAGTGTGTTCAAAAAAGTGTTACATAGGGTGTAATTTTGTAATGATGTAAAAATATATAATTAGTTAATAGTGTAAAAAATTGTACCTAACAATGAATTATATCTAAATCATTATTGGAAATAGGTGGACATAGCTTTAGAAACAAAATAAACAACACCAAGTTTCGAGGTATAATTAAGTCTTAATTTAAAATATTATCGGGATGAAGTTTTGGAAAATACTAACGAGTGTTTTTATGACACTTATTAAAGGAACTAAGAAAAGAAAATTTGCATAAGGAATTTGTGTATTTAATATTTGAAAAAGTAAAATGTTTAATTTTCCAATGAAAACGTAATTTTATTGGTTCTTTAAAGAGTGCCCTAAGGACACTCGTTAGCATGACCCTAAAGTTTTTTATACTATCAATAATCACAAATCATTATATACATAACTTTTAAAGTAAATATGATATGATAAGAGTTAAATATTTTTTATGATGACCCCCAAGGTATGGTCCAAGTAGCTAGTAGTTTGGGTCATTTAACCATATGTACAGGGTTCGGATCCTGGTGGTGGAAATGGAACTACATCTGCAAGTAGGGGAGTTGCCCCTTAACCGGTACTCTACATTCTCGGGGGATTAGTCTTACGGCTATCGACTGTGGGATACCCTAGATTACATCCTTGACAATTTTATTTTTTTTTAATGATATGTCATTCAATGAATTAATTATGTTATAAAAATCTTTAGTACATTGCAATTAATTCTTTTAAATCAAATCTACTTAACCATTTTATTTTGATCAATTATTTAAAACAATCCAATTAATATATTTAATAAAATATATAAAATTGCCTTAAACAATTGCAATCCATTATAATTTGAAGTTCTAGAACATTCATGAGATAACTTATTAAAGAAGGAGCCCATGAAGCTATTTTTACAAGGCTTAATTGTACTTTTGGTTCCTCAGGTTTGACAATTACACGATTTTGATACCCAAAGTTTCAATTGCGTGAATTGGGCCCCTCAAGTTTCCAAAAATTTACAATTAGGTCCTTCCGTCCATTTTTTAATGGTTTGACCATGTTTGTAACGTCCTTCGTTACATTAGTAAACCAAATTAATTTTTTATAAAAACTTTTAAAACACTTCTATTAAATAATTTAACCATAAATTTTTCACAATAAAATTTAAGTCTGAAAATGTCTCGTATATTCAAAGTAAATAAGTAGAGTATTATTGCCAACTAAACTATTATATCCGAATAAATTAAAGCCTCATAAATATACAATAATAAAAACCACAACTCTTTTACAATTATTTTTGTCTCAAAACACGGGCGTCTAATAAACCCAAAATAAATAAATAAACTATAACTAATATCTTCGAGACTCTCTCAAAACGCTGCATCATCTATCCATCACCTGTAAGCTCTGAAAGACAACACCACTAATGAGATTTTTAATCCCAACAAGTAAACAATTTTTAAAAGGTTTTCGAAAAGATGTTGCTTTCAGCCGGCGCGACAACCGAAAAAAATAACCATGGTAATCCGTCATTTTCAAAATAATATAATTTTAAAGTATCTCAAATAATAACGTAAATAGACCACAACACAAATAATATTAACAACAAAACAAACACATCAGTGCAATGACATCTCATTGCCTTCTCTTCGTATGAGTCCCTGTGCCATTGCCTCACATTAGGCCAATCCGCCATCGCTACGAGTTAGGCCCTTTGCCATCTCTACGAAGGAAGTATCCACAACTTTGCAATGTCCAACATTGCCTTCTCCATGTAGGACGTCCTTTTGCCATCGCCTCGCATTAGGCCAATATGCCATCACTACGAGTTAGTCATTTTGCCATCTCTACAGGGAGGTACCCGTACCCTTGCAATAATCACTATTGCTTTCTCCTTGAGGGAGACGCTTTTGCCATTGCCTCGCATTAGGCCAATCTGTCGTCGCTACGAGTTAGGCCCTTTGCCGTCTCCTCAAAGGAGGTATCTCAAACGATTATCTCTCCCCAAGGGAGATACCCAAACACACGCATATTTCCAAACGGTCATTCCAAAATAATCTCAATACATATCATCACGTCACATGCATTAACATTCATCAAGTTCAAATCAAAACAACAAAACGTTATACCAAACAATAATCAATAATAATCATATCACTCAATACGTAGATATTCAATCTCATAATAATCAATCACCAATAAATTATTAGTTTCATTTTAAAGACAAAACCCTAAATAATTATCCTTTGAATTCATACTCAGACTCTTTAAAATCTATACCATGAAAGTTTTAAAAAAAAAAAAAGGAGTATTTACTTACTTCTTGTGGATCTCAAAAAAATTCTAAACGTTTCCTACTAACAAATCCAATCTGCTTCTCGCTATTGCACCACGCTCCTCTATAATTTTCTTCAGTTCCCTCTACGCCACACAGCCGCTGGAACAATAAAAGTGTACCCTGGTGTTGCCAAGCAACCTCGCTAACGAGGTTTATATATATGCTGAAGCCTAAAGCCCAAGTCAATAGCGCATGGCTATCTTTTCTTTTTTTTTTTTCTTTTATTAAATTTTTTTTATTGCTCACTGGGCCAAAACAACGTGACCCACTTTGTCTTTCTTGTTATATAAATTATTTTATTTATTTATTTATTTTTTCTAAACTTTACATTCTTTTAATTACTAAACTATTCTAGTAAATTAGTCACTTTCTACACTAAACCACCTAAAACATTAATATTTTATTAAAAAGACTATAATGAAATTTTAGGATGTTACATTTTCTCCCCTACTTAAAGAAATTTCGTCTCCAAAATTTCAACATCTAAAAACTTACGGAAAAATAATAATAATAAATAAACTAGTAACCTTAAAAATAAATTGATTTACATACCTGAGTCAAGACGCTACGTTCCTACACATCTTTGCATAGTGACCACGTTTCCCGCACTTGAAACATACGTTCCGATTTGAGGGACAATGATTATCCTCACGTGACTTTCGGCACCTGCGGCATGCAAAGTAATTTCCAACAGGAGATCCTTGCACTTGTTTCCCCTCACTAATGGTGGCTATTGGTCCAAGGTGCCCTTGGAATTTTCCTTCTCCGCTAGCACGTTTTTCCTTGGTCAAAGCCTGCAGCTTTTGCTCCACCACTCTACATTTATTCACCAATGTGGGGTAGTCCCGAATTTCTAGGATGCCAATAAGGCTCTGCAACTCTGGTCTCAAGCCCTGTTCGAACTTAATTGCTTTCCATTGTCCATCAGGATTTTTCCTCACATATGAAGAGAACCTTGACAGGCTCTCAAACTTGGCAACATAATCTGCCACGGTCATGCTCCCCTGACGAAGCTGAAGAAACTCTGCCTCCTTCTGTATACGAACACTATACGGAAAGTATTTTTCTAGGAAAACGTCCTTGAACCTGTCCCATGTGATATGGGCCCCCGAAGCAAGCAATGCACCCCTAGCACAGTTCCACCAGTGCTCTGCGTCTGACTCCAGCATGTATGTGGCAAAATCCACCTTTTGATCTTCATCACACCTCATGACTCGAAAAATATTCTCTAGCTTCATTAACCACTCCTCTGCCTCAATCGGATCGGTAGTCCCTCGAAATGCCGGCGGATTATTATTTCGGAACTCTGACAAACCCCTGTACTGCGGATCTGAAGCATTGACTGGCCCAACATTAGGCCCGTTCCCGTTATCCCTCATCTGACGGAGAGTCTCCGTCTGCTCCTGCAGAACTCTGGTCATCTGAACCAAAGTCGCCGCATGTGCATCCTTCGTTCGTCGCCTGTTAGTGGCCATAATCTGCACGCCACCAATCAAGCACTGGGTTGATCAGGTCCAACACTTAAAAGATTAACATGCAGAAATTATAACTCTAACAAGCATCCTATGCGCCCAAGTTTGTTTTAGAAAAAGCCCCACTACCACAACTCGATTTTAGAATCGAACTGCTCTGATACTATAAATGTAACGTCCTTCGTTACATTAGTAACCCAAATTAATTTTCTATAAAAACCTTTAAAACACTTCTATTAAATAATATAACCATAAATTTTTCATAATAAAATTTAAGTCTGAAAATGTCTCGTATATTCAAAGTAAATAAGTAGAGTATTATTGCCAACTAAACCATTATATCCGAATAAATTAAAGCCTTATAAATATACAATAATAAAAACCACAACTCTTTTACAATTATTTTTGTCTCAAAACACGGGCGTCTAATAAACCCAAAATAAATAAATAAATAAACTATAACTAATATCTTCGAGACTCTCTCAAAACGCTGCATCATCTATCCATCACCTGTAAGCTCTGAAAGACAACACCACTAATGAGATTTTTAATCCCAGCAAGTAAACACAATTTTTAAAAGGTTTTCGAAAAGATGTTGCTTTCAGCCGGCGCGACAACCGAAAAAAATAACCATGGTAATCCGTCATTTTCAAAATAATATAATTTTAAAGTATCTCAAATAATAACGTAAATAGACCACAACACAAATAATATTAACAGCAAAACAAACACATCAGTGCAATGACATCTCATTGCCTTCTCTTCGTATGAGTCCCCGTGCCATTGCCTCGCATTAGGCCAATCCGCCATCCCTACGAGTTAGGCCCTTTGCCATCTCTACGAAGGAAGTATCCACAACTTTGCAATGTCCAACATTGCCTTCTCCATGTAGGACGTCCTTTTGCCATCGCCTCGCATTAGGCCAATATGCCATCGCTACGAGTTAGTCCTTTTGCCATCTCTACAGGGAGGTACCCGTACCCTTGCAATAATCACTATTGCCTTTTCCTTGAGGGAGACGCTTTTGTCATTGCCTCGCATTAGGTCAATCTGTCATCGCTACGAGTTAGGCCCTTTGCCGTCTCCTCGAAGGAGGTATCTCAAACGATTATCTCTCCCCAAGGGAGATACCCAAACACACGCATATTTCCAAACGATCATTCCAAAATAATCTCAATACATAACATCACGTCACATGCATTAATATTCATCAAGTTCAAATCAAAACACAAAACGTTATACCAAACAATAATCAATAATAATCATATCACTCAATACGTAGATATTCAATCTCATAATAATCAATCACCAATAAATTATCAGTTTCATTTTAAAGACAAAACCCCAAATAATTATCCTTTGAATTCATACTCAGACTCTTTAAAATCTATACCATGAAAGTTAAAAAAAAAAGGAGTGTTTACTTACTTCTCGTAGACCTCAAAAAAACTCCGAAAAATTCTAAACGTTTCCTACTAACAAATCCTATCTGCTTCTCGCTATTGCACCACGCTTCTCTATAATTTTCTTCAGTTCCCTCTACGCCACACAGTCGCTGGAACAATAAAAGTGTACCCTGGTGTTGCCAAGCAACCTCGCGAACGAGGTTTATATATATGCTAAAGCCTAAAGCCCAAGTCAATAGCGCATCGCTATCTTTTCTTCTTTTTTTCTTTTATTAAATTTTTTTTATTGCTCACTGGGCCAAAACAACGTGACCCACTTTGCCTTTCTTGTTATATAAATTATTTTATTTATTTATTTATTTTTTCTAAACTTTACATTCTTTTAATTACTAAACAATTCTAGTAAATTAGTCACTTTCTATACTAAATCACCTAAAACATTAATATTTTATTAAAAAGACTATGATGAAATTTTAGGATGTTACAATGTTAACCGTCTGTGGGTCTTACTCACCTGTTTAAGTGGTCAATTTTTACTAAATTGTTAATTTATTTAATTAAAAAATAATATTAAAAAGAATTATGTAATCTTTTACCCCATCTTCCCCCACCACCACTGTTAAACCCTACAACACTACACTATCCTCCTCCTCCTCCTCCGCCACCGCCACCGCTACACCTACAACACCGTCGTCTTCCCTCCTATCTTCCTCAACTCCTTCCCTCACCCAAGCCGAATCCTACCCATCTTCTCCCACCATCACGACCTCGTTTCAGAACTTTGATAAGAGGTTGTCAGAAAATAAAAAGGGATCTTTTGAAGATAGAACCAACATCAATTTTGGGTTGGAAATATCCCTGGGATTATTTAGGTGTGGTAGGAAAATGGAGAGAATGATGGAGTAAGGTAGAAGAAGGAGGAAGATGTGGGAGCAGCGACGCTCTGAGTTCGTGACGCGGCGGCAATGACAACAATATGAGTTCTGAAATAGACAACTATAAACACAAGAAGGGGAGTTGAATTGTGTTTATCAGAATTTAAACAAAGTTGAAAACTTTTCGCATACAGAAGCTTGGTTCAGACGAGTGGAAAGATACAGAACAAACATGTGACCTATCTGATGAAATTTTAACCATGACTTAGGCAAACACACCCCTTGATAAAAGGATAAGAAAACTAAAGCAACCAAAGAGTTTATAAGGAAAGAGAGATTGACACAGTTATTTATCCTGATTCACTCTTCAAAGCAAATAGCTACGTCCAGTCATTGACAGTACCAAGTTTTATCCACTATAACTGATCAAGTTACAGACTCCAAGTATTGTTTGTACACCTAGCCTCTTCAGGCTCGAAGACAAGTATTCTTTGCACACCTAGCCTCTCCAGGCTCCAAGACAAGTATTCTTTGCACACCTAACCTCTTCAGGCTCACTCAGATTCGTTTGAGAAATTTGGTTTGTAATAAATACAACTTCAAATAGACAGATCTTTCACTAACGCTCAGAGTGGTTTAAATGTAACGCTTAGGAAAATCTGTGTAATAACTTCAAATGATTGAAGAATATAGAATGAAAGAATGAAGATATTAATGCGCAGAGTAATGGCTCTTTAATGCTATATGTATTCTCCGTATCTTCATCTTCAATGACTTCTGTATTTATAGTCTTCAAGCATTTAAGATCCGTTAGAGACATTCCCTTAGATGTTGGCTTCAAGAAGAATTTCATTAAATGCAATAAAGTCGTTCTGGGCAACCATTAATGCAATAAGAACGTTGGTTGTAATCTAACTTGAAGGATCATGGCTTTTTGCATCGTGAATCAGTCATATCAGAGTTGTGCAGAGAGTTTTTTGTACTTTGCTGAGTACAATTCCCTTTTCGTGCAAGGACCAGAGGTACTAGGGAATAAAATACGTTGGAAGCATTGTTTAACTGGTCTTTCGTTCTGATATTCGATGTTGCTTGAGGGAGTAACTTCTGACTTTTCTTGATAAACGTGAGACTAAGTAGTAGAGAAGGTTTCAAGTCTCGTGGGGAGACAGGTTGAAGACGTCTCTTGAAAGAAGTCAATAATCCTAGTTAGCAGACAGGTTGACTTTCGCTTATCCAGATAGGCAGTCACCTATATGAGCAGACAGGTGATTCTTACTGTTTTAATCTGCACACTAGATAGACAGGTTAACAACCAATATGAAGGTTAATTAAATCATTAACCAATGTTTAGTTCTCATCAAAACTTAGGGAAATGCAAATCAGTCATTTTAGAGACTTAACAAGTTCGTGATGCAGCGGCTTGGCATAGAACATCGGTGGGTTCGAGACAGGATCTGGGCTTTGCTGATCTGGGGGGTGGATTCTGTTGGGGAGTCCGGGAGCAACAATGGGCTAACGACAAGGACCACCAAGAGACCAAGACACCATATCTCCACCCAAAACCTTAAGGCATTAGGTATATGGGTCACCTCTCTTATATATCCTTCATCTAGCTCATTCCTAGCCAATGTGGGACCAACCACTCACACTTGAATTTCCAGCAGATTCCAACAATAAGTAATGGGTTCCATCGAGACAGGGCGGATTCCGCGATGACTGACGGGTTCGATACCGGACCTTGGCTCTGCGAATCAGTTCTAAACTTGTGAAATGGATGCATGTTTGCTTCTATATGAGGAGCTTAACACAGATCTAACAATGGTGACGCTCATGGGTGGTTTGGTGTGTTTGCCATGGGTGATTTTGTGGATGTTGGTGGTGGTGCATGTTTGGGGATGTGTGTGGTGGAGGTTGATAGTGGTGGAGGCGTGGCGGTGACGACGAACTCGCGACAGTCAGAGGGAGCGGCTTGGTGCCACAGTGGTGGTGGCGGCCTATGGTGGCTGAGTTGTGCGATTTGGGCGACCTGTGGAGCGATGGCGGAGATGGAGGAACTCGGAAAAAAAATCTGATCTGTTTTTGTGTCTGTATTTGTTTTTTTATCTTTGATTGAGGTGGAGAAAATGATGGGGAGTGTTGGAGGTAGAAGATAAAGATGGTTATGGTGGTAGAAGATGAAGAAGGTGTTGCAGGAAGCCAAAAAGGAAGAAGCTAACATAATTTTTTTTAAATTATCTTTTATTAAATAAATTAATATTTTAATAAAAAGTAGTCATAAAAGTAAGTCAACGCGATCAAACCGTTAAAAAATAGACGGAAGGACCTAATTGTAGATTTTTAGAAACTTGGGGGACCCAATTCGCGTAATTGAAATTTTGAGGATCAAAATCGTGCAATTATCAAACCTGAAGGACCAAAAATACAATTATGCCTTTTTATAATAAACGACAAAACAAGAAAGGAGGCATAGCCAGAGCCGTCAAATGGGCCGACCCTAGCCCGTATGGGTCAGGGCCAAATGGGCCACAGGGCCAAAAGGCCCACATTAAAAAAAGCCCACAGGGCCAAAATGCCCTAAGGGCCAGGGCCAACCCATGGGCCATAATTTTTTTGATGGACCTATTTTTATTTTATTTTATAAAACTTGATAAAAAGAACAACAACTATAATCACTCCAATATTATGTAACAATATCATTTAACCTATGAAATTATCTATTTTAATATGTATTACGTGCTATAATTTTTCCTTCACTAACCGCACAACCACTTAAATCCAAGTGAATGGTTTTCCTTAGCTGGAACATTATCTATTGCAATAATTTGATATCAGTTATCTACTTTAACAATTCATTTTATATAAAGACAAGGATGAAAAGAGATAAAACAATGGTTTCTCTTCAATTTTTTTAGAGAAAACTATAGCACTTAATACATATTTGATAGTTAATTTTATAGGTTAAATGATATTATTACATAATGTTAGAGTGATTATAATTGTTGTTTTTTTGTCAAGTTTTATAAATAAAATAAAATAAATAGGACTATCAAAAAAAATATAGCCCATGGGCTGGCCCTGACCCCTAGGACTTTTTAGTGTTTTTTGGTCCTGTGAGCTTTTTTTAATATGGGTTTTTTGGTCCTATACCCCATCTGACCCTGACCCATATGGATGAGGGCTAAATGAGCTAGAATGACCCATTTGACAGTTCTAATTATGGGCTAAATGAACTTGACTATTATGGGTAAGATGAACTGAACTCAGGACTTTGCCAAATTGACAGCATGAGGCATAGCACAGCATGTAGGCATTGCTTCTTTCGTATACAGGACGTGCCCGGACCTGACCCAAAGTTGACGGACGAAGGAGCGCAAAAGGCGTGTCCTCAGCCAGCTAATGCCATTTCTCTCTCTCCTGTAACAACACTCTTTTCTTCTTCTTCTTCTACTCTTCTACTCTTCATTCTTCATTATTCACTCTTCTTAAGTCTTAACCTCTCCTGCTGCACTTCATCATTCTGCCTTCTACTTCGTCGTCACGCTCCATTTTCCGGTACGCCATTGAACTGAATCATTTTTTTGTTTTCATTTACGAACCCTAGCTCTACAAGCTCTCTGCTAGCTTTTAAATTTTGAACTGAAAATTGGTCGATGCAAGTTGAATACAACCAATGTCGGTCCATTTCAGTTCAAATTCCGTGGTTTCTTTTTTTTGCGGTTCCAAACACGCTTCACATTTTTAGTTGCATGGGATTTGATTTTACGTTATTTACTTTAGTCTGTGCTGTTAGAGTGTTAGTTAGGATTGTGATCGTCTTACAGTACTGCGGACAGTCTTAGCCGTGAATAATATTTCATTCCATAGCAAAAGACCATGATAAATAATATAACTCAACAAATACAAACCATTGAAATCAGAACATCTGAACCTCATGCAGTTCCTTTTTGAACTGCAGAGGATCCAGTTCCGTGCTGTGTTTGTTACCGGTATGGGAAGGTTAAGCCTGTAGTCATCACTCATCGCCATGGTCATAGTAGGTGTTTGGCATGTATTATAGTATTGTGCATTAGTTGTTGTTGGTATTGGCTATTGTTAACCTTTACCCTCCTTTTTAGTTTTTATTTACCATTTAATTGTCGCTCTGTGTCTAGGCATTGTTTCCATTTTGTTCCTGCGCAGAAGAGGATTTACTGGGCTGCTGCACCTGCCTCTGTTTGCAAGTAGATTTTTGGAGTGGAAAGGAAGGGAAGGGGAGGTTTATGGAGGTGCCATCCTTGTTTGGGAGTTGATAAAAATGGAGGGAAGGTTTTGAAGATTTTCATAAACTCTCCATTTCCTTTCCCTCACATAATATACACTCCCAAACAAGGAGGGGGTAATGCTCTCCTCCTCCGTCCTTCCCTCTCCCTTCCCTTTCCTCCGATCTCTTCCCTTTCCTTTCCTTTCCCTCCTAACACGCAAACAAAGTCGTAGAGGTTGTCTGGTTTATTTTGTCAAACATTTAGAGCTTGACAGAATCTTGTAAATATAACATTCTTGTTCTTAGTTTTATTTTATGTATTGGGTTGTTATATCACCCTACATGTGAAAAGAGGGTCAGAAACTCAGAATGTTCTCAATGGCAACCTTCTTTTTTCTTTTTCTTTTTATTTTTTAAATTCTCTTTCTACTCAGAATGATTATACTTCCTCTATGGTTTTAAGAAATGTGTAATATCATTGTTTTATTGCATATAAAAACTATAGACATTCCACTGTAAATTTCTTTTGCAACTCCAACTCGCGTCTTAGTTTCAATATATTTTTCCCAGTCAAATACACCTTTTTCTTCCTGAAGTCATATGTTATATGTTAACAATTTATGTACTATTGACTGAATTTGTTTTCTTGACTTAGTTACTCTATTTTGTATTCTAGATTCACCATGTTCACTCAGTTGTTTATGATTTACTTTGGTTTATATAGGGATAAAGATGAGTACTAGAGAAATCGTGGATTTATCTAGTGATGATGAAGGGGGAAATGTTGGTCCAGAAACTGTTAAGTGGGATTCAGATTTTGTTCGTTGTGCAATGGAACAAAATGAGACCCACAAAGGCGTTGGCAAGCATCAGAGATCTCACAGTCATTCTACTAGACAAGATTATGAAGAAAATACAAGCTCCAGTGCTCCAAGTACATGTCATAGTTACTCTGGTGTGTTGGAGCCGGACTTGTTTCCAGTTGATGACGCGGGCCTTTCTTATCCATCACCAATTTGTGCAGCACCTCTTTGTAGGATGTTTTGGAAGGCGGGGAACTATGATAATGGACTAGGCTCTGATGTCAGAGTCCAAAGTAATCCAATATAATTTTTCTCAAAGTAACATATAGTATAGTTCATAAGTGGTTCCATGGAATATTCTGTAAACTGAAGGTTATATAAATACAATGCTAATTGTTAGCAAATGTTTTTTTTCCTCACTTGACTGTCATAGGGGTTATAGTTTTCAGATTTCACATGTGACATGCTAACCAGCCTGTAGGTACAAAGGGTGTTTGTGCTTTTTGGACTCATTATCTTTATGCTTTTCTCCTTGGATTGCAGATGTGGAAAATTATCTACATGTCCAACCTACGTTTCTTCACTCAAATGCAACTTCTCATAGATGGGTATTCGGTGGTACTTTTTGATAGACCTATATGAACCTGTCCCTCTTAATGATTCTTTTAATTGTGGACCCTTATAATTCTTTTCATGAGTTGGTCTTTTTCTTTGTTTTTCTGTCTGCAGCCATAGCTGAACTTCTTGATAATGCAGTTGATGAGGTGATTTTTCCTGATGTTTTAACTAAGAAATAACTAGTCAATAATACATTGTGTTATTTTCTATGATATTTTGCAGCACACTAAGCTACGGGCGATTAATAGTGTGTTGTTTATCGAATTGTGTTATTTCCCCGTCTTAGCAATGGTTTTCTTTTTCTTTTTCGTGTCAACCATGAAAGCAATATACTTGTTACAACGATTGATGGGGTGATATTGGAGAAATCTAAAAGACTTACACATGGTTTTTATTGATTTGGAAAAGTCGGATGATAGGATGCCCAGACAGGTATTGTGGAAGGTCAAGGAGAAGAAAGAAGCTTTTATTGCCCATATTCGAGTAACCAGTGATATGTGTTAGGAAGTCACGAACTAGTGTGAGAACACAAGGTGGGGTCACTGAAAAATTTCCTATACCATACCACAAGCTACATAGTTTAAGTATCTTGGATGCATCATACAAAAAACTTGGAGAAATATAGATATACGTATACCATAAGATTCGAGTGGGGAGGATGAAGTGAAGGAGTGCTTCAAGTGTTTTTCTTTGATAGAAAAGCACTGCTCATACTTAAAGGGAAAATTTTGCTGCAAAACTGTATGACCTATATTGTATGAGACTAAATGTTGGGTTGTAAAATGCCAATAAGAGAATAAACTCAATGTAGTAGAGACGATAATGTTGCATTGGGTGAATGTACACACTAATAAGGAGAGTAGATCAGATGAAAGGTAGCCCGATTGTTGGAGACAAAGGGAAACTGAGAAAAAAACTGAGAAAAACTATAGGAGAAAGAATGATTCTGATATCAATGGTTTGTCTATAGATATGATTATGATAGAACATTATGATATCGTTTGATCCATGTAATGACCCCCCCGCCTTGTGAGAAAAGACTTAGTTGCTGCTGTTGTTATTGTTGTTGTTTTATTTTTTATTTTGATTAGGCATTTCCTTTTCGAAGGAATGAAATATATGAACTACATAAAATTCAGAGATTTATTATTATTATTATTATTATTATTTTTTGGGGTGGGGATTTAAGAATCAATCTATAACATTATAAAGCATACTAATACAAGCACCCCCAAGTGCACTTTGTCCTGTTCTAGAAATAAATATGATACATTCATTTTGAACCAGACTTTGATGTTAGGTTAATATTTTATTTTTCAATTGTCATTGCATAGTTTAGTATAAAATCTTTATGCCTATTTTCTCTATTGTTTTGTGATTTTGCCATGTTTGAAGCTGGCTTTTCATATTTTGCATTTCATTTTCTTATTTTGTTTTGCGTTGTTGATTTTTGCTCATAAGGTAGATCCAAAATGGGGCTACTTTTGTTGTTGTGGATAAAACTTCAAATCCGAAGGATGGAAGGTCAACATTGTTGATTCAAGGTATATTGATTCATCAGTTATAGGAAGTTGATAGTTTTTGTGGTTTTAAATTCCTACTCCGAGTCTTGTGTAAGACAATATTTTATACTGAAAATGGTGAGTTGGGTACATTATATTCTGTTTGTTTTGATTTTGTACTGACATTTGGCAATTAGATGATGGTGGTGGAATGGATCCAGAAGCAATGCGTCGTTGCTTGAGTTTCGGATTTTCAGATAAGAAGTCAAAATTTGCAGTTGGAAAATGTATGGACTGTGGCATACTGGCATTCTTTCTGCAATGATTTTGGTAATCTATTTTGTATTTATTTTTCAATTTGGTCTTCCAGATGGAAATGGCTTCAAGGCTGGTAGTATGAGACTGGGTGCAGATGTCATTGTCTTCAGCCGCCACCTGAATAACGAGTATGGGACTAAAAGTGAAATTTTACATGGCTGCACTGTGGTTTGTTTGGGATTGTGTTTCCTGCTGTATTGACATGCTGCTGCTATTTTTAATTTATATATTGAAATTCTGAAGGTAAAAACTGAAAATGACTACTACAACAAATATTTTTTTTTTAAAATAACCCTTGAGAAATAGGAAGATAGATTAAGGTGTTTTAGAACATTGATACCGTATGCTCTACAGTTAGGAATTTGAATTTTCTGTCTCTGGAGGTTATACCCTAAAAACTAATCTATCATATGTACGTTTATCATCATTCATTACAACCTGGCTGATTCTTTTTCTTTTTCTCTTCACTTATTCATGAGTAAGTAAGGCAGGGATGTTTTGCAGTAGTATGGGAAAAAGGTTAAATTGCTATTATATTTCTTTTTTCTGACTGATTCTATGTTGATCAGGATAATGACTCAAAGCATTGGACTTCTGTCTTATACATTCTTGATGCGAACACAGCTTGACAGAATCGTAGTACCCATGGTGAGTACTGTTTCCTATTTTTGATGCTTAAGAGGGTTCTTGTTTATATAGGGCATCGATCACGATAATAAATCTCCTCTCAGTGCCGAAATTTTACCAAAAAAGGTGAAATGCCAAGTGTGTATTGGTAGGTTTGGACGATCCCAAGTAGAAATTTCTATGTTATGATGTGCCTTTATTCTGATTGCTTGAAAATCCACATATATATGCCCCTTTAAAAACTTACGCACCTAATGTGTCTTTTCTTAATCACTTATGACTTAGCCCCCTTGATGTTTGGTTTTAAGTGAAAATGCTACTTTTTCTGTTAAATTAAATGGAGCATATGACAAGTGCACATCGGGTGACCTTACAATTACAAAAACAAAAGTTTTCTTTATCACATGGACCTACTTAAAGTTTTTTTTATCACATTGAAGTTTGGTTTTAAGTCTCTCAAGAACTTCCATTTGATATAACTGAAAAAGTTACATTTTCAATCAAAACCAGACTTCACAAGCTTAAGTGATAACAAAAAACTTTAGGGGAGTAAGTTGAGAAAGGACTATACTTGAGAAGGGGGTGTAGAATTTATTTTAACCTTTATTTTTTCTCCACTTCTGGTCGTCATAAACTTTTTAGAGTACTCGTAAGTTAACTTAGCATTTTATGGTTCATGCTTCTGGGCCTTATTGCCAGCATTTTCTCTCTAGTCAGTCATCATGATGATTTGTTGCTCTGTTTGTGCTCTCGTTATGATCATAACCCTTTTCTACAATGTTGATTCTACTCTTGTAGTTTGAGTTTATGCGACTAAGTATCATGTCAATTTTAGGTGAGTTATGAGTTTAATACATCAACTGGGTCCTTCGAACTACTAAATGGCCGAGAGCATTTTATGTCTAATTTGTTCACGCTGTTGCACTGGTCTCCATATTCATCAGAAAAAGAACTTCTGGAACAAGTAAGTTTCTAAATTTTTCCTTCCATCCATGATAAGTTGCTGCCTATTTCAGAACATATTGAATGATTGTTGAACTTTTGTCTGTGTTTCCTCTGTTTTGTTGTTCCAGACAACAGTCTTATTTGTCTTGAACATGTAGTTCACTTTGAACGATTGTCATTTTTTTTTTCTTTTACATGGCTTTAGATGATACAGCATTACGACTTGAACATATAGTTTACTTTGATTTGAGACCATTTTTCCTCTCCTTTTGTTCCTTCAAATATTTGTTAGGTTTCTCTTTGGATTTGGGACTACAATCATGATTGTAGTCTGCCATATAACAATTTTGAGTTCTACTTGTTTGTGTAACTATTTTGTTGAGATATTGGTGTCAAAATTCGGCATTAAGTACACATGGTAAAACAGTAAGGAGTGCATATGTGTATTGGTGTCCTCTGTCTAAGGGTGCGTTTGATTTGCAAAAATATAGGGGACTGGACAAAAATTTGTCCCCTGTTTGATTTGAAAAGTGGTCAAGCGACATGGCAAAAAATGGGTGAGGGACAGGACAAAAACCCAAAATTTTGTTCCCCACCAAGCTATGGGACAACTTTTTGTCCCACGGACAGACTACCAGAAAAAGACAAATTATCATTACATTTCTTTCTCTCTCTCTATATCTCTCTCTCAAAAAAGATAAAATTATCCTTGCTTCCCTCTCTCCCTCTCCCTCGAATTTTTTCAAAGACGTAAGCGTTATATATATATATATTTTTTTTTTGATATTTTGATATTTTGATAGAACGTTAACATTATATAACACATATTAATAATATATATAATATTATTATGATAGTAATAATATATTATCATATATACTATATATTATAAAATATTATTGCCTAATACTTACACACACACACACACACACATATATATATATATAAAATATATTACAAAGGTATCATAGTAAAATTAATATTATTTTACTTGTGCTGTCCATGATCTATCAAACATGTACAGGAAAAAAAGTTCTCATGTGACTCAATTAATGCGTATCAAACAACCCTATGGCTCTTGAGTTTTGAGCTATTTAGTGATGCTGGTCTGATTTTAGAGAAGAAAACCAGAGGCTTCATTTATTGGTGAGAATGGGTTGATTTGCTTTGGTGTTTAGACTTTAGCGGATTGGCTCACTGCTTTTTTAGGGTGTTTCTCTTTCAATTACTGATCTTCAGAGAGACTGGAGAGATTTATTGCAATAATCTGTGTTTTCTCAGCAAGATTTAGGGTAGAAATTGGTGGATTAAGTAGATACTGTAGGACCAGGTAGGTAAAGGCAAAGGGATTAGCATTGCAAATGCTAGAACGTAGATTCCGGGGTCAGTCAATTGAGTGGTGTGGAGGTAAAGGCAAAAGGTTTTGCATTGCAATTGAGTTTTATGGATTTTAGGAAGGAGGTGTCAAGTTGAATTTTGATGGGTGAAATTTTGATAATGTTTTTCAAAGAAAGTTTATCCGAGCAGTTGATAAAATAAAAGGAAACAGGATAGAGAAGAAGGATGAAGCAACCTTGGTCACACTATGCGTCACATTACCAAGTATAGAGCAATTTTCTGTGACAATTCATAAACCTGAGCGCTATTCCAGACTCCAGAGAAAGAATTACAGTCTCTTGTTGCAAGAGTTGGGAATGAAAAAACACATTCCCATGATGACAAAGTACAAAAATTACAAGTCCCCCCTCATCCTAGAGGACCGAAAACTACGAGACTCAATATAATAACAACGTACTAAGGTGGTGTTTGGTTCATGGAATGTTTTATTACCGGATAAACTGCATTCTCATGAATCTCATTCCTAGAAATATTTCTTCACACCTCCACACTTGGGAATTTTCCACTAATTTTATTCTTGGCAATAATTTTTTAAAACATGTACTGAACATGGCAAACTTTTATTTCCTTGCTCACATTCCCGGAAATATTAAAATAAAATTTTATTAAATACTAATTACCCTAAATAATTGTGACCTAGTAATATCTATGGAATGTTACAATCAGTCCATGACCATATAATTGAGATGATTTGATCTTTATATTTTGTATTTCTTGATTCTAGTGTATCCTGAATCAGTTAGGCTGAAATTTTCTGGTTTATATGGTAACTCTGGTGACTCCACATCCTTGAGAATTTTAGTGCCTGGCCATGTAATCAGTTCCAAAATCTTTCAAAATGGCTTTTATCTGCTTTGTTTTGTAATGTATTGCCATCTTATTATATTAATAGCTTATTCCTTCTAAGATTCTGAATCTCTTTTAATATTGTTGACTCTATGGAAGTTTAAGGACATTGGACCTCATGGTACTAAAATTATTATCTACAATTTATGGTCCAATGATGATGGGAATTTGGAGCTCGACTTTGATACGGATCCCGAGGTTGTGTTTTTTGTTTTGTTGGTTTCGATTTTCTTCCTTTGTTATCTGTGACAAAATCATGCTTTATTGCTTATAGGGAACCTCTGATATTTTTGGATGCAGAATATTCGAATTGCTGTTGATATCAAGATGGTTGATACAATTCCTGCCTGGAAGACAGTAAATGAGCAACATATTGCTAACCAGTTTCATTATTCTTTACGTGTATGCTTAATTTAGAAAATTATGCTTAAGTGGCTGCATAAAATGTTTAATTTTTTTGAGTCTAAATTTTCTCATGTTCCACAGGTTTACTTGTCCATATTATACTTGCAGTTACCGGAAAGTTTTAAAATTATATTGCGAGGGAAAGTTGTGAAGCTACATAACATTGCAGATGATCTTAAATATACTCAATATATCTTGTATAGACCACAAAGTGGAGGTTCTGAAGAGGTTCTTGTCTAATTTTTGAAATATTTTTCAAATATTATTTGAGTAAAAATCAACCGGCGATGTTGTATGGGACGGAGTGTTGGGCGGTAAAAAATCAACACGAGAGTAAAATCAATGTAGCAGAGATGAGAATGTTGCGCTGGATGAGCGGAAAAACTAGACGTGATAGGATTAGGAATGATAGCATTAGAGAGAGAGTTGGGGTAGCACCTATTGTAGAAAAGATGGTTGAATCTCGACTTAGGTGGTTTGGGCATGTATGGAGGAGACCTTTAGATTCTGTAGTAAGGAGAGTGGACCAAGTGGAAGGCAATCCAATAGCTAGAGGCAGAGGTAGGCCAAGAAAAACTATAGGAGAAACTATTAAGAAAGATTTGGAGGCCAATGATTTAACTATTAACATGATTCATGATAGAACATTATGGCGCCGTATGATCCATGTAGCCGACCCCACCTAGTGGGATAAGGCTTGGTTGTTGTTGTTGTATTTGAGTAAAAAATTATCCTGGCCATTGTTATACATACAAAACCATTTGTGAGCTTTTACATAACAGCTTAAGCTTTTAGAAGAGTTGATTCTTGACAGATAAATATTCATGCATGATTCTATGTGTATATTTCAATTGGTGTTTCAAATTTGAAAGGGCTAAAGAGTTGAACCGCCTACTTTTGCTATCTACAATTTGATTATTATTTTTTTCATTTCGGATTAACTCTGCAGGCAGCAGTTGTGACAACAATAGGATTTCTTAAGGAAGCTCCTGAGGTAAACGTCCATGGCTTCAGTGTATATCACAAAAATCGGCTGATACTGGTAATTATCACTCAACAGAGACCCTGGTAGAATAATTGATCAAATAGATGATAGCCCATTTAACAGAGGTAGAGCAAGATGAAGGAAAACTTGAAGTTAAACCTTTAAAAAAGATATTGATCTAATTTCGAAAATATGGGTTTTGATAGAGTGCACTACGGTAGAATCTTTTGATCAATGTACCTAAACCTAAACCTACCTTGTGGTAGTTGTCGCTGTTGAAGGGTCATGAAGAAAGAGGAAGATACCCTCCTATGCAAAGGAATGAAGGATTAAAACAAAAGAGCTCTTCTATCTCTGCCTATTTTTGTAAATGAGACTGCAGCTGTACAGAGCCTGAAGCAATGTGCAGAGTTCCAAAGAAAAGAAAGGCCATGAAAACAATCTCAATTTAAAATAGATTAAAGGATAAATTTTTATTAGCAAAAGATTAAAGGATAAGTGGCATTATTAAATTTGTCTGTTGCTCCAGCTAAATACACAACAAGAAATATACAAAGCACATTCCCATGAACTGATATCCTTGTGCTTCTCAAAAGCCTTAAAACTATTCAATAGAGTTGCTCCAAATTCTGAGGGTTCATATAGTGTATCATACTCGGCAAGGAAAATGTAAATTAAGTTTGGAAAGTTTGGCATGATCAATTTAGGTGAAAATAATCTTTTTTCTTGCCAAACTTTGACATGATACTTATAGTTTAAAGGTGCAGATTGTCATATGTTAGCTTTTCAAAGCAATTATGTCGTGATTCTGTAAATAAAGAAAACGGGACCTTTTCTTCTCCATCTTCTTGCAAAATTGGCAACCTTGCTATCAAAACAGAAATTACTAGTTTGTCAAACTGCATAAATTGCAGAATCTGACCAACAATTAAACATTTCAAATAATTTCATGTTTCTTTCTTTTTATTGAAGCATAGATTCACCATGTGGTGTGTCTTTTCTCTCTGTTTATGATACTATTCTTAACTTTTCTATTTGCAGCCATTTTGGCAGGTTGTGAGAATTAGAAACAGTACTGGTAGAGGAGTTGTTGGTAAGTTGCAACTGCATATTACGGGACAACAACTAGTTCTATCTTATGCTATGGATATAATGGACTTTTAGAGGATAGGTACCTAACTATGTTACTCTTGTGTCAGGTGTCCTGCAAGCAGATTTCCTTGAGCCAACTCATGATAAGCAAGGTTTTGGGAGAACTTCTCTCTTTGAAAAGCTTGGAGTACGCTTGAAGGAAATGGCATTGGAATACTGGTATAGTGTTTATGCTAGCATTCTTTTGTGAACATGGATTGAAGAAGTATTTACTTTTGCTTGTCTCCTATCTTCTGTTCTGCATTTCTGTGCTTTTGTCAGGAACCTACTAGAAAGAGAGTTGCAATATCAATAGAAAGAGAAAAATAGGGAAAGAGAAGAAAACTGTTATTATTGAATCTCAACTGAAAAGGAGAATGATCTCTTTCTTAGGCTTGCCCCTTCAACAAAGGGTTTCTCCTTTTACAACTGAGCTGTTTCCCAAACTAACAAATCTCTAAATATCCCCTTTCTCTTCCCCTTACCACCTATTTGAGCCTCTCATATGCTGATCTTATCCAACTAAACTAACTGCTCTAACTGCTAACCCATCTAATTACCCTAACTATATATCAGAATTTGGGAATTGAATTGTATATCTATTGATCAATGATGCAGAAATATATACACAGTTCCTAACATCTACATTAGGAAACAACAGATGTTTCCTTAATTTGAAATCCCTTGATTTTAGGGATTGACTAATTACAAAATTAAATCCCTTGATTCTAGGGATTGACTAATTACAAAATTAAATAGAGATTCTAATTCTAAAAGATAAAAGATACAATATAAACATTCCTAAAATATCACACAACACAGAGATTCTCACACTCCCCCTCAAGCTGGTGAATAGGTGTTTTCCATTCCCAGCTTGGATATAATTCTCTCAAATGTGGAGCTATTCAACCCTTTGGTGAGGACATCTGCAAGTTGTCCCTGTGTAGGCACATATGGAGTGTAGATTAAACCATTGTCAAGCTTTTCTTTAATGAAGTGCCTATCCACTTCAATGTGCTTAGTCCAATCATGTTGGACTGGGTTGTGTGCTATGTTTATTGCAGATTTGTTATCGCAGTATAGCTTTATTGGTTCTTCCCACTTAACCTTCAAATCTTCTAATATGATTTTTAACCAAAGTAACTCGCATACACCTTGTGCCATTGCACGAAATTCTGCTTCAGCACTAGATTGTGCCACTACACTTTGTTTTTTACTTCTCCATGTCACAAGGTTTCCCCCAAGAAAAGTGCAATACCCGGTAGTTGATCTCCTATCAACAATCGACCCTGCATAGTCAGCATTTGTATAGGCTTCAAGAGACATATTTCCACTCCTTTTAAACAAGATTCCTCTTCCCGGAGTCCCCTTGAGGTACTGCAAAATTCTGTGAGCAGCTTGCAAGTGAGTTTCTCTTGGGCCGTGCATAAATTGGCTGATTAAGCTCACTGCATAGGCAATATCCGGTCTGGTATGGGACAAGTAAATGAGTCTGCCCATAAGGCGCTGATACATCTCCTTATCAACAGCAACATCCTCTGCATTTCCCAATTTTAAGCTCGGGTCCATGGGAGTACTTGCAAGTTTACAAGCTGTTTTACCTGTTTCTTTGAGTAAATCAATTATGTATTTCTGCTGTGATATGAAGATGCCTTTCTTGGAGTGTGCCATTTCGATGCCCAAGAAATATTTCAGCTTTCCCAAGGTTTTGATCTCAAATTCTTTGGCTAAAGACTGACTCAAGGCTTGCTGTTCCGTACTGTCATCTCCGGTCAAGATAATATCATCTACATACACTAATAGCACTGTTACTCCCCCTGAGGCAGAATGCTTAATGAACAATGTATGATCCCCTTGACTTTGTTTGTATCCCAAGGCAGTCATAGCTCTAGTAAACCTTCCAAACCAAGCCCGAAGGGATTGTTTTAGCCCATGCAGGGCCTTTTTTAACTTGCACACTGTGTTGGCAGCCACATTTTTTCCATATCCCGGAGGTACTTCCATATAGATTTCCTCCTCTAGTTCCCCATGTAAGAACGTGTTCTTTACATCAAATTGTTGCAAGTCCCAACCCCTATTGGCAGCAAGAGACAATAGTACCCTGACCGTATTCATTTTAGCAACCGGAGCAAATGTCTCCAAATAATCAATCCCGTAAGTTTGTGTGAACCCTTTGGCAACTAACCTCGCCTTGTACCTCTCGATTGACCCATCAGCTTTATATTTCACTGTATATACCCACTTGCATCCAACTGGCCTTTTTTCTCCGGATAAAGTAACTAACTCCCAGGTTTTATTCTTCTCTAAGGCTTCCATCTCAACATCCATGGCTTGCTTCCATTTTTCATTGGACAATGCCTCAGACAAGGTGGTGGGTATGAAGGTAGTATTAAGGTTAACTAGGAAGGCTTTGTGAGTGGGTGAAAAATGCTCAAATGAGAGGTAGTTGGAGAGAGGGTATAAGGGCTGTTTAGTGGCTTTTCTGGTTCCTTTTCTAATAGCAATTGGGAGGTCAAGGTCATCTATAACAGTTTGGGATTCAGTTTTATCCCGTAAAGTTTCATATTAGATTTTGGGCCTAACTCAATCCCAAAAGCTAGCTCATTGGATGAGGATTGCCTACTATTTATAAACTATTATTAGAGACTATCTCTAGTCAATGTGGGACTTGGGTTTTTCCCAATACACCCCCTCACGTCCAGCACTATTGGGCTTGGTGCGTGGATAATATGGTGGGTGGCCCGATAATGGATCTAGGATATCTCTGATACTATATCAGAATTTGGGAATTGAATTGTATATCTATTGATCAATGATGCAGAAATATATACACAGTTCCTAGCATCTACATTAGGAAACAACAGATGTTTCCTTAATTTGAAATCCCTTGATTTTAGGGATTGACTAATTACAAAATTAAATCCCTTGATTTTAGGGATTGACTAATTACAAAATTAAATAGAGATTCTAATTCTAAAAGATAAAAGATACAATATAAACATTCCTAAAATATCACACAACACACAGATTCTCACACTATATTTCTCTTCTTTTTTTTTATGGTTGTGGATCCCATCAGGCATCAGCTTTCAAAACATGTGCAAGACTGTTAAGTATGATAACTTCTAAGTAGATGCTGTAGTGGAGTGAGACTTTGTGTTTTTGTTGCCAAATCTGTACTTAAAGACTATTTATCCCCTTGGGATGAGAGAGGTGCTTAATTTATGATTTTAAAGCATTAATATCTGACATGCCAGGACCCTTGTTAAAATTTTGCAGGCGTTATCATTGTCATCTAATTGGGTATCAGGAAATGAAGCCTCGAGCTCCAGTTAGCCGACTGGATTCATCAGTGCAGAATTCACTTGGTATAGAAAAACCAGTTGCTTTGAACAAAAGTTCCTCACCTGCACTGATACCCAACACACAAAGCAGATCTGAGCAAGGTAACTGCTTATGTGAAGCAATGTGTTTTACCACTAGCTAAACCAGTTTTATCCAACCAACGATCTGTCATTGTGGTTCAGCATTGCTTGCTAAGAGGAAAACATGTGGATTTATAGACCTTGCTAAGTTGAAAAGGCAAGCAACGGAAGAGAATGTAACAGGTTTTGGTTGCAATCAGAATATACAGATACAGGTCTGGATTAGCATCCGTATGTTATGTTGAAGTTGACCATAGTTTGTCTATGTTCATGCATATTATCTTAAGGCATTTTTTCTCTGAATGTTTTCTAAACTATTCTAATTAATACAACTCCAACAACAGTCTTTGTTTTCTAGTCAATTAGTTTTGCCTAATACTTCATTTTTGTCTTGATTTGCTGCCTATTAATGTCATTAGTTGGCATAGAGGAAATGATTAATTTTTTATCACTTGAAATAGTATTCTAGAGTAGTTAGTAGTTACTCGTCAATCAATTCTTTAGATTCACTTGATTGCCTTGGCCTTCAAACTCTGTCAATGTAAATCATTGAAAAAAATTGAATGCCGACTTCACCCTTGCTTTCTATGTAGACCATTGCATCTTCTGCAGACCGGGGACTGGTAGACCAAGAGGCTATAAACTTAATGCAAGTGAACAAGAAACTGCATGCAGAGTGAGTATATTTCTAATTACATAGTCACGATACTTGATTTCTTGGGATGCTGTTGTACAACTATTTGGATTTGCTACAATCTCGGTCAACTGTTGCTGCCAAATACAAGCTACATGCCATATTTATAATTCTCTTTATCTCATTTGGACTTTGACAACATCCAAATGCTCTTGCCTTCTGAAATATCAATTGGCAGCGCTATGAAGCAAAAACTTTATTTATCCGCTCTTTTTACCCTGCAGATATTTGGAATTTGAAAAGGCAGAGGAAGAACTTAAACTTAAGGTAATTCCTGTACAAAGTAATAATGGTTGGTTCTTACAATCTTACTTAATTTACTTTGTATATAGTCCAGTTACCAATGTTACACTGTTAGTCGGGTTGTAGTTAGAGAATTAAGAGTGCTGGCATACTTGGATGCTGCAGTTAGAAAACTCTTCGTTAAAAAAAGAAAAAAGAAAAAATCTTTGAAAGGCCAACCTAATGATATTTCTGGCTTTGGATTCTCTCATGCGTTTTTCACCATGCCATGCAAGAGACAAAGGCAAAACCCTATATAGAAAACTCTGTTCCTGCACAGGGCCTCTCAGTTTCGTCGTACATAGATTTTCATGTCTATCTTTCTCCACATGACCTTGTCATATAGTAAACTCACATTATAGGGCCTAATCTGATTTGAGTTTGTACCCTTAATTCCTTATAGTTAGACGGATTTGTTGGATTTGGATGAAATTTGTTATATTTAGATCATCCGCAAAAGATGCATGGAATGAAAATCTGTTGTTCGGCCTCTGCGACCCATTTAAGATGAATGGTTATGGTTGTACAGGTGACACAGCTTAGAAGTAAAATTGAAGAAGCTCAGCTTGAGTATAATCGGCTTCTGGCTGAAGTACAGTCCCTGGACATGACACGTAAGAGTAGTGTAGCTGTACCTCTTGCATTCTAGCTTCAATTCTAATGCTGTATGTATACTTCCCTTAAGATTTTCAGGCTTCCTTTGTAAGTAGATGGAAGGGAGCCAAGCTAAAATTTGCTTTTTGAATGTATAGAATAGTGTTAACTGTTTCGATTATGAAGCACGGACACTTCTTCGAAAGTGTCGTGTCACGTGTCGGACATGCCTCGGACACCGACATTTCACGGACACGCCTTCGACACGTGTCGGACACCCCTCTGCGGTGTCTCAATTAAAAAATAATTTTTTTCGGCTTGGACACCTCTCAGACACTTCTCGGACACTCCTATTATAAAAAATATTTTTTTTTAAAAAGTCAACTTAGAATTTGGAGATCATGAGTCACAAACCTAAATATTTTTTAAACAAATATTTACTAAAAATGTCATGAGTCACCAACCTCAAATTAGATCTTTTACTTTTTGAGATATAAAACAAAATGATGCCTCTTAGCATTTTTTGTGAGGCTCATTACGATAGGACCTAACTAGTTTTATAAAACATGATTCATTTTCTTATCTTGATATTATTTTTGAAAAAATTGCATTGTGAAATGACCCCTTAGTCTTAGTATTCTTTCTGTGAGGGTCATTATGAAAATTGTAAAGCTTAACAATATATATATATATATATAATTGAAAGGAGGAACAAAACAAGTATTTTCTGAATTGCTTGTGTTACTTTCACACAGCATAGAGGTATTCTATTTATACACTAGAATAATTAAATACAACTGATAATTACAAGACAAATAAATGAGGCACCTATTTCCTATAGACATTTCCTAATTTCATAACTAGAGAATACATGAACCTCATTAATTTACAATGGCTATTTCCTAAACTATTAATGGCAGTCCATGAACCTTTGGACGGTGGATTCCAACATTAATGACAGTCCATGAACCTTTGGACGGTGGATTCCAACACTCCCTCTCAAGCTGGGGAATGGATATCAATCATTCCCGGCTTGCAAGTAAGTTGGTTGAATCGATCAATTGGCAAACCCTTTGTTAACACATCTGCTAGCTGCTGCCCATAGGGAATGTAGGTTGTTGTTATCAATCCACTATCCAACTTTTCCTTGATGAAGTGTTGATCTATCTCAATGTGTTCTGTCCTGTCATACTGAACATGATTATGAGCAATACTGATAGCCGATTTATTATCACAAAACAATTTCATAGGACCTTCTCACTTTATCTTCAAGTCATCGAGCACAATTTTCATCCACAACAGTTCACAGATTCCTTGTGCCATAGCTCTAAATTCCGCCTCTGCGCTTGATCGAGCCACTACATTTTGTTTCTTACTTCTCCAAGTAACAAGGTTCCCACATAGGAACATGCAATAGCCTGCTGTGGATCTTCTATCACTTACTGAACTTGCATAGTCTGTATTTGTATAAGCCTCCATAGTCAAGTTTCCACCTTTTTTGAACAAGAGTCCTCTTCCTGGAGTAGCTTTGAGATACTGCGGTATACGTTCTACAGCCTGTAAGTGTCTCGCCCTCGGATCATGCATGAACTGACTCATAACACTGACCGCATATGCTAGATCTGGTCTAATGTGTGCCAAGTAAATCAACTTCCCCACAAGTCTCTGGTATTGGATTTTGTCAACCTTGGCACTCTCCTCTTCAGTGCTCATCCTGTGATTTTGCTCGATGGGAACACCTGTAGGTTTACATCCAAGTTTCCCTGTTTCCTTCAAAAGATCAAGCACATACTTCCTTTGAGAGATGAAAATGCCTTGTTTTGAGTAGGCCACTTCAATCCCCAATAAATACTTCAGTTTCCCAAGGTCTTTCATCTCAAATTCTACAAATAATTTTTCCTTAAGCAGTTGTCTCTCAACTAAGTCATCTCCTGTAATAATTATATCATCAACATAAACAAGAAGTACAGTCCGTTTTCCTCCTTGTGAATGTTTGAAGAAAAGTGTATGATCTCCTTGGCTTTGCTTGTAACCCAGCAACACCATAGCTTTTGTAAATCTTCCAAACCATGCTCGGGGAGACTGTTTTAGCCCATATAAAGCCTTCCTCAATCTGCAAACTTTGTTCCACTTGTGGGATCAAACCCTGGGGGAATCTCCATGTACACCTCCTCCTCTAAGTCTCCATGCAAGAAAGCATTTTTGACATCAAACTGGTGTAGTTCCCATCCAGAGTGGGCAGCAAGAGAGAGTAAAATACGAACAGTGTTCATCTTTGCCACTGGAGCAAATGTCTCCTCATAATCAATGCCATAGATCTGAGTGTATCCCTTTGCCACTAGTCTTACTTTATACCTGTCTAGGGTACCATCTGATCAATACTTTGTAGATCCATCTACTCCCCACTAGTCTCTTTTCTTTTGGTTTCTCAACAATTTCCCATATTCCATTTCTTTCCAGAGCTTGCATCTCCTCATTCATGGCTTGAACTCAATTCTTATCCTTCAATGCTTCTTGTATTGTTCTAGGGATTCTGATAGAGTCAATGGCTGCAATAAAGCTTTGGTGCTACAAAGAAAGGTTTGTGGTGGAAACAAAGTTGGAAATAGGGTACTTAGCACAAGATCTTTTCCCTTTTCTTAATGCAATAGGTAAGTCATCATCAATGTTAGGATCACAATTACCCAAAGGAATAGGTTCATAATGAATGAAAGGAATAGATTCAACATGAATGGGACTAGTGTTTTCGAGACTTCACCATGGGTTCGGATATTTGGGGTTGCTACTGGACCGGGGAGGGCGTTTCTTCCTTTGATAGACCCGGTTTGGCGAGCTTGCTCTAGTCCGAGGAGCTAATTCATGTGTATCGGAGGGCATATCGAGAAGCTTGGAGCAAGGGAATGTTGCTTTGGAAAGATCTCGACCTTCCAAATCGAAGTATTATTCTCCCCACAAGTCGGGAGAAACGGAAGTATGACCGATTTTCTTGGAAGGTGACATCCATGGAGACATACACTCGATGAGAGCGGGGGTGATAACATTTGTATCCCTTCTTGTCAGGGGCATAACCAATGAACACGCATTTAATAGCACGAGGGTCAAGTTTGCCCCGATGCTGATGATGGACATGAACAAAAGCAACACAACCAAAAACACGAGATTCAAGACTTTGCATAATAGGAACAGATGAAAAAAATGTTTTCATGACATGAACAGGACTCAAACCACCAAGGATTCTAGAGGGTATTCTATTTATTAGATAAGCAGCAGTTAAAACAGCTTCCCCCCAATATGACTTTGGAACTGACATTTGGAATAACAATGCCCTAGTCATTTCAAGTAAGTGTTTGTTTTTTCTTTCAGCAACCCCATTCTGTTGGGGAGTATCAACACATGTGAGTTCATGAATAATACCTCGTTCTTTAAGAAAGGTAGAAAGACTTTGATTGACATATTCTCTACCATTATCAGACCTCAAGCGCTTAATAGTTTTTCCAAATTGAGTATGAATCATATGATAAAACCGAGTGAATAATTTGTAAACTTCAGATTTATCTTTCATCATGAATATCCAAGTAACACGAGTGCAATCATCATTGAAAGAAACAAACCATTTTGCACCAGAGATATTAGGAACGGTAGCAGGACCCCAAACATCAGTATGAATAAGAGAAAAAGGTTCATCACTTTTCTTAGCACTTGAAGGAAACTTACCCGATGATGTTTGGAAAATTCACAAGCATCACATTGAAAGGACTCAACCGATTCATTCAAAAACAAAGAAGGAAACATGGACTTAAGTAGAGTGAATGGGGGATGCTCAAGACGATTATGTTGGAGCCAAATTTGGGAGGAACAAGACTTGGATTGATGACAGGAATGTTGCAACTTCACACCAGATCCACCTGAAGTTTCCATCTCAAGGTAGTACAACCCTCCCCGTTCCTTGGCAACTCCAATAGTCTTCCCCGTAGTAATGTCCTGGAATACACAATGAGAAGGGAAAAATGTTACAGCGCAATTAAGGTCTTTGGTAAGTTTATGTATAGAAAGAAGGTTAGATGACAGTTTAGGAACATGAAGCACATTTTGCAAATTTAGAAAAGGACTAAGTTTAACGTTAACAAATCCTGCAACTGATGTATGAGAGCCATCAGCTACAGTTATGTGATGACTACCCATGGGGATTTGATAGGATGAAAAATGAGAAGAACAAAAGGTCATGTGATCGGTGGCACCAGAATCAATAATCCAAAAATCCTCGGGACACGATTAAGCTTGAGAAAATAAAGAACATAGATTCTTACCATTTACACCATTTGAAGAAGTGCGAGACTACTTACTAGAGTAATGGGTGATAGCTAAGATGTTGGTAATCTCAGTGTTAGACATGATGGTTGGGCGTGATAACGACCAAGAGTGCGATGAAGGTGTAAAAAACACAAGCTGCAATGAAGGCAGCAACAAAGGGTTTGCGGTGAAGATGACTTTGGGTACTGTAACTAAGAAAGATAAAGCACAATGAAGGTGCTGAACATGTAATGAAGGCACAAGACAGAATAGGTCCTGCAATGAAGGCAAGGCACCTAAGGTCACTCAACAATGAAGGCTGAGGCAGCGGAAAAGCAAAGGCAGAGACTCCCAGGGTCGGGAGCTCTGATACCAAATTGAAAGGAGGAACAAAACAAGTATTTTCTGAATTGCTTGTGTTACTTTCACACAACATAGAGGTATTCTATTTATACACTAGAATAATTAAATACAACTGATAATTACAAGACAAATAAATGAGGCACCTATTTCCTATAGACATTTCCTAATTTCATGACTAGAGAATATATGAACCTCATTAATTTATAATGGCTATTTCCTAAACTATTAATGACAGTCCATGAACCTTTGGACGGTGGCTTCCAACATTAATGACAGTCCATGAACCTTTGGACGGTGGATTCCAACACACACACACATATATATATATATATATATAAGCGGTGTCCTATGTTTTTTACGATAGCCGCTTAGCGGTGTCGATGTCGTGTCGCGGTGTCCGTGTCAGAGTCGGTGCTTCATAAATCATCTCTAACTAAGTAATTAAGCATTGTTCATTTGACCTTTCGGTTTTGCTTTCTTAACTTGGTTTTTCCATATGAACTTTCTTGATAGTCCCTCCTAGATGAAGAAAGGGATGCTTACAATAACCTGGTATGATCTTAAAACGTCACAATTCTTATTTGATAAGGTGCCAGTGGAATTTTATGTAGCATAATGTGACATCGTGCCAGACAATGAAAACCCACCCCCATCCCCCACCCTAAAAAATAAAATCGAAAAAACAAAAGGAAAAAAATGATAATTAAAGAATGGTTAGCATGCCTGAAGTTCCTTGAAGGGCAAAGTTCTCAGGGCAGCTTAGATTAGCATATTAGAGCTCAGATAAGAAGTCCTCAAACTTTTCCTGGCGCAACGGTGTCATTGTTATGTTAAGTAAAATCAATAGTATGTATGAGAGTTTTACAAGTTTCACAAGTATGATGAGAGTTACAAGTTTGAGCTCGAAAAGGTTAAACTTTCTTTACCAAGTTAGATTAGCATTTTTATTCACTTGAATATAGGTCATCTGATATTTATAAGCTTGAGGAGTTCTTCATGCACTTCTTCTTTAACGACAATAAATATGTCCTTTTAGATATATCATTAAATGTTATTAAGTCATTTGAACCAGCTTGGTCTCATAACTTGTTACTTTTTTTTTTTCTGAAAGGTTGTCTTGACTATTTGCTTGGCAAAAGCATGTTAGCTTTTCTTTCACTCAATATGATCCTTTCTTTCTTCTTTTCATTTCTTAGGTAGGTAAAGCAACAATAATAAAAAAATGTGTAACATCCTAAAATTCTAATATAATTAATTTGAAATAATAATAATAATAATAATAATGATATAATAAAAATACAATATGATTAAGAGGTTTAGTATATGGGATATGTTAGTATAAAACTTATTAGAATTGGTAAATAATTACAAAAGGAATATTAAATTAAAACAAATAAACAAAAAACAAAAAAACACGTAAAAGCAGGGAAGCATGAGTGCATGAGGTTATTAGTATTGTCTGTCTACTATAAAACCCTAAACCCTATTAGCCTCCACCAAATGTTCTTCTGACTGACCAAACGAGACACCACGCTATCCGTTTGCGTTCAAATTTCAATTACTCTCTTAATTTGTTTTGAGTGTTGAATGGCTCTGTTCCTGCTTCACGAATCTGCTACTGGCTATGCCCTGTTCGAGGCTCATGGCATTGACGAAATCGCCCTTCGGAACTGTGTTTCTGATTTGAACAGGTCCGGTAAGGTTGTAAAGCTCCTCTCTTTCACCCATTTTACCTCTGCTTACGATGCCCGTAAACAGTGCAACGCCGTATCTGAAGGTTAGTAACCAAAAGAAAAAGAAGGAGGAGCGTCGCAGGAGGTTAGCGTTTTTGTCAGTTACTTCCTTTCCTTGCCAGTGAATTGTAACAACACAGATCCAAGAACGCCACCAAACGGAAGAAGAATTTTTAGGGAAGCACTAATTCTAATCATAAATAATTTTTAGAGTACTTTGGAGGTCTTCGAGAGGTGAGTAACAGTATCTTTTGATAATCCTTTCCATGGTACATGTGTTTGTTGTGTTGAGCGATTTACCTATAATTTTCGAGAGATTTTAACTGAATGATGCGTGTTATTAATAAACTAATTTTTTAGGGATTTTGAATTAAAATAAAAAATATTATTAAATTGGGTATTTATTCTTGTTACTGATGGTATGAGATACATGATTGGTATTGTATTAGTTGATTGACGTGCTTATCTGTGTATGCTATGTCATGTGAGTTTATTTGACATGCATGATAAGATCAAACATTTAATTTTTGGTAAATGATTTGTTACACGTATGAGACATGAAATTGTGCCTTATGATGCTTTGTATGATGTTTGCCACAATACCACCTATGATAGGGGTATCGAAGAGAAATACCGCCTTAAGGGGTATCGAAAGTAACACTGCCATGTGGTTGGGATGTCGAAAATGAGTAATACTACCTAAAAAGGAGTATCGAAAGTAACACCGCCACAGGTCGGGGTGTCGAAAAAGGAGAAATACCATCATGTGCACATGGGAGGTATCGAAATGGAAATGTCCCCTGAGCGAGGGTGACATCGAAACACTCCTCGTGAGTAGGGGTGGGTAATGGGACGCCATTGTCGTGTGATGTGTGAATATATGGCATGCTTCAAGAAGAAGCCAATTTAATTAGGAGGTCTTCGGACCGCTTGGATTAAATTAGAATTCATCTGGTATATGGAGTGTGATGTATTGAGATGAGATTATTATTGATATTAAAAGTATTTTCTTTTATATATATTATTTTGGAAAATTAGCGGGTGCCATGAACAGTTTTTTTGGTTACCGCGCCGATTGAGAACAATGCTATTTTCGAAAATATTTTTTTAAAACTGTATTGTTGATCACTGGGATTTTATATCTTATTATAAGTATTGTTTTCAGAGCACGAGGAGGACGTCGTTGAAACTGAAGAGGCGTGAAGACTTAGCGGATTCCATTAGTTATTCCTTGTAGTTTGGTTAGTATTTTCTTAAATAAGGACCCGTATGTGGCTAGACACATTTATTTATTTATCGTAGGGTTTGTTAGTAGACGTCCAGTATCGAGGCTTGTGGTTTTCATTTATATTTATATCCATTACATGGATATTTTTTTTCTATTTTATTTAATATGAGGTATTTTCCTACTTAGTTATTTGAGAAAAATTTATGACTTGTGTTTTTAATTAAATGTTTTGAAGGATTTTTATTGAAATTAATTTGGATTATTAATGTAACGAAGGACGTTATAAAATGCTAGACAGCTGACTCTGTTTTCTTTGACTCGAAGTATACTACGTTGTACCTGTTTTTCTTTGATTCATAAATGTTTTGTACTATACATATATTCAAATAACTTGGACGAATACTTTAAAAGAAAAACTACTTAAAGATCATTAGTGAGCTGTCAAAAAATAATATTAAAGAACATTATAAAGGATTGGACGCGCACTTAAAAAAAAACCTTTAGTCCAGGTTCATGAAGAATAGACATAAAGAAGATTGGACGGGCTTCATCTACAAAATACACCATTGTGAACTTGGAGTTTTGGTGCTCCTTAATAAATTACCGTTGATATAATGATAAAAAAACTGAATGGTCAAGATTGAAGAAGGGTAACTGGTTATAGCAGTCCACCCTTCATCTCCTTCCATTTCCATTGAGATGCTTCCTTCAATTAATTTCTCACTCATAAATCACGATGACCGACACTCTATCATCATTTTTCTCAAACCCCCACCGGAATATCCTGCTCCGGCGGCTCCATCTCGTCACACCAACCTATACGAGTGGGCACTGGCCCTATCTTTGATTCAATTTTCATCTTAGGGCTTGTACTATCATGTCAAAAGCCCAAATCCTTGATGAAGATTTAAGAGCAATTGATTCAAATAATTTATAGGTTAAAGTAATACTTTGGTCCCTATACATGACATGAATTCTCGATTTGGTCCCTATACGTACAAAAAGTCCCCATTTGGTTCCTGCCGTACAAAATTTTAGGACTGATTTAATAAATTTTTTTCTCATATAGGGACCAAACGGGTAATGTATAGGGATCAAATGGAGACTTTTTGTACGTATAGGGATCATTTTAATAATTTTTTTTTATGTATAAGGACCAAATCGAGAATTCATGTCACGAATAGGATCATAGTATTACTTTAACCCCAATTTATATATCATCATCTAGATCCCAGTTTCAACACCGGAAAGAGAGAGAAAGAAAGAGTGGAAGAATAAGCAAAACCAACGGAGAGAAAATCATTAAGGGGATAAAAGGAAGGTGAAAATAGTTTTTTTCCTTGAATAAAATACCGAGCGTGAGGAATAAAGAGAGAAACAAGAGCTTGTTGTTGCTTCATTGACTGGTAAGGAAATGGAGTCAGAGATAAGACCTTGGATTAAAAATTTCATAAATCTGTTTGTGTAATTAATTTCTATCGATATGTTTAATCTGTCCAGTGAATAATAAAGGTGGAGGATTTTATGGGTATGTGGAAGTGGTGGACACATGAAGAATATTGAAGATTGTGTGTCGTGTGTATTAGAGAGCAATGAATGAATTTTCTCATTGATCAACTTGTGTATTACAGTGTTTATATACATGAGGAGAATAACTAACAAACCGACTTGCTTGATAACTAATTCCTAACTAACTTTACAACTGTATTTTGATCAAATCAACTAACTAGTCCTAACACCCCCCCTCAAGCTGGAGAGTGGATGTTCAGAACTCCCGGCTTGGAAATGAAGCTGGAAAACAGGGCTGGTTCAAGAGGTTTAGTGAAGCAATCAGCTAGCTGTTGAGCAGAAGCGATGGGGAGCAAATGAAACAGATTTGCCTGGAGTTTTTCTCTGACTGTGTGACAATCAATGTCTATGTGCTTCGTGCGTTCGTGGAAACTAGGATTAGAGGCAATATGTCTAGCTGATTGGCTATCACAATACAATAGGGCAAGAGAAGTGAAGGGCACAGCAAAGTCTTTTAGAAGGTAAGTCAGCCACTGGATTTCACATGTGGTAGATGCAAGAGCATGATATTCTGCTTCGAAGGAAGAACGGGACACTGTTGTTTGCTTCTTGGAACGCCAAGAAACTAAAGAAGTACCAAGGAATATGCAGAATCCAGTAACTGACTTGCGAGTGGAAGGACATGATGCCCAATCTGAATCTCTAAAGGCCTTTAACTGCAGCTACGACTTGCAGGAAAAGAACAGGCCTTGAGCAGGTGCCTTTTTAATGTAGCGAATAATCCGCATAGCTGCCTCAAAGTGATGAATAGTAGGAGCTTGCATAAATTGGTTTAATTGTTGCACCGCGAAAGTTATGTCAAGCCTTGTGGTTGTGAGATACAAGAGACGCCCAATTAAGCGCCTATAAGAAGTAGGATCATGCGGTGCAGCATCAGGTTCAAAGAGCAATTTGGTATTTTTTATCATTGGAGTGCTAGCTGGTTTGGCAGCAAGTAATCTTGCATCGAAAAGAATATCAAGTACATATTTTCGTTGACAGAGATGGATTCCAAGCTTCGAACGAGATACCTCAAGTCCTAAAAAATATTTAAGGTCCCCAAGGTCTTTAATTCGGAATGTTGAGTGCAGAAACTGTTTTACCGAGTCAATCTCAGTTGAGCAATTGCCCGTTGGGATCACATCATCAACATAGATGAGTAAGGCTGTAAAGGAATCAGCTTGCCGCTTGATAAACAGGGAATGATCATGTTGGGAATGTGTGAAACCGATGGAGAGCAAAGCGGAAGAGAGTTTATCAAACCATTGGCGGCTAGCTTGCTTCAAGCCATATAGGGACTTTGTTAGTCTGCACACTTGACCGGATTTGGTGGAGTGAAGGCCTGGAGGAAGCTCCATGTATACCTCTTCATGAAGGTCCCCGTGAAGAAAAGCATTGTCTACATCCAACTGTTGCAAGTGCCAATTTTGAGTTGCTGCAATGGCAAGCAACATTCGATGGTTTGTAACCTTGGCAACGGGTGAGAAGGTATCAAAGAAGTCCACACCTTCTTGTTGAGTGTAGCCTTTGGCTACAAGTCTTGCTTTCTAACGTTCAATGGATCCATCAGCTTTGTATTGGATGCGGTAGACCCACCTGCAACCAATAGGAACTTTGCCTTGTGGCAAATCAGTGAGCTGCCAAGTATGATTAGCTTCAAGAGCTTTCAGTTCAGTATTCATGGCATTAATCCAATCAATTGATTTAATGGCTTCAGCATAGGAATGTGGTTCAGAATGAATAGAAACAGCAAGTGTATATTTTAAGTGAGAAGGAGAAAGAGAATAATAGGAAAGAACTGAAGATAAAGGGTAAGAGGAGTTACCAGAATTACCATGGATTGAGAGATGATTGTTGCTTGCTGGCTGCAATTGCTGACAGTGGAAATGCTGCAAGTATGCAGGGGCTGTTCTGGTTCTAGTGGAGCGTCTTGGAGCAGTAGGTGGGTTTGGATCAGTAAGTGGGTTTGGGCTTGGAGCAGTGCGACAGGTTGGTAGAGATTGGGTTGGCCATGTGGGGGGGAAGAATAAGGAAAGATGTTTTCATGAAAAATAACATTTCGCAAAATGAATAGTTCCCTGGTGTGAAGGTCATACAACATGTATCCTTTTGTTCCAAATTTGAAACCAAGAAAAATGCACTTTGTAGATCTCGGGTCTGGTTTTGTTCTATGTTGTTCCAAGGTGGAAGCAAAACATAGTGATCCAAAGACCTTAAGGTCAATGATGACAGGAGGTTGATTGTGCAACTTTTCATAAGGGGATTTGTTACCAATGGAGGGTGAGGGTATTCTATTGATGAGATGCGCAGCATGTGTTACAACATATGACCAAAAACACTTTGGTAAATTGGAGTGAAATAAAAGGCTACGTGCCACATTGAGAATATGGCGATGCTTTCTTTCCACAACTGAGTTTTGTTGTGGAGTTTCAATGCATGAAGTTTGGTGTATAATTCCAAATTGGGAAAAGAGTTCAGGGTAAAGGAATTCAGCTCCATTGTCAGATCCTATAACCTTGATGCAGAAATGAAACTGAGTTTTGACAAACGTAACAAAATCATGCATGAGTTTCCTAGTTTCAAATTTGGCTTTCATCAAAAACAACCAAGTATGGCGTGTATGATCATCCACAACAGTGAGGAAATACTTGTGACCATGCAAAGATGGTATAGCAAGAGGTCCCCATATATCCATATGAATTAAATCAAAGGGTTGGGAGGAAATATTATTACTAAGGGAAAAGGGTAGTCGTGTTTGTTTTGCCAAGTGACAAAAATCACAAACTTTATTTGCATTGTATTTTACAAAAGGAAAGTGTGTACAAATTGTATCAAGTACTTTATTTGAAGGGTGGCCTAATCTATAGTGCCAAAGATCAAAGGCAGAATTTGTAAAGGTAGTATGAAGATTGTTTACAAGGTTATTACAAAGAATTGGTTTGAAGACAGGTTCTTTGAGATGGTACAGCCCACTGTGAAGTTCAGCAAGCCCAATCATCTTCAATGTCTTTGGTATCCTGGATTTGACAAAAAGAATTAGCAAAGGTTAGTTGACAATTCAGAGAGGAAATGAGTTGTTGAACGAAAATTATGTTAATGGTAAACTCAGGGATGTATAGGGCATTGTAGAGTTTAAAATGATTTGAAAAGGAAACTAGACCAGAATACTTAGCAATAACTACAGCCCCATTGGGTAAGGTGACATGGATGGGTCTAATAGCATGGAAACTAACAAAATTGGACATGGAATTGGTGACATGGTCGATTTACAACGATGTCAAGAATCCACGTGTTTAGAGGAAAACCTGTTTTACCTGAATCCGGGGTTGAATGTTGTTGGTGAGTAGAAGACTCACTAACAAATGATTTACCAGTTTGTTTAACATTATGTGGCTGAGAAAGTTGGGATTGCTGCAGCTTGGAAATCAATTGTTGCATTTGGTCAGGGCTGAACTGAGGTGTGGCAACCACTTGATTTGCTTGAGGCAAGGACTGCTCGGGTGCATGTGAGTCTGATCCTTCACCGGAAACAGAGTTGTGGATCGTATGCTGATTTTTCTTGTACCCTGGAGTGTACCCTGGTGGAAAACCATGTTTAAAGTAACATTGTTCAATTGTATGGCCAAATCTTTCACAAAAGGTACATTGTTTGGCAGAACCTCTTCCTGGATTGGACCTTCCCCTTCCTCTTCCACCATTGCCTCTACCTTGTTGCTTGTGATTATCACTAGCATTGAACATTATCTTCTGATCTCCAAAAGATGAACCAGTCAGGTGTTCTTCTTGTTGAAGTACCAAAGAATATGCCTTGCCAATTGGGGGCAATGGATCCATCATCAGAATTTGGCTTTTAACATGACTATAGGTTTCACCAAGACCTTTCAAGAAACAAACTACATACTCAGATTCCCTTTGTTGTTGAAGATTCTTGATTGTGATGCAACAATTTGCTCTTGCAGAGCAAGAACAGTTGGGGATAGGTCGAAGAGTTTCCAAATTTTGCCATACAGTTTTAAAATTAGTGAAGAAATCAGAGAGGGATCGTTCACCTTGCTTGATCGAATTCACTTCTTGAAGAAGACTTGATAAACGATAAGCATTCCCTTTGGTAAAGCGCACACGGAGCTCATCCCAGAGTGCTTTTGCATCATCGATATCAACTATACTCTGTGCGATTTGGGGAACTAGGGTTCGGTTCCAAGAAATTACGGTACTGTTGCAGCGATCCCAGGCCTCATACACAGGATCATTTTCGTGCGGAACTGAAATGCTTCCATTGTTGAACTTCAATTTGTTCTTTGACACAAGCGCTCGTCGCATTGCTTTGCTCCAGGAATAGTAATTCGCACCATTAAGTGGAGGAGAAATGAGGACCATACCTGGATTTTCTCCAGGATGAAGATAAAAAGGAGAAGAAGGATTTTGGCAGGGATCAATTCCACCACCATTAGTTGGAGCAGAGATCACTGAATCATCAGAATCCGAATCAACCATGAAAACGAGGGTTAGAACGAGAAAGCTCAGAGTGGCAGAGAAGAGAGTTATATCACTGATACCATATTAGAGAGCAATGAATGAATTTTTTCATTGATCAACTTATGTACTACAGTGTTTATATACATGAGGAGAATAACTAACAAACTGACTTGCTTGATAACTAATTCCTAACTAACTTTACAACTGTATTTTGATCAAATCAACTAACTAGTCCTAACAGTGTGAATATGTGGGTGATTGCTCGCTTAATCCGGTTGAAAATGGAAACCCCATTCAGTAGCTTCTGATTTCATGGTTGAAGCTCAACCCACCAGTCCCGCTGCTTCTCTGAATTAGTTGATAAAAACTTTTGTTTGTTATTTTATTATAATAATCATGATTTAATTAACTATATTCATGCTTGCCATACTTTGAAAGAAGCCTTTATGGCGAGAAAATAGAATCGGTGCAGGAGGTGGAAGAAGGACCAGCGAATGATTGGCCATGGCTGTGAGGGATCTTCCATTCCCGTTGAGCCTTCTGTACTTAAAAAAAAAAAAAAGTTAAAATTTCAAAAACCGGATAACCTGTTGAAGCCGGTCATTTATTAAGGAGCACCACACTCCGAGTTCATAGTGGGGTATTTTAGACGAAGCCGATTGGACGCACGATATAACAAACATGAAGACCAACTTGACGCACGATAAGTGCTAAACTTATTAAAGCGTCCAAGTCCAATTCAAATAAAGACAAAAAGAATGGTTTAGACTTTTTTTGATCAACTTAGGATATGTTTGTGAGGATGGGGTGGGATGTTAGTAATGGAGTGGTATGATATTCATTCATTTTTTGGGAGTTTTTTAAACAACGGAGTGGAATGGTTGGGGATGGAAAGTCAAACCACTTCAAACCATCCAAAGCCTCTATTTTTCATACTCTCCAATTTGAGGCGTTTTGGGATGGAGCATTTCCTTCTTTTTTTATTACTTAATACAAATTTATAATTTTAACCCTTCCAAACAAAAATATTATTATGAACAATGAAAAATAAAAAGGGTAGTATTGGAAATAAAATTTGTAATTTATCACACTTCATTACTTATCATTGTGACCTCCATACAATTTAGTGGGATGTCCCTTCATTCCTTCATTTAAACTCCTAAATAATGGAGTGATATATTTTTACCCCTCCGCTCCACTCTAAATCACTCTATACTAATCATTTCATTCTATCCACTCCAAAACTCTAAAACATTTCCTTAGGTGTAGTCTAGAGGACGTTCTTTCAGACTTTAGGACATACAAACATTTTTCAACTATAATTTAATAATTTTATTAACATCATAATTAATGGGGGTCATAAGTCATTATCGCTTTGGTTTCAATAAATAATAAAGTAGTTTGTTTTTAAATTAAATATTTATCTTGTATAATATATTCAAGGATAGATATATTTTTGTTTTTTATTTTAAAACTAAATTTATTTAAATGAATTTTTTGAATTAAATATCATATAAAGCATAAATGAATCTTAGTGGGGATTCTCTTTCTCCTGTCTTGTTGTGTCCATTTATTTGTTTTTTTTCTCCTGATGGTGGGTCCTTTGTGTGATGATGTGTCTTTCTAACTATTTGAACGAGTTGAATTACAAAAACCTTGGTTTAAATTTAAATTTTTGCAAGTCTGGAATTGAAATGTTCTTGAAAAATTGCTGTCTAGCATGTTTCGTATTTTTGGCGTAATCACCTTGGTAGCAGCATCTGTAAAAAATGAGGCCAGAATTTTTTTTATTTTTTTTTTGTATATATGCTTTACTTTCCTAATTATAAATAAATACACTCAACCAAAAATCATCTTTTTATAATTATATAGTTTTTTTAAAAGGATATAATTATATAGTTGAAAGTGGTTGTATCAATATCATCTAAATAATATTAATGACTTTAATGCAAACTTTTTTTTTCAGCAAAATTAAATTTACAAAATCTAATCTAAACGCACATTACTTATGCTGGTTGTGTCATGTGTGGTAAAACTGTAAAAATGGTTCTGGTATTTAATAACAACAAAAACTAAGTTATATTAACTGAGCAGAAGTTTCAAAAAAAAAAAAAGTAAGTTATATTCTACTCGAAGTGGATTTAAATAATCGTTAAAAATAAGAAATACGGCACAGAAGATATACCGGTCCGTACGTACAGAGCAAACAATATATCAGAAATGTTAGTATAGAAGGTAGGAGATGCAATAGAATAGAAAAGGTTGTAGTAATAGAATAGAAAAGGTTGTAGTATTCGAAGATCAAAATTTAGACATCGTATGTGTTTATTTCTATCTCTCACTTATTTTTTTATCATCTTTGTATATATGCAACTCGAAAATACATCAAATTACAAATGATGTCAAAAAAAACATTAGCCAATAGAAAAGATGGCATAGAGCCTGATTGGATTTTGCATAAAATTGAAAAGTATTTATAATCTTAATTGAAGTCAGTATTTGACTATGTGCCAGTACTGTTCCGGTAACTAATGGTTCCTCAAAGTTAGGAACCAAAACTTTGGTAAAAAAATAAAATAAAATAAGAGCTTATATATTTGTATTTTCCATGCCTTCCATTTTGAGATTAAAAAAGCAAGTTGGTGTTTCTGAATTCTGCTTATCTGGTGAAGGAATAATCCCAAAGGAATTCATATTCCAGTACTCTCCATTCCTTGTCTTGTGATCAGCACAGACCCATCTACCCTCCTCTCTCTTCTGACCAACACCACCACCTTCTGCACTTGAAATGGCAACTTTTCTCCAGTTGCACCATATTCTTAACATGATATACAACATAACCAAGCATATCACTGTGGAAGTAAAGACAATGGCCACTATGATTGCTGCAACTTGCATGTTTGATAGCTGCATTTTCCCCTGTGCTGTGGATCCTGAGCATGATACTAATGGTGGGCCACACAAGTGGTCATTGTTCAAGAAGGAGCTTCTTGGGAATCCTGAAAAGGTTGAAGGAATCTGGCCTTCAAGATGGTTATTTGAGAGATTTAGCATGTGCAGGCTGGTAAGTTTACCAAGAGAAGGAGGAACTTTTCCTTGAAGTTGATTGAAAGAAAGATTGAGTCTTTCTAGCTTCATGAGATTTCCTAGAGATGATGGAATCTCACCAGACAAGAGGTTTTTACTCAAGTCCAATATGACTTGCAACTCAGCAATTCCTCCTAGCTCAGCTGGTATAGTACCTGTCAACAAGTTTTCTGAGAGCCTGAGCTCATACAGCTTTGTGCATTGCTGAATTGTTGATGGAATGAGGCCAGACAGACTATTCCTTTGCAAATTGAAGACATTGAGAGAAGTAAGATTTCCAATCTCCTGGGGGATTTCACCTGAGAGATTGTTGTGATGGAGTGAAAGCTTAAGTAGTTTTGAGCAGTTACCAAGCTCAGCAGGTACCCTCCCATTGAAGTCATTGTATGAGAGGTCTAGCTCACCAAGTTCTTGTAAGCCTCCCAACCATGAAGGTATTTGGCCAGTCAAACTGTTATTACTCAGCAGGATATGTTCAATTTTCCGAGAGTTTGAGAGTAGAGGTGGCACGACTCCTGTTAAATTGTTAAATGATAAATCAAGAAAGTTGAGCTCAGTAAGATGGCCAAATCCAGAAGGAATGCTTCGTGTGAGATAATTGTGTGCAAGTCGGAGACGGCTGAGATTTCTAGAATTGGCCAGACTTGAAGGGATGGGACCTGAAAAGCTGTTGTTAGTCAAGTCCAGAATAGTCAGAGAATTTGAACCAGTGAGAGGAAAGAAACTTCCACTGAACTTGTTGTGGGAAAAATTTATGATTTTGAGGTTTTTGAGAGCTGAGAGTGAATGGGGGAGAGGTCCTTCAAAGGAGTTGTTGTAAAGGGTAATTTTAGTAACTTGTGAGAGGTTACTGAATGTGGGTGGTATAGAACCTGACAACCTGTTATCTGCTAATGCCAATAACTGAAGACTTTTACAGTACCCCATGCTTGGTGGGATTGGACCAGTCAAGTCATTCTGCCTCAAATGAAGAACAACCAAGTCCTTGAGCTTACCTATGGTCTCTGGAATTGGCCCTGTAAACTGGTTTCCAAACAAGTCAATTTCCCTTAAGCTTGTGCAGTTTGTCAACTCTCTTGGTATATGTCCAGACATCTGGTTATCATAGAGGTAAATAGTGTTCAACCTCTGTAGCCTTCCAATCTCGACTGGGATTTTACCTTTAAAATGGTTACCAAATAGGAAAAGACTTTCCAAGCTACTAATATTTCCAATTTCAGGAGGTAGAGTTCCAATGAAGCTGTTGTTGTTGAGTACAAGATCTGTGAGGTTCTGTAGTTTGTCCAGGCTGGATGGAAGTTCTCCTTCAAAGTTATTGTCAGAAAGATCCAACTGTTGGATTGAGGAGCAGTTGAGTAACTCCAAGGGAAATTTACCAGAGACCTTATTTCGTGCCAAGAATAGTTGCTGAAGCTTCGAACCTCTGCGGCAGAAGTTGCTTGGAATGCTACCTGTCAAAGCATTATCAGACAGAGCCAGGGTTTCAAGACTATGTAATTTGATATTAAGGAGTGGTACTGATCCAGAAAGGTTGTTTCTGGATAAGTCTAGCTTCTGCAGCTGAGTCAGACTATTAAACTCGGAAGGAATTTCTCCATTTAGTTTGTTTCCAAGCAAATTCAGGTATGTCAGGTTGGAGAGACGACTCAAGGCTGTAGGAATTGATCCAGATAGACTGTTGTTGGCCAGATTCAGGATTTTCAATGATTTAAGAGACCCCATAGTGGAGGGCATGTCTCCTTCAAGCATGTTGTTTGATGCTGCAAAGTTTTGGAGCTCTTCACAACCTTGAATATCTTCAGGTATGGGGCCACTAAGACTGTTCATTTGTAAATCAAGGGATATTAGATGCTTCAATTTACCAACCCCAATAGGTATACTTCCATTTAAGTGGCAGTAGCCTAGACCCAACACTGTCAAGTGGCTCAAGTTGGTCATACTAGGTGCAATTTCACCTGTCAACATGTTGTCTCCTATTCTAAGAACTTGCAACTTCTTCAAATTACCTATCTCTGCAGGAATGTTACCAGAGAGATAATTTGAGTACAGTTGCAGTATTCTTAGGTTTTGAAGCTTCCCAAGCTCTGAAGGGATGGAGCCAGTAAGGGAATTTGAAGACAAATCAAGTGTTTGAAGAGAAATGAGGTGACTGAACTCAACTGAAATGGAACCTGATATTCCTGAACCAGAAAGATCCAGGCCTACAATATGTTTCTGATCAACTGAACATGTTAGTCCATTCCAGCTGCAGAAATGAGATGTTGGAGACCAGTTGTTCAAGGCTCCTAATGGATCAATCAGTTCTGATTTAATTCTGAGAAGCCAATAGGAATCTGTTGCATTATTGCCAAGAGTTGCAACAAAAGCAGTATCAAGTATGGCTAGTAACACAAAGAAATGGCACATCCAAATGGAACCCATTGCAGAATGTCTGACAAATATGAGTTTATTTATAGAGATTCAGACACCAGAATAAATTATTCAAAAGGTATGATACAAGACTATAAGAGGCCCATTAGGCTCAAGTTTTGCAACGTATCAAATGAAAGCAGCAAGAAAAGAAGAGAATAGGAAATGAAGGAAGAAATAATAATGAAACAATGACACATATTCAAGTGCAGGAGGATGCAAGATTGACTTTAAATAGTTCCATTGAGCATCCCTGCCTTCTATGTTTCAAAAGAGTATTGACACTGGAACAATTATGACGTGTATGTGGTAAATGAAGAACTTATATCTTAAAAATATATTGATTCCTTTCTACCTTTTCAGTTTCACCAGGAGATTTGGTGCTTTTTAATTCATTATTTAGGCAACAAAAGGAATATTTTAGGATTCTTTGGTAGCTTGTGTAAAGGGGAATTATCTGGAAATAAGTAGATGGTTTAGTTAAAAGAATAATAAAATAAGAAGTTAGGAAAGAGATCCACTCGTGCCTGAGAAAAAAGGTGACACAAGTGGGCCACTTTCTATAGCTTTCGTTATTCAAAAAATTTTGTTCACACTGCAACTTTACAAATTCATAGTACATTTAGAGAAGTTTTTAGGAGTAATTAGGATTATTATAGGGGGAAAAAATATACATGAGCATGATTTTGACTTTACAAGAGTACCAGTCATTTCAACTTCAAAAGTTCCCAACTAAATTGGTACAAATACATAATCCCATCGAATATTAGGATTTCCTTAAGGATCTTCAAGCATAACATGCGTGCACCTGGCATTTATCCTCTTGCCGTGATAAGATTCTTCAAGTTATCTCAAAGAAAAAACCAAACGTGTTATGATTACAAGCATGCATGATGATATATGAGAAAATGAGTAAGTATTCAATATTCATGATGATAGTTGGGAAAAATAAATGAGCATAACTTTTACGTTTTACTTTCTCTCTTTTTCTTTTCCAGTTTTATTTCCTTTAGGTGTCCCCATCGTCCTTTTCTATATTAGAGGGTTAAGGCATATATCTGTTTTTTTCTCAACCAAAACCACCTAATTCCATATTAAATATGAGAAGAAAACATAAGAGATAAAACAACCACATTAGCTTTGGTCAATTCCCGAGTAGAGACCAACTTCATTCTTAATGTTTCAAGTCCTGATTCCTGAATAGAGCCAAAACCATGTGAGGTTCGGTGCATTACATTACATTCAATTATTCAAAGTATGTTGCACAACCCTAATCCGAGATTCCTGATTAATTGAAGCCAAAATGCATGAAGACAAAGTGCCTCAAATTATATCTTTGATATTCAGCTTATTAATTACTTAGCTTTCAGTGCTGCCTAGCTTTGCTCAGTTTCGCATGATTCAAGCACAAGGTTTGCCCGTGTCCCATTCATGATCCTAACAAAGGAAACATAGTACACTGTACCAGCGTGGACCACTAGAAACCCAGTGCCTTTATCTTTATCTGTTTGGGTACCAACCCAACCCAAGTGCTTACTTTCGCCTCTATCTTTATATGAATGTGAGCTCAAAAGCCTTAATGCTTTTTTTATTCACGGGTCACACCTCTATGCTCCAAAGTCCAAACCACTATGTGCTGTGGTCACTGCAGTTGTTTTGGTGTCTCTATATAGCTGCATGCTTAAAATTATGTGTTTCTCACTTTATCTTTTATAACATGTTCCTAAAGAAAAAATAGGATATGAAAAATAGAGTTGGCTCCAGATCAATTAAGCCCTTATCGGAATGGACAACCCTCATTTCCCATAAACTATATACTATATTATTCATATGAAATTATATAATTTAAATAAATTATCTTTGTTAAAAATGTTATTTCATATTTGTGTTATTTTACAAATATTAAAAATTATTGTGTTACAAAAAATTCAAGATCTAATATAAAAATGAGTTATTTTTTATACAACAACAGTGTAAATTTTTTTACATCTTCAATCAATAACAAGTCATCATATGTTTGATTTTTAATATGGTTATTATAAGAGTCAAATATTTCTAAAGATATATCAGATTATGATTGATTGATCGCGTAAAAAAAATTATATTTACATTGTATAACAATTATATTCTTAAAATTATAATAAATATTTATTAATACTAAACTTTGTGATAATGGCTTGCTGTCTAGAAATTTTTCCAAGCGAACGGATAGATCCCCTATAATGGAAATTTTATGAAGTGGGATCCTGACCCTTGAAAAATAAAAGGGTGGGAAGGTTTTCAATAATGAAATAAAAAAGAGGGGTTGTTTAAGGGTGGGAATCTAGACAAGAAAAAAATCGGATGAAAAAATTGAGAGGATTCGTTCCCTACAATGGGACCCAATCGGCGGTTTTTTTTAGTCTTTTTTGTGCTTTTTTTTACATAAGTAAACAAAATGATAAAATAATTTAATATAGTTAATTTTTTTTCACTTAATTGATATTTCTCTCCTCAATTATTATTATTAATACGTGTAGTTAGTAAGTTTACTTGATATTCTGAAATGATAAATAATTTAAAACTCAACAATTTAAAAAAAAAAATATTATAAATGGATAGTTGAATTTAAAGAATGAATAGTGTCACGGGAAGAGACTAACTACCCTAGAATACAAAAATGAGCAACGTTCTGAGGTGTAAATTTTTTATACCATAGCTAGAGATGCAGCCAAAGGAAGAAGGTACATTATTAACGACCACGTTGATAAATCAGGATAAAATAAGGCATTTCATAAAATAATACAAATGAACAAGATTCTGCAGTGTTATCCTAGAAAATGAAGACATCACAATTCCTTTTCCTTTTAGAAAAATGGTACAGATTGCCTCAGCGTTGACCTTTTTTCGGATCCGATTTGATTCTTTAATATTTATGGCTTTGGTTGCGGCCGCATATTATATTATATCAATATGGTGTGACACAGTTGGTAGATAACTAGATCTCTTACACATGTGGTTAGGGGGTTCAACTCCCGACTAATGCATATAGAAGGGCATCTGTTGGGAGAGTCCAACCCCTTAAATGGATCTCAGTACATCTAGGAATTAGTTTCTGACTCCCGATCGAAAGATATCTGAGTTCACCAAAAAAAATATTATATTATATTATATGGGAGTTTTGGTGGCAATTAACTATTTGTTGAAGCCTCTTCGACTATGCACCAACACGATAATAATTTTATTTTATAAAAGAAACTGAAAAGGTGCTTAGGTATTAGGCAGACAAATTTATGTACTCACTTCATGAGCCCTAATCCTAAGCCATTTGTGAACAACTCTCTTGCTTGCACTCCTTTAGCTTTTAATTATGAGTTACTGTTGAAAAAAACACATGTAAATTAATGAGTGATAGTGAAGTGGGTAAGTTCTACGTTGGATAGATTAGAGGAAAAAGTGTAATATATAAAACTTGGATGGACCAAAGATTCTTGAGCAAGTTTTTGTGTAATAAAAATGGCTTTTTGACCAAACTGGGTTCCTTTTAGAAACTATTTACCAGTTTAGGGTTGTTCTGAAACTATTTACCAATGGGGGGTCGTTTTGAATATTTTATTATTTTTGGGTCTGACGGGTCAAAGGCGTCACTGCAGATGGCGCCTTTGAAGGCGCCAATGCAGTTGGCGTCTTTGACTTTTAAAAAAAAAAAAAATGAAAAGGGGAGGCGCATTTGGCAGTGGCGCCTCCCCCTGCTAGCTACAGTGGCGCTACGGTAGCTGGCAGCCCCTTTTCCTTTTTTTTTTTTTTTTTTAAATTTTGACTTTTTTTAAAAAGATAAAAAATTTATTTATAAAAAAACTCATTCATCAATTAATGAACTGAATTCACCAGATATTTGTACCCGATTCACCAGATATTTACACATACTTAACCAAAAAAATTTATTTCTCAAAAAAATCCATTCACCAGATAATGAACTGAATTCACCAGATATTTATACCCGGTTCACCAGATATTTGCACATACTTAACCAAAAAAATTATTTCTCAAAAAAACCATTCACCAGATAATGAGTTGACCATATCTAATCCTCTAATCCTAATAAATGAATCCCTTCCTGATCAAGCAACCAACAAACAAAATAAATAAAATAATTGAAAATAATAAAATAACCAATAAAACAGACAAAATAATATAATAATTGAAATAAAAAAATCCCAATTATTTGTGAGGCCGCCACCTCAGCACTACAGGAGGCAAAAAAAATAATAGCAATAACAATTTACACCAATAAATATTCATCAATTATTACAGTAGTAAAAAAAATTTATTTGGTGAGAGCATTGCAGAGTCACATACAGAGGTTTGCTTACAACCATTTTGCCATTCATCTCCAAGAGCTACCACACAATAAAGGGAAAAGAAATCATTTTTAAAGTAAAAAACCACCGACTATTTTTAACATGAAAATACCACCTAATTACAGCTTTGGATGCCTCATCAGGAGTTGAGAATACAACAAATCCTGATCCTGATCCTCGACTTATGCCATTGCACATATTTTTTTTTACTGAGATTGCACATAGTTAATTATAATGAAAAATTTGGAGGATCAGAGGTTCACCTCCCCTTTTCTTTTCTTTTTTTCTTTTTCTACACGTTCGTTCTGCTATCTTCCTTTTTCGGCTTTTTGACCAAACTGGGTTCCTTTTAGAAACTATTTACCAGTTTAGATATCTGGTAAATGGGTTTTTTTGAGAAATAATTTTTTTTTATTAAGTATGTGTAAATATCTGGTGAATCGGGTACAAATATCTGGTGAAAAAAATTATTGAGTACAAGTATGAAAATTTTGATAAATAAAATGGTTCCATGTTAACAGAAACCAACACGTTTTGACATCATGATTTTTTAGCAAATTGATTTGTAAGAAAGGGAGATGAAAGGGTTGATAACTGCTTTGGGAGGCAGGGTAAAGAAGCAGAAGATGAGCTGTGGAAGAGCATGCATAACTGCTATCTTAACCAAATAAATTTTTTTGGTTAAGTATGTGTAAATATCTGGTAAATATCTCAGTAAAAAAAAATATGTGCAATGGCATAAGTCGAGGATCAGGATCAGGATTTGTTGTATTCTCAACTCCTGATGAGGCATCCAAAGCTGTAAGTAGGTGGTATTTTCATGTTAAAAATAGTCGGTGGTTTTTTACTTTAAAAATGATTTCTTTTCCCTTTATTGTGTGGTAGCTCTTGGAGATGAATGGCAAAATGGTTGTAAGCAAACCTCTGTATGTGACTCTGCAATGCTCTCACCAAATAAATTTTTTTTACTACTGTAATAATTGATGAATATTTATTGATGTAAATTGTTATTGCTATTATTTTTTTTTTCCTCCTGTAGTGCTCAGGTGGCGGCCTCACAAATATTTGGGATTTTTTTATTTCAATTATTATATTATTTTGTCTGTTTTATTGGTTATTTTATTATTTTTTATTATTTTATTTATTTTGTTTGTTGGTTGCTTGATCAGGAAGGGATTCATTTATTAGGATTAGAGGATTAGATATGGTCAACTCATTATCTCGTGAATGGTTTTTTTGAGAAATAATTTTTTTGGTTAAGTATGTGCAAATATCTGGTGAACCGGGTATAAATATCTGGTGAATTCAGTTCATTATCTGGTGAATGGGTTTTTTTGAGAAATAAATTTTTTTGGTTAAGTATGTGTAAATATCTGATGAATCGGGTACAAATATCTGGTGAATTCAGTTCATTATTTGCTGAATGAATTTTTTTATAAATAAAATTTTTATCTTTTTAAAAAAAGTCAAAATAAAAAAATAAAAAAATAAAAAAGGAAAAGGGGCTGCCAGCTACAGTAGCGCTACTGTAGCTAGCAGGGGGAGGCGCCACTGCCAAATGCGCCTCCCCTTTTCTTTTCTTTTTCTTTTTTTTTTAAAGTCAAAGGCGCCATCTGCAGTGGCGCCTTCAAAGGCGCCATCTGCAGTAGCGCCTTTGACCCGTCAGACCCAAAAATAATAAAATATTCAAAACGACCCCCCATTGGTAAATAGTTTCAGAACAACCCTAAACTGGTAAATAGTTTCTAAAAGGAACCCAGTTTGGTCAAAAAGCCTAATAAAAAGTGTGATTTTTCACCAAGAGATACTTTATTATTGATGAGGCACAAACTGCAGTCTATACACCTGCTCATAAATAGTTTATTAATTTGTTTATATGAATCATCAGTTGAGAAACTCAAGCCTGAGAATATATGAAAATCTTCATTTGAAGAGCAAATGCAAGAGAGAACTAAGATAATTATTTATTTTGAAGCATAGATAAACTAAATTTAACAGTTTAAATGAACTGGATAATCAAAATGTTAATTTACACAATTTTTTTTATTTAGGTGAAAGCCTATAAATAGAAGGGCAGGAAAATAAATAAAAAATAATAATTTACATTTACTATTTTTACCAGGCACAAAAAGAAGCAACAAGGACTGCAGGGCCCATAAACCACATTATGCTGTTTCTGAATTCGATAAAATAACCTCACTATCTCTTATCTTTTAAATTGACGGCTATAAAATGAAATTATTCTTGACTTTCCATCACTTCATGATAAATGAAAAGAAGAGTTACTATTGGCCTATTGCTATTATTTCTAAAGCTAATAGACTTACTTAGGAAATCGACTGGGAAGAACCAATCATATCAAACTTGCTATTATTTCTTTGGGTGGTGTTATTTTGACATTAAAATCAAACATCAATACCTATTTTTATATTTTTCTCATATATTTAATCATTATTTCTCTATTATCTTTCATCATTTTCTTTTCTAAACTTATCATGATTGGTGGTGTCATAAGTTGGTGTCAAAATTGAGTAGGGGTGTTCGCAGATTGGATTAGATCGATTTTGAGCTAAAAAGTCATCCGATTCAATGATAAAAATAACATGCGGTTTGGATTGGATCGGTTTGCTTCCTTAAAAATATCTGATCCGATCCATTTCAATTAAAAACGGTTTGGATTGCATTGGATAATTCGGTTTTTGTCATAGTTTATTTTTTTTCTTATGTCAAGCGTCCTTGCTATTTATTTAATAGTGGACAAAGGATAATCTTCATTTTAATTTGTGAGTTTTAGAAAAAATAATTATTGATATTTTTTAACACGTTTTTTATGTTAATTCTCTATATCTACCCTCACTTATCATATTGTTTTCCATGAATCGACTACAGATAAATTGTAACTAATTATTTTTTAAACTTACTTAATTGATTTCATATTTTTCATGTTTACTCAATCAAGTATGTATATGTTATGCATCAAAGCTTTTAGCAAAATATAACTTCAATATATTAATATTTATTCTAAATAGTCTCATATATATTCCATTCCAAAAAAATTATTAAAGAGAATGAGGGACATAAAATTATGAAACACAATATTTAAGTATGAGTAATTCTATAATTTCAAAAATAATAGTATATATATGTAATAGATCGGTTTGGATTGGATTGAATTGGATTTCACTAGAGGATCCAAAATCCGATCCAATCCAATAAAAAATTGCGGTTTTTTCGGTTTTCGGTTTTTTCGATTTTCGGTTTTTTCGGTTTTCGGTTTTTCGGCTCGATTTTTATGATTTGAATCAGTTTTGATCGGTTGATGAACACCCCTAAAATTGAGTGTCAAAATATTATTTCTCTATTTCTTTAAAGGATGAAGAATAACTAGTTAAATCATAAGAAAAAGGAAAATTATGTAGAGCTTCACGAATAGCCCAAACAAGCAAGCAAGCTACCTTCACTATATATTGTCTTGCTGAGCAGTGAGCACCACCTTGCTGGTTGACAAACTGCGATAAGCTCAAGTGAATATTAAAGGAAAGCAAATCAAGTGGAATACTATAAGACACACTAATTAACAATTTCTGATGATAGCATACTTGAATAGACTTTACCCAAAAAATCTAGAGATATATAGCAGAGAAGTTCAAACTTGGAAAATTGAAAGATTTATACCTATTGTCACGAATTTGCCGGAAACAAGTTTACGTATACACTATACATTCATTAATCTGTAGCACACATTATTTATATGTGAAATTTAATTTATTAATTAGTTTTAATCCCTGTAAAGTTCACCAATTTTAATTTTAGTTCTCATAAAAAAAAACTATAAATAATCCATACAATCCCGTTGATGTGCAAACGTGATACTTGTGTGGCATAGTCGACGTGAGTAGTTGACGGAAAGAGATGATGGTACGGATTATTTACAAATTTACTGAGATTACAGGAACAAAATTTTAAGACAATTAACAAGAACTAAAATCAAAATTGATAAATTTTACAAGCACTTATAAATAGGGATGGCAATGGGTAGGGTCTGGGTAGGATACAATAGTAACCGTCCCCATACCCGTGTTTGAAAAAATTATCCGGACCCGTACCCTCATGGGTAGCAACTTTAGTATCCTTACCCGTACCCTCTGAGTACCTAAGTACCCCAACCCGCACCCGTACTTTAACAGTGAAAAAGCAAAAAATAACAAAAGAAATTTATAACAATTAAAAAACGATTTAGAGGTCTTTTAAATCTACTAATAAATATTACAAATCAAAATATTTAAATAAATAAAAACATCCAAATGAGAATTTTAGATACAACTAGGCTTAGAAAGTTAAAAATATTTACATTAATTTTGGTTTTAAAATTTGTATTATAGTTAAAATTATATATATTAGTAATATAAATAAATAAATAAATAATTATATACACATACATATGTGTGAGTATGGAGCGGGGTGAGAACCATAATACCTAAAGTCGTACCCGTATCCATTCAAATTTGTAGGTAATTATCTGGAACCAGACCCTTACTCATTGTACGGATAATTACTCTACTTATTGTAGGTAATTTTACGGGTACCCAATGGATAGGGTATAAATTATCATTCCTACTTATAAATTATTTAAACCTATCAATTAAAATAGAATAGCATATTGTAATATCCACACAGATGGCAGATGTCATAATTTGTTTCTTTCTTATGCTTACGGATGGCATTAAAATATGGGTCTTGTTAAAGAATGTCCTAAAGATATTGATTAAAGAATCCACAAAAAGAATATTGAGAAATTAAGTATAACACTTTTTAAAATACTAAATACATTATTTTCCATACAATTTTTTCTTTATTGATTCCTTAAACAATATCCCAATAACACTTGTTAGCATTCTCCTTAAAATATACATATGGGATAATTGGTCGGGGCTACAAGGGTACCAGAGAACGAAGATTTCAGAATTAATGTTTTGAGAATGCAAAGGGATAAGTTGAGTGGATTAATGGAGACTTGTACATAGGAGAGCGAGACAGAAGAAAACGTGAAGGAACTAATTACTATTTGGTGTCTGTATACTAAGCTTATGCTATTACTACCAAACACCAACACCATCAACAACAGTGCAGTAGGTTTCCGATTCTCAACAAACATTCTTTGCTGAACTACCCACTAGCCATCAAATAAATTCAAAATAATGACGAGTAACGTGGAGCACATTCACAGGTGTCTGTTATCCGGGCGGGTTCTAGCGTGCGCAAGTGATAGAAGTCGCTCATGGTGCACAGGCTTTAATCACCATTGGATTAAGTAGTCCTTCATACTTTGAATATGATGGCATGGGACAATATCAAGGCTTAAGATTTGACTCATGTTGAACAATGTTTGGCTAAATTCTTGTACCGCCATATCACCGCCAATAGCCATTGGATCAAACCCTCAACACCACGCTTTGTAATTTGACGCCTTAGCATCAAATAATTGTTCCAGATTTTCATTTATATTTCAATGGATGGTTGCTGTTACTCATCCATGGTGCCAGTAAACTGTTCTATAATTTATATTTCAATTAAAATAACAAGAAGAAATTTTGTTTCATTTCCAGTAACATAAACCCAGAAAAATAAGAAGTCATGGATCTAATTAGTGCAATATTCACCGCCATGGTCAAAACTACAAGACCCGCCCCCCTCCTCCACTACACCAACCACTGCAAGCCCAGATCTGTGCGAGGAAATCGAACCGGGAAGAAATTGAGACTGGCACCATTGGAAAAACTGAGATTTAGCGCTCGCCGGTGTGGCAGGCAGAGATTAGCACCGTCAGGGCGGAGATGGAAGGTTAAGGAAGGATCGAAGTGAGAGGGACAGGGGGATAGGAAATTGAAGGGAAAAAACTAGTGTGTGAATAGATGTATAGTAGTATCATGTGGCATTATTTAATCAATGGTAATTTTTGGTTGCTCACGGTGAGTAACATAACAAGGTTGCTCATCCTAGATAAAACCCTGTTATCCGTAGGAACAGGTTCGTATAAATGTTACGTGTGCCATTAAAAAAGCAAAACGCCATCAAATTACTATTTTCAATGAGATACATTAGAAAATAACAATCAACTACAGGGAACTAACCAATCATCAAAACCTTTCCTCCTCCCTAAAAAAAAAACGGGCACCATCTTCATCGCTTCTGCCCCTGCTGAATACATTCCGACCATCAGAAGATAATTGATGTGGCTACATTTACAATTTAAAATTAAACGTATCTGAAACCTAGACTACAAATACCTGAAAACATGGCTGAATAAAGCAGTAAAATTAATGGATATATGGCTTCTGATGGAACACAAAAAGACCACCTTAAGAAAGTCTCCAATGCTGATTAACACAGCATCTAATCAACACCACCCTGGTGTCCATGAAAGTTTCCGGCGCCTCGTCGTGAATGAGTTTGACCTCTCTCCCTAAATCTCCCCCCACCATGGTTACCATCTCTAGGTCGTTCAAAGTAGTCTGATTTGCCATCATCATATGACCCAACAGGTTGGTACTCATAATGCATGTTTGAGCCCTGTCTTTCTCGATTTTTAGGTTGGTTATAATGTCTGTTATCTTGGGCAGGTGATTTCCAATCTCCACGAGATTCATGTCCTCTTCCAAACCGATTTTGGTTTCCATTTTTACCAAACCCAGATGATGGGCGTTGCTCATGCCTACGATCCATACTTGGTGGAGCCTGCTCAACCAAGCTAACCTGACTTGGGGAGTGGGGACGCCTCTTTGCTGGAGCATTTTTCCTCTCTCTTCTAGACTCGTGATTCCCAAAATGTGGAGCTTCTCCATCGTGGTGAGGTTGGGCTACATAAGCATTCGACTCCTTGTCACAGCCTGCCGGAATTGATTCACCATCATGAATGGGATCCTTTTTGTTAACTACAACCACAGAACCAACATTTTGATCACTAGGTCTGTTTCCTCTCTGATTATTAGATGCCTGAGATTTAGGCTGCCAGTGAGACGTCAAACGTTCCGCGACACCTCCAACACCTCGATTTTCTTTAGAACCAGCACCAACATCTAGTTGACTATGCTCAGAGGATGAGACACGTGTTTCAATTTTATCCGTCTCCCCAGCACTTTTCTTGTGATCAGCATCATGGTTCACCCCTAGACCCTTATGTCCTCTGAAAGGACCCCGCTTTCCTCTGCCTGTTACTGCATGATCTTTAATTACAGGAACAGAAACCAGAGCAGCTGAATCATGATTGACTGGATTGTTTAAACCATCAAGATCACTAGAATCATTAAAAAGCTTTGTTTGCCCTTTCACCAAGCTTGTTTCAGACTTCTGATCTACATGATGCTCTGATGGTCTCTGAACATTTGGAACATAGTTTGAATCGTGGTCTGGTATATCCTGCATATCATGCACATTAGTTGATTCTGTCAGATTTCTTTGCCGCCATGATCCGTGTGCTTTTCCCTGCTTAGTATGCCTACCATCTCTATTTTTATAATCCACTCCAGAACCCACTTTTCCAACAGCTGAATTAGTATGCTGGGCAATCTGAGGGCCCTGAGAACCAGAATCAACTCTTCCAACATCCTCATCTGCAGGAGCCTGACTGATTGATGAAACCACCTGTTGTATGCTTACTTGCTGAGCCATTTCTTTTGCAACAGGTTTTGGAATATATCTCTCCATTTCCGCCCTCTTATTTTTTAAATTATGCACCAGCTGATCACTCTTTACAGGATTAGCTGCCTCAATATTACTTTTCTCACTTGATTCATCCATGACCTCACTCTTGTTCTGTGGTTTCACAGGCGCCCACATCACGGAATCACTACCATGGGATTTCTCTGCTGACCTATTAGTCTGCAAATTTCTTGGAGTCCTACGAGAATGCTGTGATTTCCACTGGCTATTCATTCTACCACGGGACTCCTCATTTGCTAAATGTCTGCATTGTTCTGAAAACTGAGTAGTATCTTTAAACAAGGATGCAGACTGAGGTGAGCCCTGATCTGACTCAAAGTCAAAAGCCTTGGGCTTATCGCTTTCAACATAACTTTTGGAAAGATTGGGTTCTTTTGGTGCCAATGATGGTGCAGCCAGTGATGAACTCTCTTCAACTTTGTGTTTGTTTTTGCCAATCTTGTTATTCTTCTTTTTCTGATTTACAGAAGGCTCAACCATAGCACTTGAATTCGGGATTAAGCCAGAGCCACAGGCTGAACCAACTTCATTTGTAACATTGCCAGAAGACACAACATCAACAGCTTTGTCATTCTCAAATTTTAGGGCAGCTGAGGTGGTGGAAACAACTTTTTCACTTGTTGTTTTCTCTAAAGAAAGGCTCTGCTTTTGTTTATAGTTCATTCGCTTCTGCTTAGAGGCAACATTGTTGTGAACCTGTAACGCATTCATGGCATCAGCACTATTAACATCCTGGGGCAAGTTTTGAATCAGAACAGGTTCTTTGCCAGAATTCTTATGCGCCTCTAAAGGTGGCTCTCTGGACGGGATGGGTGATTTTTCCACTTTATTAAAGCTGGTATCATTAAACTGGTGGACAGTGTTTGTATTAGAATTTACAGCCGATTTGACAACTTCAGATTTGCCTGCTACGATTGTTGATTCAGAAGGTTGTAATTCCTCTTGCTTATTCTGGATGGCAGAACTTGTAACATACTCTTTCTGAGTTGATCCCACCACTGCTTGAGAACGTCTGTTTAACTCATCCAACTTCTCAAGAGCTTTAGCCTTTTGCTTTCTTCTGCGCTCCTCCTCTTCCTCCTGCAATTGCTTAGTACGTTGCTTGGCTAACTCTTTCATCTTGGCACGCTAGAGTTTCAAAGTGTACTGTGTAAGTATTAAATATACCCAGGCTAGCAAGTAGAAAGTGTAGAAATGGTATATGCATTACCTGTGCATGGTCATCAACTGAATCCGACCTAGCTTGAACAGATTCTCCATCACGCCTTGTTTGGTTATAGGACCCAGACCTATCGTAGGTCTCAATAGATATTCTATGGTCACCAACAAGAACATTAGATGCTTCCAACTGTGCACCTGATGAAGCTGAAGAATCAGCAACCACAGATTTCTTTCGCCAACTATCAGCATCTTGATTAGTTAATTTCCCCTTGCTATGGTGATCACCTCTACCTTGCATGCCATGAGCAGCTTGCCTGTGAATAAGCATTTCATTTCAATACCTGCACTAAGATAAATGAACCACAAATAGTCAATACCAAGAAGTTATGGCCAAACCTGGATGTGGCAGCACCACTGACAGATAAGGATTCAAAATTCTTTTCTCCACCAGAAGTACCGACTTCACGATGAGTTGGACTTTTGACTCCGGCGGCATGGGTTCTCTCAGGAAACACAACGCCAGCACCAACTTCATTTTCCACGTGATTTAGAAGAGCACTCCCAGCATGAAACTTATTCCTTTGCTCCTCTCTACTTCTAGCAGATGAATTATCCCTGGCTTTTGCATTTAAACCCTCTATCTTCTGAATCAAACTGGCATCTTTAGGAGCATATGGTTTTGGGGGGATTTCTAGCATATCAGAGGCAGCACCATCCAATTTCCTTGTTGAAATATCACCCGATTTCTTAATGTTTCCTGAACTTTCAGGAGATTTGGCCTTAATAATGACAGAAGAACTAGAAACTTGATTTCCCAAAGTCTGAGAAGAAGCTTCTTCACCAAGAGGACCTGTCCTCAAATCAATCTCCTCATTCTTTCTATAATTTGATCTCTGTTCATTCTCCCGGACTGTCATTCTTGCCCGGTCCCTCCCACTAACATGTGATGCACTGGTAGTCACTGAATCCTCCCAATTTGCTGGTTCACTTTTTCCATCTGACTCATGTTGCTTAAGAAGAACTCTGTATGGTCCAGCAGTATCAGGAGGATGGTTGAACTCTACTTGCTCGGAGGCCAGCGACTTTCCAGCAGTACCATATCCACCAGATCTACCTTGTGAATTACCAGGTTCAGAGGCATTTTGATTTGAGTACCTATTATAAACAGGGGGTCCAGCCGCCAGTCCCATGAAAGGTACATCTCGTTCATTTGGATTGCAGTAGCCCATTGGAGGACTGTAATATCCCTCATAGGCCATTGGACCAGGATAAAAGCCTGGTCTGATAGGAATACCTGGACGAATATAGGCATCAGGCATATGAGGCCTGTAAACATCTCCATTCTTATGGTGCCCTCTTGGTCCAGTTCCAGGAGAGGGAACAGGTGGTGGGTTAGCAAGACCATTAGGTGGGATATGTGGTCGGTAATATGGAAATGGTTCAATCGGAAAGCCACCTGGAGCAACAGGATTTCCAAATGGAGAACCACCAGGAGGACCCCTGAACCAAACACCACCGCCTTGTGGGTTATTTACTGGAGGACCATGCCAAGCATCATAGTGTTGAGGAATACTGGCATTAGGGTAAGGCTGGGTATTCCCTTGCCACTTCTCTATGCCAGGCCTAACACCATCCTCATCGTGAGCCTGATAATCTCTCCTCCAAGAATTTACTGTTCCACACTTCACATTAGCATTAACAGGAACATCATCTGTAATATCGGCAACACCCAGCATCATTAGTTCTAGATGAAACAATGCAAAACCCTATCAGCAGAGGGCAGAATAGAAGTTAGAAGCAAGAACATGCAGACATACCAACAACAGAGGTATCATATATCTCTTTCTTGAGTCCTGAAGATGAGTCAGGGCGAGTGTGAGATGGAGAGCTGTGGTCTGTCAGTGATCGATAAAAAAATTATCAAAACAAAAACGTCATTGGAGAATTTACTAGTATACTTAATGATATATCTTGTTTCTACTCTCAAAACCATTACACAGAATACTCACCCTAACACGCATAACAGAAACAAAAAAAAAATCTAAAATATATGTAAATCTTCTTCCTATCTATTTCCAATATTAGGCTTCCAGCATTACATTGACAACATATATAGAAATCTCAATTATTAAACATAAAGACAAGATGTGCTGCCCATGAAATTAAAACCTTCAACTTTCTTGGGGTAGTAAAACACAGTGGCTTGAAGTGATTAAAGGGGATAAATATAATTGATATAAAATAAACACGAAATCCTAGAACTTAGGGAAACCATTGTAATGATGGGAAACACTCCTAAATGATAAAACATTGTGTTACTGATAGGGTCCTTATCTATATCGTAGGCCCAATTGATCAAGGCCCACTGGTTCTATTAGAGTAAGAGAGAGAAAGAGGATTCTGTTATATAGGGAAGAGGGGAGAACAATGGGGTATCTTTTTAGAAAATCAGTTTGTTTCTGTGGCAGTAAGAATCACTTCCTCTGTAATTCTCTCATTTCAGTGAATAATACATATACTCTTCTGTTCTTCATTACTTTTCTACTGTTTCATTGATCTGTGGCTACTTGGGTTCGTATCAAACTGGTCCGACCTGCCGGATACGTGTCGTCGGAGTGTCTCGACGGGATCAACGCTTGAAGGAGAAGGGAAAGTCAAGCACCACCAAAGAATATGGAGGCAAAATTAGGAGCTCTAGTAACTGAGGTGACCCATATCAACATGGGTTTAGCAAATCTGTAGTCCAAGGCAACATGGGTTTAGCAAATCTGTAGTCCAAGGCAAAGGAAAATCACGAGAAACTGATGGAAAATCACAAGGAACTGATGGGTATGTTAACCAAAATCCTGGGCCAGAAACGACAAGAGGGCTAGGAGATGTCAGACAATGACGGGCGTCAGAAAATTATGACAGAAAAGGGGAACGACGAATGGGTGAATTGTTTGCCATCAAAAAACTCAGTGGGAAGGGGGTTGAGGGTCGAATTGAAGCGACCCATTTTCAGCGGATGAAGTGGTCCTTCAACCAAGAGTTCAAGGAGTGTGATTATCAATGCCTTCTTCAAGACCAAACTCTGGATCATTTCCAGGAGTTAGGGGAAGAGAATTTGGGTTACTCAGCAAAGGAGCTGTACTTGTGGAAGTATGAACAGCAGGATGACGAGAAGTTTGCAGGAACTATTAAGAGTAGATTCTTCAACCAACTTGTTATTGGGCTAACAATTAAAAAGGAACTGTATAGTGGTGAAAGGATACATGTTTTTGAAAAATATCATGTGCCAGAAGGAGGCTTGTCTCTATTCAGTGTTTTCGGCAAATATGTGGATATCCAAGTCAAAGATGAATGAGTGAGGAAGTACAAAAAAGAGGTCGTAGCTATAATGCATCAAAATTTTCTCTCTTATGACATACTTGAGCTCTTTCGAAGTCTTGAAGACTTTGATGCATCCAAGTATACTCATATTTTTGGAGAAATTCATAACTCTTGTCATGAATGAAAAGAATAGGGAAAAGGAAATGGTATCAGCACTGTTGTATGTTCTTCATATAGAGATCTCTTTAATGGAAGATATAGTAAATGGTTTTGTCATGCCTTTAACAATTACCGAAGATGCTGTTTTAGATATATGGAATGCTTCAGGTGAGCTTTTTTTTTTTAGCTCGAGCTGTGATTGATAACGTACTGGCTTCGGAAGAGAGTAACTGTGGGTTGCCATCCAAATGCAGCATGAGTGAAACTGTGCAGCGGGCTCGATCCTTCGAAGTTGGGTCGTCAAGCTTCCAACAGTGGGATCTTGGGGGCAAAGTCTTGACTTTCAACGACTATTGCACAAGGAGAGTTTTTGGGGAGTATGTAGTCAGTTTTTTAATACAGTGGAGTCTTTTTTGGGGAGTCCTTTATCTGCCTTGAGGACAAGGCAGAATTTAAAGGAGGTGGTATTGATAGGGTCCTTATCTATATCGTAGGCCCAATTGATCAAGGCCCACTGGTTCTATTATAGTAGGAGAGAGAAAGAGGATTCTGTTATATAGGGAAGAGGGGAGAACAATGGGGTATCTTTTTGGAAATTCAGTTTGTTTGTTATGGATAGAGAGCTAGTGGAGCCTAGCTCTGTGGCAGTAGGAATCACTTCCTCTGTAATTCCCTCATTTCAGTAAATAATACATATACTCTTCTGTTCTTCATTACTTTTCTACTGTTTCATTGATCTGTGGCTACTTGGGTTCGTATCAGTTACAAATAAAAAGAAACAACTCTGGCCATAAAATGCTGTACCATTGTTGGTAAAAAAATGGATATGCAATTTAAAAAAGTAAATACCATAGTATATATACAGAATATGATACCTTGGAATTCAGAATTCAGGACAGACTTGTCCTTATCAGAACCAAGGGTTGGAAAGTCTCCAGAGCTCAGAGAAAATTCATCATTCTTGGGTTGCGTAACTCCCTGCATTTGTACAAAAATTGACTACAATCAGTATCAACGCAAGCAACGAATACAGAGGCAGCTATAGGCAGCTGGAGCTAGGAAAATAGGGACTATGCGAAACACAAAGATTAACAACTACTTCAACAAAATCCCTGAACAAATGTCTATACTCTGTTTGGTGTTTCTACACCACAGGTCTTAATCAGTTAATCATGGTCATGCAATAAGATAATAGCTCTTACCACACAAATACCAAACCATAGCAACAAGTATGTGCATAAACACAGAAACTATTCTCAATAACAATGTGTGCAATTTGCACCAACCCCAAACCAATGAAAATTAGCAGGTGAGAAGTGGAAATTATTGCAACTGAAAAACAAATCCCCCATGTCAATTGCTGTAAAAACAAATATCTTAAACACTTGGTCGAATCAACCCATTAATCTAGAAACAAAGAATAACCATAAAAAAAAATTAACAAAAAATCAGAAGAAACTAGTGGTAACACTTAGAAGGTTCAAGCACGGATAAGATAATAACAAAAGCCTACCAGTTTCTCCGTAGTCCTAGCAGAACCCCAAGCACCTGAATTTTCAGTCAAGGGTTCAGCAAATCGAGACAACTGTGAGCTACCAGGTCTTGTTTCTGCACTGCGAGGACGCAATGATGTGAGTGAAGTCTGATTTGATAACGGTGCCCCAGATGCTGATGAAGGCCGAGAATTTGACCCCCACGCATTAGCAGCAGGATCAAAAGCCTTATCACTACCGGCAGTTGAAGGCCGCGTGCCACTTCCACCAGATGATGGACGGGCACTGAGGTAGCTGGGTGAACTGGTTCCACCATCGGTATTTGGGGACAGAGAAGAAGAACCCCATGCATTTGACGCAGAAGAGGATGATCTACCACCCCAGCTGAGGGTACCCCTGATCAAATAAATAGAGATCAAATGAGCATCAATAATCTAGAACAAGAAGAACAAAGGCAGCAGAAAAATCATAACACTCAGCTCAATAGAACATCAACTCACTTGGGAACAATCTCCACATTTGGGTCCAGACCATGATTTTCTAACCTTAACACCAAAAAGGGGGGAAAATTTAGATGGTAAACCAACCACATTAGTTAACTGAAAAAGAAATAGTTCAGCCAAAAATAAAATACCTCTGACTGGGTAAGTTGATAGGTTTTGGAACTGCAACTTTCCCTAAAACAGTCATACCACCTCTTCTGGAGGCCCATCTGCAACAGCATTAGCATCATCAATCTCAATTTTCTTTTAGTCACTTAATAGATATATTCATGCACACAAGGAACGGGAACAAGAACTTGAAATCTCAATTGAGGAGGCAAGTGGTTACCAATTTACCATTGGAACTATATTGACAACTAAATAAGTTAGAATTCTACAATGACAGATCCCAATATTATTTGCATTCCCAAACAAAATTACTTTTTTAGCTACAATGAAAGCATGGGACCTCCTGCACACAGCCTGAAGCCCTCACCACCAGCCCACACCTATTGACTTCCAAAGCACACAAACAAAGACGTACCTTCGCTCCCCACTCAACATGCTTGAAGTCATAGCCTGGTAGCGGACACACGGTCATGAAAGGCCTATAAAGGAGTCAGATAGAACTACAATTTAATTAAACTGGTATATTGCAATAAATTCATAAAGACCACTATTTGAGATTAAAATTTTAATTGTAATGTTATCATTAAACCAGCAGGTAAACATTATAAAAACTTTCTTAAATTTTAAAGGAACATCAGGGGTTAAATACACTAGTTTATTTACAGAGAGTTGGTTTCTGGCAGCAAGTTCTCAACAACCCATCCCATTATCATCATCTCAAAGTTCTCAACCCATGTTCCCTGTTCACAAGTAGGACACTCACAACTTCTAACAAATTATATTTCAAATTTCTAATTCTAGGATGTCGCACATCCAAGAGACCATTCTCACCGCAGGCATTTCATGCAGTTGTCACAGTAAGCTTAAACAATATTCCATGTTAATTTTCAACAGCATACTAAAAGCAGAAACCAAAATAGTGGCAATCTGCAATATTTTATCCATTCATTACCACATCTCATCAGTCCCCTGAATAACTGAGCCTTCAACCCAAATATGCTAAACCTGACACACAGTTCATCTGTTCATGGTTCTTGATCAGCCATAATATTAACTAATATGAAGTAGTATTGTTTTTTGGCCATTTGCCTCACCTCATGCAGTCATGATCAGGGTTTCTATTTGTAATAGTCTTTTCTGCCAATAAGGCTAATACCATGCAACTATGTCCACACTACTGAAAAAAGGCCTTAACATTCATGCAATCGAATCAGCTGATATAGAACAGTCAGTTTATTGATCATGATCATTAAAAATTCGTTTATAACACTAGCTCACTAACATAGTAACTACCATCTGCTATACACCAAGCCTACAAAATAACATATTCCAGAAACATTTAAATTCAATACCACCACCATAAGTATAATCAATCATTTCAAACATATTGCACAGTATTGATCTTATTACCAAACAACAGATCCAAAAACATAGCCAATAAAAGCAACATGATAACCACTTCTCAATCTCATGCAAACACATCCAAATTAAAAAACAGGGGTCCAATTGAAGTTTAAGAAGCATAATCGACAAAGGCGAAGCCTTTATCATTATTCCGCAAAATGAAAAAAACAAATAGTTGCACAAACAAGCTTTCATGATATAAAACAGATTCTACAATGGTCCGCTTCTATCTCGAGTAACAGAGAACAAAACAAGTAAAAGCAGATTAAAATCCCGCAGTGGTTGCAGTTTCAAAAAATTCCAGTTCTATTTTTTTTTTTTTTTTTGCATCGCAATATATGTTATTTGCGTTTGTTTTTCTCGGGAATAAATAGGGGATAAATTGTAGTTGGAAGTGGAAAGGAAAGTGTACCAGATATAAGTGGGAAATGTGTTGCCTCGTAGAAACCCTAGAGAACCAATTGCAGAAAGCTGCGAAGAATGATAAGAGGTATAAGCGGTAAGGAAGGTTAGGGGGATTTTATGGAAGGTGGAGACGATGGTTCGGGGAGGGAGATCTGTCAGGGTTGAAGGCGATGAGGTTCGGATCGGAGAGGAAGAAAGAAAGGGTTAGAGAGAGAGATGGAACGAGAAAGAGATACAGAAAAGGGGGGAGAGAGAGAGAGAGAGCGCTGAAATGAGTTCGAGAACGTAGGAGTTGATTTAACCCCGTGAGAAAATTGTTTACTAATATAGGCCCGCTATAGAAATTATATTAAATTATTAAATAAGGCTTAGACGTTACATATATTGGAATTTATTAATCAATATTTTATTATTAAACTGTATTAAGTAGCAAGGGAAAAAATATGAAAAAACGTTGATGCTTGTCATTTTAGGGTTTGATGGGCACCCACCGTGTCGTAAAATATATATAATATCCATTTTCAATAAAAAAACATCATCTTATTAAAATTGTTTGATTGTTATTATAACTATGTTAAGGATTGGGCTAAGGTGCACCACCCATATTTTGCATCACCCACTATACCATCCATATATGGCAAATTTTGAACCAATCAAATTGTCAAATGGGTTTGGTCAAAATTTCAAACTTTCTAGTTGTATTATATTGTAGTCAAACTATATGAATACAGTATATTGTAGTATAGTATATGTACTTTGTATTCGCAAATGTAACCCATATTAAAATAATGTTTTTTGATTAAAAAACTTATTATATTGTAAAATAATATTTTAATATGAATTAAAATAATGTTCGTTGTCAATAATATTTTGCAATATAATCAGTTTTTTTAATCAAAAAACATTATTTTAATATGAGTTAAATTTACAAATACAAAAAGCACATATATTATACTACAATATACTGTATTCATATAGTTTGACTACAGTATAATACAACTAGAAAGTTTGAAATTTTGACCAACCTATGTGGCAATTTAATCGGCCCAAAATTTGCCACATGGGTGGTACACCATAGCACAACCTCTATGTTAAAGTTATGTTTGGTTCAAATGAGGAGAGGAAAGATATTTAATTAGATATTATGTTTGCTCAGTGGAGATGACGTGAAAGATTTTAATGAAGGAAAAATAATACTCTTCCTATATGTGTTCACATTTCACAAGGGTAGATGAGGAATATTTTTAAATTAATTTACTTTAATACGCTTGTAATTTAAATTTTTAAAATATAAATGAGGATGTTTTAGCTAATGTATTTGAAATATTTTAAACCCTCCCTTTCAAATCCCCTGATATTGGAGGGGAGCCAAAATTAGGTGAGGGGAGATTTTGCTCCCCTCCATTTCCCCCAACAAAACAATATGATATATAAAAGTCATACATACAATGATTTATCATTAGATGACAATATTGCTCATTGTCCATTGCTAAACTAAGGTGGCTCTATCTAAGGCTAGTCCCCATATTTATATCAAGTTCCTACATGTATTGCTCCTTTGGTTTCCAGCGAAATAATATAAGTTTGATTCCATCAAAAAATATTAGATGACGGTATACAAAACTTTTCAGTCACGATATATCAAAATTAAACACTTTGTTCTATTAAGAAGGTCTAGTTTATTTGTTGTTTTAACTTTTAAAATTTCATTTCATATTATTTTTTGCCTTTGATCGGGTATTCCACAAACAAAGTTGTTAGACCGACCTTCGGGTCAAGGGTGATGGTTAGATAAAGTTCTCCCCAGAGTGATGATCCCAAGATTCAAACCTCTGACCTTGCAGGTATGGTTTGCTTGGGGTAGAGTTCACTTCTACTACGACCAACCACTTTTGAATGTTTGTATATTTTATTTATCTTATTTATTATTTTATACTTTTGTAAAAGAAATAATAAATACAAGAAAAATATAGAGTAAATATAACGAGGCTTAATTACACTTTTGGTCCTCAAGTATCACGTTTGTGCAATTTTAGTTCATCAGTTTCCAATTGCATAAACTGGGTCCCCAAAGTACACTCTCTGTTACAATCAGGTTATTCTCTCATCGTGTCGTCCAATTTTTAACGCCAGCAGCCTACATAGGACTCATTCAACACTTATTGAGGTCAACATAGCAGCTTACTTGACATTCCTATATGCCATCATTGACATCATTAAAGTCTGTTGGCTGTCAATAAAGTCACATAGGAATGTCATTTGAGCTGTCAACCTAATCTCACTAAGTGTCAAATCAGTTCCATGTGTGCCATATAGGATACTGACGTTAAAAATTGTATAATTGTGATATTCGAGGGACCAGAATTTTACAATCATGATACACGTGCGATCCAATTGGCGCATTTAGAACCTAAAGGATTAAGATTACACAATTGTAATACCTAAGGGACCCAATTGTCGCAATTGGAACCATGGGGACCAAAATTATACAATCGTGATACCTCAGAGACCAAAAGTGAATTGAAGCCATGTAACAAAAAGTGAGAAATATTTAGGGTTCGTTTGCTTTGTTTTCAATTTCCTGTTTTGAAAAATAACTGCAAAAATGCCACATTATCTTCGTCTTGTTTTATGTTTTCAAAGATTTGTATATGAAACTATGAAAATGATAAAAAGTTAAGGCTTGTTTACTTTGGTTTCAGTTTCTTGTTTTCATTTCTCTATTTTCAAAAATAATTGCAAAACTACCACCTTATTCTCATTCAGTTTTTTGTTTTCAAAATTTTGTATAGGAAACACTAAAACCAAATTATTTTTTAAATTTTTTATCAATAAGAGTGATATATATTTTTTCAATAAATTTATCATTATATGTTCTGTTAGTAAGAAAAATTATTTTAAAATTTTATCGTATCTTAAATTGAAAAGGAAAATAATTAATATATATAGTATATTAAATCAAAAGTATAAATTTAGCGAGTAATTAGGTATTGCGGGACAAGTATTAGATCACCCTCATTTTCTACATGTTTGTTTCAACTTTTGAAAATAATTAGAATATTAAAAAAATTATTAGTCTAAAAAAATCTAAAGTTATTTTGAGTAGCTTCTCGTAAAAATAACTTCTTATGATTATAAACAAAAAATAAATTGACTTTTGTTTTACTTAAAAAATTTTAAAAAAATTATCATTAGATTATTTAATACGAAAATTACTTCTTTAATTTTAAACGAATAACGCGCACAAATATTCACACTTAATGATATGATAATACATTACTCAATGATTCGGGCAAGAATTAGGCAATGTAAACACTCAATTCGGTTGGATGCTTCTGCTAAGACAGTGCACCAAAGTATCTCCATCACCCAAGTTCGTTGTAATCCCCCTTCTCTGGGTTAGGTTAAGTTGAACACTGATGGCTCGGTGCTTATGGAGAGGACACAAGCTGTGTGAGGGGGTTTAATTTGTGACCCCTCTGGTAGTTTTATTGCTGGTTTTGCTTGCAAGTTTGGTAACTATACTATTATTATGCTAGTGGAGCTTTATGGTATTTAGTATGGTCTTTGGCTTACCAGATGTTGAGGTATTGGCAAGGTGCAAGTCGAAACAGATTCAAGGAGTGCTCTTCTCCTGTCAGATAAAGGGCGTACTCCGAATCATCCTTATGCTCCATAATGCATGGCATTCTGCTCATGCTGCAAATTTTCAACAAGGTTGTCTGAAGTCACATTTGAGACAAATGTTTGTGTAGGCACTTTGGCTAACCAGGATCACTCTTTAGATTAGGGAACCAAATCCTTTTCCCTCATGCCCCTCTCCATCACAAATCTCAGTTGTTAGATGAATCTAACGGCAGGGATATTTAAAAAAAGTAAAACAGCCCCGAATGGTTTCTCGTTTTGCTGCAAATCCTATTCACAAGAGCCTTTCTTCCCCCACATGTCGCTCATGCTCATCAGTATCTTCAATGTTGATCAAATTGGAAGTTTTAACGGTATATGACAGAGATTCCATGCCCCTGTGGTTACAGAACCATGGAAAATGGTGTTGGGGTTACGAACCATGAACCAAAAAACAATTTCCCCCATCACCATTGATGAGAATCATGCTGATGCCAAGCATCCTGACAGGGAGGTGGTTGAGGAAAAGAGTTCACAGTGGCTCTGGTCAGTGACGGCGCGGTGTGAACGGAGATGGTGGTGGTTCTCCCGGTGCTCCAGACAGCGATGCTTCCTCTTCCGATGACAAGGCCCTGTGCAGCATGGTATGGCGGTCTGCTTCAGCTTCAGCGGTGGTGGTTGGCAACTTCGACGACGACGACTTTGACTTCAGCGGTGTCAGCAGCAAGATGAGCAACAGGCAATTGTGGAGGCATCTGCCCCGGCACGGGAAGAGGAAAGAGGTCCGATTTCGGGTTGAAAAGTTAATTTTGAAGCTTTTAATCTTAGCCATTCGATGCATCCAACGGTTGTCAATGCTGCTAAAGAAGGGTCGGAGAGGATCTGAATCCTTGGATTGGGGTGTGCATACCTTCAATCAGGTGACCCCATTTCTTTACATTGTTTTCTTTTCGAATTTTTGTATACTTTCTTTAATAGAATTTTCTAGTTTTTAGTATTGTTTTGTTGGGTTTCTGACCCGTGCATAAAAAAAAATTTAACGTAACGATACTATAAAAACATAAAGTAAAAAATAAGGATGAAAACATATGTCAAATCAAAAATAATTTATGGAGGTAAAAAAAATTAATAGTAACATGTATTATTTTTTGACAAATGTTAACAAATATTCTAAGAATATTGGTTAAAAAATTTAAAAAGATAAGTTTATATATAAAGTTATGTATTCAATACATTGAAAAAAAATATACTTAATTTTTTAATGAATAATTATCTTAATTAAAATCTTAAACAATGATTTTAAGACACTGTTGTCAATACCCTTATTGTTTTTGGTTGAAGTAATATGTGTTATTATTAGTTTTTTGCTAATATATGTAATTATGTATATTTAATTAAGCGCCTAATGAGTTAACTAATATACTTTGCTTAACAACTAATTTCCCCTCCCAAAAAAATGCACAGTCCGCTCCTCCTTCAACAACCCCAATCGGATCTTCTGAGTTCCGAGACTGACAGAGCGAGAGAGTTGCACAGAAACAAACGGCACCAGATCAAAGTAGGAAGCTGCTTCTTATCTATTTTAGTTCTGGGGAATAGGCTAAGCCCCTAAAGGTAAATTCATCTTCTATTCCTACAACTACCAAATCTAATCCTAATATCGGAGTTAATTAAACTCCCATCCATTCTATAACCATGCACTAATATATATATTAGATATTTTTTCTAATGGAAGTCCCCAGATCTCCTTCTAAAGATAAGCGATTCTCCAAGCACAAATGGCTGTTAAAACTCGGTGCTGCAATTTTGATCACCATGCTGTTGTTACTCGGTTTTCATTTGGAGTCAGATAACAAAGCACTCAATGCGTCGTCGTATTACACCGTGGTTGTGGATTGTGGAAGCACGGGGACACGGGTGAATGTGTATGAGTGGATGGTAGAGGGTGTTGTCAACAGGGATTTACCAATTTTGCTGCATTCCTATCCTGACAATGCAACAAGGAGTAGTTCACTTTGGAAAACTTCTTGTAAATATCACTGCATGCAAACCGAACCCGGTTTGGACAATTTTGTGAATGATTCTTTAGGAGTGAGAGGAGCCTTGGAGCCTTTGATTGTGTGGGCAGAAAATCTGGTACCACATGCGAGGCATGGTGACACTCCTGTTTTTGTTTTGGCCACTGCTGGCCTTAGGAGGCTCACAACCGAAGATGCCAACCGTGTTTTGGGAGATGTAGAGGCTGTCCTCAATGATCACTCATTTATGTATAGGAAGAGTTGGATTAGGGTTTTAACTGGGAGGGAAGAAGCTTATTATGGTTGGGTTGCTTTGAACTACAAAATGGGGAGTTTTGGTAGTTATCTCAAGTCTCCCACTTTGGGAGTTCTTGATTTGGGTGGCTCGTCTTTGCAGATCGTAGTAGAGGTAGATCATGCCGCACATCAAGTGCACGCGATGAGATCGAATATCGGTTCTGTTGAACATCAGATCTTAGCATACTCTTTGCCTGCATTTGGTTTAAATGAAGCATTTGATAGGACTGTTCTTATGCTCAGGAACAATCAAAGCATGGAAAGAACTGGAGATGTCTCTGAAGTCAGGCATCCTTGTCTGATATCTACTTTTGTACAAAACTATACCTGCTATTCTTGCTCTGGATTTTATGCCACTTACCAGAAAAATCATAGCCAAACCAAGAATTCTGAACTTCATTCTTTACGTCTTACTGGAGAACCTGATTGGGAGCAATGCAAAGAGCTGGCCACAGCTGCTGCTATGAACTCGAGCAATTCCAAAGTGTCACATCCGACCGTTGGCAAAAATTGCCAAGCTAGTTCATTTTTGGATATTGGTAAGGTTACGATCATTTGTTTGGATTGTACTTCTCTTTATAAATTATATACACCTAATTTGTTGTAGGATGATGATTTTTTTTCCCTCTGTTTTTAAGTTTGTAGAACATATATGCTAATTGAAAATTGTAATACTGATTTCAGCAGAGCAAATGTTGGATGTAGTTATCACTGACTGAAGTAAGAAATGTGCAGTTTTATTTATGTCTGGTGTTTATATATGGTTACATTCATCTTCGCAAACTCTCACCCCTTTCCCAAACCAAAACTCTCTGTATAAAAATCAGATTGAAAAAGAAAACAAGCAACAAGAAAACTTCATCCCATCTCATCTATGAAAATTTGATACTAAATTTTTTACTTCTCGAATGTTGATAACGCGAAACTTCACAACTTTTGATGATTAACATATAGCCCACTTTTACTTTTTGGTAGGGATGGCTTTCACACAACCCCTACCGCAACAAAAAAGAACACGAAAGGAGAGAGGGATTGTTATGGGTTTTGTTTCTATGATGGCTCCAAGAAACTTATTCTGTTTCATTATGTACCTTGCAGGCACTGATATACTTAATTTAACAGCTATTCCACACCCAGTCAAGCGCTTTCATGCTTTATCTGGTTTCTTTTTTGTCTACGACAAGCTAAATTTGAGCCCAAAAGCCAACTTGACAATGGTTTGGGAGTCAGGCAAGCAAATATGTTCAGATTTATGGGCCGGCTTTAGCAGTAATTCTGACAATCCAAATTATGCTGGACAATTTTGTTTCCGGGTGGCTTACATGGCATCATTGATTGATTATGGTCTGTGTCTTGGTGATGTAGAAATAGTATTTGGTCCAGGTGATGTTTCCTGGACATTAGGAGCTGCATTGGTTGAAGGGAAATTTCTATGGTTAAATGCTACAAGCCGCAAAGCCCAGACTATCATTTCCACTGTAAAGAATGTCAAGGTCATGTCTTCTCCAACTTTGCTGTTTGCTGTACTTCTATTTCTTTTATTGATTGTTTATTGTAGTCAAATAAAGCTACCAATGCCAAGCAGGAGGGCTTCTGCTCCTGGCTTATCTTTGCCATCTCATGTAAGACACCGATCTATCTAATTAATGTTTCACTGTTCTTGTATCTTCCCTCAGCATAAATTCATTTTGGAAGAACTAGATACTGAAGGTTTTAGAAGCCAATGCTTATTTACTTGGCCCACTAAAAAATTTTAAAACCCTTCCTTCACTAAGAGGAAACTAGCTTTTATCCCCAAAGCTATGTAGCACCGATACTCCAAAATGGATGCCGTATCCATATCCGATACGTATCCGATACCGATACTCTCCGATACTCCATCGATACGTGTCGAAAGAGTATCGAACACGTCTTTTTAAAAAAGAAAAAAAGAAAAAATCCCGATACTCCATCGACACGCTCCGATACTCCATCGACACACTCCGATACTCCATTGACACACTCCGATATGTTCAAATGGGGGCTCGGATACATTTAAATGAAAGTGACTATTCACCTCTTAGCCATCATAACTTCAGATTTGAGAGTTGGAACTTCAACTCCCACTCTTTCATTGCAACAAATGCAATTTAAGATCCAGCTCCTAATACCTATGTATTTTCTTCACCTATATCATCTGATGTCTCTCTTTTATTGCATCTTCAAACTTTCACTTTACTATTATTTTTTTTAGAGATTCGGCTCGTCTTTCTTCTTCAAAGGTTCAGCTAGATATTGAAATTTGAAATTGAAACCACCAACTAGGTATTGAAATTTGAAAGCTTCAAATTGAAACTTATTCAATGACTGGGACACTACTATGCATCATTATTATATATATTATGTGAATTTTTTTATATATATTTAAATACGTATCTCAAACGTATCGTATCCTATATTTTTAAGGAAAAGACGTATCGACGTATCGGATACGTATCGTATCTGATACTCGTATCGTATCTGTGCATCATAGCCCCAAAGTTTTGGTGCCAACCTGACAATTGTGCTAACCTTTAAGATAAATAGTCGGGGGTCTTTCATGTATTGCTGCTGCATTTTCAATTGATATAATCTGAAGCAAAATATTTGTGTATCATTCAAGTTGTATCTTGAGTGTTTTCTGAACTTAAGGACATGGCTTGAGAAATTAGAAATGTATCATGACTTAGTATCATTATTGGTCAATGGTTCAGTGCTTGTACAATCTTAACGTTGGATATTAATTACTCACCCTGCGTATACAAGCTATTGTTTGGACCTTGGACATCAAACATATATATATAAAAAAGAAGGGTCTTGTGTGTTTGAAAGGTTGTTAGGAAGATTTAAAAACTCATTTGTGTAACATTTTTAAGTAGGATTTCCTTGCAGTATGACAGAGTCTCCACATGATTAGCGATTAGCAATGAAGTATATGGCTAAGATGGAATGAATCCTCTCCTTTTTCTTTTATCTGATATATTTCCGTTACTCATTCTTTTGACTTTTTTGATTTATATGGGTCTGCCGATGGATCCTGGGACGTTGAAGGATAGCTTTCACTGGCTGCTGACAATTTTCAGTGGCTCACCTTTTCCTTTACTCATTAGGCTAGCTTGAGTTAGCTTTAAAGCAAAGTTATATCTTAAGATAGAAAGACAGAAACTTACCTGAAGCCTTGTGATAAGTTGATTGTTGTTAAAAACACTTGATTGGTTATGGTTATAACTAAAAATAGTGCATGCTTTTTGCAATATTTGATTCTTGTGATGGGCTGCCTTGTATGCTTGATTGCTTCTTGGCTTGGTGCCACTGATATTAATTTCCGTACTTTGTCGATTGCAAACCTCTTCCTTCACAGTTCCAATGGCGTTGAAAGTAGGCAAATATCAGTATATTACTTTCTTTCTTCCCATGAAAGTCGTTTCCCATCTTTTCCCTGCCTCCTACTTTGCTTGAGTCGTTGATAATTTAGTCGCGTGAGGGGAGAAAGAAAAACGTTTGCTATAGATTTCATTATTACATGCATATATGATATTTTCAAGTGAGTTTGATCTCTTATTATACACACAAGTCAATGTTTCAGAATATACATAATTTGATAATATACACACAAGTAGTTGCACATGAAGCACAAGTAACAAAGCAAATTATGGTAATATCAATATTGTGCAACACCGAGTGAGTTACAGCCCAAGTCAGGGGCATGAATGTCCACCCAAACCTCATTTCTGCGATTAACAATCCTGAATGGAGTGTTGTACTGTGCAATTGAGTAAGCAGGTAGATTCTGGGATGAAGGTGAATCAGCCCATGGAGACATGCTCAAGCTTGTGGCAAGCTTTTGTGCCTCTTTGACAATCCTGTCATCCTTGGCAAAGCCAGAGAACTTTCTAACTGCAATGCAGTGACTGCTGAATTGATAAGGTTTGATGTTGAGTTCTGGAAGTGGGAGTGGTGGAGTAGCTTGGAACTTGACAGGCAAGTACAAACTGACATAATAGGCTTGGGATTGAAGAGGACCGGCTCCTGGGACCAAGGTTGTTAACATAGGAACAGTCATTGGGATTCGAGAGAAATTCAAGTTGGCACCTTCTGTGTACTGGAACAACCTGCGAGATATATAAAGCTACAATTGAATAATTTTATTCATATGGGTTCCTTAGAAGCTGTTTTAGAAAGAACAAAAGTACCTGTGGAAGCCATTCCAGGTGGCTTTCTCGAAGGAAATGTCTTGAGAAAGAGCAGAGATCCAGACAGAATGACGATAGAGTCTGATCTCGAAATCAGACTCCTTGTGCAATACTGTGTACTGTGGGGATTCCATCGCGCTCGCACAGCAAACCATTATTAAACACAAACATAGGGCGTTGACCACCACGCTCAATACGCTTCTCTTCTTCATCGCCTTTGCTTTGCTTTCCCCTGACTCCACTTCCAGCACTTCCAGTGTTGTTGCTGCGTTGCTATCAATAAATAATAAGGACCCTAACTTTGTCGTTAACTCAACTAGCAAGATATACATGCATTCACACGGGTCACTTGGGTTTTTACACATAAAATTATATAATTATTGAGAATCAAACATAGTTTAATAGGAAAAAACAAATCCCGTTAATTTCAAATCAACTCACCATAATATTAACACCATGAGCAATGTCACACAATAAGAGAAATTTCAAAGTTTTGCAAGTTAGCAGAATAATGAATAAAGATTTTTTTTTTATGAACATAACCAACTTTCGATTCAATCATATCATCACTATTTGCCAAATCAACCATCTAAGCTTTCTTTTCTTGTAAAGGTAAACTCGTCCATAACCAAATTTTTACTCCTATAATATTAACATAACCATCTATCAATGCATATTTCACAATCGTGTTCAGCACTATAGGACCTCTTCACATGTGTGTCACCTTCAGCTAGATTATGTTGTCAAATGTTTTTTTTATAGGTACCATCCATTGTGCTGCAACTGTATCACACATTGTAGCAAAAATAGATAAATTACCATTGAAATATTAAACGGTTATTTGAAGAAAATAGAATAAAATCCATTGTAGTTAGAATTCATGTTACATCCAGAAAACTACATAGGGTTGGGCTCGCAACCTTCAAGGGCTCTTGTAGAATGTCATCTACTTTACCAAACCAAAATTATAAGTACTTTAGTGAAACCATGAAGTCATGTCTTCAAGGGATCTTATGTACAGGTTTGTTTCAAATTAATTTAGTTGAACTGTAAATCCGGTTAACTGAAACCATTTGGTTAGCATAATTTTCTTCTGTCGACATTGGCCCTAAAACATATATACTTGTTCTTATGTCAACATATGGAGATTACAGTTATAAGTAGTATCTATAGTCCTTTATACTATGACATGAGCCTTTAATTCAAGCTGGTATGCTTTCTGTTATTGAGATTGTAGCACTATTCCATATAACTAATTTTTCCTCTTTTATTTATGACTGCAACTCTTACAATCGCACCTTGTAAAGCCAGCCGTAGCAAAGATAGAAAAGAGTTAAACAAAACTCCAATTGAAAATCCATATATATTGTATAAAATAAAGAAGCAATCAGTGACATATTTTGACAACAATCAGTTTAAGTAACATGCCATCTATATTGTTGAGGAAGAGCTTTCACCTTTGTTCGTGTTCTTTTTGGTATGAAAATTGAATTGCTTCTTGTTTCTATTCTTTTTGATGAATCTTTTAAATTTCCTCACAAGCAATCCCATGTCTTCTTCTTCTTCTGATTCTTCACTTTCATCAAGGTGTTCATCTTCATCACTTTCTATTGATTCTTTGGAGATATGAGCCTTGAGTGAGAGTCCTTTCTTCTTTTTCTCCTTATCTTCATGACTTTTCAATCTATTGAGTTCCAATTCATGTTCTTTCAACTTACCAAATAAAGTAGCAATCTACATGGTGTCTAGATCCTTTACTTCAGCAATTACAGTGATTTTTGACTGCCATTCACGACTCAAACATCTCATTATCTTGTTAATCTTTTTCTCATTTGTGATTGTATGTCCGAGTCCTTCTAGCCGGTTCACAATATGTGTAAACCTCTTCTGCAGTTCATCTATCTCTTCACCATTCTTCATGTGAAAGAGTTCATATTCATGGACTAGTGCATTCATTCTTGCTCTTTTCACATCGTTGGTTCCTTCATGAGTGAGTTGAAGAGTATCCCACATTTGCTTTGCCGTTTTGCAATTGGAGACCCTGAAAAACTCATCATAATTCAAAGCAGCTGTTATAATATTTTTTTGCCTTAGCATTATAAGCAACTCTTCTTTTATCATCATCATTCCAGTCATCTTTTAGTTTAGCTTGTTTATTTCCCCTAGCATCAAGAATAAATGGAACATAGGGACCATTTTCAACAGCATCTAATACATCTAAATCTGCAGCCTCAAGAAATATAAGCATTCTCTCTTTCCAATACATGTATTGGGAGCCATTAAAGGCAGGGGGTCTAGTGAGTGAAGCCCCATCACCCAGGATATCATTTGTAGCCATCTCTTGAAGCTATTAAGCTTTGTAACAAGAGTTTTAGCCCTGATGCCAATTGTTGGTAGTGGCTACGATCTCAAGAGGGGGGGTGGGGGTGAATTGAGATATTGAAAACTTTTTCCACAGTTTAAAGCAAATTAGAGTTTTCTTAAAGAAAATTGGTTTTCACTCAATTTTAATTCCCAAGAATCAGGTTATGTAACAAGTAATGATGTTAAGAAGAATTATAAGAAGTAACAACAAGTTTAACACAGATTGTAGATCAAAGATTCAAGTTAACGAGCATTCTTAAAACTCATTCACAACACACAAGTGCATATAACAAGTATATGGAGTTAGAGATGAGAAGAACACGCAAATCGATTTATCCTGATTCGGCTACCTCATCTGGTAAGACTACATCCAGTCCCACACTTCTGTGGTTTTCTCCACTATAATCAGCAATTACAAAATTCCAATTACAGCAACACAAGGATAACCTCCTTGCTCAAGAATTCACCAGAAAGCACACTTGCTTTGCTATACCCAAGGATCCCTTCTATCCTTGTTCAGTCCTAAGAGATACCCTCTCTTAATCACACTAATTCACAAAAAGAATTGAGTAGAAGAAAGACTCTAAAAGTCTGATTATACAAATTGAAGTTCTAAGTAATATCACACTTTTCTCTCGACGATGAAACACTTTTGGAAGCTTTTGAATCTTTCGTATTCTCACTTTTCAGAATCAGTAAGGTTGTTGTTCTTCTATTTTCTTTTCAACTTAATTGAGAAAGTGTTCCTTTGATCCCTCTTTATATAGAAAACAAATTATAGTCGTTGGGATCAATTAAAACAGATTTGGATCTGATTTAACAAAATCTGATTTCTTGATTCTTGTTCTTGAAATAAGATTCTGTTGGTTCTTGTAGAGTTTGCGTACTTCTTGAAAATAACCGTTTCCATCTGAAAGAATAGTCGAGTCTATTTGCCACGTCAGCAGACGAGAGTACTAACACAAGGTAATTGGACGCGCTCCGCGTGCTTCAGTTACTTTCAGCAGACGAGCTTTACTTGTTACTTCAGTAGACGCGTGCTTCAGTTACTTTCAGTAGACGGGCTCCATGTGGTACTTCAGTAGACGAGCTATATGTGCCACATCAGCAGACGGGCTCCATTTGGTGGTTGAGCTCCATATTGTAGTTCAGGAGACGATCTCTTTTTGTTACTTCAGTGGACGCGAGCTGCTTGTTACTTCAGTAGACGCGAGCTGCTTGTTATTTTTAGTGGACGCGAGCTTCTTGTTTTTTAGTTCATTGGATGTCAGCTTGTTTTATCCTTGATTTTTCTTTTTCATGAGTGATCTTGCATGCAACTTAGCACGTAATAAGTACATAGTCAAAATCAAAAATCTTATGCAAAGTACACTTTGTTTGTCATACATCAAAACATGAATGAGGGCTTAATCTTACAATATGCATACTATATGAGAGCTCAGGTCTAGTGAAACACAAATAAATCAGACGCTCCATAAGACGTATGGTGCAGGATCAGAGAGCATGGCCTTTCTGCCAATGACAATCGGTGATGTTGCTCTAGGGGGATTGGAGCTGGGTTTTCCCCAAGTAATCCAGCTTCTGTTACAATATCTAGTGCATATTTCCTTTGACACAAAAATACCTGCAGGAGATCTTCCAACTTCAACTCCTAAGAAGTACTTTAAGGGTCCAAAATCCTTCATATGAAAGCAATCACTTAGATATAGTTTAAATTTTTGAATGGCCATGCTATCATTACCAGAAATTATCAAGTCATCCACATAAACAAGCACCACAAGTTGCACTCTTCCTTTATGCAAGGTAAACAAGGAATAGTCTGAAAACGACTGATGAAATCCATAGTCTTTTAATGCAGCAGAAAGCTTAGCAAACCAACATCTAGGGGCTTGCTTCAAGACATAAAGAGATTTTCGAAGTTTGCAAACCATCCCTGGTTGTTGCGTAGTGAAGCCTGGTGGCATTTTTATGTACAATCGCCATGAAGGAATGCATTATGGACATCCATTTGGTGTAGTTCCCAATCCTTTGCAGTTGCTACGACTAAGACAATGCATACTGTGACCTGTTTAGTCACTGGAGCGAAGGTCTCATCATAATCCAAACCTTCAACTTGATGATTCCCAAAAACAACCAAACGTGCCTTGAACCTTTCCACACTTCCATCTGAGCGATATTTTATTTTGTAGACCCACTTACACCCGAGAGCCTTCTTTTCTGGAGGAAGATGCATTATGGACCATGTACCATTATCTTGGAGAGCTTCTATTTCATTTTGCATGGCAGTGCGCCATCTATCATCTCGCACCGCTTCAGAAAAATGTAATGGTTCACGTTCTGCACTAACAGCTGCAAGAAAACTACGCTATCGTGGAGAAAATCTATCACAGTTTACATAGTTGGCTATAGGATAACACGCACCAGAGCCATGTGGTGTAGTGGAGGAACGATCATATGGGCTTAATTTTCTTATGGTGTTAGTTACATAATCACGTAACCTCACTAATGGTTGCTTGACCCTATGGCCCCATCCAAGACTAGTGACAGTATCAGTGCTTGGAATAGGTTCTACTTCTTCACTTATACCACCTGTATTTGGTGTATGTTCTACTGCTTCTTCAAGAGCTTGGGTACCATTATTAGTAGGACCCCCCTCATTTCATGACTCTGGTCAACGTGGGTGGTCCTTTCATCATCACAATCTTCATATGCACATTCATTATGGAGCACCACATTTTGTTTCTTGTGGTCTTCTTCACATTCGAGCATAGGTGAAGCAAGGGGAAATTTTGTTTCAATGAATTCCACATCACGGGATACAAGAAAAACTTCACTTTCCAAATCAAATAATTTCCAACCTTTTTGTCCATAAGAGTATCCAACAAAGACACACTTACGACTTCGGCTTGAGAATTTGTCCCCTTTTCTTCCTTGGTTGTATGCATAACATAGTGACCCAAACACTCTCAAATGCTTATAGGATGGTGGCTGTCCATGAAGCATTTATATGGAGTCTTGCCATTCAATACTGATGACGGTGTGCGATTAATCAAATATCCCTCAGCCAACACACACTCACCCCATAATTGAATAGGAAGATTCCCTTGAAATCTCAGTGCCCTTGCTACATTTAGAACGTGCCTATGTTTCCTATCTACGCTTCCATTTTGTTGTGGTGTGCTTGTGCATGAGGTTTGATGCATGATGCCATGTTTAAAAAAATAGTTTTTCAAACATGTAAATTCTGTCCCATTATCACTTCTAACAATCTTAACTTGTTTATGATATTGTCTATCAGTAAGAGCAAGAAAATTCATCATTGTTTGTGACATTTCCTTTTTATCATGCAAAAATATATCTAAACAGCACGAGAGTAGTCATCTACCAATGTCAAAAAATATGATGCACTACAAGAAGAAGGAGTCCTATAAGGGCCCCACATATCACAATGTATCAGTTCAAAAATCTCTAATGCTTTATTATCACTTAAACAGAATTTGTCTCTCGTTTTTTTTTGCTCGCTTACGAATCTCACAAGCTTTATTCAAATACTCATTATTATGACCAGTTCTTGCATTTGGAATCAACTGAACTATCTTCAAAGAAGGGTGTCCTAAGCGTTTATGCCAAAGGTCAATCTGATTTTCTGCACTCATCTTGAAACCCTTCACATCTCGGACACCATGGTAGAAATATAGCCCATCTTTTCGTTCACCCGCACCAATCAACATCCTCGAAGTGCGATCCTGTATCACACACAAGTTATTAGTAAACTGCACAACACATTTAGATTCATCTATCATTTGTGATACATAAATCAAATTGCAATTCGGTTTTGGCACATAAAGAACATTTTCAAGTGTTAGACCCCCATCAATAATCACCGTTCCTTCCTTGGTTGCAACTACATGCTATCCATCAGGTGTAACACCCCGTTTTTCGTTAAGTACTTTTATACATGCTTGTTTGATTGTTTAAGTCGCTGGTTTAAGTTAGAGTTATTGGTTAAGGGCTAAGTGGGATTTTTTAGGCTTAAAAGTCCATTTCTGGTAGATGAGCACGCCCGTGCTTAAAGCCTGAAGCGTGTTGCGAGTTTTAAGTTGAGCACGCCCGTGCTCAATGTGCTGACCGCGTCTCGCTGACACTAGTCCAGCACGACCGTGCTTAGTGGGGAGCACGCCCGTGCTCAGTGGTGGCAGCCTATAAATAGGCACAGTAACCGAGGGTTTCTGTTTGAACCCTTCTCTTAAACCCTAGCGGCCACCCTACATGAATTTCTTCCCTTTTCTCTCTAAAACCATTGCTTGTTGGTGTTTGGAGGTTCTTTTGGGAAGCTTGGTTAGTGTTGGTTCATCCTAGTAAGGTAAGTGTTATCCATTTGTAAGTTTCCTCTTCTTAGTTTGAATTGGAAACTAATCGTTGTGTGTTCTGTTAATCCAAGGCTCGTCACCGAAGCGAGCCGCTTGAGGTTTCGAGACCAATTCGTTGTTGGCTTTGCGATTAGGGCTACCTTCAATCCAGATATGGGGAGAAGGATAGTATAATCTTTAGGCAAGGGGGTAGCGTAAGATGTGGGGTTCCTATGACCCCTTTATGTTGTTATATGATAAATGCAATGTCTTGAGTTTGTTGCTTACTGTCATTGATGCTATGATGAACTGTTTATATGTGTTATTGGTTATACTGTTATGTTGAATAGGTTCATTTTGAGATTGGCTATATCTATTTCGTTATTATAATGTTGTAATGTTATAATGTGGTTATGTTGGCTGAGTTGGTTGATATTATACCATGAGTATGTTGGTTGATGATGTGGATATCATGACTGTTGGGCTAATTTATGTTGATTAAGGTAACACGTTGACAAAGGCCCTAATTGGTTAATTTAGGACCCCTGGTTGATATAGTAATTAAGGATTAATTACTTAAGGTTGTTAACTAATTATGGATTGTTAGTGGAAGGTGAGTTTTGATGCCAATGGATTAGTCCAAGGACCCTAGGTTCTGATTTGAGAGTGTTTAGAGAGTTTTTGCCCAAGAACTGGGCTCTGTCTCCTGCCCAGAACAGTACTGTCGTGCATTGAGCACGGCCGTGCTGAATAGGGAGCACCCCGTGCTCCCAGTTTGAATTCTGGAAAATGGTTGCGCAGTTAGCACGGTCGTGCAGCAAAGGAGCACGACCGTGCTGCATGCGCACGACCGTGCCTAATAGAGAGCACGCCCATGCTCCACTTAAGTGGAAGCACGACCGTGTTGGGGACAAGCACGCACGTCCTTCCTCTCCTGATCATAAACCGAATCAAAGGAAATTAAGGGGTTTTGACTCCAATTATCCCAAGTAGTGATGTAACAATGTAATAACCGAATAATGGAACTTAGATAACTTGGTTAATGATTAACTAAGAGGATTATAAAGATGAGTTGGTTAAGTCGGTGCCTAACAGGTTACCACACGTTGTTGGGCTTTGGTGCTTTTTGACCAAAGTGGTCTCGATGCTTTATGGTCGAGGTGTTGTTAAGTTGAACCTTGGTGCTTTTTGGTCAAGGGGGCCTTGACCCCATGGTTTGAGTCTAAAGTGTTGATGTTGATGTTGGTTATAAGTCTTGGGGTGCTTTTAGGCCCAAGCAAAGGAGGTGGTTGCCTTGTTTGTTGTTGTGCCATTTGCATAGAGAATTGGAGTTGATGTTGAGGGGGATATTTAACATAGGGGAGGTCGTCCTGTTATGATGATCTGACCCAAGTCTCGAGTGGTTCACCCATGGTTTGGTGAACCGTGCGCCCCCGAGGTGCGTATCCGGTTATGATACGCGGCTCTATCCATGGGGTTCACTGGTTGGTGAACTACCGGTGTTGGTGCGGATATGGTCAATACGGATATGTAACTCCGAATTTGACATCCTGAGTTAGTTGGATCCACATGCATTGATGGAGTAGCGGAGTAGTGTTACATTGCACCACATAGCATATGTTGGTTGATGAATATGTTGATATAATTACATGATGATGATATCTGTATCCTGTATGTTGTTATAATGCTATGCCATGATGTATGACCATCTTTCTTCCTATTCCCATGCCGTTGTGATTATATGTTTTCTTACTCCCCTCTTTCTGTTGTTTGTTTGGCCTGAGTGACATTTTGCAGAGAACGGTGAGCAACCTATTGAGGAGTGACTTCGAGGAGCCACAACTTAGTTGGATGTTTAGCTTTATCAGTTTTAGTTGTTTAGTTTAGTGGTTTGTATTCAGTTGATCTATTCCGGAACCTTTTTATATCAGCTCTGAATGTGACATCGGGGTTGTGTGATATGTTATTGCTTTACGTCTTTATGTTTTTATTTTACCCAAAACTTATGTTTTATTTCCGCGTTGTTGTTGATGGTCATGTGGGACCTCTCTACCCATGGACCTTCCATTTCAATTAAATGATGATGCATGATATTATATCTTTATCCTGTTATATTTAAAGCTTTATAATACATGCGGGGTAGAGGGTGTCACATCAAGCAACCCCACCAAACAACCCGACACAGTCTTCAAATCACACAAGTTCTTCAAGTTCACTATCATGTGGTTAGAAGCCCCGGTATCCATTATCCATAAATCACATGTGTTCTTACCAGTCATCTTATCATTTGTTTTATGATTATTCAACATGTCGACTAGAGTCTAGCATTGCTCATTGCTCAGCCCAGCCAGTCCAGACTTTTTAGGTTTTGCAACAGAATTGCCTGGTTGTCCTCCTGCAACATGCGCTGCATTGGCACGCACCACACCACCCCTTCCACGTCCTGCATTAGATGCATTTCGTTGTTGGCCTTTGCCTCGTCCATTGATTCATGCTTCACTGTGGGATCACCCACCCCACCATTCAGGATATCCAATCAGTTGGAAGTAACTTTCTGCATCATGGCCTGTCTTGCCACAATTTGGACATACCACTGATCTATCCTTTGCTTCTCCATGTCCCTTAATTCTACGACCCGTTTGAACCGCAAGCCCTATGACTTCTCCTCTCTATTCTCTGGATCGTGAAATTTTGTTTTCATCCTTTCTTCTTGTACAAGAGTGGAATACACCTTATTCATTGATGGCAAAGGGTCTGCTGCTAGTATGTTAGAGCGCACGGTTCCATAACTTGCGTCGTCCAAGCCCATCAAAAATTGATGGACTCTTTCTTCTTCTCTCCGCTTTTCCATCTGAGATGTAATATCACATTTACAACCTCCACATAAGCATTTTGGAATCTGATCATAATTCGCCAGCTCGTCCCAAAGCGACTTCAGTTTCCCATAGTATGCTACCATGCTCATTCCACTTGCTTGCAATCTGCCAAGTCTGTTTTCAATTGTTGGATTCTAGGCCCATTCACAATGGAAAACCTTTCTTTGATATCATCCCACAAATCCTTTGCATTCTCCAAGTATGTCATAGTTGAACGCAAGCTTGGATTGGACTGTCCACCAGTCTTCTCTCTCTAGTGATCCTTCTTCTGGTTGTGTAAGGCTTCCATCTATGAAAGCCCACTTCCTTCGAGCACGCAAGGAAGTCCGGATGGCTCGTGCCCATTCTTCATAGTTTTCTCCCCGCAACTGCAACTGTGTAATCATGTTCCAGGATTGTCATTCGAGTTCAGATTATATGGTGATGGAGTTCTCTTGACCCCATTCATATTCTGAACTTGTGGTGAAAGAGTTTCCTTGCCTCCACCTTTTTGAGATTGCTCTTCTTCTGCCATGACAAAAGCATATATATATATTTGTCTAGGTACCATAATAAAATCCGAAACTGTGTCTTTTTTTATATGAACAGAGACATATATATATATGTGCTCTTCTTTCCCCCTTTCCTTCCTTGACCCCGCCATCGATCTGGTATCAGAGCTAGATGGGGAAGTAGGAACTGTAGTATGAATCTGAGATTCATACCTTGCTGAAAAAAAAAAAAAAGAGTTTTTTCATAAGAAATTATTATGCTTAACTGGTTTGGGTACCTTTTAACTGGTAAGGACCTCCGTGTTTATGCTATGGTTTATATTGTTAAAGTCATGCGATAAGACCTCGAAGGATGATGATGAGGCAGTAAGTCTAATTTGCCGATGCTTGAAGCAAGATAAATCAAAGTATGAATATCGAGTAGCAGTAAGTCTACTTTGAGGTAGCTTTTGGTTAATTAAAGTAAATCCTTATTAAACAAATGTGTGGTACAGCTATGGTTAAGAATAATAAGATCTAATGAATTTTGTAAATTTCTTGTAAAGGCTTTAATTTTATGTTTATCCAGCAAGGTATATCTCAGATTACTACTTACAATTACTATGGAACCAAAGGAAGGCAATGATATCAGAATATTGGAAATTATGTTATCTCGTTCTTTTTCCAAGCTTTCTTTCCGGTCTTCTCAACCCTCTTCTTCATCTCTTCAGGAATCTGATATTCCTACCAATCCAAGCAGTATTTTCCATGAGGAAATATGCTTTGAAAATATCAATCAAGATATTGATAATTGGGTAATTCCCAGAATACCCACAAAAGAGCTTTACAAATCAGAAGGCAGATTTTTTACTACCTCTGATTATGTAATCAAAACCGAAGAAAAGAATATTCCAATCAGTCCAGAGAGTGAGGAATTTCATCTTCTCTCAATGGATACAATAAAAGGTCACAAGCAAAAGTACAGGTACTTACACATTGGATGTGTTCAAGTAGGCTAGAAAACCGTTAATCCGCGAAGGATTAAATGCTTCAATCTTGATGTGCTTAAGGGATATTAGGCACAATAAGTTTCAAGACTCCCTCTTAGGCACGGTGGAAACGAGCCTAAGCCATGGTCCAATTTATTTCAATTGCTATCCTAATAGAACCTTGAGTTTACAGGGATCAAAACATCTTGGACTCCTTGTTTCTAAATCTTAAGATCTGTGGCTTAGACATGAAGCCTGGATCTATCCCTGACTTTTGCTTTACGAGGATTCAATACAAGGCTATGAATTCCTGTAATTCTAAAGTTCTCAAAGATAGAACATCGGGAGAGACAACCTGTTTCTTCTTGATGTTACTAAAGCAAACGTGATTGTCCCTAAGACAATCTTATGGAAGGACGTAGTCCTACCAGGAAAAATGGATATTGGATAAGGCTGTCCCAGCTTTACCAAGAGAAACAAAGAGACTTCAATAATATAGTTCAAACTCCAACAGGAAGAGTTGAACTAGTCTTCCAAAGAAGCAATTCTTTTAGTTTCGCTAGATCTTCAAGTCTTAGATCTGAAAATTTTAGATCTATCCCTTCAAGACAATCCTTTTCAACGGCATCTCGGATGACCTCTATTAATCTTCGAGGATTAGATACATCATCTACTATCCCTCGACCAATTTATCAGACAGAAGATGATCAAAGATCAATTCAGTCTCCAACCTTTTCCTCTCTTAATGAATCTTATAATGATTTGTAAGTTCATTATAGATAAGGAATCCCTTCGCAAGGATTTTTACTCTGAGGAATGGAAACCTCAAAGAGAGTGGTTCTTGCAAGAATTCAAGGGAACAAAAAGGAAAAATATTCAGGAAGAATATTACCAATTTCTTAACAAAGTTAAGACAAAGATTTTATTTTTTGACTGGTTTCATGCATACTCAGTCAAATATTCGATAGATTATCCTTGGAAGACAAGGATAGATGTTGATAAAACCACAAATGTCATTACGGTATGGCATTTAAAGAATGGTGAGTTGATCAAAACAGAGTTACCACCAAATAACTCTTTCCAACTCCCAGGTATCAATGATCCCTTTACTAAGAAACCCATCATTGCTGCTCCTTTCAAGAATAAGAATCCTGATGAGGCAATATCAGCAATGGACATAAGCAAACTTATGGAGCAATCCAATTATACCAACAAATACCTTCAAGTGTTAGGAGAACACTTAATCAAAAAAGATGCAACCACCATTGCATCTACTTCAGGAATTAAGAAGGATATTCCCTTAGAAAAACCCTTGTTCAAACCTTTTAAGATGAATAAGAAGATCAGAGAAAGTTTGCTTCTTCTTCAACCCAATATAAAAAAGGAAAAACAAGAATTTGTGGAGAAACTAGAAGAAAGACTGAAACAACTAGTTGTTCCAGATTCTCCATCGGATAATCAAGATGAAAGGCCTTCAAGAGATAAAGGTCCGATTATCAATGTCATCAATGAAGACAGCTCGAAAAACGGAATCGTGGCGCTACCTCCAAAACCAATCCTCCAGATAAACCTCCAATCAATATCAATCCTGTTCTTACCCAATCTTGGAGGCAACCCTCAAAATTTTATTATCCTAGAGCAACTCCCCCGGATATGCTCTTTGAGGAAAAAACTCCAAACTTTAGGAGTTTCAATGCCAACAATATCTATGAATGGAACATAGATGGTCAAACAGAGTATCAAATGCTCCAAACAATGCAAGCATATGACTATGATGGCTACGCTTATCGGACCACAAATGACTGCTTCAAGAAGCCATCTCGTAATATCTTGTCTGCGGGATTTACAGAGCCAACTCAAAGGTTGGTGGGATTATTCTTTCTCCGAAGCACGAAAAGAACAAATGTTTTCTGCTATCAAAACCGATGCGAAGGGAATCCAATCTATGACAATGAAGGTGCAACCATCCCTGATGCGGTTAACACCTTAATCTTCTCAATCTGTGGACATTTCATGGGAAATACTTCCACTTGGAAGGATAGGTCTGCAGAATTATTATCCAATCTTAAGTGTAGATCCTTAGCTAGCTTTAGGTGGTATAAAGATACCTTCCTAACTAGAGTTTACACCAGAGAAGACTGCGCTGAATAGGTTACGGGAAAGAAAAGTTCATTGCGGGTCTCCCAACTTCGTTAGGTGATCTTGTCGAGGATGAGCTCATAGCCCAATCTCCAGATGGAAATATTCCATATGAGCAATTGAGTTATGGTCAACTCATTGCAGCAACCCAGAAGATAGGGGCAAGACTTTGTAAGGAAGACAAAGTCAGAGATCAATTCAAAAAAGAAAAGGCCGCCAAGAAGGATTTAGGGTCTTTTTGTGAACAATTTGGCATACCTCCTTGTCCAAAGGATAAAACCAAGTCTTCAAAGAAATATGAAGGCAGACCCCAAAAGACTAAGTATACCAAGTATACTAAGTACAAGAAAAACAAAAGGTATGGTAAACCTAAGCCGAGAATTCAAACCCGAATTCAAACCTAAACCAACCACTCGGTGATAAGTTCCCCGAAAAAGCGGTTACTTGCTATTATCTGCGGCAAACCTGGCCATATCGGTAAATACTCGTAGGCTAAAAAAGAAAATAAAAGAATTGAATCTTGAACCATCGATTGAGGAACAATCGAATAACCTTTTAATCCAATCCGATACTTGAAAGAAGAATCGGAGGGTGATTTTATCAAGATGTCAATCATATTCAAGAAGATGATGTTGGAGATCTTAGCTCCGATTCATCTCCCGAGATTAATGTCTTAACTAAGGAACAAGATCTCCTTTTTGAAGTCATTAATTCAATAGCTGATCCGAAGAAAGGAGAAAATATCTGGACAAGCTCAAATCGTCCATGGAATCTTCTAAGGAAAAGGATTCCAAGGGAAAAGGCAAAGTCATAGTCAAAGATCATTTTGACTTTAAACAAATTCTGAAGAGGGTGGAAGCCACTCAAACAAAGAAGCCTGTAACTGATTCATGATCTCCAAGAAAAGATTAAGAATTTAAAACAAGAGATCAAAGAGATCAAACAAGAACAAGCTGTTCATAAACTAATTTTGTCTCAAATAGCAGAGGCTCAATCGGATGAATCAGGCGAGGAAGAAAAGCCGAGAATCAAGTGCCATCAAGGAAGATGAGCATGACAGTCCTAAAGTTCAAGATGATCATGAGGATGCAGCATTCTTGAACTTAGTAAATCAATTAAGAATTCAAAAGTTCTATATTAGGATCAAGATTATTATTGGAGAATTTATTCTTGATTCCACAAAGACTTTTTGATACAGTCTTGATTCAAACTGCATTCAAGAAGGATTAATCCCTACCAAATTCTTTGAGAAGACCTCGGAGAAGTTGAGTGCAGCAAATGGTTCTAAACTTAGAATCAATTATAAGTTGTCTAAAGCCCTAATAGAAAACCAAGGTCTCCAAGTGGAAACTCCTTTTCTATTAGTTAGAAATCTTAAAAATGAAGTGATTCTTGGAACTCCGTTCATTAGATCACTTTTCCCTCTTTCCATTTCTCATAATGGAATTAAAACTCAGCATCTGGGAAAAGACATAGGAATATCAATCCTGCTTCTGGTATTGGTAAAATTGGCAATAAACCAGGGTATTGGTCTTGCTTCTGGTATTTATACTGCCAACTGAAAACCCATGAAAGGGAAAGCTTAGAGAAAAATATTAGATTGACAGGGAAAGGGGTTTCCTTGTTGTCAAAATATTTTTCGAATGTTTGGTATCCTTCAAGAACTTCTTCAGGAAGGATCTGCTTGATTGGGCCAAATATTCTCCACCAGTGGACGAACCAATGAGGGAATTTGTATTTAACATTCTTCTTGAAATATATCAACCAAGAATGTCTGTTTTGAATATTTTGGTACCAGAAAATGTTGTACCAAGCCTGTTGATAATCCCAGTAATTGAAACCAATGGGATCAAAAGTTTGAGAAATTTTTTTGAAAGCATTTAAATTCTTTCCAAATTGTTCAGGTGTTAAAACCTTCAAAATCTGGAAAGTTGAGTGAGTGTATGTTGATTGATCTTTAGGGTCATGGTAGTGTTTGATCGTGATGAGTCGAGATCAATCAAAATAAACTCATAAAAATTTCTGGTTTTGTTTGGTTGGGATTGTTGGAAATGAGAACCATTTTGAAAGATTTTGGGGGAACTTTGTTAGGGTTGTTATCCCAAAATTCTGGTTCCATTTGAACAACAAATTGAAATATATTTTTTGCAACATAGTTAGTTGCGGCCGTTTGAGTTTGGGTTTGGGTCTTTGTCTTTTGATAAACGTGTATCGGGTTTGACAACATTTATGGGGATAGCTGATTGGGCTAATTCCTCGATTAGGTCTTTGAGTAGGGGTGGAGAACCCGATTCGTTTTCCACTCTATCTCCCCATGTTCCCTTAGGGAGTTTTGTAAGGCCTTGATCTTGAAAGGCTTGAAGAGTTTGGATTGGGATGCCATAGTCTTCTTTGGATCATTTTGCTTCTTTGGGTTGAAGACCCAGTTGGATTTGGGTTGAAGACCCAAGCTTGATTGCGGGTTGTTGGGTCGATGACCCTGATTGCTTTTGGGCTGAAGGCCCGGATTTGGACGCACCTTGGCGTTTGGGTCCTTTATTAAGGACAATACCTTTACCCTTCCCCTTTGAAGAGGAAGTTTCTGTCTTTGGCATTGCTGCCAATCTCTCTCTCTTACCTACCCTATAAATATTCACGAGTAAGAAAGTCAGGTAGAGAATTTGAAGAGCCTTTGATAAATTCAATTTGAAAATCAAATGCACTTAAAATTGCTTGCCATCTAGCAAAAATTTGTTTTGATGCTAAATTCTTAACATCTTTTTGTAAAATATCTTTAGCAGATTTACAATCTACTCTAACCAAAATTTTTTGATTAAGTAAATCAGATTGAAATTTTGAAATACATAAAACTATTGCCAAAATCTCTTTTTGACAAGAGAATAATTTTGTTGAGCAGAATTCCAATGCTTAGAAGTATATGCAATGATATGCTCTTTATTTGAAATTCTTTGTTTCAAAATACCGCCATAACCAATGTCAGAAGCATCGGTTTCAACAATTTTGAAAGCAGATGTGTTAGGAAGATAAAGACATAAAAGATTCTTTATCTTAGATTTGGTAAGTTGGACAACTTTTGTATGCTCATTAGTCCACGGAGGAGGTTCCTTCTTTAGACGATTGTGCAAGGGTTTGATGATAGTACTAAGATTGGGGACGAAATCAGCCACATAATTGAGACATCCTAAGAATCTCTGAAGCTGGGTTTTGTCAATGATTTGGTCAGGAAACTTATCAAAGAAATTCGATAGCTCTGCTGATAGGAATAATAGTTCCTTGGAAAATGTTATGACCAAGAAATCTAATCTTAGTTTGGAAAAGATCAATTTTGGTTTTAGACACAGCTAAACCATTCCTTTTGATCACACTTATAAAGATCTTGACATGTTTGAAGTGTTGATCAATAGATTGAGAAAAGACTAAAACATCATCAAGATAGACGATTGTAAAGTCTGTATAAGGATTGAAGATCTCGTTCATAATTCTCTGGAATTCTGAAGGAGCATTTTTGAGGCCAAAGGGCATAACATTCCATTCGTAATGCCCAAAGGGAACAGTGAACGTTGTTTTGTAACGATCACTTTCTTTGACTTCTATCTGGTAGTAACCAGATTTCATGTCAAACTTTGAAAATATTTTTGCCGTACTTAGGCGGTTAAGCAAATCCCTTTTGTTAGGAATTGGATACCTGATCCACCTAAGAGCTTGATTTAAAGGTTTATAATTGATAACCAGGAGAGGTGTACCACGCTCAATCTCAGCCTGCTTGTTAACATAAAAAGCAGAACAAGACCAAGGAGATTTGCTCTCCCTGATTAAACCTTTGCTTAAGAAATCATCAATTTCCTTTTGACAATACTTAAGGAGTTCATGATTCATTTGGATTGGCCTGGATTTGGTTGGAATTTGCCTTTCATTGAAATCTTGTTCATAAGGCAAATCTACAACGTACTTCTTCCTGTTCCAAAATGTCAGGGCAAATCGAAATGGATAGTCTCTTGGATTTCATTGAAAAGGATTTTAACATTTTCTTTGATCTTTGGTTGTCAGAATCGCAACTCTATGTTCTTAAAAGAAATTTCTTCTTTCAAGAAATTGATTTGGTTAATTTTGGAATCTAAGAGATTTAAATCTCTAATGATGGGCTTGTTGATGAATGGGAAGACTATGTCTTTTCCCAGATGCTGAGTTTTAATTCCATTATGAGAAATGGAAAGAGGGAAAAGTGATCTAATGAACGGAGTTCCAAGAATCACTTCATTTTTAAGATTTCTAACTAATAGAAAAGGAGTTTCCACTTGGAGACCTTGGTTTTCTATTAGGGCTTTAGACAACTTATAATTGATTCTAAGTTTAGAACCATTTGCTGCACTCAACTTCTCCGAGGTCTTCTCAAAGAATTTGGTAGGGATTAATCCTTCTTGAATGCGGTTTGAATCAAGACTGTGTATCAAAAGTCTTTGTGGAATCAAGAATAAATTCTCCAATAATAATCTTGATCCTAATATAGAACTTTTGAATTCTTAATTGATTTACTAATTTCAAGAATGCTGCATCCTCATGATCATCTTGAACTTTAGGACTGTCATGCTCATCTTCCTTGATGGCACTTGATTCTGGCTTTTCTTCCTCGCCAGATTCATCTGATTGAGCCTCTGCTATTTGAGACAAAATTAGTTTATGAACAGCTTGTTCTTGTTTGATCTCTTTGATATCTTGTTTTAAATTCTTAATCTCTTGCTGGAGATCATGAATCGTTCTGAGGCTTCTTTGTTTGAGTGGCTTCCACCTCTTCAGAATTTGTTTAAAGTCAAAATGATCTTTGACTATGACTTTGCCTTTTCCCTTGGAATCCTTTTCCTTAGAAGATTCCATGGACGATTTGAGCTTGTCCAGATATTTTCTCCTTTCTTCTGGATCAGCTATTGAATTAATGACTTCAAAAAGGAGATCTTGTTCCTTAGTTAAGACATTAATCTCAGGAGATGAATCGGAGCTAAGATCTCCAACATCATCTTCTTGAATATGATTGACATCTTCAGTAAAATCTCCCTCTGATTCTTCTTCTGAAGTATTGGATTGGATTAAAAGGTTATTCAGTTGTTCCTCAACTGATGGTTCAAGATTCAATTCTTTGATTTTCTTTTTTAGCCTACAGTATTTACTGATATGGCCAGGTTTGCTGCAGTTATAGCAAGTAACCGCTTTTTGGGGAACTTATCACCGGTGGTTGGTTTAGGTTTGAATTCGGGTTTGAATTCTGGCTTAGGTTTACCATACCTTTTGTTTTTCTTGTACTTAGTATACTTGGTATACTTAGTCTTTTGGGGTCTGCCTTCATATTTCTTTGAAGACTTGGTTTTATCCTTTGGACAAGGAGGTATGCCAAATTGTTCACAAAAAGACCCTAAATCCTTCTTGGCGGCCTTTTCTTTTTGAATTGATCTCGACTTTGTCTTCCTTACAAAGTCTTGCCCCTATCTTCCGGGGTTGCTGCAATGAGTTGACCATAACTCAATTGCTCGTATGGAATATTTCCATCCGGAGATTGGGCTATGAGCTCATCCTTGACAAGATCACCTAACGAAGTTGGGAGACTCCGCAATGAACTTTTCTTTCCGAGAACCTATTCTCGCGCCTTCTCTGGTGTAAACTCTAGTTAGGAAGGTATCTTTATACCACCTAAAGCTAGCTAAGGATCTACACTTAAGATTGGATAATAATTCTGCAGACCTATCCTTCCAAGTGGAAGTATTTCCCATGAAATGTCCACAGATTGAGAAGATTAAGGTGTTAACCGCATCAGGGATGGTTGCACCTTCATTGTCATAGATTGGATTCCCTTCGCATCGGTTTGATAGCGAGAAAAACATTTGTTCTTTACGTGCTTCAGAGAAAGAATAATCCCACCAACCTTTGAGTTGGCTCGTAAATCCTGCAGACAAGATATTACGGATGGCTTCTTGAGCAGTCATTTGTGGTCCGATAAGCGATAGCCATCATAGTCATATCTTTGCATTGTTTGGAGCATTTGATACTCTGTTTGACCATCTATGTTCCATTCATAGATATTGTTGGCATTGAAACTCCTAAAGTTTGGAGTTTTTTCCTCAAAGAGCATATCCGGGAGTTGCTCTAGGATAATAAAATTTTGAGGGTTGCCTCCAAGATTGGGTAAGAACAGGATTGATATTGATTGGAGGTTTATCCGGAGGATTGGTTTTGGAGGTACGGCCACGATTCCGTTTAGCTGTCTTCATTGATGACATTGATAATCGGACCTTTATCTCTTGAAGGCCTTTCGTCTTGATTATCCGATGGAGAATGCGGAACAACTAGTTGTTTCAGTCTTTCTTCTAGTTTCTCCACAAATTCTTGTTTTTCCTTTTTTATATTGGGTTGAAGAAGAAGCAAACTTTCTCCGATCTTCTTATTCATCTTAAAAGGTTTGAACAAGGGTTTTTCTAAGGGAATATCCTTCTTAATTCTCAAGTAGATGCAATGGTGGTTGCATCTTTTTTTGATTAAGTGTTCTCCTAACACTTGAAGGTATTTGTTGGTATAATTGGATTGCTCCATAAGTTTGCTTATGTCCATTGCTTGATATTGCCTCATCGTGATTCTTATTCTTGAAAGGAGCAAGAATGATGGGTTTCTTAGTAAAGGGATCATTGATACACGGGAGTTGGAAAGAGTTATTTGGTGGTAACTCTGTTTTGATCAACTCACCATTCTTTAAATGCCATACCGTAATGACATTTGTGGTTTTATCAACATCTATCCTTGTCTTCCAAGGATAATCTATCGAATATTTGACTGAGTATGCATGAAACCAGTCAAAAAATAAAATCTTTGTCTTAACTTTGTTAAGAAATTGGTAATATTCTTCCCTTATTTTTTTCCTTTTTGTTCCCTTGAATTCTTGCAAGAACCACTCTCTTTGAGGTTTCCATTCCTCAGAGTAAAAATCCTTGCGAACGGATTCCTTATCTATAATGAACTTACAAATCATTATAAGATTCATTAAGAGAGGAAAAGGTTGGAGACTGAATTGATCTTTGATCATCTTCTGTACTGATAAATTGGTCGAGGGATAGTAGATGATGTATCTAATCCCCGAAGATTAATAGAGGTCATCCGAGATGCCGTTGAAAAGGATTGTCTTGAAGGGATAGATCTAAAATTTTCGGATCTAAGACTTGAAGATCTAGCGAGAACTAAAAGAATTGCTTCTTTGGAAGACTAGTTCAACTCTTCCTGTTGGAGTTTGAACTATATTATTGAAGTCTCTTTGTTTCTCTTGGTAAAGCTGGACAACCTTATCCAATATCCATTTTTCCGGTAGGACTACGTCCTTCCATAAGATTGTCTTAGGGACAATCACGTTTGCTTTAGTAACATCGGTAGAAACAGGGTTGTCTCTCCCGATGTTCTATCTTTGAGAACTTTAGAATTACAGGAATTCATAGCCTTGTATTGAATCCTGTAAAGCAAAAGTCAGCGGGATAGATCCAGGCTTCATGTCTAAGCCACAGATCTTAAGATTTAGAAACAAGGAGTCCAAGATGTTTTGATCCTGTAAACTCAAGGTTCTATTAGGATAGCAATTGAAATAAATTGGACCATGGCTTAGGCTCGTTTCCACCGTGCCTAAGAGGGAGTCTTGAAACTTATTGTGCCTAATATCCCTTAAGCACATCAAGATTGAAGCATTTAATCCTTCGCGGATTAACGGTTTCTGACTACTTGAACACATCCAATGTGTAAGTACCGTACTTTTGCTTGTGACCTTTTATTGTATCCATTGAGAGAAGATGAAATTCCTCACTCTGTGGACCGATTGGAATATTCTTTTCTTCGGTTTTGATTACATAATCGAGGTAGTAAAAAATCGCCTTCCGATTTGTAAAGCTCTTTTGTGGGTATTCCGGGAATTACCCAATTATCAATATCTTGATTGATATTTTCAAAGCATATTTCCTCATGGAAAATACTGCTTGGATTGGTAGGAATATCGATTCTGAAGAGATGAAGAAGAGGGTTGAGAAGACCTAGGAAGAAAGCTTGGAAAAAGAACGAGATAACATAATTTCCAATATTCCGATATCATTGCCTTCCTTTGGTTCCATAGTAATTGTAAGTAGTAATCGAGATATACCTTCTTTGGATAAACATAAAATTAAAGCCTTTACAAGAAATTTACAAAATTCATTAGATCTTATTATTCTTAACCATAGCTGTACCACACATTTGTTTAATAAGGATTTACTTTAATTAACCAAAAGCTACCTCAAAGTAGACTTACTGCTACTCGATATTCATACTTTGATTTATCTTGCTTCAAGCATCGGCAAATTAGACTTACTGCCTCATCATCATCCTTCGAGGTCTTACTGCTACAGCTTTAACAATATAAACCATAGCATAAACACGGAGGTCCTTACCAGTTAAAAGGTACTCAAACCAGTTAAGCATAATAATTTCTTATGAAAAAACTCTTCTTCTTTTTTTTTTTCCAGCAAGGTATGAATCTCAGATTCATACTACAGTTCCTACTTCCCCATCTGGCTCTGATACCAGATCGATGGCGGGGTCAAGGAAGGAAAGGGGGAAAGAAGAGCAGAATGAAAGAAGTAGGAAAACAGGCGGAAATTACATTAATTAAAATAAAGCAAGTAGTTTCTACAGTACTGTTTCTATAGTACTTGTTTCTACTTCCTTGACCCCTTTCCTTCCTACAAAAGCATATATATATTTGTCTAGGTACCATAATAAAATCTGAAACTGTGTCTTTTTTTATATGAACAGAGACATATATATATATATATATATATATATATATATATATATACAAGGACATGGAAAACGTGTTCCACCAATCACTCCAAATTAATCTCCCACTGCTTCTAACAATCTTCCTAAATTAAAGATACAAACAAATCACCCTAAACTACGTCCAAATAATATCTCCTCAATCAAGCTGATGTTATGGTGATTGAGTGAATATTACAGCTGTACAATTAGAGCACATATCACTCATTACTCTTACACAATGATTTGGAGTACGAAGACAGTAATGATGATTTTGATGGCGATAGTGGCATGGTGGTCCAAATCGGTGATTGCAGTGGTGAATGCAAGTGATGGTGGCTGAGGAGAGAGATGGCAAGGTGGCGGAGGAGAGAGAAAACATAAAAGATGGGTGAAAAGTAAATTTTATATTTTTTTGCAAAGAAGGGCCTATTGGGACTCTCACGGTGGGAGACATCACATGATGTCCCACCCTAGACTCCACATTGTTGTTCATGGGGTGATGTCCATATGAAAATGCAAAATCTGGGTTATAGAAAGATAGGTACCGTTGGTTTCAGGTGGAAAAGATCCCACTTAGAAACAGAGCCGTCTATGTTAGATGAGAATAAACGACCACCGCAAGTGGAAGCACCGCTGCACCAGATAAGTGACCCTAATCAAACAGTTTCTTCACTTATTCTGGAGAGGCGAGCCAGAGCTCCAGGGAACCATCTTCGCGAGCAGCGGCAACACGTAGCTAAAGCTATGACATATGAATGCCTCCAATCAATTTGTAAGCCGTCAACTCTGACAGGTGAAGGCCTTCAATGGATTTGAGGCATCCACATATCATTGCTTTAACCACCAGCATAAATTCAAAGTGGTGCTTGGTCGTCAATAATAATAGTATGGAAGTGTCATGTGAAGTGAGAAAATAAAAAGCGAGAATAGGGTAGAAGAAACGACATCATAATGTTCTGATTCTCAAGGCGGCCATCATGATATTTTTTTATTAGGGTTTTGTTAAGGACTTAAGGTTTCGGCGCGGGAGGATCCGTATATAATTTCCAGATCAGGATATAGGATCCGTATATATGATGTTCGGGATAGATTTTTATTGCAAATATTGCCGCAAAGCCCAAAAGGAGCGTTGGTTTCGACTTAAGGTTTGCTGTTTTATTTTATTTTTATTTCTTTATTCAATTTATCCTTCTTCCTTTTAGAGTTTCAGCTTGAGTAATGATAGTTGGACACAATTTTGTTGTCCAACACCGTATATATATATACTCATTCACACTTATTTATTATTTTTTTATTATTTTTTTCTCTCTCATCAAATGTATTCTTATCACCATATGATTTCACTATAGGTATCCAAAATCTATGTCCATTTATCATTTGTGTTTACTATTTTAGGGTCTCTTTATCCTTTTTTTTTTTTTTAGGTGAGCTTCTATCTTTCTTTTATTCTATGTGCCTTTTCACCCTAAATTCAAAATTCAAATGATTTAGATTTTATAAGCTTTTATTTGATATATTACATTCATTCGTGTTAAGTTATTTTCTTTACTGTTTTATCTTTGTTTTTAATTTTTTTTTTCCTCTTACATGTTTTCAGAAGAGTGGTAAGTCATCAAGCTATCAAAGAGACTTTAATTTGATATTATGAAGAGTAAATCATATTGACTTATATATATATATTTATTTAGATTAATTTTCTTATGAAAAGATGAAATGAGTCGTGAGACATTGGCTCTTTTTTGCAAGTCCAATAAGCTAACTTATCGCTTATTTGACTAGCTTATAAGCTTGTTTGACTGAAATAAAGGTGTTTAGTAAACAAGCTTATCTCGATAGCTTTTAGCTTTTTTTCATAAGCTAATTTATTTAGCTTATGACTTATAGCTTATTGACTTTTCTCTCGTTTTTACCCTCTTTCATTTAATGAAATTTCCACTTTACCATGTCTATCATAAAAATGTCCTTTAATATCATTTTACATTACAAGCTAAGTCAACCGTTAGTCTTACCAAACATTTCAAATTCAATCAGCTAGTTTTTCAACTATCAGTTATCAATTTTAAGCTATCAACTAAGAATTAGCTTATCAGTTATAAACTAACTTATCAGCTATTTTTGACAAACAAAACCATTGTTGTTCGTGTTAGTTCATTAGATCTCCTTCATTGAGAATCCAAGTTTAGAATGACCATATAGCTTTCAACTCATGTTCAACAAAAAACTATTGTTGGTAATATTTACGGGTAGCAAAATATGTAGAAATGCAGTTAACAGTTTTCCTCTAAACATGCATCAACAAAAAGCTATTCTCATGACCTCTTCATTTTTCCTCTCATCCTTTTCTTTCTCAACCTTCAACCTCTGCTTGAGAAGAGTAAGAACTTTAGTTACAAAATACAGTTTATGTTGAAGCAGGGGGACTGAGTACTTGGGTATTTATAATGACAATCAACAAAGTTTAAGAATATAACGAAATGAGAAGGACAATAAATGATATTGAAACTAGACGATGAACATTTGTGATGTACGGATGAAATATGCGTTAGAGATATAATTTCATATTATTTGAAAACATAATACATGAGCAGGTTAAATGTGAAATTAATAAATAAAAGTATAAACCATGTAAAAAAAAGTATAAATGATACAATGCATTTTTTATTTGGAATGTTTTTTGCATCTTAAAAATAGTAGGATTATAAAATATTATCGATAAATAAGTATTAAAGTAACACGCGTTAGCTAATATGTAAAACTTATTTCCTTAACACTTGTTGTTTCTGCAAGCAGGTATATGAAGCGTCTAGTTGGAGAGTTGAACCCTTCAGCAGATTTGAATTTCAGTGATGGCTATCAAGCAACAGCTGTAGGCAAAGCTGTAGCCACTGGTGGAACATTCCTCACATACGGCGAGAAGTTACCTCAGTATGTTGTCTTTGAAGGAGCTGATAGTAAACCAGTTGAGTGGACTGCTTTTCTCAAAGAAAAGAACCTCAAACTGAAAGCACTAGGCATGTAGGGAAAACATTTAAGTTTTGTTTTCCTAATAAGCAGTGGATATTTTCAAGATTTTCTCCCTTAAATTTGTTTTTGTTCTCATAGAAAGTTCCTTCATTTGTAGTTTTGGTTATAAGGGGTGTTATTTGTTGTTTCTTACTGAACTCGTTTTGTGGAGACTGGAGAGTGCATGCAAAAAGATAATGGCATCCTGGTTATAGGAGCCCTTGCCACCCGGCTTCTAGGAAAACAAAACTTTTCATTTGAGATTTTTTGGATTGAGAAACAATCACTTTTCATTTAAAAGAACTATTATCATATGCATTTTAGACAATTCAATCAAAGATATTTTTCATTTGGAGTAAGCAAAAACACAATTTTGCACCATTTGTACAATAGATATTGGTAAGAATATAAGATCAAATGCAAAAAGCAATAAACTATAAATGCATTTCTTGCTTCTGGATGGCAGAAACAAGACCTGTTTTCCGGGAAGATGAACTTGTCTCTTCAATACTGCCTCTGGATGGTATTTTTCTTAACAGGAGCTAAGCAAAATTTAAACCCACTAATCACTATCATAATTCTCCAGTCTCCAGCATAGTTCCTCTCAGATTCCTACATGATATGCATAAGAAGAAACAAGAAAATGGGATGCCAATACCAACATAGTTCTTCTAAAATTCCTCTCAGACTTCTCATTAGCTCTTAAAAATAAAGAAACTATATTTCTACTAAATAAATGGTGTAGTGCTGTTGCCGTATCCACATATGGTCTTTGAAAATCCACGACAAATGCTATATAAACATAGCTTTTAACGTTTGTTGCAACTTTTCATATGGTCCAAAAACATACCTTTATTAAAGAAAATCCTTTTCAATCTCTGAAGTTGGATGGCAAAGTTTCCTCTGTAAAATACTCCTTCCTGACCGTGTCTGCAGAGCAAAATCTTACCTGTAAAAGAAAAACGAGGGGAGGGGAGGAATTAGAAGAAAATGAAGATGGGGCAGCACAAAGACATGATATCTAATGCCAGACAGTGCTGAAACTAATCATTGTAATTTTTGTTCAACTTCAGAATGTGAGCCATCACACCTATGTCTAATGTCACATAAGTAAAATGTATAACATTCTGCTAAACTAATTGACTTAATCACAATGTAATGTCAGACATATGCTAAGCACCCCAAAGGAAAAAAGGGAACCATGGATGACCATTGTCCTTGCCCCACTTAATGATAATGGCACGGAACCACCTGAGCCTAATAGGGAGGCTTTAGACTTGAACACTTAACCTTAGACTCAGACGGTGACTACCACCACTAGGTAGGGTCTAGGGCTACCCCTCAGACGGCAATTACCTCTGGTGATGTGAGGAAGCCCCTAGTTCCAATTAAGTCTTAACTTGAATAAAACTACTAGAAACTTGATCAAACAACAAAGAAATGACAACCCCAATCAATATCTTGAGCACACTTGCCATACCTAAAAAGGTAACAGGCATTTACACAGAAGCAAAGAGGAATTGTGGATGATTCGGGCCACAAAGATGAGAATGAACATATATAAGCTAACCTTCATAACAATGGGAAAGAAAAATATCTCTTTTTTTTCTTTATAAAAAAAATATACATTTAATGTGGGCAATGCTTACCAGAGAAGTATATGATTTTAACAAGGGCTTGATTAGCTGCCAAATCGGCTTAAACACAAAAGGAGCATCCACAAATAGTACTTGAGCCAATCGCTTCGGATAGTAATAATAGAATACATCAAACTGCCAAAAATAAAGAAACATGTTAATTTTTATAATGCTCTTTGTACAATTTCTTTCCAGTGAGGCATTACTATAGTTCACAAACACAAGTTAGGTGATGACTGATGACAATACAGACTTCTCAAAAAGATACTTGGAAGCTAGTCCAAAGATCATTACCAAGAATGTCAAGTATTTAAGATCAGCATTTTCTGTACCAAAACCTCTGAGATCAATTATTCCAAGTATCTGTTCTTGCCCAGCTGGCAACTTCCTTATTGCCTTCTCAATTAAGAAAGCACACAGCCTCTCATCGTCAGCAGGGTCCTGTGCCTGTGCCATAATTATTTATCGTTATTGTCTGTCACAAACAGTTTTCCACGGGTTATGAGGAGCTAGTCACATGTCCATGGACTAACAAACACAATAGCAGCATGGACTACGGAAAATCCAAGACAATTGACAAAATAATTGACATAGATGGACCTCAGTTGTGCCAATTAAAATCAAGTAGCAAATACTTGTTACCACAAATTTGTATGCAAAATATTAGGCAATCTCATTCTTCAAATATAAGATCTCTGACACAGAATATAAGTGTCATCTGCAAATGATGCTGGGCTAGAAGAGAAAGTGAACAAGGTAGAACAAAGGGAGAATAAAAACAACGGAAGTATGGTAGGCAAGTTCTTAACAAACTACCGTACCAAAGAGAAATCATAAGTTCATAACTAATAAATAATTTCCCTATGAAAATTGAACAACATCTCTATCCTCTACTCCAAAGCAATTTTTGGTTGCATGCACATAATCTTACTCACACTTTCTTTGATTAATTCAACATTTCAGAGACCTAAAAATAAATAATATAAAATATATTAAAATATTAATCACAACAACTTCTAGGCTTACTTCAGGAAAATGCTTTGATGTGACCACCACAAGCACAGGTCTGTTATTGATATCTAGAAAGTCATTTACAAATGCTTTTCCAGTTTGAGCAACGTCTTTAACGGCATCTTCAGTCAATGCAGACACCCGAAAATCTTGACGCCATTTCTATAGAGTAGAATGAAAAGTGACAAGCATGAAAATCATAATGAGTCTGCTTGGTTGAGTATGAGGAAAATGGAAAGGTGGAAAATTTGAAACGAAAATAAATTTACACTTGCTTGGTATAGCAGAAATCTAAGAAAGTAGAAAATCAAATGTGCTCATTTTTTCAATTAATTTCCACTTTCCCACGTTCCCACTTCCACAACCAAGCAGGCTCTAAATCATTACACAATGGTTGTGTAGTGTGTAAAATTTCACAATAATTTGATACAATGGCTTTAGTCAATTTGGAAACAGCTTCTTCAACAGAAAATCTGCGATCTTTGAGAAACCATAGTATCATATCTTCGTCGTCCCTTCCATTTCTACCTACAGGGAGGCTATGGTGTTCTTTTTCAAGCTTCTCCTTCACTGCAAGAACTAACTGCAATAGCAAAAGAGCTTGGACTTGGTCATTATAATTACACAATTTAAGTACCTTCCGATTCAAATCATGTATGGGTTTGTAAACCCTGAAATAAAAATTTAAGCTTTTGGATATAATTAACTTCAACTGTGATTGCAGTCAAATTTGATAACATAAATAAAATTGTTGCAATAGGAAAGGGAACCCAAGTATGAAGGAAGGGAATTTGTAACGGAAGCAAAGACTGATTGAGTATATATGTAAGATAGTGAAAGTAGTTAGTACCTTGCGTGATTGATTGGGTTCCAAATGCAGTTGAAGGTTAGAGCTTCGAACCGTAAAATTGGAGAATCGAGGACTGCGTCGCTTTGAAACGATCAGAGGAAGAGGAAGAGGAAGAGGAAGAGGAAGAGGAAGAGTGGTGGTTGGCCACACACGAAGCAGCGCCATTCAATATCTCCACTGCTCTGCTTCTTCCTACTGCATTCATTCCTTATTATTGAAATAAACCTGAATAATTTATGAGTTTAATCGTGGTTGGTGTAAAGTTTTTACGTTATCAACATATGATGCGTTAGGGTAAACAACTTAAGTAAGAGTTTATCACATAAGACCTTATCGTATGAGAGCTTATTTCATAAGCGAAGAAAAGAAAGAAAGGAACATTATAGGATTCAAATATTGAAAAACACGAAGAGGATGTTTAGTGCATAAGCTCTTATGATAATTCCATAAGCTTCTCCCAGTGACTTATGAAAATAAGTCAAAAACTCCTTATGGGATGACATAAATTATTTTTATAAGCTCTGCCAAACACACTGCATAAGAACTTATGTCATCAGATAAGTCAAAAGGAGCTTAAATAAGTTCTTCCAAACACTACCCTAATCACATATTTGATTACTTTTAACCGTCAAAGATTTTTAATGATATAATATCTTATGATTGATGGACGATATAAAAAATCTTTACACCGACAATATATATCAATTCAACTCATAATTTATTAAAAATAAACTTATATTCATATTTTATGAAAATAACTTATATTTTTTTATAATTTTTTTAGCTTTATTTTAATAAACTTGTTAACAAAAACTTGTGAAAATAAAATATTTTTATCTTACTTAATTTTTTTTTGAATAAGTATTTAATTAAATTGTTTATTGGAATATATTAGACTTTACTTATTCATTAGAGAATGGACACAATTTTTCATCTCTTCACATTGAGTATCTGTATAGAGTCAGACTAACCAATGTTTATTCAACATCGATTAAGGAAACTAAAAATAGAAAAATGTCATTTAAAACTAAGTTAACAATTTTTTAAAATATGAAATATATTAAGTCCCACTATTTTTTTTTATTTAGATCTTTAACTAACATTCTTAAAGATACTGATTAGTATTTAGTGTTACTGGGAACAACACGTTAACTATACAGATTTTCAAAAATTAACGTTTGTTGTCATTTTGTGAAATTTATGAAATAAGTCAGTAAAAAAAAAATCAATATATATAAGAGTTTTTTATTTTATTTAAATATTTTTTTTTTGTTTTTAGTATTTACTGTGTCAGCTCATTATCTAAATGATTAATTCCCTAATATATATTTATGATGAAATAAGTTTGTCACTCTATATTATAAAATATAATTATTTAAAAGGATTTAATTGGTATATATTAACAGTGTAAAAAAAATTTATACTGTAAATCAATCAGAAATTGACACATCATTAAAAATGTTTGATTCTTATCTCAATCATCCTAAAATTCATCAATTCCATGATTTTTGATTGGTTGTCAGTGTAAAGATTTTTATACTGAAAAATAGTGGGTTAGGTAGCTCAAGTGGTTTGAGAGAAGGGTATAAGGAGTTGGGAGAGTAGGAGGTCCAAGGTTCAAACGAAGGAAAAATTAACATAAAAACTAACTACTAACATTTGACTATAAAATAAAACTCTATTTAAAAATATAAATTTTCCCTCTTTTATTTTGCTAGTAATTAACTACAATTAGAAGACCTTTTATATCAATTGTCAAACAAACAGAGATAATAAATATCAAATGAAGAATATTTTTAAAAAAAATTAATATGTTAAATAGTTTATTTTTTAAAACATTTTTTAACCAATACCTTAAGCACTCGTTGAACAAATCCTTCATACAATCTCGGGGATCATTCACACTTTATACATGATGCACACAGTGAACAAAAAGTGAGTGAAGATACTATCATATCATTAACGTGAAGAAGTAATATATATATGTGTAGCTAGTTTGAAATAAGTGTTATTGTAAGTATATGAATTAATCACACAAAAATGTGAGTATGGTTACATGACTGCAACCAAAAGTTGTATTGGAATGAAGGGTGGACATGTTAAGTTTTCACCAAATCTTATAAAAGGATAAACAGTTAGCCTAGTAACGAAGGTAACAATTTTTATAATTTTATTTTAAATGCATACCATTTGTCTCATTTAAGTTAAAGGGCGTGCAATATCCATGGTGGCAGTCAAAGGAATGCTGAATTATGTTGACGTAAGTATGAATATTTTATAATTTTTTAATGTATATCGAGTCAACCGATTCACAGTGACTCGCATCATCAATGACAAAGAGAAAATGCAGCAATTGTGACGAGGCGAACGCTATTTCATGGAGAACACGCCCTTAAGGACCAAAGGTAATTATTTCTTTAAGCATTCCTTTTATTTATCTGATCACACCATTATTGGCTCTCATTCCTTTGTTTATTGTTTGATTTAATCCCTATTTCTTTCTTTTATGATTACTAAAGCTATGAGTTTTTATGATTCATGCATTAGGATTTGAAGAAGCAACATGTAACCCTGTCTGATCAAGTGAGACTTATCGAATATATAACTTAATTGGTGATCAGTGACATACTCGATTATGGGGATGCGCCATTGGCGCAATATGTTCTAAAGACAATTTCAATCCATTGCCAGAGTTTTAGATAACTTTTGATGGGTCTTGTACAATGATCTTTGCTTCGATGCTTGCCAAATTTGTTCATTTGTTCCAAATTTGGAAGTACTTGACCTCAAGTGCATAGAGATAGATAAGGAAGTACTCTATTTCTTTATCTTCCTGAAAGGTCAAACCCCTCCCCAATTCCAGTTATTCTCTTAGCCATCAACTCTTCACATTCCTTTCTAAGTTCATCCAAAAGCTTGTAGATGTTGGCATCTTGACAAAGTTCATGAAGCATTGTATCCAGAACTTATCAAATGGGTAAAAGTCCGAATCCCTATTTGGTCTTCGTAGTGGCAACTTCACATGCATACCAGCTCCAACATTCAACCCCTTAAAATATGAAATGTACCAAATCCTAATAAAGATTCTCTTTATTTAGATCTTTCACTAATATCTTGAAGGACACTGGTTAGCATTTAGTGTTATCGGAATAACACATTAACTATACAAAATTTCAACAATTAACGTTTGTTGTCATTTTGTGAAATTTATGAAATATGTCAGTTAAAAAGAATATATATATATATATATATAAAAGAGGGATTTTTTTATTTTATTTAAAGAGATTCTTTTATTGTTTTTAGTATTTATTGTGTCGTCTCATTATCTAAATAATTAATTCCCTAATATATATTTAGGATGAAATAAGTTTGTCACTCTATATTATAAAATATAATTATCTAAAAGGATTTAATTGGTATACATTGAAAGTGTAAAGTTTTTTTACACTGTCAATCAATCAAAAATTAACACATCAAAATTCTTGTTGGAGGGAAGATGTGGCTGCTAGGGTTTGGAGAGGGATGAGGAATGAGTTTGAGTTGGATCCGGGTTTGGGGCTTGGAATGGGTCAGTCTAGGCCCAAAAAGACTAAAACATCATCCCATTTTTTATCTTTTCATAACTTACTGTATTTATATTCAATTCATTTTTTATTTTTTATGTTTTTTTTGGTTTATGAAAAAATAAAATAAAAATTAAAAAAACAAAAATTTAAAACAAAACTAAAAAATAAAAAATAGAAATTTAAAATAAATTTAAAAATCAAATATTTAATAAAAGAGGATAGTCCGGACAAAATATGGTATTCACATTGTAATACCATATGCATTCAGTATTGGATTCGATAGAGCATTTATGCATTTCGTGTAAGACAGAATAACAACTGAAAGGTCTGGAAATTGTCAGCTGTAAAGAAGTCATGAGATATTTTCGGAGATGCACTCTAATAAATTTAAGAGCTTAGATGAAGTCCACATAATCCTTTTTTTCTTTTTTCTTTTTTCTTTTTCTTTTTTGTTTTATTTTGATTCATTCAAACCCAAAATATATTTGGGCAATTAACACACATGCATAATCATGTTAAGATGGCTATAGGACCATGGTTCACAAAGGCTCCAAGAACAGACTAGCTTTAGGATACAAACCAGCATCTTTGAGAGTCATTCTCATTTGATCAACACCATAAGCTCTTCTTGGGAAGTTTGATATCAATCTGTAGTTCCCAATCTCTTGCAAACCTAAAGAATCGATGTATGAGAAAATGGACTGGATTTTGTCTTTGCACAGGAATGTATGCTCTCTTCTTTCACCATTTGGAAACCTTACCAGTATCTACAAACAGAAAATTTGACAAACATATTTAAGTTCAACACTAGGTAATAAAACTTTGACATGCTTCTAACTTTGTGTTGTGTAGGATTAAGTATATGTACCTGTGTAGCCCGAGACTCACTTCCCCTCCTTGCAATTCCCTTGTCTTGTTTTTCACTAGTAGAAGACTCATTCATTTTATTATTCTGTTTATTGACATTGACAGAATTGTTCCCCAGCTTCCCATAATTTCTATTGTTATGAGCTTCCACTGGCTTCTGAACTCTCTCTCTTGCAGTTAAATTGTTGAATCTTTCTTTTTCCTAAATTTAGGGAGAATGTTGGTTAACTATAGTTCATAGCAAAAGAAATAAAAGTAAAAGTGAGTTCATTTAGAATGAGCTTAAATTAGCAGTTAAAATGTGGTGAGTGGAAAGTGGAGAGACACACACCTTATCTATTTGCAAAGATGCAAGATATGCAACATCTTGTTCTTCTCTAAGCCTACGGTCTGCTAGGATATTTTCTTCCTGCTTAGCTCTAGCACTTCCAAAAGCCAGCCCTTGCTCTTCCAATGTTCTTTGTAGAATCTCCACTAGCTCAGCTGGTGAAAGTGGTCCTTCTAGCTGAACAAGTACAATACAAGTAAAGTAAGCCAATATATGTATCAACATATAAAAGCTAAGTAATTAAGGAAAAGAGAAAAAGATAACTCAGTATAACAGAAGCCATTCCAAGTATTGCTAGTTTGTGACTAATGAAACACTCATGAATCAGATTAACGTTGCCTTAATTATCAATTAGCATAATCAACTTCATCATATTGTCCTAAATCCCAAATCAATAAAGCAACATAAACAATAGCTAACATCAGATATTTTTGAAAATAATGTTGCTGCTATATTTGAGGCATTAAGCATCATCCATTACTAGACAAAAGGCATAAAAGCGACCTAATAGCGGTCGGTCGCTATTTTGGGAATGACTTTACCTCACCCCACCATCAGCTTGAGACTGTCTAAGCAATAGGTGAAAACCAAAACAGGCATAAATGCTGCGAGTTATCAACCCCAAAATTTAACCAACCTTTTGTAGCACTGCTATGCTGTCACTAGGAGCGGGGGCTATGACAGCACAACAAGGAAAGCTAGCAGGGCGTAGCGCTGCAACCATTTGGAGACCCTCTCCTTTATCTGCAAGTGCTCCCCAGCAAACAAAATTCACGTCAAGAAACTGCGTTACAAGTTCCGAACACAAGGTTTCCTTGCAGAACACGTTTGCAAAAGGGTAGTCTGGTGAGTGTAGGTACATGAACATGAACTTCTGATCTTGCTCTGCTAACTTAATGGCTTCCTTGATACGGCAAGCATAAAAGAAAGGATGCTTTGTGCCACATTGCTGCTCAAAACTGTCTAGAAAAGCCCACTCCTCTGGAACTACTAGTGTATCCTGTGGCTGTGTTAGACCTTGAGGCTGCATTTGAAAATGTGTATGTTGATTTCTTCTTCTTCCTATTCTCATGAAGCCCATGCCATCCTCCATTGCCCTTGAAATACCTCCCATTATGCTTCGGGGAAGGCTTGTCATCCGACGAACGATCCTGTGATCCCTCACTGCTGATGACATTTCTTCCGTTTCCAAAATAGACTTGCAAATTGTTCTTGCTGCAGCTATTTGTATTTAGGAGTTCCAACATAATATAATGATGATGTGAATTTGTAGGGTCCATAAGAGATGTCTGGTTATCAAAATATTCAAGGGAATTAATCATCTTTGTTGTCATCTTCTATATTTACAATAAGAAGATTGTAGAAGAATGTTTAGGTGCCACTTCTTTTTCCAAATCTACCGTTCATTTTTGAATTCTACATCAAATAAGTGCACTTTCTGTGTGAAAGACTGTTAGGGTGTATGGTGAATTTAGAATCAAACTCATTCTTATCCTAAATTCCTTTTCATTATCCCAAAGTAAAGTGGAGGAATGTATTTATATGCCTTATGAGAACTGAACTTTATTCGTGTAATGTTGATTCCCATTTGGGACAAAGCCCTATCTTTTGACTGGATTTCATATAAAATCTGCATTACTCGCAATTATGCATAGCAGCTCAAAGTGAAGGACAGAAAGAGTATATTACACATTCATTGCCTTAAAATGTCATAGGGCTCAAGCATCTTACAGAAATTTTATGTTACTCTTCTAAAAATAACTTCTGGAATTAGTGAGAAATCAAATGTTCGAGGCTAGAATGTCAAAGGGAAACTAAAATACAATTTGCAGTTGCACTGCATATGATATTTAACAGAATATGGCAACTGATGACGACATTTTCTTCCTTCGGTAGACATAGAACTCGCAGCAAGATGAGGTATGCTAAGCCCTATATCAAATCACCCTAACCAGTTTATAAGACTAAGCATGTAAATATCGTTATCGCTGGAATTGAGATATTTCAATCAATTTAATCTTTTTTTTTATGCTCAACTGGGCTTAAAGCCCAAAAAAGGAAAAAGAAAATTACAAAGAAATGAAACGGGGTACGGGCGCCCCAACTCAATCACTACGGATTACCAATAGGATGAGGAATATCATGAAAGCCAACTTGTTGTGTTAGGCTAATCTCTTTTAATTTTGTCCAGATTACCACAAATATATGATTTATTTCTCTCTCAAATCTTTCCTAAGCCAATCAATATAAGATGAGTCTCGCTAATCAGTGTCCTAAGGGTATTGATTAATGATTCCATAACAAGCAAGTTTTTCTTGAAACACTAAGTATTTATCCTATCAAAATATTAAATATATCATTTTCCAATGAAAGTTTTCTTCTTTTGGTAATGCCTAATCAATGTCCTCAGGGCACTGATTAGCATTCTCCATATCAAATTCATCAAAGTATTTAACTCTGAATCAAAATCAATCTTCAACACTAAATTTTAAATCAATTAAGTTACACAATCAGATCTATCATTTATACCTAAAGCAAGATAGTATTAATTGTTAAAGGAAAGAATCATGCCAAATAATTTGTTAATTATTGTAATTGATAGAGTACTTATTGCAATTGATAAAGTACAATTAATTTCCTTTTTAGTATACATGAGTATAGGCATAATGTTAGGCACAATGTTAGATCCTATTCTGTAACATTTATGTAAAGGTATGATTTGTGATAATGAATAAAACAATTCAGTCTTATCTGGTTTCTTTATGGTACCAGAGCAACAATCTGGGAAACCCAACAAACACAAACCTTAGCCTAGGTAGCCATGACAGATGATAATAAAAAAAAACCATCATCATCAACCAAACGGGACATGGCTCCCACTCCAAAATGGGAACAACCCCATCACCCTCTTTACCTCCATCATTCAGACCAACCAGGTGTAGTCCTTGTACCACAACCTCTGGTGGAAGACAACTACAACACATGGGTTCAGTCTATGAGCATGGCCTTGACGGTCAAAAACAAAATCAGTCTCGTTGATGGATCTATCTTGAAGCCAAAGAAGAATAACTTTGATGAACTTTTGCAATGGACTCGTTGCAATAATTTAGCCAATCAAGTTGTTAAAAATTCAAATCATGATGAATTCTCAGGTAAAGCCTTTCCATTCACTCAAAATAGAAAGAAAATTATTTGGATCCTCGATAGTGGTGCTACTGACCACATTGTTTGTAGCTCTCATCTCCTCACTGCTTCATAAACTGTTGAAAATCACACTGTTGAGTTACCAAATGGCTCATTGGCACAAGTCACACATGTTGGCAAGATTATTTTCTCTCCCAACTTTATCCTTGATAATGTCTTGTGTGTCCACTTTTTCAGTTAAATTTAATTTCCATTAGCAAGCTAGTCTTAGATTCATTTTATATTACAATTTTTCTCAGACAATTTTGTCTTATACAGGACTACGATCGGGGAAGATGATTGGGACGGGAATTGAGCCGGGGGGACTCTACTATCTCAATCAAGCAGAGAAAGGATCCTGTAATTCTGTTCAAGCCATAGCCCCTGCTCTTTGGCATCAACGCCTTGGACATCATTCTCACAAAATATCCATGTTATTTCCTTTTTCCAATAACAAATCTTGTGAACCAGACAAATGTTTAATTTGCCCATTGGCCAAACAAACTCGATTACGATTTCCAGTGAGGTTTTATTGCTAGCCAATCTTGTTTTGATTTAATACATGTTGACATTTGGGGTGGCTATCATGTTCCTTCACTTTCAGGAGCAAAATATTTTCTCACTATTGTTGATGATTACACAAGAAGCGCATGGGTTTATTTGATGAAACAAAAATCAGAAACACGTAACTTCTTGGTCAAGTTCATTAACTTGGTTGAAAACCAATTCAATGCCAATGTCAAAATTGTTCGTAGTGATAATGGTCCGGAATTCAAAATAGACAATTTTATGCCATGAAAGGAATCATCCATCAATCTAGTTGTGTCAACACACCCCAACAAAATGGTGTTGCTGAGTGCAAACATAGACATTTGCTAAATGTTGCCCGTGCTTTGCTTTTTCAAAGTGGTCTTCCAAAACAGTTTTGGGGGATGCTATCCTCACTTCAACATACCTCATCAATCGCACACCTACACCACTCCTTCAAGGTAAAACACCATATGAAAAATTACTCAATAAACCCCCCCAATTATTCACAACTAAGAGTCTTCGGTTGTTTGTGTTTCACATCTACACACCCCACCAAGCCCACTAAATTTGACCGTCGTTCCACTCATTGTCTTTTCCTTGGCCTTCAACTTCAAAAGGTATTTGTTTCACGCGATGTTATTTTTTTATGAGGACGTATTTCCATTTAAAACACCAAAAACTTCTGCTGTCACACCAACAATGCCTCACCCTATTTCACCTTATCCTTTTCTTCCCGAGAATACCACAAACACTATAGACCCAAACACTCCTCATAGCACCGATAACCCTCAAATCCCACAACCTTCCAATTTTGAACCTTTAAATCTATCATATTTAGACCAAGACCCTCCATCACCTTCCATAAATATGCCATCCCTTGAAATAATGCCCCAACCTGCCATTGAAAATCTCCCACCTGAGAACACGACTCACAATCAAACGGAAATCACACCGCCACCGCCACCAAGACACTCCACTAGATCTACTAAAATACCAACATTTTTACAGGACTTTCATGTTGAGGCAACCCTCCCATCTAGGACCGTTCCTTCATCTTCAACGAATGTGGTTACCTCCCAAGGTAATTCTCATCCTCTTTCCCAATTTTTATCTTATGATTGCCTTTTCCTAAGTCATAAAGCATTTACCACTCAATTGACCTTTCACAAAGAACCCAAGAATTTTCAACAGGCTAATCGAGATCCAAGGTGGCGTGACGCCATGCATCATGAAATCCAAGCCCTCCAAGCCAACAATACTTGGAGTCTTGTCCCTCTGCCATCTCACAAAAAGCCTATCGGTTGCAAATGAGTTTACAAAATCAAACTCAACCCCGACGGAACTGTTGAGCACTACAAAGCTCGCTTGGTTACAAAAGGTTATAGTCAAATTGAAGGTATTGATTACCGAGAGACTTTGCTCCCGTTGCTAAACTCACAACAGTCCAAGTACTCCTTAGTGTTGCAGTCGTACGAGGATGACACTTGCACCAACTTGACGTTAATAACACCTTCTTACATGGAGATCTCTATGAAGAAGTCTACATGTCCATCCCGCCTGGTTTCGAACGAAAGGGGGAGAACCGTGTCTGCAAGCTACACAAGTCAATTTATGGTTTAAAACAGGCATCACGACAATGGTTCTTAAAACTATCTAGTGCCTTTAAGAAGGCTGGATTTCAGCAATCATGGTCAGACTACTCGCTGTTTGTTCGAAACCATGCAGGTAGTTTTATTGCATTATTAATTTATGTTGATGATGTGATATTAGCGGGTAACAACCTGCAGGACATTACAAGCACCAAACATTTCCTCTCAAATCATTTTAAGTCGAAAGACATGGGGCCACTTAAATATTTCTTGGGGATAGAAGTTGCACGATCAAGACAAGGAATCACATTGTGTCAAAGAAAATATGCTCTAGAAATTCTAGAAGATGCAGGGTTCTTAGGTGCCAAACCCTCACTGTTTCCTGTTGAACAGAACCTTTCACTCACACAAACGAGTGGGAAGTTGCTAGTTGATCCAAGTCCATACATGCGTCTTGTGGGTCAACTAATTTACCTCACCATCACAAGGCCAGATCTTGTTTATGCTGTCCATGTATTGAGTCAATTCATGGACAAACCTAGGCAACCTCGTCTTGAAGCTGCTCACAAGGTTCTAAGGTATATCAAACAAGCACCGGGTCAAGGAATTTTGTTACCATCTACAGGTTCACTAGAACTACATGCCTTTTGTGATGTCGATTGGGCTCGGTGCAAGGATACAAGAAGGTCGGTAACTGGTTATTGTATTTTGCTGGGTCAAGCACCAATCTTTTGGAAAACTAAGAAGCAACATACCGTGTCGCATTCAAGCGCAGAGGCAGAATATCGTTCCATGACCACTACTTGTGAGATTACTTGGTTGAAAAATATACTGAAAGACTTTAAGGTGACTCACACACAACCAGTTACATTGTTTTGTGACAACCAGGCTGCCATGCATATTGTTTATATTAATACCTCAAAAATGTGAGACCCACAAAATTATTTATATTAATACCTCAAAAATGATTTTATTTTATTATTTAAACAAAATTATTTATATTAACACCTCATAGGTTCGAATCCTGACTTTTGTGTAAGGAAAAAACCTAGTTGGGAGGGAAGAACCCACCTTGTGTGCCCAACAGGTTCCCCGATGGAGATTAGTCACTACTAACGGTGATGGATACTTCGTACCAATATCTGTTGGGTACCAGAGTGACAGAATAATATCACACAGCTAAAATAAGAGATGAGAAAATAGGAACTGAACACACAATATTTGTGTGGAAAACCCTCAACGAATAAGGAAAAAACCACAGGACAACAGTAAAAGGATTTTCACTAAGTGGAAGAAATTACAACACCTCTCTCTAAGTACAAGGAGATAACAATAACACCCTCTCTTGAATATAGGAGAATACACACAAGGATAAACCTCACATGAGAAACTATCTCTCTCTCTCTGAATATTTTTTCTCTCTTGCACTCTTGGCTGGGATGCACTCTGGATGCCTTGAAGGTTCAAATGAGGTCTCTATTTATAGAGAACCTCTACATGATTTGCATTTAATTTTTACCTCTCAACCTCCAACTACCAAGACTTTCACCATCCTACTAAATCACGCAGCCATATTTTTTTACCTTTTATGCCACAAAAGTGGCTTTACGTTCACAATCTCCCACTTAAACTCACTTTTGGTGAGCTTTCAAAATCTCTATACCTTGCTAGCTCCTTGTTGCTTACGTTTCTGATAGGCTATATGAGGATCAACATCATGTAAACTTGCCGGCATTGATTGGTTTTGTCATAACATCTGCTAGGTTGTCTTTGTTGTGAATCTTCTACATGTCCACACTCCCTTCCTTTAATACTTCTCGAAGGAAGTGATATTGAACACCTATGTGCTTAGTCCTAGAATGAAAGGCTGGATTCCTTGCAATGTGCAAGGCACTCTGACTGTCACAATACACAGTAATTTGCTGTTGTTTGTGCCCAAGTTCTTCCATTAACCTTTGAATCCATATAGCCTCCTCGCAAGCTTGGGTAGCTGTCATATATTCAGCTTTTGTAGTAGACAAAGCTACAACAGTCTGTAACTTGGATAACCAGCTTACCGCTCCTCCTGCAAGTGTGAACACATAGCCAATAGTAGACTTTTTCTGTAACATCTTAAAATTTTAATATAGTCTTTTTAAATGTAACACCCTTCGTTACATTAGTAACCCAAATTAATTTTCTAGTAAACATCTTTATAAAATTTAAATTAAATAATCGAGTCATAAATTTTTTTCACAATATTTCAGGTCTGAAAGTATCTCGTTTATTCAAAATAATTAAATAAAGTAATAGTGCTAAATAAACCATTATATCCAAAATAAATAAAACCTCATAATATTAATTTAATAAAAATCTCATAACTCTTTTACAATCGTTTTTGCCTCAAAATAGGGCGTCTAATAAACCCAAAAGAAATATATAAAAAAAAACTATAACCAATATCTTCAAGACTTTCTCAAGTTGTTGCATCATCTATGTCATCACCTGTAAATTCTGAAAGACAACACCACTAATGAGATTTATAATCCCAGTAAGTAAACACATTTCTAAAAGGATTTTCAAAAATATGTTGCTTTCAGTCGGTGCGGTAACCGGAAAAACAACTGTGGTACCCGCTAATTTTCCAAAATAATGTTCATTAAAAAAAATTCATTTAATTACAACAATCATATAACGACAACATAATCAAATATCATATATTAATTAAACAAAGTAATCACACATCACATAATAACACAATCCTCAAGTGGCTCGGAAACCCCACTCTGTGTTGGTTTCTTGCCCATTTCGGTGACTCGAGAACCTTATTAAATTGGTTCCTTGCCCCTTGTCTGCGGTGACTTGGGAACCTCATTCTAGAATTGATTCCTTGCCACTGTCTTTATGATGACCTGAGAACCTCGTTCTAGAATTGATTCATTGTCCCCATGGTGACTCAGGAATCCCATTTTTGAATTGACTCCTTGCCCCTATGGTGACCCGAGAACCTCGTAATTAAATTGGTGACCCTAGAACCTCGTAATTAAATTGGTTCATTGCCTCCCATTAACGGTGACCCGAGTGCCTCGTTCATAAAATGAATTCCTTGCCCCATATCTTATTTTTCGACATCTCGTTAAATGATGATGTTACAAGCCAATGCCCCATTCTTAGGCGACATATCAACAAATTCCACACATCATGCATATACTCATTCATCCATATTCCGAAGCATAAAACCATAATTCACAACTTTTCAAAGCATATAACCACTACAATTCCATATCATCATATAATCAACTCATAAATATCAATTGAACAAATACCATGTTATCACGTAAATTTACGAGTACAATATAGCAATCATTAAACACAAGGAATAATGTACATCAACAAGCATGTCAATCAGCTAATACAAATACCAAGCTTGTGTTTCATATCAAATAGTCAATTTAATCAATTTTATTTTGAAGACAAAACCCCAAATAATTCCTCTTGATTTCATAATCAAACCCTTTAAAATTCTATACCATGAAAGTTTAAGAATAAAAGTGTTTACTTACCTCTTGTAGACCTCCAAAAAACTCTAAAAATTATTCAAGACAATTGTCAGTGCTTCACTAAAAATATTTCTTCTTCTAGCTAATATTTTTGCTCTGTGTAGCTCCCTACTCGATAGTAAAATTAGCATTCTTCTTTTATTGTATTTGGTTGTTCACTGTGCGGCGCTGTCCCCCTGTTCCTCTTACCTTCAAATAGGTTACGCTACTTGCCTCCTAATCAAAACCCGGCCTTCGGATCTCAATAGAAAGCATGGCCCAACTTTTAATTGTTAATAGAATTGAAAACTAAAATTATGTTACTATTACACTGTTATAAAGACAATACCATGGAGTTAGACTAAAATCATAGTATATATAATATAATGCATGGGCCCTCAGCTAAGATTTTTATTTTCTTTCTAAAACTATTATTATTCTTATTATTATTATTATTATTATTATTATTAAATCATTCCAATAAAATTTTATACTAACAATTCATTCCACTAAATCTCATGATATCTTAGTTTTTAATTAAAAGTACTATATTAAAAATTTAGACTGTTACATTTTCTTATCAAGATCACCTGCAAAATCTGAGTCAACATAGCCCCTGACAGTGAACTTTGATCCTCCAAAACATAATGCAACATCAGAGGTTCCTTTAATGTATCTCATGATCCTCTTAATAGTATTCCAACGCCCTCTACCAGGATCTGCCATAAATCGACTAATCGCTCTCATTGCTTGCGCAATGTCTGGTTTTGTACATATCATGGCATACATAAGACTTCCCACCACTAATGCATATGGTACTCGAGACATTTCCATCCTCTCTGCTTCGCTGCTAGGGCTCATACCTGAGGATAATTTATAACCGACAGGAAGCGGGGTAGATATTGGCTTACAATCTTGCATGTTGAAGCGCCGCAAGACCTTCCTTAGATAATTCTTTTGAGAAAGCCAAATCTTCCTATATTTTCTGTCTCGGTGAATCTGTATCCCTAAAATCTTGTTTGCGGGTCCCAAGTCCTTCATATCAAACTCCCTAGCCAATTGTGCCTTCAATTCTTGGACTCAATCTTTGTTGGGGCCTACCACCAACATGTCGTCCACATACAACAGCAAAATGATGAAATCATTATCTCCAAACCTCTTGTAGTATGTACAATGGTCTGAACTGAGTATGTTGTATCCAAGGCTAATAATGAAGGAATCAAATCTCTTGTACCAACATCTGGGCGCCTGCTTTAGACCGTACAAAGATTTGGTCAACCTACAAACCAAGTTTTATTATCCTTGTTCTTTAAAGTCTTCCGGTTGGAGCATGTAAATTTATTCTTCAAGTTCTCCATGAAGAAAAGCAGTCTTTACATCCAACTGTTCAAGATGTAAATCAAATGCATCACACATAGCCAACACTACTCTGATAGTAGTAAGTCTGACAACTGGAGAAAATATCTCGTTGAAGTCTATACCTTCTTTCTGAGCACATCCTTTAACCACCAGTCTTGCACGATACCTTTCCACTTGATCATTGCCATCTCGTTTGATCTTATAGAGCCATTTGTTCCCGATGGCTTTCCGACCCATTGGAAGTTCAGCAAGTTCCCTTGTGTTGTTCCTATGCAACGCTTCCATTTCCTCCTGCATTGCTGCCATCCACAGAGAAGCATCCGGACTGCTTATAGCCTCCTGAAAGGTTGATGGTTCCCCTTCTTTTGTCAGAAGACAATATGCATCGTGGCTTGCCATAACATAATCTTAGTGCCATGATGGTGTTCTGATCTGACGTGATGATCGTCAAACTTCTTCATCATTGACCTCATCGGGTTCTTGTTCTTCGTGCTCTTGTACTGCTTCAGAAGAATCCTTTTCTTTATACTTCTTCTCTATCTCTACTGCAGTAGTTTCTTTGGTAGTGCTGTCATTTTTATGCTCACTTTGCAGTTCATTTTCTGCAAAGACGACATCCCTGCTGACAACAACCTTGCAGGCAGTGGGATTCCACTGGCGATACCCCTTTACAGTGTCAGCATACCCCAAGAATGTACGTTTCCTGGATTTTGGATCCAGCTTCATTCTTTCTTGGGAGTTGTACATCACGTACACAGGACATCCGAAAACATGTAGAGAAGAATAATCAGTTGGCTTTCCTTTCCACATCTCCATTGGTGTCTTCAAACCAATCGCTGTTGATGGCGAACGATTTATCATGTAACATGCGGTTTTGATTGCTTCTGCCTAGAAAGATTTGGTCACTCCCACTATTCTCAGCATGGCTTGGCCGCGCTGTCGCCACGCGCCAAAAAGAACGAGCGTTTACAAAATAATGCAGATAGGGAGCGACAACTCGAGTATCATCTCTCAAGGACTCTTAGGTGTTGTTATTATTAACAGAAAATCAGTAAAAGTCAGATTTGGGGGGTTTTGAGATTGAAATAAAATAAAGAAACAAAACAGAAAACAAAGCAAGAAAACAGAGCAGTTAAGAGATTAACAAATAAACTAAAGCGATTAACCTACTGTTCTCAGTTTCCCACTATCATCGGTTCATATAAATCCTGAGCAGATTCTAATCCCCTCCCGGTTGTAGCAACAATTAGCAACGCAATCACTACTACGGATATATGTTCATATTCCCGAAATAACAAACGGGGTTAAGCTCTCATGAATAAACGAACATGAACGAACACACGCGAAATAACAAACGCGATTATATATAGAAACATAACATCACCGAAATGAATCAACACAACACTATACATTCCTGAAATAACAAACAGAAACATATAGCATTGCATTGAAAAGAGAAAAGCATACAAAACAGGAATACAAGAACCTCAAGTGTGGTAATGGAAACCAATTACAGTAGATTAATCTAGGAGACTAGCTCTCCATTACAGAAGGAAAACAATAACTAAAGATAAAAAAAAAAGACTAACTATTCTAAAAACTAGCCAAGAAACTAGCCAAAACTGACTAGCCTCCCAACCCAGCCAACTCTTATCAGTTCTGTCTAAACGCTTAAATACAATTTCTGGATTTCGCTGGCTCGCGACGCGAATCTTATGAACAGTCTGCAACCTTTGGTATTCTTGCGAGGCGAACACACATTCGCGAGGCGAGAATCTGAAGAGTCTTCTTATTATGCCCGTTATGAACATCAGGGGCCAACCGTGATGCCTTCTGACTTCCAGGCTCGCGAGGCGAATGGATGTTCGCGAGGCGAACGCTTCAACTTCAAAACTGCCACAGCCGTGATCTTCAACACGGGTAAACCGTGATCGTCTCTGACTTTCTGGGCTTGGTGACTCGCGTGGTGAGATATCCTTCGCGGGGCGAACCAGAATTATTTCCTTTTTATTAACCTGAAAATAAGAAAATAACATAAGTGCTTTATTTAACTCTAAACTAAATTAACATAAAAACACTTTACAAACTCAAAATACTACTTAAAGACAATCAAGTCTAATTTGGGTGAAAATGATATAAAATTAGCACAAAGCCATGGTCTTTACTAGTTATAAAACCAGTCAAACAGAGGCTCATCAAAATACCCCAAACTTAAACTTTGCTTGTCCCCAAGCAAACTAAAACTCAAAAACTCAAAAAGACTCAAGACCTGGCAACACATGGCAAGCTTAAGGATTCAATCAACTTTGCACAAATTTCAAGCAATGTTTCAAAAGAATTTTTCTTCCAATGTTCCCCCCTTTCAAGCAAATTAATCCCCACAATCATTTATTCTAAACAATTGAGAATTTCATCATTCAAACAATCATCAATCTAAGCAGGGGATCCAAGTCACACACAAGAAGGAGATCACCAAATTCAAACAACTGCCTTCCTCACAAGGGAAATTTGTGTTTCACTCAATCGCTCAGTTTGTGTCAGGCTATCAACAATTCACTCAATTTCACTTTTAAGAGCACTTCCCATAAATTTGATTTTCATCTCTAAATGATTCCCACAGAAAACATGCATGCAACATCAAAAAGTCTTTTATGGGTTGTAATGGGGCCTGGCTAAGGGTAGGATATACAAAGGAACTAGGCTGAAGACCCTAGGAACTAAGAGAGCATGAAACACTTCAAAACATTGAAATTCTACTCAAGTTCCTTTCCTCATTCATCTTTTCATTTGCATCGGGTGACTACAGCCATTTATTCTAATACTTTTTTTTTACTTTTTTTTTCATTTTTTTTTTACATTTAAAATTTTTACACTTTCTTTTTCTTTTCCTTTTTTTTTTCAATCCCAAACAACACATTGCACCTGGTAGCCACCCCAAACTTAATTTCTTGCAACCAAATTTCTTACTAAGATTCTATGCTCTCCTAATCCTAAGATCGGGTTAACATGGTTTTCCAGATTTTTGGGCTTATAACATTAGGTTATCAAGAATTAACAGGCTAATAGGCTCAATGGGGCTAACTAAGGAACATGCATTAGGATTTGGTTATTTTAGGCTAAGTAGCTATTTACAAAGAAAATGTCTAAATCATTTGAAGCAAACACATAAACATGCAAACCAAAAAGAGATTCAAGCAAATTCGGGAAAGTGCAATCAAAAGTGATTTTCACACAGTTTAAAACATGTTGGAGGCTCAAAACCTCACCTGGACATTTTTGCAATTATTTGATTGAGATTCTATCCCTAGTGTGTGCTTCCTATCACCCCAAACTTATCATAAATCATGCCATCACAACAAAATCCCAAAGTTCAGTTTTCAATTACATGGGGATCAATTTTCAAAAAATTTTCAAAATCTAGGGGGAAACAGTCAACACTATCATGCAATCAATCTATGCAAAATCAATAAAATCCAATAAACTTGCCACCAAAAGACTCGACCCAACTCCTGAGCTTCTCAAATTATTCAGGAGCTTTATTAAAAACAAAACAGAAATAAAGCAAGAAAAAGAAAATTAAAAGAGATAAGGGTTAAGAAAAACTCATTGAAGGACGGTTCCACCAGGATCCCACTGTCTGTAACATAAGTCCCACATGGTAGCCAAAGGACGGAAGCTTGTTCCATGCTTCCCTAACTCGCAGCCTTGATGTGGGGGTGAGCACTTGACAATTATGATGACTTAGCCGAGTGCGGCGGACTTCTCACTCCCCTTCAGGTCACAACTGACCTCTTTATCTACAAAGTCCATAAAGTCCTCCCAATAGAAGTGGATCTCAACCTCTTGGACTGGCCATGGTGCAAAATCCAAGGGTGCAAAATCCGGAGCTTTTGGTTCCACAAGGGGAGGTGGCAAACAGTTAGCTGGTGTCTCCGGTGCTGCTTCAACTTCTGCAAGGTCTTCATCCACTGCACTAACAAAGTTATCACCTGCTATACATGCAGAAATTTCAGCACACACCACACAAAGGTTAGAGTTAGTAGAGTCAGTACATATATCACAATAAAATGAATCAGTAAAATTCTGAATGTCTGGAAATTCAGCAATTAATTCATCCACCCCATTACTCTCAACACATGCAATTGATTTACTTGAATCATCTACTTCCAAAGGTTCTTCATCATCCTCATGCACGGGGAAGCAGATGTCCTCCTGATCCTCCCGATCCTCATTTTCTTTGTTTCCTGAACAGAATAAAGCTGCATAACAGACTATACACAAAGCAGTGCCATCACAATAACAATCATCACATGCATTAGAATCAGGGGATTCAACACATAATTCATCATCAACAGAAACATTATCAAAATCATCATCAGAAGTGTTTTCAAGAATAACTTGTGAATCGGTATGCTCTTCAAGGGGCTGTGGAGTTAGCATTGCAGCCGAGTTGGCGACAATTTGAATGGCCAACTTCTGAGATTCAGCTTCTCCCCTCTGGTATTCAAGATTACTCGCCTCCATCATCCGTTGGAATTCGAGATTTTGCTCTGCCATCCTCTGTTGGAATTCGAGATTGTATGCTTCCATTTGTGCAGTCATTTGTTTGAGCATGTCCTCTAGTGAAGGTTCGGAAGGTGCAGAGGTGGTCACTTGGCTAGGATAGTATCTAAACAAGAAGGCTTCCTTCAAATCAAACCAGCTTGAGATTTGATTTTCATCAAGACAATACAACCAATCTCTTGCAGCACCTTCAAGTGAGAACTGGAAAGCTTCCATCTTGATGTGGTCTTCTGTTATTCCTGCAGGTCTCGGCATTATAGAACAAGCAATCTGGAATTCCCTCAGATGCTCCTGCGGATTCTCACCTGCAAAACCACTAAACCTTGGCAACCAGTGTGATAAACCAAGAAAATCAGGAAAATATATGCATGGTGGTGGTTCATAGTAAACATTAGGCATGTAACCATATATGTGATTATCCATGGGGGTGCTAAAATTCACAACCAGACAAAGCAGACAAAACTAATTCAGCAAAGATTTTTTTTTTTTTAATTTTATTTTCTGCTAATAACAACAAACCAGAGTCCCCAAGACACGCGCGCCAATTTTTGGTCACATTGCCGCCACGCGCCAAAAAGAACGAGCGTTTACAAAATAATGCAGATAGGGAGCGACAACTCGAGTATCGTCTCTCAAGGACTCTTAGGTGTTGTTATTATTAACAGAAAATCAGTAAAAGTCAGATTTGGGGGGTTTTGAGATTGAAATAAAATAAAGAAACAAAACATAAAACAAAGCAAGAAAACAGAGCAGTTAAGAGATTAACAAATAAACTAAAGCGATTAACCTACTGTTCTCGGTTTCCCATTATCATCGGTTCATATAAATCCTGAGCAGATTCTAATCCCCTCCCGGTTGTAGCAACAATTAACAACGCGATCACTACTACGGATATATGTTCCTATTCCCGAAATAACAAACGGGGTTAAGCTCTCATGAACAAACGAACATGAACGAACACACGCGAAATAACAAACGCGATTATATATAGAAACATAACATCACCGAAATGAATCAACACAACACTATACATTCCTGAAATAACAAACAAACATATAGCATTGCATTGAAAAGAGAAAAGCATACAAAACAGGAATACAAGAACCTCAAGTGTGGTAATGGAAACCAATTACAGTAGATTAATCTAGGAGACTAGCTCTCCATTACAGAAGGAAAACAATAACTAAAGATAAAACAAAAGACTAACTATTCTAAAAACTAGCCAAGAAACTAGCCAAAACTGACTAGCCTCCCAACCCAGCCAACTCTTATCAGTTCTGTCTAAACGCTTAAATACAATTTCTGGATTTCGCTGGCTCGCGAGGCGAAGAACAACTCGCGACGCGAATCTTATGAACAGTCTGCAACCTTTGGTATTCTCGCGAGGCGAACACACATTCGCGAGGCGAGAATCTGAAGAGTCTTCTTATTATGCCCGTTATGAACATCAGGGGCCAACCGTGATGCCTTCTGACTTCCAGGCTCGCGAGGCGAATGGATGTTCGCGAGGCGAACGCTTCAACTTCAAAACTGTCACAACCGTGATCTTCAACACGGGTAAACCGTGATCGTCTCTGACTTTCTGGGCTTGGTGACTCGCGTGGCGAGATATCCTTCGCGGGGCGAACCAGAATTATTTCCTTTTTATTAACCTGAAAATAAGAAAATAACATAAGTGCTTTATTTAACTCTAAATCAACTAAATTAACATAAAAACACTTTACAGACTCAAAATACTACTTAAAGACAATCAAGTCTAATTTGGGTGAAAATGATATAAAATTAGCACAAAGCCATGGTCTTTACTAGTTATAAAACCAGTCAAACAGAGGCTCATCATGGCTCTTGTTCTATCTTGGAGAGTTATGTTCATCCGCTCTGCTACACCATTCTGCTAGGTGTATGTGCAACTGTGAATTGTCTTACAATACCCTCTTGTTTGCAAAATTCCAGAAAATCGCCATCTACATATTCTCCTCCATTGTTTGTCCTCAAGCACTTAATTCTTTTCCCAGTTTCAAGCTCTACTTGTGCTTTGAACTCCTTGAATACTGGAAACACATACGACTTCTTCTTAATTGGGTACACCCATAATCTCCTGGAATAGTCATCAATGAATGACATGAAATATTTTGCTCCTCCCATAGATGTTTCTGGTGACTCCCATACATCAGAATGGATCAAGTCCAGTATGTGTTTGCTTTTAGTAGTTACTCTAGCAAACTTCAATCTATGCTGCTTACTCATCACACAGTGCTCACAGAAAGGTAAATTCACCGTCTTGAGCCCGAGCAGGAGATTGTGTTCCGCAAGGACTTTCAAGCCACGTTCCGACATATGGCCTAATCTGCGGTGTCACATCATTGTTGTATCTTCTTGGCTCGCTGCTACAACTGATGCATCTGCCTCTTGCAACGTATCTCCCAAAAGCATGTATAGATTACTTGTGATCTTCTCTACTTTCATTACCACAAGATTGCCTTTAACTACTTTTAAGATCCCACCTTCAGTATGGATCTTACACCCGAGCTCATCCAATTGCCCAATGGACAATAAGTTATTCTTCAATCCCTTCACATGTCGTACCCCTTGTATTTTGCGAACAGTACCGTCATGCATCTTTAATCTGACAGTACCAACTCCAGCAATTTCTAAGGCATGATCATTTCCCATGAACACAGATCCTTCCGAGACCGGCTCGTAAGTGCAAAACCAATCTTTATGTGGAGTCATGTGCCATGTCGCACCCGAATCCATTATCCAGACATCATTGAGTTGTTTTCCGCCTTTAGAATCGGTTGCTGCTTCACTATATAGGATTTCTCCTTCATCCGAGGTACTTGCAACACAACCTTGAGATGTTGCTGCTTCAGAAGTTTTCTCTCCATTCTTCTTGTTATGCCAACACTCCTTCTTCATGTGCCCTCTCATGCCACAATTGTAGCATTTAAGATTCTTCATTCTTCAAGATTTTGATCTACCGTGATTTTGACTCCCGCTGGAGCCACGTTCTGTTGATTTGCCTCTCGTCATCGTTAACGTCTCTGCTTGCTTTGAACTTTTTGTCCTTTCTTCCTTATTCTTGCGCCTGGATTCTTCTTCAAGAATAGCACCGGCAACATCATCAAAGCGCAGAGGTTTAGCAACATTATTATTTGTGATATTGATGACGAGTTGATCATACGAATCTGGTAAACTCTGAAGTAGAAGTTCTGCATGTTCATTTTCTGCTATTTTGAAATCTGACGCCGTGAGCTAAGCAAATAGCATATTTAGACTGTTGATGTGATTCGTCACTGATGTGGAGTCACTCATTCGAAGAGTGTAGAGCCTTCTCTTTAAGAATATTCTGGTGTGAAAAGATTTGACCTCGTACAATTTAATAAGAGCATCCCAGATCTCTTTTGCAGTGTTCTATTCTGCAATACTTGACAATATTGAGTCTGTCATTGCTAGGTGCAAATTGGCAACAGCATTGTCATCCATCTCTTTCCACTTTTGATCAGTGATATATGAGGGTCTACCGTCAATTGCATCTAGGCAATTATCCTTCCTCAGAACTGCCCTTATCTTCAATTTCCACAAGGAGAAATTACTCCCGTTGAACTTCTCAATCTCAAATTTTGATGCCATGGTTTTACACCAAATTACTCCCGTGAACAATACCGAATACTGGAACAGTGACCGTAGTCCGTAAATAGTACACCAGGTAAGTTCCCAGGAAAGAGAGGTGGGTCACTAATAGACACACTTAAATACCAAGTCTTTTCTAGCCAGAACTTTCCTAGACATGCACTATCACACTACCATACTTTATTTACAACAACAAGAATAATTCTTTTCTGATGTGGAAGATCAGACGATACTACAATCACAGAGCATACTAAGAATTTTCTTAGGAAACCCGACACCTTATCAGTTTACTGCAGCGGAATAGTGACCACAAACCAATGTCTCTGATACCACCACTGTTGGGTACCAGAGTGACGGAATAATATCACACAGCTAAAATAAGAGATGAGAAAAGAGGAAGTGAACACACAATATTTACCTGGAAAACCCTCAACAAATAAGAGAAAAACCATGGGGTAACATTAAAAGGTTTTTCACTAAGTGGAAGAAATTGCAACACCTCTCCCTAAATAGAAGGAAAGAACAATAATACCCTCTCTTGAATATAGGAAAATACACACAAGGAGAAATCTCACGGAAAAAACTATTTCTCTTTCTGAATATTTTTTCTCTCTTGCACTCTTTGGCTGGAATGCATTCTGGATGCCTTGAAGGTGCAAATGAGGTCTCTATTTAAAGAGAACCTCTACATGCTTTGCATTTAATTTTTACCTCTCAACCTCCAACTACCAAGACTTCCACCATCCTACTAAATCATGCAGTCATATTTTTTGACCTTTTATGCCACAAAAGTGACTTTACGTCCACAATATCATGGTTACAAAAAAAATCAATTCAATCAAAATTTAAAACAAATAGACCTAACATAATTGAGTTGTTATATATCAAATATATGTTAGGATTGAAGCTGAGATTCCATACCCTCTTTGCCCAAAATGATTTTCAACTGAAGTTGTGTTGTGTAATTTGAGGCTTGAGTTTTTTGGCATTCCGTATTTTATTTCCTTCTCTGCAAGTAGTCTCCCTCCTTCACTTGGTTGGAAATTTAGCAAAATTTATGCCTTATGAATGAATTACATTTCATCTGTGCCTTTGAAAATCTTAGGGATGCATTGGTTTTTAAAAGACATTTTTATCATAAAAAAGTTTTGTAGTATTTAGATAAAACTTTTAAATAATCTAAATAAGTATGATGATATGCGATCAGCTTTGATTCACATCCAATTTCATCCTTTTGTTTTAAACAGTTTCTAATTCTGTATTGATTCAATCCCTTTGCATTTCTGAAGTGTTTTCCCCAACATATAGCCACTTCAGTCCTATTTTCAGTTTATTTCCTTTTATTTTTGTGTGTGCAAGTCATTCGATAAATATGTTAATAATTAACAGTTCCATTGACAGTTTTTTACGCACAAAGTGCAAAGTTTAAAGGTTATTTGCACCATTCAAACCCTGAGGTTTAACACACATTTACCCAAAAATAAATATTACAAGCAATGATTTTCTTTTAGATTAACTTTAATATATTGTCAGTATAATTTTTTTTTAAAACAACCATAAATTATTTGAATTTAATTGATATGTATTGTTAATGTAAAGTTTTTTACACTGTTAATCAATCACAAATCATGATTTGAATGACTTTTAAGGTGATTTTGGATAAGAATCAAAGATTTTGAATGACGTGACAATTTATTATTGATTGACAGTATAAAAAAATATTACAGTAACAATATATACCAATTAAACTCAAATTATTTATGTGTTTCTTTTAAGAAAGTTATCATAAGACTTAAATATTTTAATAATGTAATAACTTATGACCGATTAATAATATAAAAAATCTTTAGATTAATAATATCAATTAAGTCTTTATCAAAAAAAATAAAAATCAATTAAGTCCTTTTTTTATTTATTTTGACGGTGATATTGCTACTGATAGTCGAGTGTAGTAGAAGGAAAACTTCCGGTCGTTTTACATCATTATGATTTATTTATTTATTTTATTTTGGTTCTATTTCTCTGTGGGTGGAAATTTTGTAGGGTGTTGTTGGTACTGAATTTAGTAATTTACCAATATATGTGCAGATTAAACAACAATCAGCGACATGTGGTTATGTGGTTGATCCAAGTGATAACGAGTTTGGATCCCTTAAGCAAGTGGTTATGGGTTGTTTAATCCCTAGTTCTTGAGTATGGAGAAAAACCCGATTGGGAGAGATCAACCTTAAATTTTGTCTAGTATCTCGAGGGATTAGTCTAACTCCACATACATATGATACCTTGAGAAATAAAAAAAACAAAAAGATTAAACAACAATCATGTGGTCTACAATATTTTATAAATCACTTATCCCCGTGGTCCAAGCTTGCGAATTATCCTTACAATTCTTGTTTCAACGGCATAATCAGACAACGATGTAACTCTACTTGTAATTGCCATCATACTTGACCTGAAAGCTAAATTTTATATATATTAGCCATTAGCCCTCAAATCCTTTGCCATTTTTTTCAAGGCATCATTACTTGTGGTTCTGAATTGTCAAATGTGTTGGCCAAAGGCCTTTGTCTAGTGCTACTGCCACTTTTATAGTTTTGAGCATGTCCAAGAAAGTTTGTGTGAACATTACAATTGTTGGGTTGGTACGTACGATATTGCCTTTTGTAACTAACTATTCGAAATCCACCATAGAATAGGAGAAGGAATAAATCCAAAGTAAACCCATAGAAGCTAACCTTTAAACATTGGTTTTTTGGCCTATGAGGCTCTCTACCAAATATTGTTCAAATTCTACTTAGCCTAAAAAGTTCATATTCTGGTGTCATTTAGAAAAGGTCCTAGAATTTTCATCTTTTTTTATTTTGTCTTCACAACAAAAACAGTAAACATTATATGCCAAGACACAACATGGCTTTCAATTATCTTAACCCGATGACCCATCATCATCTTTAACCCACTAAGACCTTAGTGGCTTACCTGTAAGGATTATATTCTTCAGGCACACACTCCTGTAAGAGGCTATTTACTCATTTCCTTCCTATCATTTGCCGCATGCTTCAACATATTTTTGGAAGTGACCAAAAACTTAGGGTGTCTTTGCTTTGTTTTCATTTTCTGTTTTCAGAAATAATTATAAAACTGTCACATTATTTTCATTCTGTTTCCTGTTTTCAGAAATTTATACATGAAACACTGAAAGGTGAAAACAACTTTTTTCTGTTTAAGTGTTTCTTATACAAATTTCTGAAAACAGGAAACAGAATGAAAATAATGTGACAATTTTGTAATTATTTTTGCTTTGTTTCTAGTTTTCTGTTTCCATTTTCTGTTTTCAGAAATAATTACAAAATATACCAATATATAATTAAAACTTAATATGACAAAACTTTTTGATACTCCCCTTATCTTCATGTACCTTACCTCCAATCAACACCTCTAATTCCATAAACACCTTTTTTTTTTATATTACATAAATACCTTTTTTATGTATATATTTTCACACGACCTATTTATTTTCAATTTTAAAACTTGAATTTCAAATTACTATATACTTATTTTATACTTCTTCTCCAAATACTAATGAAAACAATAACTTCTAAATAAAATTATATAAATTAATACAAATAGTGAATATAAATTTTTATTAATATATCAAACAAAATACAGGTAAAGTACGTGTTTCCTTTTTTTGTTTCATATATTCATTTGAGTTGATAAATGATTCCTAGTGCTTATTGTCATGAATATCAGCTCCACTTCTGATCTCTAATTATATGTGTTTCTTCCTTGTGTATTTTAAATTGCCCAGCTGATGCTGATTCCTTTTAAAAAAGCATGCTCAGCTGTGGCAGCTTTAGCAAAATCCAGCGAATTGATTCTATATAGCTGGTACCACAAAATCATACTTTTATGATATATAGGAACTAAGAAGTTCTTGGAATGCAAGTTAATTCAAATTTTAATACTGTTAAAGTCGGAATCTGTTTACCAAGACTCACTTTTCGAAAGGGTTTGATTCCACAGAACATAACATAATAAATCTCTTCCAATTGTAGGTTTAATACCGAGTGACTCAACTGTGGACCATTCATACTCACTACTAGTGCTTTATTTTTCTGCACAAGTTTGGTGAGAGAGTGAGTGGTCGTTTGTTAAAAGAAGAGCGAAATAAAGATTAGAAAGAAAAGGGGCCGGGGAGGAACTGTAAGTGGCAAGCATCACCATTCACCTGTCACAACCCCTAAAAAGAGAACCGGTGCATGGGCCCATACTTTTGTGCTTCACAACACAAGAACACAAACTATTTCTTAGTGGCCAACTCACAGCCCAAGAGAATTTTACTAGATTGCTATGCTAGATAGGAATATCTTTCTAAATCCATTTGCATAATTAATTATATGCTACATACATGGTAATAATTGTTTAATATATGAAAACGTTCAATGGTAACATGCTGCCCTCTTAGGCATGTAAATGATTCTTATCTTTTAACACTTTTGATGGTTATGGTTTTTTTGATTAATAATGTTAGTATAACAAAGAAAATTGCTTTAGTTTAAATTTAACATTGTGATTAATATCATTTTTTCTTACAATCAATAAGTTAATATGTACATCGTATTGTAGTGAATATATTTTTTATTTTCCCTAAAACTTTCATTTAATTAAATAATATAGTAAAATTTGCACAAAAAATTAATATAGTAAAATTATTAGTGTATATCCCAAAGTATTAATTCATTATGGAAGTACATAGATAATGATTCCAAACAAATCAGGTCTACAGTTTTAGGTGTTTGAATCTTATAACATAATCACATAGTTACATGGTTAATCAGTGGTCTCGAGTTCGAATCGTGTCCCGTGAATATAGCAACATTAAACTTCTTGAAAGAGAGCTTTACCGTCCTTGTGGTCCGATCCGACTCGAGGGATTAGTCTTCGCAATTGCACGCGAATGATACCTTGAGAAAGAAGAAGAAGAAGAAGGCAAGTTTGTATGTAATACAGAGTTTTGTATAAAGTTTATGTTCAAGTTGAGAAATGTTTTTTGTTCAACATTTCTAAATAATATTAGGATAACATTTAATTTACATGAGCGTGCATAAATATCAAGATATCCTATGTTTTTAGATAATCAAATATATATATATATATATATATATATATATATATATATATATATATATTTATTTATTATTATACTAAACAGTATCCAAGTATTATACCGATCTTTAACTTAAGGGACAAGACAATACAAGAGAGCCTCTCCTATCGCTCCAATGAATTGTCATTTGTCGGCACATACAAGCCATTGACTCCTTGGTCGACCATCCATTGACATCAGTTAACGATGTTGCTTACGTGTAAATGTGCTTGAAAGTCAAATTCACATTCCCATCGTTTTGTAAAAACTGTGTTGTGCAGTGATAATAATGTTGAAGTCTTGGTTCTTTATTAGCTCATTTATCTCTCTCTCTTTTATCTAAATACTTAAATCCCCAATATATATTTAGAAAAATGAATAGTTTTTTTGACTCAAAGAAAAATGAATAGTTCGTCTTTAGGAGATTTTCTTAACTATAAAGGCGCTCCGGACAGAGTTTTAGATGTTGCAAATGGGGATTAGCCTAAAACATGCACCCTTTGGTATGCTAGAGCAAAGAGAGTAGAAAGTAAAGTTAAATGGAATATTATTAGGTCATCATACTATAGCCATGCATATTATGTTTACAATCACCCTAGTAATTCAAACCAAGTAATTTAAACTTTTTGATAATCAACTTAATTACCCATATACGTATAGTCAAAACAAAAGGTAGTTAAGACTAATAATAAGTTGTGATTGTTGTTTCCTTTCTCGTCTCATCATTCATGATGGCATGTATTGAATACAATTATTAGGCATGGCCCATAAAACTCGTATTGGTGTCTGTTCGGTCCATCTAGCAGAGGAGGTAGCTCCATAATCATAACGTCATTTTCTCTAAGGCTGCATCAGCTGCAATTAATAATTGGAGCAGAGGAAGTAAAAGCAGGTATCACCAGGGGAGAGCGGGGCAATATTCCGTGTGGTTGGAACAGGACCAAGAACAGAAACAGGATGACAGCACATAAATGGGAACAGAAACCAGGATGAAAGTTGAATTGAAGTGTATGCAAGACGAGTGAAGGGTGATCAAGTTCGAGTTTAACTGGTTTCATTAACAAATGATACTCCCTCCGGTCCATAATAACTGACAAAGAAAATATATTAAAATAAGTTAATTATAATTAATACTTATAAATTTTCAAAAACATCCCTTCTAATTCTAATCAATACTTTCTGATGGCCTATAATTAATGATAGTAATTAATAAAGACAATATTGAAAATTAACATTTAATATGTGTGAAAATTGTTGGGGTTTTGATCGGGGGCCATGAAACCTCCATAGAGGTAATGCATCATGAAAGCAAACAAGCAAGAACATCAAATATGCAAATCAATCATAACAAGAACTAATCAAAACTAAAGAAGATCATAAAATGGTAAAAAAAAATATGAACATCGGGATTTTAGTGGTTCGGTCATTGTGGCCTACGTCCACGGGATCAAGTCTCCATCTCCACCTTTATTATCTTGATCTCAAAGATTACAAGGCTTTACAATAGAAAATCTCATCAACCTTTGTCTCTTCTTGTACACCCATGTTTCTCACCATGTTCTCCAAGAACTACATCCAAAGTTGATCTTTCTATTCCTATGCACCTTTCCCAATCTCTCACAACCTCTCTAGATTTCCCTCAAGATAGAAAAACCTTACTCAATCCCTCTCTTCTTTTCACACACTATATTGTGTCTAACTTAAGCTTCATGCTTAAGTCTAATCCTATCACATGATATCTATTTATAGACTTATGTGAGTCATCCATATGAAGTAACCAACCCTTGTGAAGCTTATCCAAGTTAGTTGCTGACACCAACTAACTAACCAACTTCTCAACAGATTGCAAACAGTCGCTCTATAATCGATTATGCTGTTTCTGTCTCAGACGTCTTTTCTGATACTAGCCATAATCGATAATCCTAATCAATTACTATGTTTCTGCCAAACATATAATCGATTATGCCTCTGCAACTTCAACTTCATATTGCTGATTTTGAGGCATATCTCAACAATCTCCACCTTGACTCTAAATCAGGGAATATGAGTTCAAGCCAATCACCAATGTTGTGCTCTCCCACTTCTGTTCCAGAGAATCCAATCATTCATTTGAGTCACCGAGCTTCCTAGTGTGCCTTTCTTCCACACTTTCAACATAAGTCAAACTTGCTTCCATGTTGTTCCAGCAACTCCACTTCAAAATGATACCTTTCTGTGTCAAGCTTCAACCTGAGTTCCTTTTGCCTTTCTACCTTCAAGAATTTCTGAACACTAAGTATTTGCCAATGCGACCAAACATATATTGCTCTAGCCTGGTGGTCTTCCTCGCTGCTACTTAGGCCTTATGTTCCTCACGTCCACGACTCGAATCCTGCCACTGCAAATTCAACCATTTTCAAAACATTAATCGATTATTTTTATAAAAAATAAAACAACCAACATGTTGATGAGCAGACTCAAACCCGTAACCCACGAACTCCACCTTTAGCGCCTCCCTACTAGGTTGGAGCAACTTCTGATGCAAATACAACAATGATAAATCAATTTAGCATAAACAAAGTTCTTCTTTTTCCAGAACCAGCAACCATTGTCTTCTTCCTTGCGCCAAGAACAAGGTTTACAAAACCGGACCGGCCATCGAACCGGTGAAGGCAGCGGTTCGAGGTTCAATGGTCCAACCGAGGTTGAACCGTGGTTGAACCTGTTATAATTAAATAATATTATTTTAATTTTTAATATAATATTTATAACAATATTAAACAAAAAAACAACATAACAACTAAAATTATTAAGCACAATTTTTATTATTTTGAAATTAAACTAAATAAATATAAAGATATATGTTAAAATCATCTTCATAGGGAAAACCAACCCAAAATCTACAACCAGTCCACATATGTTAGAAAATAAAAGAATTGGGTTTTGGCTAGGATGATCCAAATCCTTTTATACTAATTTTTTTTTTTAAGGAAACCGGTTCAGGCCGGTTCACTACCGGTTATGACCGGTTTTACCGGTTTTGAACCGGTTTTCCGGTTTTTGCACCGGTTCAATACATGACCGGTTTTTCCTACTGACCGGACCGGCCATGATCCCGGTTCCCGGTCGGACCGGCCGGTCCGGTCCGGTTTTCAAAACCTTGGCCAAGAACGACCCAGAATCCAGAAATGAAACTTCCAGTTCCCATCGTAGACACAACCCCGTTTTCTTCCAAGAAAGTCAGATACCACCGCATAACCATGAACGAGCTTCCACCCGCAAGTCCTAGCTCCACCTTGTGTGCCATCTCTTCTTGTACATCCATGGATCTAACACCATGCCTCTAAGAAAACGACCTCCACACACTCTGGTCCTTGCGATCTGATTCCTTCTCCCTTTCCTCATTTTCGTTTCCTTATGCTCCCAGAAAACGACTCCTTTTGCATTCACCTTTCTTCCATCTATCTTGATTTTTGTTTTCTCCTTTTCATGTTCCTGTCAAAGCGAAAAAACAAATCGCAGTAGTCGAACATAAAGAGGAAACCCAAAATAGAAAAATAGAACCAAAAGAAATTCATGAGAAAGCGGATATGGAATACACCCTCCGTGTCCTGAACTGAATCACACGATTCCTTCTCCACACAGATGCTTCGTGTGACACCCTTCTACCCCGCAGGTTATGAAGCATTTAAAGATAGATATAACTAAAATAAAAACATGCATTTACTGGATAAATTAAAACATTTGTCCATGGGTAGAAAAGTCCCACATGAACGAGTTCACAAAAACGCGAAAAAATATAATACCAAGTTTAAACAATATAAACAAATAATAAACATAACAACGTCCCAACCCGATGTCACAACAGAGCTGGTATAACCGTTCTGTACATCACGAAAAAACAACTGAAACTAAACTAAACAAAGGAAAAGTCATAACTATGAGCGGTGGTTCCTCAAAGTCACTCATCTCCGGATTACTCGCCATCCTCTGCATGAAGCCCAACATGCCAGACAAGCAAACAGAAAACGGGGAGTAAGAATCATGTAAACATATACGGCATAGAGATAGGAAGCAAGGTAAAACAAACAACATGGCATCATCAAGTATGCTATGCCGTGCAATGCAACACAACTCCGCTACTCCATTATGCATGCGGATCCAAACTAACTCAGGATGAACTACTTCGGAGTTACATATCCGTATTGACCATAAAAGCACCAACACCAGCAGGTCACCAAACCTTGGGTGAACCCCATGGATAGCCAACGCATCAAACCGTGGATGCCTCGTCAAGGGGGTCACGGTCACCAAACCATCGGGTGACCTACAGTGGATGGCCAGATCACCATACTCTCGGGTTATCTCCCCTATGTCGAGCATCCCCCTCAACCATCAACTCCAATGCTCTATGCATGGCAAACAACAAACAATCCCAACCATCTCCTTGCCTGGGCCAAAAAGCTCCAGGATTTCAACATCAACTCAACGTGCTTGGGCCACTAAGAACCCAAGACTTCAACACCTTAGACCCAAACCACGGAGTCAAGGTTCCCTTGGCCAAAAAACACCAAGGTACAACTCATCAACGTGCGGTACCCCAACGGGTACCGGGTTAATCATCTCAACATCTTTAATTATCTTTGTTAATCATTAACCAAGTTGTCTAACTGATGCGTTATTTTTAAGATATAAATAAAGGCAAGTGCACCTCGTCGCAATCAAGTAATACGGTGGTGAGACCGGTTATCGTATCCACAGGGATTGGTTGTCAATTACCAATTCACAATTTCAACAACTATTTAGACTAAACTATGGTATGAGAGATTAAAACAGAAAATAAAGAAAGCAAAACAATATTTTTGGTCTTTTGGGAATTTTATCGAACACTTGGAAGACAAACAGAGATGTGGCTAAGATTGTTAGGGTTAGACTACACTAATCCTCTCTTAATTGCAATGAAATGGTTGTCAACACAAGTCCTAATTCAATTATGACAATCAAGCCTTTTCTAAAATACTCAAGCCTAATTCCTTAGGTGCATTGAGCCTAAAACCCCAAATTAAACCCTAATTCCTTAGGTGGAATAACCTGAGATTTTGCATTAAGTCAAGACTTATAAGATTGCAAGCATTCAACACCTATTCCTAGATTCTTGAACTACTTGGCATATGATTCATGAGCATGCCTTAACACCAACCTTCCAGTCATCTATCAAAGCAACATATCATTCCTATGGGTAGCTAATCCAAGGAAAGCATTAAGCACAGAATCACATACTCACAAAGAAATAGAGACTTGCATTAAAACACCAAATCAAATACAACAAGTTCAGAAAAGTTACATCTAACCCCAACAATGGGGATTTAACTACTCATGATAAAAGGAAATACAAAACAGAATGAGAAAAGGGATGGAGAACACTCATAGACAAGCTTCCTCCATTCCTAGAGCAAGGAAATCTCCCCTTCTAGGGCTGGAACCCTATCTCAGCCGCAGCCTCCAAGTCCCCAAGTGCTCTCTCCACCAAAAGCTCCCTCTTTTCTGCCCTAAAACAGCCACTTATATCAGTCAGTGTTGCGCGCATTCGCGAGGCGAGACATGTCTCGCGAGGCGAATATTAAAAATCTGCTTCAGAGAATTGAACTCTCGCGAGGCGAGAGTTTCTTCGCGACGCGATACCGAAAGGTTTTTCTTCAATACGCCCGTGAGGAGCATCAGGGCTTGGGCGTGATGGCTTCTGTTTGCAGACTCGCGAGGCGAGACATGGGTTCGCGAGGCGAACCAGAAAGGCTTGCATTTTCTCCAACAATCGACTTTCGGTCGCAGGCGAATCCAGGGCTCGTGGGCGAATCACTGACTCGCTTGGCTCAATTTCTTCTCTTTTCAGGCCCTTTTTCATCCAAGCTCCATGAAGGCTAATTTCTGGGCATTTTTCCATTAAATCCTGCAAAACAACACCAGAAACCACCTCATCCGTTCCAAAGGAAAAACTATACAAAATCAACACTAAATTGGCCTAACTATATGCAAATGCATGCAGAAATGTACATAGAAAATGAGGTTAAATCACACTCATCACTAACCTTTATCTTTGATTAGTTATATCAACTGGTCATTATTGGGGAAAATTGGGGTTAGAACCCCCTTCAAGTCCTTTAATTTCATCTTTGTCTGATAGGGGAGCACGGGCGTGCTCGTCCCCTACACGACCGTGCTGGTCACATAAGTGAAGCACGGTCGTGCTTCCATTCATGCACGGTCGTGCTCAGCAGCACGGTCGTGTATCCTCTGCTGCACGACCGTTCTTAATGCACGGCTATTTCTAGAATTCAAACTGAGAGCACGGACGTGCTCCCTGTTCAGCACGGTCGTGCTTAGTGCAACCAATTATTAGGGTACAATAATCCTTTAATCTCAACTCGTTTTTAAGCCTAATTAGCCAATTAATATTTTATCAACAAAACTCAACAATAACAACCACCATCATCTCAACCAATCATCCATTATCATCATGCCAATCATATCATCAGCATAGCAACATATAGGCAACCAATCATGCACATAACATATGAAACATCATGCCAATAGCCAAGAACATGTTATCCAACAGTCAATAAAACATATTAACTCATACATATATTCATACAAAACAACATCGGGGTTATGGGAACCCCCTTTACCTTACGCTACCCCCAATGCCTAATGAATACACTACCCTTCCCCCTATACCTGGATTGAAGGTAGCTCTAAACGCAAAGTCAACAACGAACCGATCCCGAATCCGCAAGCGGCTTACTCTGGTACCAAGCCTTGGTCAACCAAAACATAAACCAATCAGTTTCCAAATCAGAACAAGAAAAGGAAACCTTAAAAGGAAGGGACCTTACCTATATATCAAGCAAAGATGAACACAAGCTCCCTACAGAAATCTAATACTCAAGAATCGCTCTGAATATGATGGAAATAGGGAACGTAGCAGTGACAGCCGAAATAGGTCAACAGCCACCAAAAGTAGGATTGAAAAGTACAATCCTCGGGTTCTGTGCTTAAAATATATAGGCTGCACCTGAGCATGGTCGTGCTTACCCTTGAGCATGGTCTGCTCAACTTAGCATCACCGAGACACGGTCACTATATTGAGCATGGGCGTGCTCATTGTTGAGCACGATCGTGCTCAACTTAAAAACTGAAACACGCTTTAGCCTTTAAGCACGGGCGTGTTGGCTATTGAGGTCGGGTGTGCTCAACCCCCAGAAAGGGACTTTTGAGCCAAAATCCTTGCTAAGCCCTTAATCAACCAAACAACTTACCCAAAAGCACTTAAACGAAAAAGTAGGGTGTTACACTTCGTCTCCTTTCTTTCTTCTTCCAAATCAATCTCTGTTCTTAGTGTTCCTCATAATCGATTATACCACTTCTGGTTCTTGATTCGCACCTCCATAATCGATTATGTAATCGATTATGCCCACTCTGTTCTTGATTCCTCTGCTTCTCACGGTCTTTCCTTCGTGCATACCCACAAACGGTTTTGATCGTGGGCCACGAAACCTCCATAGAGGTAACGCACCATGAAAGCAAACAAGCAAGAACATCAAATATGCAAATCAACCATAACAAGAACTAATCGAAACTAAAGAAGATAAAACGGTAAAAGAAAAGAAGAACATCAGGATTTTATTGGTTCGGTCATTGTGGCCTACGTCCACGGGAGAAAGCACGACAAGTCTCCATCTCCACCTTTATTATCTTGATCTCAGAGATTACAAGGCTTTACAATAGAAAATCCCCTCAACCCTTGCCTCTTCTTGTACACCCATGTTTCTCACCATGCTCTCCAAGAACTACACCCAAGGTTGATCTTTCTATTCTTATGCACCTTTCCCAATCTCTCACAACCTCTCTAGATTTCCCTCAAGATAGAAAAGCCTCACTCAATCCCTCTCTTCTTTTCACACACTACATCGTCTCTAACTTGAAGCTTCATGCTTAACTCTAATCCTATCACATGATATCTATTTATAGACTTATGTGAGTCATCATATAACGTAACCAACCATTGTGAAACTTATCCAAGTTAGTTGCTGACATCAACTAACTAACCAACTTCTCAACAGATTGCAAACAGTCGCTCCATAATTGATTATCCGGTTGACCATAATCGATTATGTTGTCTCTGTCTCAGACGTCTTTTATGATACCAGTCATAATCGATTATCCTAATCAATTACTATGTTTCTGCCAAACATATAATCGATTACGCCATTACCATAATCGATTATGCCTCTGCAACTTCAACTTCATATTGCTGATTTTGAGGCATATCTCAACAAAAATTGATGCATCTTTCTTATATTTTGGACCAAAGGATAAGACTCATTTCTTTCTTATATTGTGGACCGAATGGAGTACTTGTGTATCTTATTAAAGGGTACTGCTTAAATATAACTGGTTTTACCTAACCCTTTAGGGCTCATTTGGTGGTCAGGATAGGATATGGGCGGATAGGATAAGAGAGCAGGATAGGAGTAGGATATGATATGAGCAGGATGGGCTATTATCCTATCCGACATTTGGTGTCCACCAGATAACCAATTGGATAACATTGTAATTTTAGTATGAATTTTAAAATTTTCGTTTTTGTTCTGAATGTTTTCATATTTTATTAGATTTTAATTAGTTTTTTATAATTTTAATTTTTTAAGATTATATAAAAAGACAAAATTGTCATTGTGATAAAATTACATATAATATTTTAAATTTTTAAAATATTGTTTAACTTAAATTAATTTTTTTATAATTTTAAATATTCATTTTTAGTTTTTACTTTATACATAGTTAATTTATTAGAACATTATTTATTTATTTTTTAGGTTTTAAAAATAATATAAAGCAACAAAATTAGCCTTGTGACAAAATAAAAATAATTTTAAAAATTAATTATTAATAATTTTTTATTTTATGTTTTATTATACCTTTTTTGGTAACCATATTATATTTTATTATACTTTAAATATTTTATATATAAAATATTTTTATACTTTATTATACTTTAAATCATTTTATCATATTCTGTTGAATTCTAACCCAACTTCCTTCTTGATATGATAGCTAACCATCTATCGAGTTTGAGTTTTGAGACTCAAAGATCACCAAACTCCTAATAACATACTTAATGAATCAAATTATCTGTATTGATTCTTGTTAATTGAACCCCTTGCAAAATGAATCAAGTGTACCAAAAGAGTTCAAAGATTTCTATCAGAAAACCTTTGTCCATGTCAACCTTAGTAGAGAGTAACAGACGGGGCAAAGGAATAAAACAAGAAGAATCCACAATACAACCCATATCTCTTGGTCAATTATTCTTCTGTTTGATTATTCCACGGTCAACACAACCCTTTGATGCTTTGAGAGGTAAAACCGTAAAAGTAAAACTTGGAAAATGCAACCCCCCTATCCGGGGTAGGGTCTATTTCATTAGTACCATTACTTGTTCTGCAATATTTGACACATACCTTACTTATATTTATTCTAACTTTATATACAAAATACGAAAACATACAGTCCTACTCAAATTAAACTACGGTGTCCTACAAAGTATCATAAAAAGACATTATTTATTTTACGTTGGTGCTAGAGTTTTGATGGTGTGGGAACATAAAATTAAGAGCACCATATTCTCTCTCTCTCTCTCTCTCTCTCCCCCCCCCCCTTTCTCGCTAGTCAGGACCAGTAGTAAGAGAAGTAGTTTATAATTAGAAAAACGTGAAGGCAGCCAACAAACTTAAGGGGTTCTTCTTGGTAGTTCTTTTGTTTTGTAAGGACATGAAGGGATATTCAGTTTCTTGGACAAAACACAAGAATGAGCCATTTTTTTCAGCTAACCACACAAGAAGACAACACCAATGCATACAAGCAAATCATGTTGCCCCAGAACAAACAAGCTTCCAAAATCATTCCCTAAAATTGGCTGCATCCACTTCCCAAAATACTCTACCTATGCTACCTGCCTTTGTTGCTTTGCTGCTGCTTGTTACTTCAGTTAACTCAGTCTTGTCTCACCCCATTACCTCGGATTCACCTTCACCAGTAGTATCGTCTCACTCTCACACCATTGCTAACCAGACTTTTAGACCAGCATTGCATAAGTTGAGAAGAATCAGTGCTCATTTGAAGAAGATCAACAAGCCTGCTGTCAAGACAATTAAGGCATTTTCTTCTGCTTTAGAAACTGTGACAGTGACAGTGTTTTTCTTTTTTTATTCTTCTTCTTGTGATTCAGTGACATGGGTTTTGTTTTTTGTTGCAGAGTCCAGATGGGGATTTGATAGATTGTGTTTTGTCTCATCAGCAACCAGCTTTTGACCATCCTGAACTTAAAGGGCAAAGACCACTGGTAATTTCATCCAACTCATATATATGCCAGACAACTTGACTTTGCATTGTTGAACCATTTTTGGGGTTATGGAATTCCAATGTAGCTAGCTACGATCTTTTATTCTGAATAAAGGACCAAAGGTTTTATTTGAGAGACAGAGAAAGTAAGAGGCTTAAGGTTTACAGGATCCACCAGAAAGGCCAAAGGGATACACCAATGAAGAAAAGGTAATAGAGACCTTTCAGCTTTGGACTAATTCTGGTGAAGCATGCCCAGAAGGAACTGTTCCAATCAGAAGAACAACAGAGAAAGATTTTCTAAGAGCAAGTTCTATCAGAAGATTTGGAAGAAAACCAAGAGGTGTACGGAGAGACTCAACAGCTGCTGGTCATGAGGTTAGTCATTAGTTTTTGCTTTCAAATTTGATTTGTTAATTGACTGCTAAAAAAAATTAAACATTTTTTTCCAATTCAAACTTTTTCTTTCTATTGTTTCCATTTCTCATAAGTGCATTCATTTGAAAGGGAAATATCAAATATCTGCTTTCACTTTTTAGCTTTATGTTTCCAGTTTCATCAAACATTTCCCGCTTTTCCTTGCCAGAGAGAAAAGAACAACCCTGCTTTTCCCTTATTCATCACCAGTTCAACGTGAGTTCCAAAACAACCGGGTACAGACATTGAAGTGACACCACTTGTGAAAGTTTGCCTCCTATTTGCACCTTACATCAAAATCATTACTTAGCATGTATTTGGATGCACGGTGGTTTTCTTTAAAAGTGTTTTTCCTTAAAACTACGGTAACTAGCATTTCCGGTGAAGAAGTAATTTTGAGGGTTTATACCGTGCTTCCAAACACAAGCTAGATGAAGAGGCTTCTTGTATCCCTTCTGGATGCCCAACACAATTTTTCAGAAGGAGCTACAAAAAATTTAATTAATAACAGGAAATAAAAAACTTGAGGCACTATAAACAAAATCATTCTCGTACATGCATATATGTTTATTGATAATTTTGACATACATTCTATTGCAGCATGCAGTTGTTTCTGTGAATGGAGATTATTATGGAGCAAAAGCAAGCATAAACGTGTGGACACCCCGTGTAACCGATCAATATGAATTCAGCTTGTCACAAATTTGGGTTATTGCTGGAACATTTGGTCATGACCTGAATACCATAGAAGCTGGATGGCAGGCATGTCTATACTTGTTTAAAAATTATCCAATTTTCCAGTGTTCATATTCATATTCATCCATTTTTTGAGTGAATATTAATTATGAAGATATTAAAGAATGTATTACAAATGCAAATATTTCTCTTTCTCATTTGCTTTAATTTTTAGCCCCTAGAGTTTGTGGCTAATATTCATATCTTCCTTCAGGTAAGCCCTGAGCTATATGGGGACAACTATCCTAGGTTCTTCACTTATTGGACAGTAAGTATGACATGCCTCTTTTTTCCCACCCCCTTTCTTTTCTTATTCATCTTACAGATATATGTTACCATTTAACAGACAGATGCATATCAAGCAACAGGATGCTACAACTTATTATGTTCAGGATTTATCCAAACTAACAACAGGATAGCAATAGGGGCTGCAATCTCCCCAAGATCCGCATATAATGGAAGACAATTTGATATTGGCTTAATGGTTTGGAAGGTGAGTTTTCTTTTTTTCTTTTCTTTTTTTCCAATTCTTATCAACACCAATTAAGGAGAAAATAGGGTCCTTTACTTAAAGCACAAGTCTTCATGATTTAGGAGGTGATTTGTTGTTAATTTGAACTTTCTAGCTTTTTTCAAACCGTTAATTGCTATATTTCACTACTCACATCCTTTGACAAGAAAAGGTAAACCGGCATAATCCAATTAGGAATTGATAGAAAAAAATTGTATCTAAGTGAAGCAATAATTCATTTACTTTCTTTTTCTCTTTCTTTTGAATTTTTCTGCATGTAATTGTTATTCAAATGGAAGATTCCCTTGCTTTCCTTGTGTAAGTGTCCTTCGTGGGGTCGACTCTATCTAGTCTTTTTCCTTTCCTTTATTAAAGCAATACTTCAAGCTCAAGGTTTATTTTTATTTTTTTAAAATAATTCTGGTTTTGCTGTAACTGACTCCTCGAGTCTTATAAACTAGAAGGAAAACTTGCCCTGATGCTTCTTTCTCTCATCTATACTTTCTTCCGGTAGTTTTGTTAATAATGGTAAAGAAGCATCTTAACCCAGAAGGGCTATGCTTGGATAGATGGAGTGAAGTGACTAACAATGGGAGTGTTAATAATTTACCTTTCCACTCTTCGCTCCGTTACTAATCACTCTATTGTATGTACTTCAAAACGCTCAAAGATAGCCTTAATGTTTGCAATATGCCAACACATTAGTGAAAGTTAAGTCAAGTTATAACATGTAGTCCTTTTTGCTTCCAATGATCCTTAGATACTATGTTGAAAAATTCTACCTGTGTAGGACCCAAAGCATGGACACTGGTGGCTAGAGTTTGGGTCAGGGTTACTAGTTGGGTACTGGCCAGCATTCTTGTTTAGTCACTTGAGAAACCATGCAGGCATGATACAATTTGGAGGAGAAATTGTGAATTCTCGTTCAAGGGGTTACCACACTGGCACTCAAATGGGCAGTGGCCATTTTGCAGAAGAAGGGTTTAGAAAAGCAGCATATTTTAGAAACTTACAAGTTATTGATTGGGACAATAATTTGCTTCCTCTATCAAATATTCACCAATTGGCTGATCATTCCAATTGCTATGACATAAGGGCAGGGACAAACAATGTTTGGGGAACTTACTTTTATTATGGAGGTCCTGGAAGGAATGTGAGATGTCCATGAAGAAAAATAGCACAAAATACATAGGTATTCTCTACTATAAATATATATATTCTTTTTTCTTTTGGGGATTTTGCTTTCATTACAAGTTTCATATGGTTTGGTTATATTTGTTATTTTTGGCATACTTTTCTTTTCCACTAACAGGTTAGAGACAGTTTGTTTTGTTTTTCGAGATGATGTAAATCTATGGAAAATATGTTGTCAATTTATTAACAGTGAATTGAGGGTTGTGTTTCTTCCTTTTTCTTTCCCTATTGAAATTCAAAGAAACTTGAACGCTATGGATGATGTTGACTTTGACCAATATATCTGCGATGCATATGGAACCATATTTCCCTGCTTCTTAAACAAATTAGTCAATGCAAATTATATATTTTTCTGCTAATACATCCTTTGTATGTGGCTTTGCATATGGGGATAACAAAAAAGCAAGCTATAAACAAATCCTGAAGACTTATACATAGCACCTTCTATGCTATATTCTAATATTATCCAAAATGTGACCTTTCAATTAAAGCATGAAGAGAATATTTTGAAGCATGCAGTGGCAACAATTATAAATCTTGCACTGTAAAGAAGTAGAATATCATTAACCCGATGCTAGTCAAGGCAAACAATAGTTTTCCCCACCAAGCTCGGGCATACTTAAAGAGAAATGCTTAAATATAGTATATTGGGAAATACAATTTATAATAATCAATTTCTCTTATTTTGAATTTTGGCTATGTAGCAGTAGCAATATGCAGTTTCATTAATAAAAAAACAGACATGACATAATAAAAAATAAAAAAAAATAACACTGTTTTCAAGCCAAAAGTCCTTACAAAGCTACAAGTCAATGTCAAACCTGCATCATTTTGCTAATCTTAGATCATCCCAAACTAGACAGAAAAAAGAGCACATGGGTATTGAGAAAATAAGGTGCTGATGTTAGTAGCATCCTAGTGTCCTAGTGCATGTTACTAGTATTGTTAAGTGACAGTGTGACACAAGATATGGATCTTTTTAAAGGAGAATATATAGAAGGGTGGAACTGGAGCATAAGAATTGTCGCTTCCATGCGTGACAACAAAGCCATCCCCACCACTTTGGATTAAAGAATAAAGGACATTGATCATGATGGTCTGAAATAAGAGTCCTGACCTGAAGTGTATAATAGAAGTGTACACAAGGTGATGGAAGAATAAATTTAATTAGGAACTGGGGATTATGCTGGCTTAAACGGGAAAGCCTTATTTTGAAAAGATGACTCCGCATATGAAGGGAAGTGCACTTTTTTTGTGGATGGTTTTCAAGTGGCTTATCAGGAAAGCTATATATGCTATCTTTGTGACGGACTCGGTGGTGGTGGTGGTGAACCTTATCTCTAGTGGTTCTACATCAAATCCTCATATTATCTCTTCCTCTCTTTATTTCGGTCAGATGATTGGCAAACGTTTGTCAAAAATTCAAAAGTCATATGCTATCTTTGAGACCGACTCAGACTCTGTAGTGGACTGGTGGTGAACCTTATCTCCAGTGGTTCTACATCAAAGCCTCAAATTCTCTCGTGGAAAAATAACACTAAAACTAAAATACGTTAAAAGGTGCAAAGGACGTTAGTATATTTTTATTTTTATTTTTTATTTTTTTTAACTAATTAAAATCCAACACCAATATCATGTGGCCTGATTCACGATCGGTACAACCTATTTTGAGGTCTAAAACAAAATTTGATATAAGACCTTTTTGAAAACTAATAATAATTTTTATTAAAAAATTATATTTTATTTAAATATATCCTTATTATAAATTATTATGATTAGTGTAAATTTTTGTTGTATGCGTATATGTAACATGTAAAATTTCCTATAATTTATTGTTTAAGGTTTTAATAAAATTTCCTATAATTTATTGTTTAAGATTTTAAATTATTATTTTTGTTAAGCTTAAATAAATAAAAAATGACGACCTAAATTTGAACCTAAATAACTAAAAAAAATTAAAGACCTAAAACCCTAGTTTTACTATGACGTGATTGTAAAATATGATAAATGAGAATAATATAAAAATGAATAATCCAATTAATGTTATTAATTGGAGTGTATAAAAATTGATTATTAATATAATTAATGCAATTAAATATATTTAAAAAATATTGAATATACATCAAGCCACCTAATTCTAAGCTGAAGAAGAAGAGAAAAGGAATAATTAAGGAGAATCATGTTTATGATTGAGGAAGCCAAATTAAATATACAGAGGATAATTTAACGTTATTCACCCTATGTTCCATGCACAACATCGACTATATGGAGGAGTTTGGAAAAACTTTTAAAGAAGAGTTTAATTTGTATGTATCGTTTGGTGTAAAGATTTTTACACTGACATTATGGAATTGATGATTTTTAAGGTGGTTAAGATAAGAATCAAGCATTTATAATGGTATATCAATTTCTGATTGGTCGACAGTGTAAAAGAACTTTAACTGTCAGTATATATCAATTAAATCCTTTAAATAATTTATTTGAGTTTAAGCGAATAGTGTAATTGTTGTACACTGACAACCAATCAAAAGTCATGGTATGAATGACTTTTAAGTTATTAGGATAAGATTCAACCATTTTTAATTATGTGACAGTTTCTGATTGGTTGACAGTGTAAAAAATCTTTACATATCAGTGCATACCAATTAAATCCTTAAGTGAATATAAGTTATAAAAATAAATTTATGCAAATAATTGTAAAATGGTTTATAATTTTAGTATAAACTCATTTTAATTTATTGTAATAAGCTGGTTAGAGAAACTTATGAAAATAAACTTTATTTAGCTTATTTGAAAGGAAAAAAATGTTTGTATGCATTTATGGTTGGGCCTAAATAGTGATCACTAATGGTATTGGGCATGCTAGTATTGACGTTAGGTTTGTGTATGGGCCTCCTGTGATTGATAGAGTAACCCATGAAGTAACACCCACCGCCCTCTCCTCTAAAAAAAACAAAAAACCCGATGGTAGTTTCTTCACTTTCGAGGAGCTTTTGACCAAGTCTCTATGTTTTTTTCTATCTTATATAGGTGGCGTGTAGCATGAAGATTATTTCTACCGTGACTTTGATACTCATTTAGCCTTTTAGCAATTGGACTTGGGCTTTTTTATGAGGAAGGAAAAGGATACTGAGAAAATATAAGCCCAATAATATATAATAAAAAGATGATATTTAGCACCCAATAATAAATAGAGGATATTTAGTATTTGTTTGAATTGGGACTTGCTTAATTTTATGATTTATTGATTATTGTATTTTCTCTTAACAAAATTAAGTGATAAGTTTTTTTTACACACACACATATATATATTGTATAATTTATTTATTATTTTATTATTCATCCAATCCTGCCTATGTTGTGCTTTGTGACAAAGCTAAATATAGTCGGTCCCAAGCCCGGATAAAAGGAGAGGGTTGTGTTAGGCCATCGACAGTCAACGTAAAACTTAGTCGAATCTCCATGACATGGATCAACGACGTAATAATGCTAATGCTAGGTCGTTACCCAGAAGCAACGCGCTGTATAACTCGAGTACAGTGTCAAAAGAGCAAGGGTCGCTGCATCGCCGCCTGGATGTAGTGAAAAATAAGCAAGGGTTCCCACATTTTTGTAAACGAGTGTGGGTAAAGAAGCTAGCTCACGAGAGTAGGATTCGCTTTGGAACTTGGAATGTAGGCACACTTACAGGTAAATCAATGGAAATAATTGACACTATGATTAGGAGGAGGATCAATTTCATGTGCCTACAAGAAACTAAGTGGGTGGGAGAAAAGGCAAAGGAATTAGACTCTTTGGGTTTTAAGCTTTGGTACACTGGCAAAGTAAAATCGAGAAATGGGGTGGGCATAATTGTGGATAAATATTGGAAGAATGATATTGTGGATGTAAAAAGGGTTGGTGATAGGATCATTGCCCTAAAATTTGTAGTGGAACAAGACACCTTTAATGTGATTAGTGCTTACGCACCTCAGGTAGGGTTAGAAGAACACTTCAAGGTAAAATTTTGGGAGGATTTAGAAGGCCTAATTCAGGAAATACCGCTAGGTGAAAAGATTTTCTTAGGAGGTGATCTAAATGGGCATGTAGGGAGGGCACCTAGAGGTTACGACGGTTTGCATGGGGGATATGGCCTAGGGGACGTAAATGGGGAGGGCAAGTCTATTTTGGACTTTTCACCTGCCTTCGATCTTACTATAGCCAATACGAGTTTTAGGAAACGTGAGGAGCATCTTATCACGTACAAATGTGGGGTGACAAGCTCTCAAATAGATTTCTTCCTTATTAGGAGATCGGATAGAAAGATTTGCTTGGACTGTAAAGTCATACCTGGAGAGAGCTTGACTACCCAACATAGAGTCTTGGTCATGGATGTAAGAGTTAAAAGGAGTGTGAAGAGAAGAGGCCACGAAAAGGTTTCAAGGATCAAGTGGTGGCAACTGAAGGGTGAAAAACAAAGGATCTTCCAACACAATGTTTTGGAGGGAGGGTTTTGGGAGGCAAACGGAAGTGCAAATGATATGTGGGACAAGATGGCCAAGGGGATTAGGAAGGTAGCTATAGAGACGCTTGGTGAATCAAGAGGATTCGGACCTAAGGGTAAAGAATCCTGGTGGTGGGATAAAAGTGTGCAAGCTAAGGTTCGGGTTAAACGGGAATGTTTTAAAGCTTGGTCTTTATGTAGAAATGCTGAAATTTGGGAAAATTATAAGGTGGCCAAAAAAGAGACCAAGAAGGCAGTGAACGAAGCTATAACTAAAGCTTTTGATGGGTTGTACCAATCCTTAGGCACCAAAGATTTTGAGAAATCTATTTATAGGCTAGCTAAAAATAGGGAAAGAAAGACAAGAGACTTGGACCAAGTGAAGTGTATTAAGGATGGAGAAAGTAAAGTTTTGGTTAAGGAACAAGATATTAAAGATAGATGGAAGAATTATTTCCACAAGTTATTTAATGAAGGATTTGAAGTTTTATCATGCTCACATGTGCTTGACATCAGAGAGGAGGACCAAAATTACACTTTTTATCGTAGAATCCAAGAGCATGAGGTAAAAGAAGCTTTGATAAGGATGTATAATGGCAAGGCAGTTGGACCGGACAATATACCTGTGGATGTATGGAAGAGTCTAGGAAATAGAGGCATTAGTTGGCTCACGAAGTTTTTTAACGAGATTATGAGGTCAAAGAAAATGCCGGACGAATGGAGGAGAAGCACTTAGTTCCGATTTACAAGAACAAGGGAGATATACAAAATTGCGCAACTTATAGGGGAATTAAGCTTATGAGTCATACTATGAAGCTATGGGAAAGGGTGCTTGAACAGAGACTAAGAAAAGAAACCAAAATCACCGACAACCAATTTGGTTTTATGCCCGGGAGGTCGACCATGGAAGCAATTTACTTGCTACGACGAGTGATGGAACAATATCGAAGGGATCAAAAAGATTTACACATGGCCTTCATTGATTTGAAGAAAGCGTATGATATGGTGCCAAGAGAGGTTTTTTGGAAAGCCCTAGAAAAGAAAGGTGTTCGGATTGCCTATATTCGATATCAAGGATATGTATGAGGGGGCCACGACTAGTGTGAGAACGCAGGGTGGAGCCACAGAAGATTTCCCAATAACCATAGGTCTGCATCAGGGGTCAGCTTTAAGCCCATATCTTTTTACCTTGGTCTTGGATGTACTTACGGAGCACATTCAAGAGCCAGCACCGCGATGCATGCTTTTCGCAGACGATATAGTCCTAGTTGGAGAGTCGAGAGATGATATAAATGGAAGGTTGGAGACTTGGAGACAAGCTTTAGAAGCACATGGCTTCCGCTCGAGTAGAAGCAAGACGGAGTATATGGAATGTAAGTTTAGCAAAAGGCGAAACACCTCTAGCTTAGAGGTGAAAGTTGGAGACCACAACATACCACAAGTCACACGGTTTAAATATCTTGGGTCTATTATACCAAATGATGGAGAAATTGAGGGAGATGTAAACCATCGGATTCAATCAGGGTGGTCGAAATGGAGGAATGCTTCGGGTTTTTTGTGTGATAAAAAGGTACCTCTTAAGCTAAAAGGAAAATTTTACCGTACAACTATTAGACCGGCGATGTTGTATGGGACGGAGTGTTGGGCGGTAAAAAATCAACACAAGAGTAAAATCAATGTAGCAGAGATGAGAATGTTGCGCTGGATGAGCGGAAAAACTATATGTGATAGGATTAGGAATGATGGCATTAGAGATAGAGTTGGGGTAGCACCTATTGTAGAAAATATGGTTGAATATCGACTTAGGTGGTTTGGGCATGTATGGAGGAAACCTGTAGATTCTGTAGTAAGGAGAGTGGACCAAGTGGAGGGCAATTCAGTAGCTAGAGGCAGAGGTAGGCCAAGAAAAACTATAAGAGAAACTATTAAGAAAGATTTGGAGGCCAATTATTTGACTATTAACATGATTCATGATAGAACATTATGGTGCCGTATGATCCATGTAGCCGACCCCACCTAGTGGGATAAGGCTTGGTTGTTGTTGTTGTATTATTTTATTATTCATCCGGTTCAACAATTGATTAAACCAATTGAACCATGACCCAGAGCTCCTGCCGGTTCGATCCCCGATCCTATTTTTAAAACATTGGTTGCCATGATAGAATTCTTCTTTCCTTCGTTTTCTTTTCTTTTTGTTGAACAAGAAGAATTAAATTTTGTTAAATTATAACACAAAGTTTTACACTATTATTCAATAATATATTATCATCTTTAATACATAAAAAATTATGTTTTTACCAAAAAAAAAAATTATGAGATGTCAAACTTATTAAATAATATAACGACCATTACATTATGAAGTAACAGCATAAAGTTTTTTTTTTTAATAATGTTATTGGTACGAAGTATCCACCATCGTTAGGTGGTGATTAATCTCCGTCGGGAAACCTGTTGGTCATATAAGGTGGATTCTCCCCTCCCAACCAGGTTTTCTCCATATACAGGAGTCAGAATTCGAACCCCTGACCGCTTGCTTAAGGTTTTCAAGTCCCTTACCACTTGGATCACCCACATGTTAGCCAGCATAAAGTTTATTTACATTAACGATATCAAAATTAAACTTCAATAAAACTACTACACTCATAGTGTGTGTTTGAATGAACATTTGATAAAAGTGATTTTGAATGTAATTGATTTTGTAAAATTGATTTGGTTAGAATTGAGTTTGAATTGAAGTGATTTATGTTTGGATGTTTTATTTTGAAAGCAAGTTTGATGTAAAACTTAATGTAAAATTTTCAATTCAACTCAATAGTTACTTTTTGTAGCTTCTAGTCAGAATCGCTTCTGCAGCCAAAATCAATTTTATCCGACAGGAATCAAATATCTCATTTTCTCTAAGATCATGTTTGACAGTCAAATAACATAATCGATTATGAAGGGTTTCAACATAAAACCAAATACACACTTAAATTATTTTGCTCCCACTGTTTTGATATGTTTCCCACACATATTGGATTTATCCTTCCTGGACCACATATAGCATGTGCAAATTGACTCTCATTATCATTGGCGGCCTCCTTCTATAGTAAGCACATGCATCTCTAAGTTAAGTCCATTGTCGACAACTCCTAGATACAAATTAAAGATGGACATAGCAATTTTGTAAAAGTGATGGCATGCAAATTACAATTGTTATTCTTTTTTACGATTATGTTATACTCGTTATTTATTTTTTGATAAAAATGTTATGTTCGTTATTCGTCATCACGTGTCATGTAAGAAATAATAAAATAAAAACTATATTACTTTGGTAATCATTCATTTTCATCATTCATTTTCATTTTCTTTGTTTGATGGAGGCCGACCCTATATATATATATTTCTTTGAAAAGCAATAACCAGAATTAAGATGACAGATCTCATATATTATAAGAGGGATTCAATCTCTATCTTTAGCATATGAAAAGAACCTGATTGACAATATCATTCAATATCTTCAGGTATTCGTCTCCGCAGTCACACACGAAAGATACTCTAAGAAACCAAAAAGAAAAAAAAAATCTTGCAATAGGGGAAAGGCAGCCAGATTTTGTACTTGGGTCGGGTAAGAGCCACCAAAATGCCAGTCATGGATCAAATGTATAATTTTATGTACTCTTGAACATATTGCACCCGTCTTCAAAAAAAAAATATTGCACCCAAGTCATAGAGTAAAACTGACTGATATAAAATTGGAAAATACTTTATTGAAAGAAAAAAAAAAGGAAGAAATGCTGGGCCATCACTTTGCAATGGATCTACCCATGACCTGATTGTCCTGTTATAAGCTGTATCGTTTGGCTTAGATGATGAAAGTATATTTGAGATTCTGCTCATTGCTTGCCCTGAAGTGTTATTGACTTGAATGCAGAATGCTCCAACTTCACATGGTGCGGGCCCTTAGTTGAATGAGAGGACATGCCAACCCACTTCTTTTCCTGTAATTAGCAACAATCATAAAGGGAGCGAAAGAAGCCTTACAAAGTACCTAATGATTGTCCACCTTCCTCCTCAACCTCACATCTCCCAATTTTACTCTTCCGCATTTGGAGTAACAAAGCACATTATTGCCCCCTTTTGAAGAATTGATGTCCCCTTTTGTTTTTATAGCATATATATATGCATATAGGAATAGGCCCCCTCACACATACATGTGAAAGTGTAGTTAAGATGCATGCACAAGGCAGAAAGCCACAATAATTTCTGTGAAGAAAAAGGAAATAGAATTGTGTCAATTTGCTGTACACTCATCTAACTTTGCTTTATCTTGTTATCAATGAGAATACCCAAAATAAATACCTTTACAATTCCCACAGGGACAGTACACTAACGTTAATAACTGGTACTAACTGATCAATCAAAATATCTAACATGGTCCAAGTCCTCAAAGATAGTAATTAATTAATATATATTTTTCTCAAATACAATTCATGATTGATTCCTTGGTGGGTGGTAGGGTGCTGCTGAGGAAGATGAATAAGCAAGTGATGAGGAATGAGAAGAGGATTGGAGGAGCAACAACTGAGCTGGGGTGACTGAGGAGGAAGAATAGGACGAATTCGCTTCGGTTCTTTTGGGCTTGTGGGGCTCAGCCCCTGCTGGAGGATCGTGTCTAATTTCTCTTAATAATGCTGCGACATCTTTCATTGTGGGTCTATCATCTGCACGGTTACTTGTACATAGAAGAGAGATACCAAGTGCTTGTAACATCTCTTGTATTTGTGTGTCTGGATGGCCTTGAAGCTTGGGATCCAACACCTCAATTGGGTCCTTCTTGCTCTTTAAGTGTTCTCTGACCCATTGAATAACATGTTGCCCATCCGGAAATGACGGATCCACAGGCCTTTTCCCCGTTATTATCTCCAATAGGACCACCCCAAAGCTGTACACATCGCTCTTCTCTGTGATCTTAAGCATGCAAGCATATTCTGCATAATTGCAATCCAACAAAGAATTAGCATAATACGATGACAGTTGACAGAGAGGTATGTCTGTAAAGTATATATTGATGTAAAAGGATTAATCAGATTATTATTATGTGCGGCTCATGATGATTTGGCTTTTGTGCGGGGACTATCATGTCTTGTGCTTGTCTAAAAGAGAAAGATTATGTGTAATTATTATGCATGCTGGTAATTTGTGTCTTCAAGTACATGAGATGTACAGATAATAATGAATCCAAAAACCAAACAGCATTTACCCATTATGGGTGGAACCTTCAATAAAGGTGGCTGTAGGGTCCCCATTTTTCACTCGCACACCATATGAAAAACTACCGATTCACCTGCCTAACTCTACCCATAATTCCCCAGTCCTTCGTATGACATAGATTCAAGAATTGGCTATTTGATCAAACTTATATCTTTTAAAAAAAAAACTATGCTATTTTATTTTACCCAATTGGCAAGACATTTTTTGAATGTATGTTACAAGATTAAAAAAGTCTATGATTTCATATCACACTTCACGGGTACTAGTCTAATTTAATACTCAGCATAGCCTTTCTCCTCTAAACGAGTTTTTTTACTCTGACTATAACGAAATCATAACATTAAAAAAGAAGAAGAAAGCAACAGAAATTTCAGTTACCGGGAGCGATGTAGCCGTAAGAACCCGCGAACTGTGGATTAACGGAAAACGAAGCGTGATGTTCTTCCACGAATCTAGCGAATCCAAAATCAGCCAAACACGGTTCATATCTGTCTCCTAACAGAATATTCATCGCTTTGACATCCCGGTGCAAGATAGCAGGCACGCAATCGTGGTGCAAGTAAGCCACACCCTCAGCCACGCCAAGTGCTATCTTGAGCCGCGTCTCCCAATCGATTAATCCTGTGCACCCCTCGTGCAGCAGCGTGTCCAAATTACCGTTCGGTAAATAATCATAGAACAGTAACTTGGTTCTCCGGTTCGCACCCCAACCCAACAGCCGCACGATATTCCGGTGCCGGATTCTCGCCAGCGTGGCAATCTCCGACGAAAACGCCGCCGCCGATAATTTCTCCGACGACCTGAACCTCTTCACCGCGATGCTCAACCCCGTCGCAGGCAAGTTCACTTTGTAAACGACGCCGGAACGCCCGTGCCCGATGACGTTGCCAGCACAGATACATTTTGCCACGTCAGAAATCGACAAATCGAGTTTCTGGTACAGCGTCACCTCCCAAGGTGGGGTCATGTCCACGTCGCTATCTTTACCGTCCATTTCGATGTCGTTTTCTTCGTCCCCTCGTCGTTTTGCCGCGACGACGACGTAAAGCGCCGCCAACAGAAGCGTGCAAGCGGTGCACAGCAGGACCACCATGGCCACGCGCGCCTCCTTCGCGCGCTTGCTCGATTTCCCGTTCCCCTCGCCGGCGCACTGGTTTCCGGCGAAGCACAGCGAGGGGTTCCCAGCGAGAACGCTCAGCGGGAGCTTCGTGAAGAAAGGCGTGTCAGGAACGCGACCGGAGAGTCTGTTGTACGAGACGTTGAGGACCACGAGATTTTGCAGTCCAGCGAGAGAATCAAGATTTCCGGTGAGAACGTTGTGCGATATGTCCAAGACTCCGAGTTTCGCCAAACCGGAAAACTCCTTAGGGATGTCGCCGGAGAGTTGGTTGCAGCTCAGATTCAGAGCTATTTCCAGCGCCGGAATGTTGGCGAGATCACCGGGGATTTTTCCGGCGATCTGGTTGCTGCTTAAATCCAGCAACTGTAGCTTGGAGCATGAACCGAGTTGACTCGGAATTGAACCGGAGATACGATTCTTCCCAAGAACCAGTTTGGTGAGAGCGCCAAGGGATCCGAATCTAGGGCTCAGTATTCCTTCGATCATGTTGTCAGAGACATCGAGAAATTGAAGAGACGCGAGCTGGCTCAGACTTTCCGGCAAGTTTCCGGCGATCAAGTTGGAATGTAAGTCGAGAAACGTGAGATTCCGGCTGCCGGAAATCTCTTCCGGCAAGACTCCGGAAATCCGATTGGAAGCTAGGTCTAAGAAATTCAAATTCCCGAGATTCCCAATCTGTGGAGGGATGTTCCCGGTGATTTGATTATTGCTGGCTCGGAAACGAATCAGGGAGGAACAGTTCCCAATCTGAGACGGAATGTTCCCAGAGAGATTGTTAGAGAGAAGCAAAAGCTTATTGAGATTCTTGAGCTGGAATATCCCTTTTGGAATTTGACCCGTCAATGAATTCTGAGAGAGATCGAGTGCCTCCAAATTCTCACAATTGGAAAGTGAAGAGGGTATGGTACCTTGGAGCTTATTGTGCCATAGGAACAACAACGTTAGATTCCCAAGGTTTCCAAATTCGGAAGGTATCGTACCCGTGACGAGGTTGTTGTCAAGCTCCACGTGAGTTAGTTGCTGACAGTTCCCTAGCTCTGCAGGAATCACCCCAGAAATCTGATTCACACTGAGTTGGAGTTCTTGTAGTGATGTTAGATTCCCAAAGCTTTTTGGAATGCTTCCGGTTACTGAATTCATTGACACGTCGATCACTGATAACTGGTAGCAGTTTCCAATCTCTGGTGGGATGGTGCCAACTAAGTTGTTCTGCCAGAGGAGAAGGTTTTTGAGGTTCACGAGGTTTCCCAATTTGTTGGGTATGGATCCTGTGAGGGAATTCTCGTAAAGATAAATGTTTTGTAGCTCTGTGCAGTCACCAAGTTCAGAGGGTATTTGGCCAGAGAGGAGGGAGGTGTAAATAGCAATGGTGTCAAGCTTCTTGAGGAGGCCAAGAGTTGGTGGAAGAAAACCTGAGATGCTTGTTTCAGCCAGACCCAACATCACCAAATTGGAACAGTTACCAATTTCTTGTGGGATAGAACCTTCGAGGTTCTTGTTTCCTCCAGCTCTGATCACTTGAAGGTTATTCAAGTTGCCAATGGAACTTGGAACCACCCCACTTAGTTGATTGTCATATAGGATCAGCTTCTTCAAGTTTGTGAGGTTCCCAATTGCAAATGGAATGGACCCCACGAGCTCGTTGGAGTTGAGATGGAGTTCCTCGAGTTTGGGCAAGTAGCAGAGCTCACTTGGGATTTCTCCACTCAAGGCATTGTCACTCAAGTCCAAGTAGCTTAATTCTCCAAGGTTGCCTATCTCTTTTGGGATCGAACCAGTGAGGTTCGTTCCCGTTAAGATCAACTTGTTCAACGAAAGCAATGAGGTGAAATTGGAAGGAAGTGTCCCAAGCAAATCCACGTACCTTAGATCTAATTGTACCACTTCGTTCTTCAAGTTGCAACTCACTCCAAACCAGCTACATGGGGTGTCTTCAATTGGGTCCCAATTACTTAACACATCCAAGGATCCATTCAGGGTTCTCTTCCATGAAAGAAGAGCTTCCCCTTGTTGGTTTACTGCAAGAGTGTGTGGAAGTAAAAGGGAAATGCATAAGAAGAAGAGGGTCCATGGATTTACAGGCATTACAACTCTATGCTACGAACTCCAATGAAACAACCAACACTTGGAAAGGTTTGAGCCTAGGGAGGAACAATGGGAAGGAACCAAATCATGTCTTGTGGGCTATTGGGTTTATAAAAATTAAAAATACCCCAGAATCTCCGGATCCAAGAAACAGCTAGGCCATGATGTTTCAGCAGAGAGAAATGGAATTTTAGATGGTTGTTTATGTTGGAGTGGAGTGTGGGTAGTGGGGTGAAGGATTATATCAGTTTTTAAATTTGAGAGTGAGTAACAGATATGGGTGGGTTGGTGCCTTTCTTTCTAAATTTTGTTTTAATATAAACTGTTTATCTATTGATGTTGCCTTAATGTAAAAATAAGCTTTCGTTTTCCGTTGGATTTTTCCTTGAGATGGATGAGACGAATTGTGTCCAAAAAATATGGGCGAGCGCATTTGTCTGCTACGATCCTACGACATATTCTGCCAAGGGCCAACTAGTTTTGAGAAAGACTCTCCATTTTGTATTGAATAATATGGCATATGCAGTTAGATCTGAATCTAAGCCAAATCAAATTCAAGCGCTAACTATTGATGCATCATCTTAACCTTTTCCATTCACCGAAAAAAATTCTTAACCTTTTCCATTATTTAAAATCTATGGTTTTCATGTGACAACTGCTTCTTATATCATTTTTTCACATTATCTTCATATATAAATACATTTTATTAGTAGGATTAAGTTAAATTGTAAAAAAAAGAAAAAAAAAATCTAATTTTGTGTACTTATTTTCTCTTAATATAAAGTTTTTTTGGATATAGAGGAGGACTTAACTCGAACTAAACAAGAACACTACAAAATATGCAAAAATCACAAGTCGACTACCCGTAAAGACACATTGGATACTCTCTTTATAAAATAATAATTTGTTAACTTTTATTTATTTATTTATTATTATTTATTATTATTAAAAGGAATTGTATAAATCAATCTTTCATATGTAATCCATTTTTTATGTGTACTCTATTTTTAACATTTGGCTTCATAATATTTGAATGGAATTATATGCTTCAATCTATCATGTATATTTTATTTTTGTCATGTAGATAATATTTTAAACATTTGGCTCCACTAGTAAAAAACAGCTCACCGTTTTAGCTCTCTGCCACCTATAGCCGCTAAATCGAAATACAAGCGAAGAAAACAAATATTTATGGCGGACTGGTTAGGTTTTAATCAAGCAACTTTCGCAAGTAGTGTTATATTCTCAACTCAAGTAATACTTATGCTAAGGTGAAGTTTGGATATAGGAATGTTTCATTCCAAGTAAACTACGGTTTCATTAATCCTATTCACAAGAATGTTATGTTCTCACCCTCACACATAGTAATAAGATTTTTAAGTTTCATTCAAAAAAATTATTCTTATAAGAAACTTTTATTCTCACCTCATGTTCCCAAAAATATCAAATATGCATGATATATACTAAACGCCACCTCTGTTAACCTACTTTCAAACAAAACTCTAATACCTGTGAGCTCCATTTGTTTTGTATTTTGAGTTAGCGGGTAGTGGTGGCAGCATGCTAAAGTGGTGCATTAATCAGAATAAAGTTTTGCCTTCTTTTGCTACAGGGAAAGAAAGGAAAGGGAGTCCCCTGTGCCCTGCAATAGTTTAATATCCAAAATCACCCTTTTATAGGTTTTGGAAAAACTGCCAAAAATTGTACCAAGCAATTAAAGGAAAATGAAACTTTAGAATAAAGGGTCTGCTATCTGCTATGATCTCAACCAGACTTGAATTTATTTACATATGTTTTTGGGGTGGACTTAAGCTTTAGACACTCATATGAGATTCAGATGTTGCTCCTATTTAAACCGGTCAAGGATTTAACTTTGGATCTGAGCCAGACTTTTCATGAATACAAAATCTGCTCCATTTTGAAATATTTTTACATACAAGATGCGATCTAATGACACTGTCTATTTGTCCTGGGAATCTCGAATTATTTAAAATCAAAGCCATGTCAAATATAAACCAATACCATCGATCGCTCTAAATTTGGTACTTACCCATGAGTAACGACCAGATTAATCATCTTGAACGTGTGAAAGAACCATATAATTCTCAAAGCCCTTGTGAAAAAAATATCCCGTTTATAAAGGTTTGTATCTTCCTTTCTTTCTTTAGTATTTAAAAAGAAAATGCAAGCAGTCACGTGATGTCGCGTGACAACAGGGAACTTAGGAGAATATATGAATCATTTGATTTTTGGTTTTTGGTTGACACTTGCAACTCACTCACACAGATGTACTGCCTTCCCTCGTGATCTGCTGGGATTTGAGGATATTATACTCAAAATTATTTGACAAAAGTACGTCCACTGGGAATCTAGGCACGAGCTGGCAGATAGCGGGGGCACATGAGAGAGAATTCCAGACATTAAAAGGTAATTTGAATTATCTGAATACTTGATTTTTTTTTTTTTGGTCTTTAATCCATATCTCTATAAATATAATTGTGACACTAATTCTCCAACAGGAGATAATGGTTAACTAAAGTTATCCCCTCAAAGTAGTAATTTTGAGATTCGAACTTTAGAGATAATGTTAGCTTGGGATGCAATTGACTTTCTTTGCAATCAATCACTCTTAAGTATTTGAATATAAATATAACAATATTTTATTAGAGAAAATTATGTTAATTTTTAAATTTTAATTTAGTTATATTCTATACTTAGTTTTATGACATGTTAGTATAACTTGGATCATGAACCCTTCAAGGAAGATAAATAATATAAAGTTCAATTATAGTTGATATCATTTCTAAAAGAAAAAAGATATCAAATATCTATTAAATTTCTATTGCTTATCCTCAATTTTATTGTAAATCTACAGTAAAATTAAGGTATCAGTATATAGTTGTTTTTTATTTTTTATTTTTATTTGTTCAATGGCATTTAATACCATCATATCATAAAAAAATTGACATGTCTTTTCTATCATAAATGCTTCGTCTTGCTCTATGGTATTTTTTTTATGAAAAAAAGTTTACGTGAGTTGAGTTTCGGGGGTTCACCGGGGTCAAGGTAGGCCTCACGGTTGAAGTACTTACAGATTACCTATCAACAAGGTCCTCACTACGACAGTGAGATTTGAACTCACGATCTTGTTAGTTATAAGTCAAATCCTTACCAACTAGAACAACCTTCGTTGGTTTGCTTTATGGTACTTATTAAAATGAAAACGCAACATTTGAGTGTTGGACACGGTGGGTTATGTTGGACAATTTGGATATCAATTTGGTTCATCTTTTATTCTTTATTCCAAAATGGTCGCTTATTTTGCAAAGTTATATCAATGTGGTCCCTCTTTTATTTTTTATTCTGAAATAGTCCATCATTTTGCAAAAGTTATATCAACATGGTCCTCTCTTGACCACAATTTAAATGGAAAATACTGCATTGAATCTAAAATAAAGATAAGGGACCAAAACAGAACAAAAAATAAAAGAATGACCAAATTCAAAACTAAAATAAAAATAAGTGATCAAAATATAATTTAGCCTTTATTTTTGTTTTTGATATTTAATGTTTCTGAATTATTTGCTATATACAAATTAATTACTAAAATATTTCTTTTGATTTATTATTGATGGAGCCTTTTTTATTCTTGTCTAAATTATACTTTTGGTCTTTTATCTCTATTTTAGGTTTCAATTTTGTTTTTTTATTTTTTGTTCCAAAATGGTTCCTTGTTTTGCAAAATTATATCAATGTGGTCCCTCTTTTTTCCCCCCGAAATGGTCCCTCAATTTGCAAAAGTTAAATCAATGTGATCCCTTTTTTTATGGAATTTGTCCTATTATTTTTTTTTTGTTTCGAAGTGATTCCTCATTTTGAAAAAGTTATATCAATATGGTACTCTCTGTACTACAACTTAAATAGAAAAGACTACATTGAAAACTAAAATAAAGACTAGGGACCAGAATGAAACAAAAAATAAAAGAGGGACCAAATTAAAACCTTAAACAAAAATAAATGATCAAAAGGATAATTCAGCCTTTGTTTTTGTTTTTGATATTTAATGTTACTCTTATTATGCTTGCTCTATATATTATATAATTTGTTACTTTATGTAGTTGAAGCAAAGGAGGTCTACGACATTAAATGTCATGTTTTTTTTTTTTCAGGTTTTACAAGTGTTTAAATTGTTTAATATTTTTAGTAAATTTTTTTTTTAATATTTAGTCATTATTAGTAACGTTTGGTGAATTTTAATATGATAATTGTGATGTGACTTATGTCTAGTATATTGTTTTCTTAATGAGCTTCATCTAATTGTTATTAATATTAATGATAATGAGTAGTAGTGAAAGAAAGGTGAAGGAAGATTGTTATTATTCTTTAGGACAAAATTTAGGCATAGTAGGATGTCTGAGTCGAGAAAAGAAGAAAATACGATGTAAAGAGAATGCAGATTTAATACTAATTTTTCATATTTGATTTCAAATTATTCATAGTAATGCTTAGAAATAACGAGAAACTGTTGTCAGCTCTAATGATATAAAATATTGGTAGGTGATTTTTTTTATAATGTTTTTGAGTCAACATTTCAATCTCAAAGGGATGCATTATTTAGTAGTTCGATTAAACCTTTACACGATCTACAGTAAAATTGAGGTATCAGCTTATAGTTGCTTTTTATTTTCTTTTTATTTGTTCAATGGCATTTAATGCCTTCATATCATAAATAAAAAAAAGGACGTATCTTCTCTATCATAAATGCTTCATCTTGCTTTATGGTATTTAAATAAAAAAACAACATTTGAGTGTTGGACACGGTGGGTTATGTTGGACAATTTGGATATCAAATTGGTTCCTCCTTTATTTTTTGTTCCAAAATGATCGCTTATTTTGCAAAATTATATCAACGTGGTCCCTCTTTTATTTTTTATTCTAAAATAATCCCTCGTTTGAAAAAGTTATATCAACATGGTCCTCTCTTTACCACAATTTAAATGAAAAAGACTACATTGAATCTAAAATAAAGATTAGTAACAAAAACACAAAAAAAAAAATTGACCAAATTGAAAACTAAAATAAAAATAAGTGATCAAAAATATAATTTAGCCTTTATTTTTGTTTTTGATATTTAATGTTTCTGAATTGTTTGCTATATACATTTTAATTACTAAAATATTTCTTTTGCTTTATAATTGATAGAGCCTTTTTTTTATTCTTGGCTAAATTATACATGTCATGACCCGAATTTCGTAGCCATGACCGGCCGAAGAGGAAATACTCTCTTTCCCCTTCATAGCCTCAAAAGCATACAAAAATTCGTTCCATCCAAAGAAAACGATTACAATCATTAATTGCAACATAATGAATATAACAAATCAGTGTAACTAAAACAACATAAATTACAAAGTCCTGTTTAAATTTAAAAAAAAAAACTATTTACTCTTATGCTATGGGTATCAACCCATTAAAATTTGTCCACATGGCATCCAAGGCTTCCGGCGGCTTCGCAAATACCTGCATCTGAAATGTTAAACGTGGGGTGGGTCCACCGACTCAGTGTGAGAGTTTCCCTCAAACACATGCAATCACACAAAATCCAGGGTGAAACAAAGTCACACACTCGAGCAAGCATTACACCAAACAAGTAGACAATGAATTTCAATCTACACATCATAAATGTCTTTACATATGCAAAATATCACATAAACTAACAAAAATATTGTAGGGACATCTTATCCCTCAAGAGAGTATTTGTGGAATGACTTACACTTTATTAAATTCTCAAACTCATGTCCCACTCATAAGGGGATACACATCATATCATATACAAAGAATCCTTGGGTTCACTTGGGGTTGTTATCTCAAGGTCCCCCACCCCGACGGTTTTAATTTCATACCCCGGAGATACCGCATCCTCCGGCAAACATCATTAACATCCCTCCTCAACGCCCGGGGTATCTAACGAGGTCTCCTCATCCCTGACGGTGATATCTATATACCGGAGTCTCCTGCTCCCCGGTTCGCCTACCCAAAGATTCATATTTCAAAATTTGTCAATCCATTCCACAAGGTACTCTTTTGAATAAGTTTTCAACCACATACCTCAATTATTCATTACACTCGTTCAAATTTAACAATATCATACTCAACATATATCAAATTCAGCATTCATCAATAACATAATCAACTCATTTATTACTCAATATTTTGAGTATATAAAATATCATAAGCATTTTAACACATTAATCTCGCATTAGACATTTCACTTATTACATTCTCAGACAATATATGAACCTACTTAACAAGGAACAATTTTACAACTATGTCAATCTATATATCATAACTTCATCGATACTTTACAAGATGTACATTAATATAAAAAGGAACATACACACATATTCACATCCTACAACTTATATCAAAATAAAAAAGAGCTCTAACATGAACATCTACCGAAAATAGCATCAACAACATGAACAAGAATGTGCAACGATAACTTCCACAAAATTTTAAAAATATCTCCAAGTTTAAAAAAACTCTAAATAATTTCTAGGTCATTATATAACATGTTAATACTCTAAAAATAAATATTCTAACACAGAAACAACTTATCCAATCCTCAAATAATTCAAACCCGAAACATGCACAGAAAGTTCAAAATCTGTCAATTATTAAGCTATTAAAAGTAACTATTTTTATACCCTGTCAAACGAACTCGGTTTTATCTAAAAATTAATATATAGACTCTTTACATACAGATGTTGATTTCCATATTTTTATTTGGTCAAAAACGATCACCAATTAATACATAAAAATCAACATAGATTCGGATGAACACATAACAAAATTTTACATAACAATAGTCAATGAAAATAATGAAAGAATAGACAAATGATCTTGGAAAATGTTGAAAATTTAACTAGAGATAACAAACTTATATACGAACATAGTGCAATTGTTCCCATATTAAAATTCAAAGTCAATAAATCAGGAAAAATCACACACCGAGACTATTTTACACCGTCTTTTTAGAAATCCGAATTTAATCACTCACTCCTTTAAAATTTGATTTTCTTCATCTAAACATGCAAAAATTCCAAAATCCTCAACCAAATCTTTTAGTACTACCCCAGAAAATTAAATATAAGCTCATACTCCACCAAATCATTTTCAAAATTAACAAGCAACCAACAAAGGTACCATCTTTAAGAAAGATCCAACCATGCAGCCATAAAGATGAGTTTAAAACCACTTACCTCAACTGCAGCCACTCTAAACAGCCACATTTAACCCCATAACTCAACAAATTTCGAAATAAGCAGGGGATGAGAATCTAATACTATTAAACTCCTAAACTCAAATCACCAAAACACAAAAATCCAAGAAATCAAGCATGCAACACCAAATCCTTCACCTCTTTGGTAGACATTATTCTAATGTTCCATGGAAATGAAATTTGCAAGAAGATGAAGATGAAGAAGAGACACCACAAGCTACTCTTTTTCTCGCCTTCCCTCTTGCTCAAGCTCTTTCACACTTTCTCTCTCTAGGGTTTTTCAATATACAAGAATGAGGGAGGAAGGGGATGACAATCCCTTCTTAACCCAACTTTAAATTCAGGCCTTAATTGTGACAAAGCACACTAATCCATAAATCACTAATAACATTAATTTGATTAATTTGATTACTAAGAGTCAGTCAAATATGTGTTGTCATATTATGCCTAAAAATCCTCATTTAATTTAATTCTTAAATTCTTAAATATTGTCCCAAAACATTTTCAATTATAGCATAATTTATTATTAACGAAAATATTTATAACTTAAATTTATTTTTATCATGTATAATCATTATACAAAGAGAAATTCTAATCTACTGGAATAGTGTCGGTTAATGCCTTTAATTAAAGTATTAAAATTTCCGGGTATTACAATACTTTTGGTTTCTTATCTCTATTTTAGGTTTCAACCTTGTCTCTCTTTTATTTTTTGTTCTAAAATGGTTCCTTATTTTTCAAAATTATATTAATGTGGTCGCTCCCCCCCCCCCCAATAGTCCCTCAATTTGCAAAAGTTAAATCAATGTGATCCTTTTTTTATGGAATTTGTCCTATTATTTTTTTGTTCCGAAGTGATTCCTCATTTTGCAAAAGTTATATCAATATGGTACTCTCTGTACTATGACTTAATTAGAAAAGACTACATTGAAAACTAAAATAAAGACTATGGACCGAAATGGAACAAAAAATAAAAGAGTGACCAAATTGAAACCTTAAACAAAAATAAATGATCAAAAGTATAATTCAAGCTTTGTTTTTGTTTTTGATATTTAATGTTACTCTTGTTATACTTGCTCTATACATTATATAATTTGTTACTTTAAGTAGCTGAAGCAATGGAGATCTACAATATTAAATGCCATTTTTTTTTCCAGGTTTTACAAGTATTTAAATTGCTTAATATTTTTAGTCAAAAAAAATTTGTTTAATATTTAGTCATTATTAGTAACGTTTTGTGAATTTTAATATGATAATTGTCATGTGACTTATGTCTGGTATATTGTTTTCTTAATGAGCTTCATCTAATTGTTATTGGTATTAATGGTAATGAGTGGTAATGAAAGAAAGGTGAAGGAAGATTGTTCTTATTCTTTATGAAAAAAAAAAATAGGCATAGGAGGATTTCTTTGAGTCGAGAAAAGAAGAAAAGACGATGTAAAGAGAATGCAGATTTAATACTAATTTTTCATATTTGATTTTAAATTATTCATTGTAATGTTTAGAAATAATGAGAAAATGTTGTTAGCTCTAATGATATAAAATATTGGTAGGTGATTTTTGTTATAATATTTTTGAGTCAACATTTCAATCTCAAAGGGATGCATCATTTAGTAGTTCGGTGAAACCCTCACGCGATCTACAGTAAAATTGATATCTTATGGATACTTTTTATTTTCTTTTTTTGTTTGTTCAATGGCATTTAATACCTTCATATCATTTATAAAAAAAACAAGACATATCTTCTCTATCATAAATGCTTCATCTTGCTTTAAGGTACTTATTTAAATAGAAAAGCAACATTTGAGTGTTGGACACGATGGGTTATGTTGGACAATTTGGATATCAATTTGGTTCCTCTTTTATTTTTTGTTCTAAAATGGTAGCTTATTTTGCAATATTATATCAATATGGTCCATCTTTTATTTTTTATTCTGAAATAGTCCCTTATTTTGAAAAAGTTATATCAACGTGGTCCTCTCTTTACCACAATTTAAATGGAAAAGACTACATTGAATCTAAAATAAATATAAGGGACCAAAACAGAACAAAAAATAAAAGAATTACCAAATTGAAAACTAAAATAAAAATAAGTGATCAAAAATATAATTTAGCCTTTAGTTTTTGTTTTTGATATTTAATGTTTCTGAATTATTTGCTATATACATTTTAATTACTAAAATATTTCTTTTTCTTTATTATTGATAGAGCCTTTTTTTTATTCTTGGCTAAATTATACTTTTGGTCTCTTATCTCTATTTTAGGTTTCAATTTTGTCTCTCTTTTATTTTTTGTTCCAAAATGGTTCCTTATTTTGCAAAATTATATCAATATGGTTCCTCTTTTTTCCCCCCGAAATGGTTCCTCAATTTGCAAAAGTTTAATCAATGTGATCCCTTTTTTATGGAATTTGACCTTTTTTTTTTGTTCCGAAGTGATTCCTCATTTTGCAAAAGTTATATCAATATGGTATTCTCTGTACTATAACTTAAATAGAAAAGACTACATTGAAAACTAAAATAAAGACTAGGGACCAAAATGGAACAAAAAATAAAAGAGGGACCAAATTGAAACCTTAAACAAAAATAAATGATAAAAAGTATAATTCAACCTTTTTTTTATATTTAATGTTACTCTTATTATGCATGCTCTATACATTATATAATTTGTTACTTTAAGTAGTTGAAGCAATGGAGATCTACAACATTAAATGCCATATTTTCCAAGTTTTACAAGTATTTAAATTGTTTGATATTTAGTCATTATTAGTAACGTTCGATGAATTTTAATATGATAACTGTCTTTTGACTTATGTCTAGTATATTGTTTTCTTAATGAGCTTCATCTAATTGTTACTTATATTAATGATAATGAGTGGTAGTGAAAGAAAGGCGAAGGAAGATTGTTCTTATTCTTTAGGAAAAAATTTAGGCAGAGAAGGATGTCTTTGAGTCGAGAAAAGAAGAAAAGACGATATAAAGAGAATGCATATTTAATACTAATTTTTCATATTTGATTTTAAATTATTCATGGTAATGTTTAGAAATAATGAGAAACCGTTGTTAGCTCTAATGATATAAAATATTGGTGTTTGATTTTTGATCTAATGTTTTTTTGAGTCAACATTTCAATCTCAAATAGATGCATCATTTAGTAGTTCGGTGAAACCTTTACACGATATTCAAAATGGTACGTCTTATTGTTCTTTATATTTTACCAAATTTAATTTATATAGTTATTTCATTTGATAGATGGAGCAAATCCAAGTAGCAGACATGTTCTTGAAACACATGTTCCTATAACAACATGTTTTCCTTTAATTCATTGTGTGGTAAAGTTCAGTTCGGTGTAAATCATGGTCGTGGGCCACCGGAATTTGTTCTTGGTGGTCAAAACTATCATCGGATTGGAAGTTTATTGCTAGAGGAAGGGCAGTTGCCAAAATTTTCTCGGTTGTATATATATGACACACAAAATGAAGTGTTGAATTGGACATATCTTCTCTATTATAAATGCTTCATCTTGCTTTACGGTACTTATTTCAATGAAAAATCAACATTCGAGTGTTGGACACGGTGGATTATGTTGGACAATTTGGATATCAATTTGGTTCCTCTTTTATTTTTTGTTCCAAAATAGTCGATTATTTTGCAAACTTATATCAATGTGGTCCCTCTTTTATTTTTTATTCTAAAATAGTCCCTCATTTTGCAAAAGTTATATCAATATGATCATCTCCGTACCACAATTTAAATGGAAAATACTACATTGAATCTAAAATAAAGATAAGGGACCAAAACAGAACAAAAAATAAAAGAATGACCAAATTGAAAACTAAAATAAGAATAAGTGATCAAAAATATAATTTAGCCTTTATTTTTGTTTTTAATATTTAATGTTTCTGAATTGTTTGCTATATACAATTTAATTACTAAAATATTTCTTTTGCTTTATTATTGATAGAGCCTTTTTTTATTCTTGGCTAAATCATACTTTTGGTATCTTATCTCTATTTTAGGTTTCAATTATGTCTCTCTTTTATTTTTTGTTCCAAAATGGTTCCTTATTTTGCAAAATTATATCAATGTGGTCCCTCTTTTCCCCCCCGAAATGGTCCGTCAATTTGCTAAAGTTAAATCAACGTGATCCCTTTTTTATGGAATTTGTCCTATTATTTTTTTTGTTTCGAAGTGATTCCTCATTTTGAAAAAGTTATATCAATATGGTAGTCTCTGTACTACAACATAAATAGAAAAGACTACATTAAAAACTAAAATAAAGACTATGGACCAAAATGGAACAAAAAATAAAAGAGGGACCAAATTGAAACTTAACACAAAAATAAATGATCAAAAGTATAATTCAGCCTTTGTTTTTGTTTTTTATATTTAATGTTACTCTTATTATGTTTGTTCTTGGTTCTCAAAGCTATCATCGGATTTGAAGTTTATTGCCCGAGGAAGGGCAATTGCCAAAATTTTCTCGGTTATATATATATGACACACAAAATGAAGTACTGAATTGGATGTCTCATTTCAGGTATTTTTGGAAATTCATATTTGTATTCAATTGACTTTGTTAATATGTTTATTTGGTGATTTTATCTTCCGATTATTATTTTTGTATTAATATTTTTACAACAATGGTCATTCTTACATAAATCCAAATAGGATTGATGTTGAAAAAATGTATTAGATCCAAATTTGTTAAGGGATTTATTGCAAATAGTTGATGAGCATAATTATCTTGCAAAATCATTTAGACGAGTTAGAGACTTTATCGAAAGAAAACAAAATTTTAATGTATCAATGAGATTGTTTCGAAGTTGTCCTATTGATGCTCGGACGTATAATTTGCCAACTGTGGATGAAGCTGTTGCTTTGATAGTTGGTGATTTTAATAGTTCTGAATGGGACCGAGATATTGTGGTACGTAGTTGTGATTGTGATTTGCATAGAATTCCAGAGACTGATGTAAATTTTATGCAATTACAATTATTATTAAGACATATGTAATTGTTTATTTTAAGAGAATGCAGTTGTTTGTTAGAATTATTTCTTATTTTTTAAGGTATTAACCTTGATGTGAATACTCATTGTTTAAGGGCATCTGTAATTTATTTGGATGGAAAAATTAAGACAATGTTGCTAAAATAAAAAACCAAAAAAATGGAATTTAGTTTTTCTTATCTAAAATAAATTGTTTTTTTTATGATGTGGAGGATACCATAATCATGCTTTAATTATTTATTCAGTTATATAAAGATATTTAAATATATTGAACATGAATGTTATCGTTATTTTCTTCAAGTGCTTATTCAGGCTACTTAAAGAACCACCTTTTTTTTAATGAATAAAAAGGGATTACATATAAAGATTAATTGTTCTTCAGCTTTAAAACACAATATATTAACATTTATATTTTTTTGGGACTATCCTTCCAATTTACATAAGTTATGTTGAAAGCATCATTTGAAGGGGCATTTATTTGCATCAAAATAATCTCAAACAATTGTTCTATTTTCATAGTTTGGGCTATTCCGTTAAGAATAATCATTAACCATCGGATGATTAAATTGTTATAGATTGTTTCTATATTTGGATCGACTATGAAAAAGAGGGATTTATTTTGAATTATATTTAAAGTCTAATTAGTTCAACATTTTTTTTTTGAAAACATGTGTATCTATATTTTAATGAGTATATGATATACTTATACATGTATCTTAACCTGAAACAAAGTATAGTATGCAAAAATTTGTACCCTCATAATATGCGATTTTTTTTTATTTGTGATAGAAATATTAATAATTATCGATGTTTATAATAATATTTTTTTTTTGTAAATTATTAATATTCAATATTATAAAATTTGAAACAATTTTATTTAATGAAAAAATTACCCGGGCATTACACAGGTGCTAAAAACCAGTAATAAACTAAGTATCGTTAGAAGTCGATGTAATTTTTTTTATCGAGTTTCAAATCATCATACCAATCATATCCATTTTTATTTATAGTTATGTACACTTTATTTATTTTAACATTATATATTATATATGACTATGAGTTAAATTTTGATATTTTGTCCATATTATTTTTATATCATCAATCAATTACAAATCATTTTATATGTGACTAATGTAATTATAATAAAAGTCAAACTTTTATTGACTTTTATTAATAATATGACGATTTATAATTAATTGATAATGTAATGCCCAGTGGTATTGATTGACTAAGGAATCAATGAAAGAAAATTTTATATTAAAAAACTAGGTATAATAATTTTCTATGTAATGAATACACAAGTTTTCCATAGAAACTTGTCTTTTTTATTTCTTAATCCTTATAACACTGATTAACATGTGCCTTAACAATACATGTCAATTAAATCTTATCATGTGTTCACTAATTAAATTTTATCACTATTTCCATTCAAACTTATTTTAAGATAAAGTGTTTATCCTAGTGGGTGTAAGGCCTGTCCTGGGACACTCTAGGGGTCAACTCGGTTTGCTTTTGGGTTTGATTCCTGACGGTGTTAAAATAATGTTTGACCAACAAAAGTCACGTCTCGCAAACAGTAGTTTGTCCTTCATTAACAACATTGGGATATATTGGGTTTGGAAAAAAAAGAGAAAAAGATACAGTGCTTATCTAAATGTACATTTTTTTTCCTTAAATGCTAAGCCAGTCATGGTATTGCCACATCTTTGTGCAAAATGCATATATCAAATTCCCTCGATTTGTGGTTGCCAAACACCAACAATCATAGCCCTTCAACTTTCATTTTCGTTCTTTATATCATCATTACCTCTAACTGGGTTATTCCTTACTAATACACCTATTTATAATTTTTGTGGCACTTGCTTAAAATGCCAACCTCTAAAATCTGGTGGATTTTTTGGAGGGGTAGTGGGCAAATAAATGGTTACTAAATGTTTCTTTAACCTATAGTATGAATGCCAATAGAGAATAAGTAACCTTAATGCAGATAAAAAGGTATTAAATTAAATAAACAGAAATGTTTGTTGAAGACAGCATGATGTCCCTTTTATTTTTTTGTGGTATTCTTGAAATATGTATATATAAAGATGATAAAAATAAATGAGAAATAAAAAAAACAAACAGTATCATATATGTATCTAAATTTTGTGTTCAAATAACACAACTCTTAACAAAATATGACATTTAAAATGTTTCAAACATCAGCATGATTTTCTAACATCTCAAACTAACACCCTGTTGAAACCACACTTCCCGTGACAAAAATGATTACATATTATATGGAAAGAATAAATAATGTGTGGGTCATATGTAATACTATATTGGTGTTCAAATTAGATATACAAATAACACTCCTCGTCAAATAATTGGAGGGCGATGATAGGCATAGTCAAGGTTGGAAGCAAAATGGGGTTCCATTTAATGCAGTAGGGAATAATAAGTAGTATCTGTTTGGTCTAAGAGTGTATGGGTCTGATTCTGTTGTCGGACGCGGATGGGGTTGAGCCCAGCGAAAGGATCAGTCGTTTTCAGTCACTTCAAAGGTGTAACGGCCTCAGTCTTATCAGTTAAGGGGTTCTTTTTCTACTGTTGGAATAGAAGACGATGGAAACAAGCGTACTAATCAAGAGAGAGAGCAATAGATTTCGATGAAGAAAAGGTGAACAACTACCGGTGTCAATATTCAATAATAAATTAATAATTCATAAGGGAATTCTCACTTCCTCTGGAATTTAGGGGGACGCTACAAATTAGAAAGGGTCGATAGGGTAATACGGAGGAAAAGGATAGCTATAATTTGTTTGGTATGAAAAAAAGAACGTGGATAAAAATAAAGTGACTAGTTAAAAGATGAATTATTTTTTAATAAGTAATTATGTTCTTATTAAATGAAGGGACCATTAACAGTTTATAAAAAAAATTATGATAATAAACCTAAAAAAATAGTCTATTAAACTAATTTATAATCTATCCACAAGTGCTGGAATGAAATGATACGGGTCTCTTCCAGCTTAATCAGAAGTCTCGAGTTCGAATCTTGTCCCTAAGAATACAACAGCGTTAAAACTCTTGAGGGAGAGCTTTGCCACCCTTGTGATCATACCCGACTCGAGGGATTAGTCTTCCCAGTTACGCGTGAAGGATACCCTGAAAAAAAAAATAATTTATAATCTATTCATAAGTTTTATTTAGCTTATTTTTATAAGCTTTCTAGTAAAGCTTATGAAAATAAGTTATTTTTTAACTTCTTTAAAAAAGAGCTTATTACATAACGATAAGTTATATACCCTAACGTACCCATTTTCATATTACTTTATCTTTTTTCCTCATTAGTTCCCCCCACCCCAACCCAACCCAACCCAAAAAAAAGCGATCATACCAATATTTGATTCTCTCTTTATTTTGTTCTCTTCTTAGTCCTTATGTTTTTTTTCCTCCCATTTTCTCTTATTGATTATCATATTAAACTTGAGGTTCTCATGTCCCATAACGGGTCATAAGAATCTAAGTCGTGTGGATACTTTGAGGACTCATTTGGTCCCAATGATTAATTAGGGTGAGTACCAAACTAAAAAAAAAACTTTGAGGTTCTTATACAATAATTGCCTCTCCAAGAAGATGGGAAATTTGTATAAAAATAATATTAATTGAAATTTTTAAATGTGATATGTATATGTAAAATGCATAATTTTGCCCTTTATATTTATTTAATTTTGCAAACAGTCCTCTAACTTTGAAAAGTTAGATAACGTTTTTTAATGTGACTTTTCCTTTGTACTCTTTAAAATTGAAAGTAAAAGGAGAAAATAGTTGTTGTTTTATTTTAAAAACTTTTAATTATATTACTTTACTTCTTAAATTAAACTAATAAAAATTGTACAATTACTGTATTAAAATTTAAATTTATATAGGCAAAATACGTGGTTTCATACTCTAACTTTATTTTTTAAAGTAAAAAAATTAAGCAGCAATCAACACATGATGCCATCTGGTTGTGCAACAGTCTTGATAAGGAAAACTTGAGAGACGAAACAAATTTTGTAGATTTGTCTGGGAAGACCTTTTTTCTTAATCAATCAATTTATTTTGGTGAGATGTATCAATGCCTTGATCAAACGCAAGCGCCTCAGCACTTCTCTCATGTTTTCTTCAAATGCGTTTTTGTGTTTCTTTGAAAGGTTTCGCGTCATCCTCTTGGTTGCTTACCTCACAACAACCACGCTGCAGTCTTTAGTTTTCACCTGTTATGGTTGAAAATTGAAGCCAGCAAAAATAGTTCATTCGTCACTGTGAATATAGTTACGAATTATGACAACATATTTTTCTAGTGATTTTTCAAGAGCTGTGATATTTATCATCAAAACTAAATCTTCTATTTTATCAGCTTTACCTAAGGGTCGGCCGAGGTTTTTTATGTTGATAATCAATAAAAATTTATGATATTAATGACTTTTAAAATAATTAGAGTAAGAGACAAAAAATTTCAATAATATTTCAATTTCTGATTGATATTATCTATATAATAAAAGTTTACACTGCATTATGATAATTCATACCAATTAATTTCTTATTTAAATATACAATATGACATCATGTGTTTTTTATATCACCATACAATATAATTCGTTTTAAAATATGCTATCCTTTTATACAATATTACTATATATCTTATTTAACTATTTAAGGGTCCTATTAACGGAGAATTCCCTAATGTCATTGTTTAAAGAATCTAAAAAAAAATAACTATACCTTTAAAAAGAAATTAACTATTTATTAAAAAATTAAGTATATTCCCTCCCAAATACTATCGAATATACCATTTCTCGTACCAACTTAACTTTTTATATTTTTTTAATTAGAATCACTGATTACACTGTCATTAAAAATCTTGGATTACATAGTTTCAACTATTTTGTTTTCAAAAAAATTATTTTGTTTTCAATGTTGATATAGCTACGCTGGTAATTGAGTAACAATAATAAAATGTAAAATTTGTATAAAAATAAATAAATAATAAAATGTAAAATTTCACCTACTCATAATATGTTTTCCTCAACTAATAATATATGGTTTGATAAGGGCTTGAGTACTTTAAGCATGAGGTATTAAATTTATGTGTATGAAAAAAATATTATTGAGAAGGATTCATGCTTAGGCTCCTAACTGTACTTCGAGATATTAGTCTTTTCTCCTATCAGATAAGAGAATACTCTAGGAAACCAAAAGGAAAAAAAAAAAAACATATTTTTCCGTTGGATATAATACATACATCAATTTTCTTTTCTTTTGTTCATTTGGTGATTTTATAATCAGTATTGATCTAGGAAAATGTTTTTTAACGTCTATATAGAATATGTTAAATTTATAAAAAAAAAATTCCTTAAAAAATAGTACAAGAATTATAGAATAAAAAGGTGTATAAACAATATTATTAAAGTACAACTTAAGAAAGCAACAGCTTATATTAAGATTCAAAAATTTGCTATCATAAGCTAGAGAGAACAAATCCCATCGAGTGCAGAAAACTACGCTACCAAATACGATGTAATTACACATAATTGGATAATTAAATTATTCTTAAACGACGGTGATAGGCGCACACCCGGGACTCGTGAGAGGAAGTCGGTGTTCCCTTTTTCATTTTTTATTTAAAAATGTTAACAACACATTCTTTAGACCAACTCTAATGATTGTTTTTAAGGTGATTCGTAAATATAAGAATGTGTTCTTATAAGAACTTTCATCGGAGATGAATGAGTTGATTGCCAGGATGTAGAATGATTCTTCTATAAGGATTGTTCTTGCCAAACAATTTTTTTTTTCATCACAAATTCCAACAAAAAGTGAGGTTGGGGTCAAATGTGGAACCCATTTAAGAACCTAAAATAAGATCTGATCGTATGACCTTAATATTTTTGCTAAGTCGGTTCTCCACTTCATTTCTTGAACTCTTTGAACTTTTCAAAGGACGTTTCAGACATGCGTTTCATAAGATACACAAATTTATAGCTACCGAAAACATCGGTAAATGTGATGAAGTAAGGATAACCACCTCTAGCAGACTTGCTTAGTGGCCCATATACATCGCTATGTATCAAGCCTAAGAGATCATTGGCCCTTTCACCTTGCCCGGTGAATGGGGCCTTAGGTATCTTCCCCAACAAGCAAGATTCGCATACATCAAACGATTTATAATTGAATGAGTCTAAGATTCCATCCTTATGGAGCTTAGATGAAGTTGACACGGGCAAACATAAGAATGATGGTTGAATTTTGTTTGTTAATAATTTTTGAAAACAACATGTAAAACAATTTTTGCACACGAGGAGATTAGAAACAGAAGCAAGCACAAAGAAGTAGATCATTTTTTTTAAAAAAAAGGCTTTTAACAAAAGCAATATCAAAACCCCTCGGTTAGTAAGAAACAAATAAAGTTGTAAGAGTTAAGAGATAGAAGAATCACATAAGATGTTTTATCCTGGTTTACTCTCTTCCAACCAAGAGCTACGTCCAGTCCCTTCTGCTTGAAGGATTTTCTCCACTATTTTCCAAATAGATTACAACCAAGTATTTAGCACCTCTCCAGGCTACAAGTATTCCTTTCTTACCAAGCCTCTTCAGGCTCTAACTCTAACAAAGAGATTTAATGTTTGATCTTCTTAACTCACTATGTGTGAGGATATGGCAGTTTAAGATCAGATGAATATTTTCACAATATTCAAACTAAGAATACAGACTCTTACTTTTGAAAGAATATAAGAATGAGTCATTATCGATTGGCAAAACTTGAGCTAGCAAGGTTGTGCTGGCAAGAATAGTTCTTCAGTATCTCAGGTCTTCTATTTATAGTGACCTTATTCTTCACATGTATTTCTTCAACGGTTACTTTGAATAATCTCGTTTAGAGGTAGCATTTAATGCATGATATCCGTTGTGACTGATAGCTTGATTGTGGCAAGCTAAATAGTACTCTTGGTTATCAAGGTAGCATGAAATAGGAGGCTTACTGCTCTGAGTTTTGCAGCTTGAGAACTTGTTGTTGTTCCTTTGTGTACAATCTAGCATTTTCAGCCATAAAGTTGTCATCGTACAGACCGTTTTGCAGTATCTTATTGTACGATTCTGTTTTTGCATTTCTTGATGGTACTATGTTTATTTTACAATAAGATAAAACATTAAAGCAGATAAAACAAATGTGAAGAACAAATATTCTATTGAAATAAATATAAATCATTTGAAATAAATTCAAGAGATTCGGATTGCATTTAATTCATTCTAAGATGGAGCTCGTCTACTTTTAAAAATTATGTCTACTTAGTTATATGTGAGACCAAATCTGTTCAATATTTTATTTTGCTCGTCCAATGATATGGCATATCCTCTTGTCTATCAAGTCTTTGGACTTGCTATTCCTCAATGAGTTATAAAGATCTCTGTCCAGTGACGTGGCAGTTAGAGCTCGTCTACTAGATTACTTTAATTTTAAGTCCATTTACTTCTACTAATTACTTCTGTCTGCTTACGTGGCAAGATGGACACGCTTATTATCAAGTCTTTGGACTTGCTGTATCTAACTAGTTATTTTGGTATTCGTCTGGCAAACATTTAGAGCATCGTCTACTTAAGAATACCAGTCTACTTAAATAAATAAATAAATAACTTTACCAAAATATTGAGCAGCCCATCTATAAGGGTGGACGCGTATTTTTCAATGAAAACTTATCCCATGTTTCTTTTACTTATATTTAAATATTCCTGCATAACTGAAAGCACATGTTAGATCTCAACTAACACTTTGCGAAGCAAATTTAATCCTTTTGTTAGCATCAAAACTTAGAGATTATTTCATCCAAAACTATTTTGGTTCCAACAATCTCCCTCTTTTTTATGATGACAAAACTAATTAAATTTGAAAATGAAAGTCTAAAAGAGCTTGCAGGGCTCCCCCTAAGACAAAGCATTCAAATAATTAAGTAGAAAAAGCATATGAAAAACAATTGCATATAAGCTAACAGATAGGTGCAACAACTTATCATACTTGGAGTATATATGAAGGAAAAAAATAAGCATAGTCAGCAGATATCAAAGCAAATAAGCAAACATAAGTATCAAAGCAGTTAGCAAGTAGAAAAGAATATACATATGCAGACAAATATGAGCTTTTCAAAACCGAGTTTTTATATATATAAACAAATCTCTTTCCTTTCCTTTCTCCCCCTTTTTGTCATCAGCCAAAAAGGTAAAAGGAGTGGACCATTATTGTCAGTATAAGAAAAAAAAAGGTGAAGGTTAGGCAGGAGGAGGTGGTGGAGGTGGAGGGTTCTGAGTCTGGCTTTTCTTAAAATCCATGAGGAATTCCAACATTTTATTCACAACCTCTAAGGTTGGAGCCATTGATGTCTGTACTTGTTATTGGACATCCTCCTTAATCTTCTCAATCGTCTTCTCAACCTTCTCATCAACTATCTTGCAAACCCTTTCATCAACAATTTTTCCAAGAACCTCTTCAAGATTAGGTGCCAGAGCCTGTTGCCTTAAGCTTTCAGCAGACTCTTGAAATGTGTTTAATATTCTTGAATGATCTGAAGGGTGCATCACAGCTAGAGGTAATGGTTGAGAAGAGTGTTTTTCTGATGAGCTCTGATTGTGTATGGATTCAGTTGTTTCTTCTAAGCCAACAGTAGTGGCATTTTGATCAGGTTCTTAAACAACAGTTTCATCTGCGAGAGGCTCTGAAGTAGGTGAAGGGATCACTGAGACTTCTTTTGCCCATCTGCTGGGGTAGATGAATTCCACATTTTTACTATTTATGGGAAGTCCAAAGGTCTTTATAGATCATATACCTGAAATTTGAAAGACCATACTTCCCTCTGACCTTAGGAATTTCCTTCTTCTCTTCTTCAGTCAGTCCAGAGGAAGATGCCTCTCTTGTGCAGTGAATAATATAAGATTTCCAGAAATCTGCAGCATGTTGATCACTGATTAACTCAATGGATTCAGTATGCAAAAAGAAATCCAGCATTGAGTAGTCAAAAGTTTCTTGGTTCAGATCAAGCATTGCTGAATCAGCTTCAGGCATGACTCATTTGAATCTTCTGTTTTTCTTGTCCTTGTCCTTATTTAGATCTACCATCGGCAGTCTTGGACAGATTCTGTAAGGCATGATTCCAATTCTGGTTTCTTCATTATGTCTCAGCCAGGATGGAGGGACAAAATGCGCGGCTCTATCAACTCTGAAATGACTGAATTCCCACTTCAGCATTTCATAGATGAGCTGGTCCAGGGAGAAATCAGAGGCCCTCCCATAGACTCTGGGATGCTCAAAGGATACCCATTTTGTGTCCTTTTTTACCTTGGCTCAATTCTCAAGGGTTTGGGGAAATGAGCACCAGGGGAGATGCCATTATCTGGTTGATTGAACCAGGGATCATCGGCAGGGATAATAGGTTGAAATTGTGGAGTGGCTATTTGTGTTAGTTGGGGTGAAAGGGGTGTAGGAATGTACACATCATCTGGAGTGGAGACAACAATGTTATCATCAACAGACACATCATCAACTCTAGTTTATAGACTAGACACTAAGGCATCTACTGCTATTTGAATAGGATCACTAGCAGAGATTGTTACCTTAGAAGTCTTAGTTGTTCTGGTCTTTCTTGCTGGTTGCCTTCTAGGTTTTGTTGTAACAGGCACAACGACCTCAATAGCAGCAACAAAAGTCTTCTGCTTCTTCAGGATGGTACTGATAGGAACTCTTTCCTCATCAACTTCCTCATCTTCATTGTGTGAGAAGATAACTCTTCTTTGCTTATTCACAGCAGGAGCATCAGAAGGTTCCCTGATATTAATGTCACCAACTGGTCTCTTGGGGGCAGGCTTCCTTGCAGCAGTGGTCTTTTTCTTGATAATCTTCTTTGGCTCCATAGCCTCAGCAGTGTTTTGTTCCACCATTTCCTCTTTTATTTTCATTAGCTCCTCAGTTTTGGCCATTGCAGCAGCACAGGAGCCGAGGTTCATGTTAGCTATATTCATTTTACCATAGTCCGCAACCGACATTGGTTTTTCAGTTAATATCCTAGCTTTCTCCTCAGGAGTCCTTGCAGCGAGAATTTCATTAATTCCTTGAGCCTTGAAGATCTTAGAAAGAATATGGCAATAAGGAAATGCTGAGAGTCTTTTCTTGTTCATCACAACATCTCTAAATCTTCCATACAGAATTCTTGGAAGATTGATCTTCGTTTCGGTGAGAAGATGGCAGAGGCAGAATTTGTGCAGAGAGGAGAGGTTGTCTTTGGATCCAACCTTATGAAGAACCACCTTATTAAGAAGCTGATGAAGGATGCGAACAATGTCCTTCATTTCAACACCTTTCCAAGTGTGAGTTCTGACTGTATCTTCTTTCATGAGACAGACTTCAATGGTCTCAGAGCCACCCAAATCCTCTTCCCATGACTCAGTAAAAATCAAACCCTCCTGAGCACAGAAAATAGTATCAGCAATAGTCTTCTCCGAGACTACAATCTTCTTTCTCAACATAGTAGAGAAGAATCCAGTATCAGTCACTTGAACATTCCTCCAGAAATTCCTAATCAGGTTGGGAAAGACAGAGACTTTCTCTGTGAAGAGTCCTCCCCACCCAGCTGCATTAACATACTTGCTTATGTCTCAGTTGTAGTCTTGCAACACTCCAAAGTTGAAATGATGCTCAATTGCCAAGTTAAGCTTGTCCACGTTGAAGGTTGAAGAATAAGCCGTTTTAGGTGATCAGAGAGCTTAGGGTTTGAAAGCACAGAGAGAGAGAGAGAGACAGCTCGAGAGGTTAGGGAAGTGTGAAGTTTTTCTCAGAGGGAAAATATTACTTTTAAAGGAATTTTGAATCTCAAAGGTTAAAGAAAAACTTTTGACATGACATGTCATGGATAAAACAGTGTTGGTAACTTGGAACTATAAAAATGTCTTGATGGGATTGATGGAAGTACTGACTCAGCAAAGAGAGTAAAGGATAAATTTGTCATTCAGACAAAATAAATGCATTTATTTAAAAAAAATGCTTAAACACGGGCAGATGTGGACTCGTCTGAAACTATACAATGGATGCATCATATAGACTTGCAACACAACATGCAATAGACGCACAACTTTTTACAGGTATTAGACGAGCATAGGTAATAGACGCAAGATTAACAAAACAATTTTTTTCAAGGTTGGACGCCTAAATTAATATACACATATAATATTAAGATGCTTCCTAATAAAGATAAATCTGCCCTCTGCAAGAGGTTTAGTAAAGATATATTTGCCCATTGATGGTCAGTATCTACAAATTGAATATCAAACACACCTTTTTGAACATAATCCCTAATAAAATAATGTTTAATCTCTATGTGCTTAGTTATAGAATGCAAAATTGGATTTTTAGATATATTTATTGCAGCAATATTATCACACATAAGTGGAATACTACTTACAAACACATTGTAGTCCTCCAATTGATGTTTGACCCAGAGAAGTTGTGAGCAGCAACTTGCAGTTGATATATACTCAACTTCAACAGTTGATAAGGCAATGGTACTTTATCTTTTGGTTGACCATGAGACAAGATTAGCTCCAATGAAGTGACATCCTTCACTAGTGCTTTTTCTTTCAATTCTATCTCCAGCATAGTCAGCATCACAGAAACCAACTAATCTGTAATCTTCATTTTTCTTAAAGTACAAACCAAGATTAGTAGTGCCTTTTAAATATCTAAAAATTCTCTTAACTGCTGATAAGTGAGATTCTCTAGGATCAGATTGAAATCGAGCACATAAACATACACTGAACATAATATCAGGCCTAGAGGCAGTAAGATATAAGAGAGATCCTATCATACCTCTGTATACATTTTGGTCTACCTTTTTCTCTTTATCATCTTTGTTCAGTATGCAAGTGGGGTGAATAGGAGTATTCATTGGCTTACAATCATCTATCTTAAACTTCATCAGAAGCTCTTTTGTATACTTAGTTTGGTGGATGAGCACCTCGTCCAAGGTTTGTTTTACTTGAAGTCCAAGGAATAATTTGAGTTCTCCCATCATGCTCATTTCAAACTCTTTCTGTACTAACTTAGAGAATTCTTTGCATAGAGACTCATTAGTACCACCAAAAATAATATCATCAACATATATTTGTACAACTATGAAATTAGACTTAATGGATTTTCTAAATAAGGTTGTGTCAACCTTTCCTATATTGAATCCATTTTCCATAAGAAAGGAACTTAGTCTGTCATACCAAGCTCTAGGAGTTTGCTTAAGACCGTACAAAGCTTTCTTAAGCTTATATACATGTTCAGGATGGGTTTCACACTCCAAACCCGGAGGCTGCATAACATAGACTTCTTCATTAATAAAGCCATTTAGAAAAGCACTTTTAACATCCATCTGAAAAAGCATATTACTATGATGTGCATCAAATGAAAGTAGAATTCTAATAGCTTCTAATCTAACAACAGGTGCAAAAGTTTCAGTATAATCTATACCTTCTTCTTGAAGGAAACCTTGAGCAACAAATCTTGCTTTGTTTCTTATTACCTTACCATTTTCATCAAGTTTGTTTCTATAAACCCACATTGTTCCAATCACTTATTTGTCTTTGGGCAGTGGAACTAGAGTCCAAACATCACTTCTTTCAAACTGATTGAGTTCCTCTTGCATAGCTAGAATCCAACCATCGTCCAACAGAGCCTCGTCTACTGTCTTTGGTTCCATCTCAGAGACTAGTGCAGATATATCTTGTTCTCTGAAGGTTGATCTGGTTCTTAGCTTGTCGTTGGGGTTTCCAATGATCTGATCTTGTGGATGATAATTCTTGAAGTACCAAGATTTTTGAACTATATCATGTTAAGAAGTGGAAGTTTCTGGTTGTTGAGTGAGGTCATCTGCTTGATCATCAACTTTTATCTCTGGTGAGTCTCCTGGAATGTATAGATCAAGATCTGTAAAAGCTTCATCTAGCTCTGATAATTTCTTATCAGGCTGTTGGTCATCAAACTTGGCATGAATACTTTACTCTACTATCAGAGTCCTAGAATTATAAACTCTAAAGCCTTTAAATGTTTCAGAATATCCTAATAGCATTCCATTATCTGTTTTAGAATCAAAATTACCAAGTTTATCTTTAGTATTCAGTATATAGCATTTACAGCCAAAAGGGTGAAAATAAGATATGTTGGGTTTTCATCCTTTCCACAGTTCATAAGGAGTCTTATTCAGGATAGGTCTAATGTATAATGCATTACGAATGTAGCAGCGAGATAACAGCTTCAGCCTAGAAGTGTCTAGGGACAGAGTTGTCATTGAGCATAGTCCTAGCCATCTCTTGAAGAGATCTGTTCTTTCACTCTACCACACCATTTTGCTGTGGTGTTCTAGGTATTGAGAAGTTGTGAAGGATACCACTTTCTTCACAGAACTTATGAAATAGTTCATTTTCAAACTCTCCCCCATGGTCACTTCTGATTGAAGTGATACACATGCTTTTTTCATTCTGCACACGTTTGCAGAATACAGAAAATACCTTAAAAGACTCATCCTTGTGAGTTAGGAATATAACCTATGTCCATCTAGTGTAATCGTCTACTAACAACATTATTAGATTCAAAAGAACCTTTGACTTGTTTTCTCTTTTGACATGCATCACAGAGAGCATCAGATTTGAACTTAAGGTTTGGTAGTCCTCTCACGAGGTTATGCTTATTTAGTTTTGAAATTAATTTCAAGCTTCCATGACCTAGCCTTTTGTGCCAAATCTATCGTTCATCTTCATTGGACACTAAACATGAGACACTTTGATTTGAGAGGTCCTCCAAGTCAATCTTATAGAGATTGTTTTACCTTTTAGCAGTGACTAAAAGTGATCCATCATCTTTCTTGACAGTACACATGTTCTTATCAAAAGAAAATGCATATCCACTGTCACATAATTGACTTATGCTCAGTAGATTGTGCTTCAAGCCATTTACTAAAAGAACATTATCAATGGAGGGAAAATGATGTTTGCCAATTTTACCTATACCAATGATTTTCCCTTTCTGATTTCCTAAAAATGTGACTCAGCCACCATCTTTGGGCTTAAGGTTTTGGAACATAGACCTTTCTCCCGTCATGTGTCGTGAGTAGCCACTGTCCAAGTACCAAGACATCTGTTTTCTTCCTGTTGTTAAGTAAATCTGCAACAGGTATTATCTTATCTTTAGGTACCCAAACTGACTTGGGTCCTTTCTTGTTAGTTGTTACTGGATAAGTATGCTTAGCACGTTTATTGTGTATGTGTCTAGATGTAATATGCCCACTTTTTCCACACACTTTGCAAAAGGTGTTGGACGAGCTAGACTTAGCTTTGGTATATTTATTTGGAACTTTTGAAGGTCTGTGTTGTGTAAGAGGTTTTGACTTTTTGTGAGATGCATCTTGCTTCTCTTTGTCATAACCAAGACCAGATTTATCATGAGGTGACCTAGAGTACCTTAAAATGAGACTAAGCTTATATGAGCCACCTACAAGCTTTGACAGAATCTGTTAGATATGCTACATCTTGTTTCAGTTTTGCAACTTTACAAGAAACATCAGGTTCACACACCATTTTGTCAGCTAGACTAATATTCACTGATTTTAGTATGTCATTTTCATTTTTAAGGTATTGTTTCTCAGTGCAGACCCTATCATATTCTCTAGTCAGTTTAGAAACTTCTTTTTGAGACTCTTATATTCTTGTGATAGTATAGACGACTCATGTAACAATTTATCAAAAGCATTTTGAAGAGTGGACGGGTCAGAGTGTAAGACTAAGCCCTCATTCATATTTTGATGTATGACAAACAAAGTGTATTTTGGATAATATTTTTAATTTTGACTACACACTAATTACGTGTTAAGATGCATGCAAGATCACTCGTCCAACAAAGCAAAACTAGCGTTCGTCCAACACAGGGAAAATATAAGCGCTCGTCCAATGAAGTGAACCAAGAATGACGTCCAACAAAGTAAAGAGCTGACGTCCAATGAACAACTAAAGAGCTCATCCACTAAAGTACTATTTGGAGCGCGTCCACTGAAGTACAACAAAAGCACGTCCACTGAAAGAAACAGAAGAGCTCGTCTGCTGACGTGTCACATGAAGCGCGTCCACTGAAAGAAACAGAAGAGCTCGCCTGCTGACGTGGCACAAGAAGCGCGTCCACTAAGAAAACATAAGATCTCGTCTGCTGACGTGGCACTTGGAGTACGTCCACTGAAGAAACAAAAGCACGCGTCTACTGATGTAAAAGAAGATCTCGTCTACTAATGTAAAAGAAGAGCTCGTCTACTGATGTAAAAGAAGATCTCGTCTACTGATAGTGGCACTTGGAGCTCTTCTGCTAATGATATGCGCTAAGATTTTAATGAGAAGCTCCGTCCACTAACATAGCATATAAAGCTCATCTACCAGTTGGAGCCCGTCCAATTGCCTTATGTTAGCACGCTCGTCTACCAGTTGGAGCCCGTCCAATTGCTTTGTGTTAGCACGCTCGTCTACCAGTTGGAGCCCGTCCAATTACCTTGAGCTAGAACTCCCGTCTGCTGATGTGGCAAAAGGCAACGACTATTTTTCTCTTCAATTAAACACGGATATATTCTCTTCAAAAAGACTTGGCTATCCTTTCAGATGGAAAAAGTTATATTTCAAGAAGGACACACAGTCTACAAAGATCAAACAGAATCTCATTTTTAAGATCAAGAATCAATAAAGCAAATTTTGTTAAATCAGATCCAAATCTGTCTTAAATGATCCCAACGGCTATAATTTGTCTTCTATATAAAGAGGGATCAAAGGAACAACAAAGACACAACATATACAATAAACGCAACTCATTCTGATTATGAAACAAAGTGCTTCATCTCTGAGAAAAGTGTGATAGTAGTTAGAACTTCAATTTGTATTATCAGAATTTTAGAGTCTTACTTCTACTCAATTCTTTTCGTGAATTAGAGTGACTAAGAGAGGGTATCTCTTAGGGTTTAACAAGTATAGAAGGGATCCTTGGGTATAGAAAAACAAGTGTGCTTTCTGGAGATTTTTCAAGCAAGGAGGTTATCCTTGTGTTGCTGTAATTAGAATTATGTAATTTCTGATTATAGTGAAGAAAACCACAGAGGTGTGGGACTGGATGTATGCTTACTAGAGGAGGTAGCCGAACCAGGATAAATCAGTTTGCGTGTTCTTATCATCCCTAATCTCCATATACTTGTTAAACTTGAATCTTTAATCTGCAATCTGTGTTAAAATCTGTTGTTACTACTTATAATTCTTCTTGTCATCATTACTTGTTCCATAACCTAATTCTTGGGAATTAAAATTGAGTGAAAACCAATTTTCTTTAAAGAAACACTGTTTTGCTTTAAATTGTTGAATAAGTTATCAATATCTCAATTCACCCTCCCTCTTGATACCGTAGCCACTACCAACAATTGGCATCAGGGCTAAAACTCTTATTACAAAGCTTAATAGCTTCAAGAGATGGCTACAAATGATATCCTGGGTGATGGGGCTTCACTCGCTAGACCTCCTGCCTTTAATGGCTCCCAATACATGTATTGGAAAGAAAGAATGCTTATATTTCTTGAGGCTGCAGGTTTAGAAGTTTTAGATGCTGTTGAAAATGGTCCCTATGTTCCATTTATTCTTGATGCTAAGGGAAATAAACAAATTAAACCAAAAGATGACTGGAATGATGATGATAAAAGAAGAGTTGGTTATAATGCTAAAGCAAAAAATATTATAACAGCTGCTTTGAATTATGATGTCTTTTTCAGGGTCTCCAATTGCAAAATGGCAAAGCAAATGTGGGATACTCTTCAACTCACTCATGAAGGAACCGACGATGTGAAAAGAGCAAGGATGAATGCACTAATCCATGAATATGAACTCTTTCACATGAAGAATGGTGAGGAGATAGATGATATGCAAAAGAGGTTTACACACATTGTGAACCAGCTAGAAGGACTCGGACATACAATCACAGATGAGAAAAAGATTAACAAGATTATGAGATGTTTGAGTCGTGAAAGGCAGCCAAAAATTACTGCAATTGCTGAAGCAAAGGATCTTGACACGATGCAGATTGCTACTCTATTTGGCAAGTTGAAAGAACACGAATTGGAACTCAATAGATTGAAAAATCATGAAGATAAGGAGAAAAAGATGAAAGGACTCTCACTCAAGGCTCATATCTCCAAAGAATCAATAGGAAGTGATGAAGATGAACACCTTGATGAAAGTGAAGAATCCGAAGAAGAAGACATGGGATTGCTTGTGAGGAAATTTAGAAGATTCATCAAGAAGAATAGAAACAAGAAGCAATTCATTTTTCCTACCAAAAAGAACACGAATCAAGGTGAAAGCTCTTCCTCAACAATCAAATGCTTTGAATGTGGAAAGCTTGGACACTACAAAAATGAATGTCCAAAGCTACAAAAGAAAGAAAAGTATGAGAAGAATGACAGCAAAGAAAAGAAAGGAAGAAAGCCTAGAAGAGCATACATAGCTTGGGAAGAAAATGATATGGATTCCACTAGTAGTGAATCTGAAAATGAAGAAGCCAACCTATGTCTCATGGCAAATCATCAAAGTGATAGTGAAACCGAGGTAAATGATTCTTCTCCTACCTATGATGAGTTACAAGATGCTTTTGATGAATTGCATGAAGAATATGTTAAAATCGATAAACAACTTAAATCTTCTAGAAAGATCATTGCAAAACAATATAGTGACTCTGCATCTTTACAAATAAAGCTTAAAGAACTAGAAACCAAAAATTCACAATTACCTGCATCTAGTTCAATTTGCACCAAATGCACTACACTAGAAAAGGAAGTTGAAAAACTGAATACAACTCTATCTAAGTTTACTTCGGGTAGAGATAACTTGAATGCCATATTAGGATAGCAAAAGGGTGTGTATGACAAAGCTGGAATTGGATATAAGCCAATGGTACATGAAAAATCTTTTAAAAAGATTTTTGTTCCACCTATTTCCTCAACTAGTCCTTTTGTTAAATGCTATTATTGTCTAAAGAAAGGTCATACAACTGCTACTTGTAGACTTAGAAAGAACATTCATGTTGGCATTAAACAAATTTGGGTTCCAAAAGGAACTTATGTTGCTACTAACACTAAAGGACCCAACCAGATTTGGGTACCTAAAGGAAAAGCATAAAACAATCTGTTTTGTAGGTGTGTTTGAAGGCCAAAACCTCAAGCTGGTTTTTGGACAGTGGCTGCTCCAAACACATGAACGGAGACATCACAAAATTTACATCTTTCACTCCCAAGGAAGGAGGAAATGTCACCTATGGAGACAACAAAAAAGGAAGAATCCTTGGTGTTGGAACAATAGGAAAAAGTCCAGCAATCAAAATTGAGGATGTTCTCTATGTGGAAGGGCTCAAACACAATCTACTAAGTATAAGCCAATTATGTGATAAAGGCTACAAGGTAAACTCTAACTCAAATTTGTGTATGATCGAATCTATTCATGATAATAACATAAAATTGATTGGAAATAGAATCAATAACATCTATATGCTAGACATAGACAACTTAATTTCCAATGATGCATGTTGCTTAATTTTCAAAGAAGATGAAAATTGGCTTTGGCATAGGAGAATAACTCACATTCATATGGATCACTTGAATAAATTGATTTCCAAAGAACTTGTAATCGGTTTACCAAATAAAAAGTTTGTTAAAGAAGGCCTATTGATGCATGCCAAAAGGGTAAACAAGTGAAAACCTCATTTAAGGCTAAAAACACTGTTTCTACTAGTAGACCCTTACAATTACTGCACGTGGACCTTTTTGGACCTTCTAGGACAAAAAGCTTTGGTGGAAATCTCTATGCTCTTGTAATTGTTGATGACTTCTCTAGATTCACTTGGACCTTTTTCTTAGCTCAAAATAATGAAGCTTTTAAAGCTTTTAAGAAAATGGCTAAGGTTGCTCAAAATGAGAAAGACGTGAAAATTGTTTCAATTAGGAGTGACCATGGAGGAGAATTCCAAAATGAGGAGTTTGAAAACTTTTGTGATGAACTTGGTATAAAACACTGTGAACACCTAATTTTGTCCGGGTATTTTCTCTTTTTAATAGAAAAATTATAAAAATTTGCAAAAATATTAAAAATGATCTTTGTGCATGTTCTTAATCCCATTTCTTATTGGTTGCAAGTGTCTTTAAGCCCATGATCCAAGTCATCCAACACAAAAAATAATAATAAATAAATTAAGGAATCAGAAGTTTGACTCTTTTAAAAAATATAAAATATAAAATAAATAAATAAAAAAAAATTTAAAAAAAAAATTTAAAGTGATATAAGAACAAAACAAAGAATGCAGAACGTTGCAGGCATAGCAGAACCTTGCATACATCCATGAAGAAAAAGCCAAAGCTCTTGAAGCATTTCAGAATAAGAAAAAGGACCTAACATGAAGGAAGAAAGATGCATAGAGTTGAAAGGCAACACAGTTGAAGCAAAAACCAAAATGGAAAATAGACAAGGACATTGGTATGCAACTTTGAAGCTGGCTTGGGACTTGTCTTTTGTTGTGACATAGAAGAGTTTGTTTATAAGGAGGGAAGCAAACCATTCTTCCTTCTTCATCATTTTTCCTTCACCTTCACCCTTCCATCTTCATCACCACCCATTCACTTCAGAAACACTGCACAACAATCAATCATCTCCTCCTTTTTTTTTTACCATCTCAACAATCTTCACACCATTTTCCAAAAGCCAAGCTATCACTTACCATCAAATACCCATAACCGCAATCTTCATCTTCCTCCCAACATCACCTTCAACAATAAAAACCTATAAAAATAAAAATCAGAACCTCATTCCCAAACACCTATCATCTTCTATACCAATCTGTAACCCCATTCCACCCAAAAATAAAAAAAAGGCATATCAACACAAAACTCAAACACCAAAGAGTAATGGAGAGAAAGCATAAAGATCATCCTCTGTAACATACCGTGCGATGCCCCTAGACGAACAAGACGGCGTTGCTGCCATCGTGCCAAGCCCTCTGATTCTGTTCGGAACTCATCCGATCTACCCCTCCGCCGTATCAGATCCGAATCGCCACTGCTCACCCACCGTTGGTCGCCATCACCGTCACGGCATCAAGCTCGTTGTTGCGTCCATCGCCGCTGCCTCCTCCACCCATCAGCCACGCCGTCATCAACACCAGATCTAGACGGCACCACCTCGCGTACCACCGCCGTTCGAGCCTCGCCGCCGCTGCGTCTCTGGCTCCTCCGTCTTCGACTGCGTTTCAGCGGCATCAGAAAGTCCCCGCTTTGGTCCCTCTCTGCCGTCCCCGCTCGGGCCTGCTGTGTCTGCTCCGCCGCCGCGTAAGACCAGTTGCAGAGCCACCGTGAAGCAGTCCTCGACCAGCCGCCGCGCGAAGCCTCCTCCTCCGTCGCCATCTTCCCTTCTGTCTGCAGCTCCTCCTTGGTCCTCCATTGGTAATGTAGAAGCAGAGCTTCTGATGGTTGATGTTGCTTCGTTTTCTTTTAACTTTATTTTCAGTTTTTATGTGATTTGTTAACTTATTTGGGTTTTGGGCCAGTGTTTTGCTCTCTGGGCCATGTTTCTTTCGAATATATTGATGCTAAATTATAAAATGCACCAAAAAAATTGAAATCACAAAACATAAAAATATAAAAAATATATTTTCAATCCTTGTTTTAAATAAAAATTTAACTAAAAATGTTTTGAAATAAAAATCTGTTTTGGGTTCATGCAACAATCTACAATGTTGATGTATGATTTTTCATCCTCAAGTGTTGTATAAATTGTAAGGGTTTATCGTATAGCTTCACTATCTTTAACCCTGTGCAAAAGTGAATTTACTCTGAAATAAAATCCTTTTTAATATAAAATAAAAAAAATCAAATCTTTACAAAAAAAAAATTTAAAATCAACCAACCAATCAAATATTTTTTAAAGAACTACGTGGCTTTGAGTTTCCCATCGCACCCGGGAATACGTAGGAGCAAGATAAATCATCTTGTCGGGCCAAAACTAAATTTTCCTTTTTTTTTTCTCTTTTTATGTTAAAATAATTAATCAAAATAATTAAACTTTTCTCTTTCTAGGGATGCTCTATGGACACGGTGCTATGTTTAATCCCTTAGATTTGAGGTTGCCCTGTGGACTCATGTGCCATGTTCAATCTCATTTAGTTTTTATAAACCATAAAGTTAAAAATATAAAAAATTAATAAAAAATTTAAAATATTAAAAGTTAAAAATAATTCTTTCTTGTAAATAATTTTGGGGTAAAATAAATATTTAAAAGGTTATTAAAATGTTTTTGCACAATTAACTTGAGGTACCATTTTTTAAATGGGCGATGTGGGGTGCTAACACCTTCCCTACTCGTAACCGACTCCCGAATCCAAATCTCTATCTTTTTTTTAAAGACCAGTTTACCTTTAAATAATTGGGTTTTCTAATATTTTCCCAATAAAAATTTTAGTGGCGACTCCTCTGTTTTTTATCCATCTTTCTTTTTCGCGGCTCCCGGACGGGACGGTCGCGACAAACACAATTTTTATGCACCTAGAACTCCACAACAAAATGGAGTAGTTGAGAGGAAAAATAGGTCACTTGAAGAAATTGCTAGAACCATATTAACTATTAAGTGACTCTAATTTACCAAAGTATTTTTGGGTTGATGCTGTGAGTACTGCTTGTTATGTTTTAAATAGAGTTCTAATAAGGCCAATTTTGAAGAAAACTCCATATGAACTTTACAAGGGAAGAAAACCTAACATTTCTCCTTTTCATGTCTTTGGCTGTAAATGTTTTGTGCTAAATAATGGCAAGGATAATCTTGGGAAATTTGATCCCAAAGCTGATGAGGGTATTTTCCTAGGTTATTCATTAACTAGCAAAGCATATAGTGTTTAATAAGCGTACTTTATCAATAGAGGAATCTGTTCACATAACATTTGATGAGTCTAACCCCAAAAGGTTGGGAAAGGACATTTTTTATGATGCAGAAACTCTTGAGGATGAAGTGAAATCTGATGAAGGAAATGAGAGCAACAAGGAAAAGGAAGATGAAGAAAGCAATAAAGAACCTCAAGCAGAACTTCAACAAGAAAATCTTCCTAAGGAGTGGCAAGCTTCAAAGAATCATCCCCTAGACAATATCATTGATGAGATCACCAAAGGGATAACCACTAGAAACTCTTTAAGGAATATTTGCAATACCATGGCGTTTGTATCTCAAATAGAGCCAAAATGTGTTGATGATGCTATTAATGATGAACATTGGATGATTGCAATGCAAGAGGAGTTAAATCAATTTAAAAGGAACAAAGTTTGGGATTTAGTTCCAAAACCCAAAAGTAATCAAATAATCGGAACTAAATGGGTGTTTAGAAACAAAATGGATGAAAATGGAATAATAGTAAGAAACAAGGCTAGACTAGTAGCTAAGGGATACAATCAAGAAGAAGGAATTGATTATGATGAAACATATGCTTCCGTAGCTAGATTAGAAGCCATAAGAATGCTCTTAGCCTATGCTTGTATAATGAACTTTAAACTGTACCGAATGGAATTGAAAAGTGCCTTTTTAAATGGAATAATACAAGAAGAAGTATATGTAAGCCAACCCCCTGACTTTATTGATAGTGAGTTCCCAAATCATGTCTATAAACGGACTAAAGCCCTCTATGGACTCAAGCAAGCTCCTAGAGCTTGGTATGAGAGGTTAAGCAATTTTCTCCTAGAGAAAGGCTTTAAAAGAGAAAAAGTTGATACAACACTATTTACTAAAACAAAAGCACACAATATCTTACTTGTTCAAATATATGTTGATGACATTATTTTTGGTGCTGCTAATGAGTCTTTATGCAAGGAATTTGGTGAACTAATGCAAAGTGAATTTGAAATGTCCATGATGGGAGAGCTTACCTTCTTTCTTGGACTTCAAATTAAACAATGCCAAGATGGAACCTTCATAAGCCAAGCAAGTATTGCAAAGAACTACTAAATAAGTTTGGAATCGAAAGCGCAAAGGAAATGGCAACACCAATGAGTCCAGCCTGCTACTTGGACAAAGATGAACATGGTAAATCTATAGATGTATCCAAGTATAAAGGTATTATCGGATCCTTACTTTATCTCACTGCAAGTAGGCCAGATATAATGTTTAGTGTGTGTATGTGTGCAAGGTATCAAGCTAATCCTAAAGAATCACATCTTACTGCAGTTAAAAGAATCATGAAATATCTTTTAGGAACAAAAGAAATGAGGTTGTGGTATCCCAAGGGATCCACTTGCACATTAATAGGATATTCCGACTCTGACTTTGCTGGATGCAAGTTAGACAGGAAGATCACAAGTGGAACATGCCATTTATTAGGAAATTCCCCAGTGTCCTGGTTTAGTAAAAAGAAAATTAGTGTGGCCTTATCCACAGCTGAAGTAGAATATATTGCAGCTGGGAGTTGTTGTGCTCTAATCCTATGGATGAAACAACAATTAATTGACTATGGTGTTTATCTGGATTATATACCAATAAAATGTGATAACACTAGTGCAATAAATCTAACAAAGAACCCAATCATGCACTCAAGAACCAAGCATATTGAAATTAGGCATCATTTTATCAGGGATCATATTCAAAGTGGTGATGTTGTGATTGAACATATAGATACAACCAAGCAATTAGCTGATATATTCACCAAACCACTAAATAAGGAGAGTTTCTTCTTTATAAGAAGGGAACTTGGCATAATTGATCCTCAAAATAATTGATAACAAATGGTACGCAAGGCAGCACAAGTTACTGAAAATTATGAAGGACATAGGCAAGATGCTAAGCGTCCTTAGGTGTCTGTAATTTTTTTTTTGGATGTTTTGATGTATTGCATAAATTCTGAAATGATTTATTATCAATGAATGCAAGACTGTTTTTCAGTTTGATTTCAATATTTCCCATAATTTCTTTTTGATAATGACAAAGGGGGAGAAATATGAACCATAAAAATGCACCATGCATTTTCTGATATGCAAATTTCATTTCTCTGACAAAGGGGGAGAAATAAGAACCATAAAAATGAACCATGCATTTTCTGTTATGTAAATTTTTATTTCTGTGACACATAAGTATAAACTGCTTTGAAAAGACATACTAGAACCTATAATAAATGAAAGATGTTTTTTTTAATGATATGATAACACTTGATCTTTTGAAAGATATCAATGACACAGGGGGAGGAGGAAAATAACTCAAGAACCATGCTTACTGAATAGCTGCACTCTGATTTCTTAATAACTAAGGTTAAGTATGGTAAGGTTTGTCATAATCAAAAGGAGGAGTTTGTAAGACTAAGCCCTCATTCATATTTTGATGTATGACAAACAAAGTGTATTTTGGATAAGATTTTTAATTTTGACTACGCACTAATTAATATTACGTGTTAAGTTGCATGCAAGATCACTCGTCCAACAAAGCAAAACTAGCGCTCGTCCAACACAGGGAAAATATAAGCGCTTGTCCAATGAAGTGAACCAAGAATGACGTCCAACAAAGTAAAGAGCTGACGTCCAATGAACAACTAAAGAGCTCGTCCACTATAGTACCATTTGGAGCGTGTCCACCGAAGTACAACAAAAGCACGTCCACTGAAAGAAACAGAGGAGCTCGTCTACTGACGTGGCACATGAAGCGCGTCCATTAAAAGAAACAGAAGAGCTCGTCTGCTGATTGATGAGTGTGATTTCACCTCATCTTTGTCCATCATTTTGCATGCATTTTCATGTAGTTTAGGCATATTTTTATTAGATTTTAGGTTAATTTTCCTTTGGAACGGGTAAGGCGGTTTTCGTGTGTTGTTTTGCAGATATCAAGGGTAAAATGCTCAAGATCAACCATGATGAAGTTTGGATGAAGATGGAGCTTTAAAACTGAAGAAAATGAGCCAAACAGAGGCCATCACGGCCTAGCCGTGATGCTCATCACGGCCATGATCGAGCAAAACTGAAAAAGGAACAAAGGCTGAAGTCAGAGTCTGTCACGGCCTAGCCGTGATATCCATCACGGCCGTGACCCAAAATCACCACAAGTCAGAGCACATCACGGCCCAGCCGTAATTCAGAACACGGCCATGAACAGAGGGCTCGCGACGCGAGCATAGGCTCGCCACGCGAGAGACTGGAATTTCACAAAACTGCCAGAAACAGAAACCGTCACGGCCTAGCCGTGATGGCCATCACGGCCGTGACGCGCATTACTTGGACCTGAAGAAACCGAAATAGATCAGATTTTGAGTTGGTTTGGGACTCTAACTTCCCAATTTCTATAAATAAGGATCAAGGCATCAGATCAAATGATGGAGGATCATATCTAGACTTGTACACAAGGACTTAGGCATAGATCTCTCTTCTCCTCTTCTCCTCTCTTCTCTGATTTTTTGTATTTTCTATTATGTTGTCAACCCAGCTTGTCATCTCCATGGCAAGACTGGAGTAGTAGTTAGTTTCTAGGGATTGGGGCTCTGCCCAAGTTTTGTTTACAATGTTGAATTTGATGTAATATCTTTGTAATTACGATTTTGCTTTAGATCTGATTTCTAGTGTGTTAATCACTCGTAAATTCGGCAACCGCTTATTTGCGTGACGTAGACGTTCTAAGGAGGAACCTAGCGGTGAACTTAGGATTTCTAGGGTGTTTCACTCGTAAAATCCGGCGGCTGTTTGTTTGTGAGATGTGGATGATCCAAGGAGGAACCTAGCGGTGAACTTAGGATTATTTGCATGACTTAGACATTTTAAGGAGGAACCTAGCGGTGAACTTAGGTGTCGGATCTATAGAAGTCAGACTTGGGATTGAAATCACGAGAGTTAGAAGCCGTCCCTCGAGGAGCAACGAGTTGTCACGGAACGCAAAGGGTCCAATATGGGATCGACTACCACGAGAGTAGGGGTCGGGTCAATTGGGCACGGCTTTTGTAACCCGAGAGGGAGCTTAAGCTATTAGAGGATAAACTCGCCTTCAAGGCAATTTCGCTAATCATCAAGGGTAATCGACTTAACAACGTAAACGATCTTGTTGGTAACCTAAATCCCTAGGAATCCATTTAGATCAAAACACCCAAAAACATTTGTTTTCTGGTTTAATTGTTTTCTGTCCATCTATCATTTAAATTCAAATTCAAAAACCCTTTTCACTCAAAATATAAAAATCCTTTTTAAAACTGTCCAGATCTAATCGATTCGAAAACCGATTGCGATTCGGGAACATAGTCTCTGTGGGTTCGATATCTTTTATTACTTGGCGACAGTCCGGTACACTTGCCGGAATCGCAGAGCGCACGCTCGACGCGCTGTCAAGTTTTTGGCGCCGTTGCCGGGGACTGTGCCTTTTCGAATTTCAATTAGTTTTTAAATTGATTTTTCTGGAAATTTTCTTTTTATTTGATTTTTATTTCTGAAATTTTAAAAAAAAAAAATCAAAAATTTCTTTTCCTTCTATTGTATCCATCTCTTTGTGTGTTATATGCAAAGATCCCTAAGTCTTGGGAGCCTTAGTGAGATTGATCCGGAGATCGAGAGGACCTTCCACAGACGTAGAAGACTACTAAGAGAGGAAGAAAGGTCGATTCCCATTCCACTCATGGCGAATCAACCGGATACAAAACCTTTGAAGGACTACGCAGCCCCAAATGCGAGAAGCTTGCGAACTGGGATTGCAAGGCCAGAGATTGAGGCGGAAAACTACACTATACCGCCATGTTAATCAACATGATTAGGCAACATCAATTCGGAGGATTGCCTTCGGAGGACCCGACTGATCATATAGAAACATTCTTAGAGTTCACCGATGCAATCAGGATTAATGGAGCCTCAGTCGATGTTGTGCGTTTGAGACTGTTCCCCTCATCTCTCACTGGAAAGGCGAAGGCCTGGCTTAAGCAAATCCCCGCTAACACTTTGACTACTTGGGACCAACTGGAGCAGGCGTTCTTGGAGAAATTCTTCCCTCCATCCAAGACGGCCTACATAAGAACCCAGATCACCGGCTTCTTCCAGAAAGACGGAGAATCATTATCAGAAGCTTGGGATCGCTACAAGGGACTGCTGGAGTCGTGCCCACATCACGGACTCGAGAGGTGGTTAATAGTGCACACCTTCTATAACGGATTGGATTACTCTTCGAAGGTGTCACTAGATTCTGCAGCCGGTGGAGAGTTTATGAATAGGCCTCTCACTGAGGCATTCAACATCATCGAGAATGTCGCCACCAACTACCACCAATGGGGATCCGAAAGAGGTAATAACCCGAACAAGATTTCGGGGGGTAAGTTTGAGGTAAATAGCACAGATCTTATTATGTCAAAGATAGACTCACTTAATAAACGTTTTGATCGGCTTGAAAGAGCTAATGTGAGTGCATTAGGTGCTACTAACCTTGTTTGTGAGATTTATGGAATGCAGGGACATGACATGATGGAGTGCCCTCGTGGTATCGCTCATGGATCCGGCGCTTCGGGTGAGCAAGTGAACTCTTGTCACAACTTCTATGACACGAACCCGAAACTGCCCAACTATGCTCCCCCAAATCCCTACAACCAAAGAAGGAACAACCCTTACCTCTCCTACGGCAACTATAGCAACACGCTCAACCATGAGTTCCAAGAGGGTCAAGGTAATAAGAGAGCAGCACCGGGGTATCCTCAGGTACAACTGTCTAAACTCGAGACTTTATTTGAAAGTTTTGTTGAAACTCAGACAAAACAGAATGAGGAGTTTAGACAACAAGGAAGGGCAGTGAGTGAAGCAATAAAGGAGCTGGCATCTAAGGTAGACAACTTAGCAACTCATAACAAGATGCTGGAAACCCAGATTGCCCAACAAGCGCCAAAGACGTACTCGAGACCTAAGGGTACATTCCCGGGGCAACCCGAAGCAAATCCCAATGAGCATTGCAATGCCATACACTTAAGGGATGATAAGCTTGGGGTGGGGGTAGCTGAAATGGACGTGGAACCGGAGGAGGGCAAGAGCGAAAAGGAAGAGCCAGAACCGAAGTATGTCCCTCCACCACCGTACCAACCCCCGATACCTTTCCCACAAAGGTTGGTCAGGAAAAAGCAAGTAGATGTAGAGACTAAAATGCCTACTAAACTGAAAGACCCAGGTAGTTTCTCCATCTCTTGCTCGATTGAACAAGTGCAAATTGACCAAGCCTTATGTGACCTAGGGGCTAGTGCGAGCTTGATGCCCCTCACTATCATGGAAAGGTTGGAAAGTAAAGAGTTGAGACCATTCAAATTCTCCTTACAATTTGCGGATGGCTCAACTAGGACTCCTCTAGGCATACTAGAGAATGTTCCTGTAAAGGTAGGGAAATTCTTCATCCCTACCGACTTCCTGGTATTGGACATGAAAGGGAATTCTGAATTCCCCATCATTTTAGGAAGGCCATTCTTGGCAACCGCTGGAGCAGTAATAGACGTAAGGAATGGTAAACTCTCTCTAAATGTAGAGGAAGCTGGGGTAAATTTTCAGTTGACTAACTCTTGTAACAACCCTCCTTTTGAGAGCCATGTGTGCAGAATTGATGTAACGTCTCCAGTGGTAAAAGAAGAGCTGAACATGGAAGCAACTCCGAAGATATACATGTCTAATGATGCACCCAGTAGTGATGGAATTGGAGTTGCTGTCTATACTGAAACAAAACTTCCACCGGGAGGAAGGAAGGCTAGGAAGCTCCGAGGGAAAAGAGCGAAGCGGAAGCGCGATTGGCCGCATGAGCAGAATCGGTTATTTGAAGGAGCTCCATGGAAGAGAAGTGTTCCGGCACATCTACGCCCAGTCGACCCCGGTTGATTGAAGGAAGTTTGGTCAAGCTTAGGACCGTAAACAAGCGCTTCTTGGGAGGCAACCTAAGTTTTTCTTTCCCTTTTTCCTTTTGTTTTTGAATTAATCTCTTGAATAATTTGAGAAGATCAAGAGGTAAAAATATCATTAATAGGTTTGTCTAGTGTTTTCAGGTTGAGAAAGGGAAGAAGAGCAGAGAAAGATAAAGTCAGAGGCCATCACGCCCTGGCCGTGACAGTGGTCACGGCCGTGATAAGCTATACAAGAACACAGAAAGGATCACGGCCTAGCCGTGACAACCATCACGGGCGTGATGAGTAGGATGCCAAGATCAGAGAGCATCACGGCCTATCCGTGATGTAGATCACGGCCGTGACAGGGCAACTCCTGAGGACCAGAAACGATCACGACCTGCCCGTGATGAGCCTCACGGCCGTGATACTATTTCCACCCAAGTTTTGACTGGAATGTGAGCCAACACCCGCTACCGATTCAGTAAGTTGTTCCATTTTTCTCCTCTCTCCGACTTGATTATTTACATTGGAGACAATGTAAGTAATCAAGCTTGGGGTAGGGGTATTTTTGCATTATTTTTGCATTTGCATTGTTGCATTCATATTGCATTCACATAGGCATAGATTGGTATGATCACATTCTCTAGATTGCCCCTCACTTAGAACATGCATCCGATTGTGAGAACTTGGAGCCAAATGAATTGAGATAGTGAATTTTCGAACCCAATTTTTTATTCTTGTGATATGGCTAAAAATAAAAATTCTTGAGATAGTCATTTGATAGTTGATAATTAGCATGTGGTTCCTTAAGTTTGTGTACCTCACTGATTTTTGAACTACTAAATGTAAGACTTTGAGACAAATAGGGGTACTCACTAAATCTACCCCATTTCTTGTGATAGAGTGATTTAATTCCTCATGGACTATATTTTCTAGAACTTGACTTGAAACCATTTCGAAACTTAAAAATTTTTGAAAACATTTTTGGAAATGATTGAGGCACTAGGTATTTTTCCGGCCTCCCGAGCTTTGAATGATAAATGCTACCCCTTAGTTGCCCAATTTTGAGCCTAAAGATAAAATGCTTTTCTTGGTACCTTGAATTACTTTGATAAATAATGCTTGGTATGGCACCTTTTAAAGTATTACAAAAAGGGTAATTGGTAGTTGGAAAAAGTATGGGATGAAAAAGCTAGAAAGTAATTTCTCTTGAGCTATAAATCTCCCCTTCTCCAAACAAATAAAAATGAAATAAACAGAAAAAAAAATTGGAGAAGGGGATGACGAAAGAAAGTGAGAAATGAAAATAAAAAAAATAAAAAAAAAGAAAGAAAGAAAGAAAGGTGGAAAAAGTAAATCAAAGCCCCTAAAAGGTATTTTAGAAGGTGTCATACTTTGTAATGTTTGATAATCTGTCTAGCCTTCTTGAAATTCCCTTTCCTTGATTTTCCCACCTAACAATAAATCTCATGGCCACATTACAACCAAATTAAAAGACCTCTTGATTCTTAAGTGTTTTCATTAATAAAGTAGAGATTTGGTTAATAGTCAAGCCTATGGTAGAATACTTTCCTTGAGGAAATTGAGTGAATTGTCAATAAACCCTAAAACACTTGAGTGAAGTGAGATGAGTGCCCAAATCAGTGAGGACATGAACTTGAAAAAAAAAACAAAAAAAAACCCTAAGCTTCTAATTGGACTTGAAATTGATTGTCTCTTGAGTGCTTATTAAATATGCCTGCCACTCGGATTAGCTTCTAGGGTTCTTGGTTCACTATCCATGCTTTGATTGATTTATCTTATGGCCTGAGTAATTGCTTGAGGACAAGCAAAGTTTTAAGCTTGGGGTGATTTGATGAGTGTGATTTCACCTCATCTCTGTCCATCATTTTGCATGCATTTTCATGTAGTTTAGGCATATTTTTATTAGATTTTAGGTTAATTTTCCTTTGGAACGGGTAAGGCGGTTTTCGTGTGTTGTTTTGCAGATATCAAGGGTAAAATGCTCAAGATCAACCATGATGAAGTTTGGATGAAGATGGAGCTTTAAAACTGAAGAAAATGAGCCAAACAGAGGCCATCACGGCCATGATCGAGCAAAACTGAAAAAGGAACAAAGGCTGAAGTCAGAGTCTGTCACGGCCTAGCCGTGATATCCATCACGACCGTGACCCAAAATCACCGCAAGTCAGAGCACATCACGGCCCAGCCGTAATTCAGAACACGGCCATGAACAGAGGGCTCGCGATGCGAGCATAGGCTCGCCACGCGAGAGACTGGAATTTCACAAAACTGCCAGAAACAGAAACCGTCACGGCCTAGCCATGATGGCCATCACGGCCGTGACGCGCATTACTTGGACCTGAAGAAACCGAAATAGATCAGATTTTGAGTTGGTTTGGGACTCTAACTTCCCAATTTCTATAAATAAGGATCAAGGCATCAGATCAAATGATGGAGGATCATATCTAGACTTGTACACAAGGACTTAGGCATAGATCTCTCTTCTCCTCTTCTCCTCTCTTCTCTGATTTTTTGTATTTTCTATTATGTTGTCAACCCAGCTTGTCATCTCCATGGCAAGACTGGAGTAGTAGTTAGTTTCTAGGGATTGGGGCTCTGCCCAAGTTTTGTTTACAATGTTGAATTTGATGTAATATCTTTGTAATTACGATTTTGCTTTAGATCTGATTTCTAGTGTGTTAATCACTCGTAAATTCGGCAACCGCTTATTTGCGTGACGTAGACGTTCTAAGGAGGAACCTAGCGGTGAACTTAGGATTTCTAGGGTGTTTCACTCGTAAAATCCGGCGGCTGTTTGTTTGTGAGATGTGGATGATCCAAGGAGGAACCTAGCGGTGAACTTAGGATTATTTGCATGACTTAGACATTTTAAGGAGGAACCTAGCGGTGAACTTAGGTGTCGGATCTATAGAAGTCAGACTTGGGACTGAAATCACGAGAGTTAGAAGCCGTCCCTCGAGGAGCAACGAGTTGTCACGGAACGCAAAGGGTCCAATCTGGGATCGACTACCACGAGAGTAGGGGTCGGGTCAATTGGGCACGGCTTTTGTAACCCGAGAGGGAGCTTAAGCTATTAGAGGATAAACTCGCCTTCAAGGCAATTTCGCTAATCATCAAGGGTAATCGACTTAACAACGTAAACGATCTTGTTGGTAACCTAAATCCCTAGGAATCCATTTAGATCAAAACCCCCAAAAACATTTGTTTTCTGGTTTAATTGTTTTCTGTCCATCTATCATTTAAATTCAAATTCAAAAACCCTTTTCACTCAAAATATAAAAATCCTTTTTAAAACTGTCCAGATCTAATCGATTCGAAAACCGATTGCGATTCGGGAACACAGTCTCTGTGGGTTCGATATCTTTTATTACTTGGCGACAGTCCGGTACACTTGCCGGAATCGCAGAGCGCACGCTCGACTCGCTGTCACTGATGTGGCACATGAAGCGGGTCCACTGAAAGAAACAGAAGAGCTCGTCTGCTGACATGGCACATGAAGCGCGTCCACTGAAAGAAACAGAAGAGCTCGTCTGCTAACGTGGCACAAGAAGCGCGTCCACTAAGAAAACATAAGATCTTGTCTGCTGACGTGGCACTTGGAGTACGTCCACTGAAGAAACAGAAGCACGCGTCTACTGATGTAAAAGAAGAGCTCGTCTACTGATAGTGGCACTTGGAGCTCGTCTGCTAATGATACGCGCTAAGATCTTAATGAGAAGCTATGTCCACTAACATAGCATATAAAGCTCGTCTACCAGTTGGAGCCCGTCCAATTGCCTTGTGTTAGCACGCTCGTCTACCAGTTGGAGCCCGTCCAATTTCCTTGTCTTAGCACGCTCGTCTACCAGTTGGAGCCCGTCCAATTACCTTGAGCTAGAACTCTCGTCTGCTGACATGGCAAAAGGCAACGACTATTTTTATCTTCAATTAAACACGGATATATTCTCTTCAAAAAGACTTGGCTATCCTTTCAGATGGAAAAAGTTATATTTCAAGGAGGACACACACTCTACAAAGATCAAACAGAATCTCATTTTTAAGATCAAGAATCAAGAAAGCAGATTTTGTTAAATCAGATCCAAATTTGTCTTAAATGATCCCAAAGGCTATAATTTGTATTCTACATAAAGAGGGATCAAAGGAACAACAAAGACATAACATATACAATAAACGCAACTCATTCTGATTGTGAAACAAAGTGCTTCATCTCTGAGAAAAGTGTGATAGTAGTTAGAACTTCAATTTGTGTTATCAGGCTTTTAGAGTCTTACTTCTACTCAATTCTTTTCGTGAATTAGAGTGACTAAGAGAGGGTATCTCTTAGGGTTTAACAAGGATAGAAGGGATCCTTGGGTATAGAAAAGCAAGTGTGCTTTCTGGAGATTTTTCAAGCAAGGAGGTTATCCTTGTGTTGCTGTAATTAGAATTGTGTAATTGCTGATTATAGTGAATAAAACCACAGAGGTGTGGGACTGGATGTAGGCTTACCAGAGGAGGTAGCCGAACCAGGATAAATCGGTTTGCATGTTCTTCTCATCCCTAATCTCCATATACTTGTTAAACTTGAATCTTTAATATGCAATCTGTGTTAAAATCTGTTGTTACTACTTATAATTCTTCTTGTCATCATTACTTGTTCCATAACCTAATTCTTGGGAATTAAAATTGAGTGAAAACCAATTTTCTTTAAAGAAACACTGTTTTGCTTTAAATTGTTGAATAAGTTATCAATATCTCAATTCACCCCCCCTCTTGAGAACGTAGCCACTACTAACACAGAGTCCATTACCTCAGCATCGGTATATTCACTTTCTTATGCAGTGTCTGCCATGAGACAGATATTTGCCTCTTCCTCAGCTTCATTTTCTTCATCTGATCAAGACAGATCACACTACAAGAAATTAAGCTATTTCCCAAGGATTTTTACCCAAGGAAATAAATCCCTGGGAAATTATAATATTTCCCACGGTTGAAGCCTTGGGAAAACTCTCGCTAGTTTTCCCGGTGTCTGAGCCCTGGGAAAATAAGCGCCAAACATTCCCGCTTGTTTTCCCACGGGTTAGGCCGCAGCTAGCAGATTTTGTTGTTTCCCACGGGTAGAACCCTGGGAAAAGGATTTATTTTCCCACGGAATAAGCCGTGTGAAGATTACACGACATTTCCCACGGCCTTTGCCGTCGTAAAGAGAAGCGGAAATTCCCACGGCTTAAGCCGTGGGAAAGTGGTTGCACGGCATTTCCCACGGCCTTTGCCGTCGTAAAGAGGAGCGGCAGTTCTGGTGTTAACCCACACAGTTCCGCATGCACTCTGGTCCTTCCTTCAATTCGCGCCCTAGGTAAACGCCGCCCCCACCCACCTTCGTGCCTCCCAGGCCACTTCCGATCCCGCCGTGCCGCCTTCCTCCGTTCACGGCTTAAGCCGTGGGAAAGTGGTGTTAACCCACTCTCAAAGTCATCTTCCGCATTCATTCCTTCCTTCGCGCCCTTGCTAAACGCTGCCCCCACCCACCTTCGCGTCTCCCAGTCCCTTTCCGGTCCGGCCGTGCCGCCTTCCTCCGGTCACGACTCAGTCCTTTGGTCGCGCCTCCGTCCTTCGTTCGGTAAGCTAGTCCCTTATGCTAGTTTTCTTCACTGTCTTAACAGTATCCTTCCCTTATGCTCTGTGGTTTTCTAGCTTACAAGGCTCATATCGAGAATAGAGGGAAAGTGAGTGAAGTTGGGAAGGGAAAGAATGCTGAGGTTGATTATGCCAAATTAATTTAAGGTTAATTAATTCTATTTGATTAGCAGCTATAATATCAAGGTGCTTTGTTGACATTGGTATGCTTCAAAAGAGTGATAAATTGGAAGATGGAAAATTTAGACTTGATGTGGAATAATCACTTTGTTCTGTTGTTCTTGCTTATTTGTTGTTTAAATGAGATGCCTGTTTCTGTTTTGTGTTTTATAGTTTCTTTGTTATCCTTGTGAGGAGAACTTTTATTAAAAAAGAGATTGCACAGAAAACACATCCACTGAGAAATCCTTGATCAATGGATAGCAACATAGAAACAGATGTAGATTGAAGGAGTAAAACATGAACTTGTCATTTCTAACTTGTTTTTCTATGGTGCTTACTGAGATTGGAGTATAAGCATGTAAATAATAACCTCCAAGTTTAAATCTATCCTAGTAGCATGTGCTCTGAAATAACCAAACTCAAATCCTTTTCAGGCTCCAGCTCTTCACCTGTCCATGCATGACAACAGACAATTTGATTGCTTAGGGAAAAACCATAAGCATGGTCATGAAGATATGGATGTATACATATGAATGAACCTATCTATGTTATGTAATTATCTAGAAAGAAGAGAAAATATGGGGAGAGTGGAGGATTGGTTAGAAGAGAGTATAATGAAGAGATAATTAATTATTACACCAATGTTTGGGAAATCATCTAAGGTGAAGCCAGCCATGCCAATGACAGCATGCACGGGGGCACTGTAATTTCTGTTATCATATGTGTCAACTCCTTTTCCATCTTTTGTAGGCATGGCTTTACATTCACTTTGATAAATGGAACAAGTCCTCTTATAATTATGCACGTGGCCGAAAAGAACCAAATCAACCTGCTTCATGATCACCATATAGAGTCAACTGCTATTACAAGGAACATAAACTAAGGTATAAATGTATAATAAGCTTGATGTGCTAACCTTATTCTCTAATAGCAATGGCTCCACAGCTTTATTAAACAAGTTGTCAGTGGAAAATAATCCTGGAGAAGAGGTGTACATCGGTCTATGTCTGCATGTAAGAATGTTATGCTTAATAGATTGATCCAAAGATGCTGTGAACTAGCAAAAGCCTATAGTTTAAAAATGTGCACAACTCACTTACCCCATGAAGATTAGCCAAGGAGTTTTTTGTCGATTAACTGATGCCACGTCCTTTCGTATCCATGCATACTTCAATAGAAAAGTTACATATGGTATGTAATTATTCAATTAAAATATAAATATGATAAACAAAATAATGGCTCCCCACATTTTACCTGATCAGAATTTTCTGACCAGTCATGGTCAGTTGATATTACTGTGAAATGAACACTTCCTTGTTCAATAGAGTACCAAGGTTTATCCTTTGCTGCAGTTGGCATTGGAAAGTATGTTTCGTAAGGTACTCCACAGTCCCCACCAGTCGGTGAGTAAGATATACTGAACCGGAATCTATATAATCCCTGAGTATAAATAAACAAGAAGTCTAGTATGACATGTCATTGATTTTTCCTACTTTCCATTAAATCAACAATAGTTTGTTATTGAATCTTGAGTATATAAATTAATAGTGTGCATTGAATTTTAATTTTTGAGTAATCAACTATTTACAGGAAATTAAGTAATGATTTTTAGGGAACTTGTGTCTGAATTCTTCAAGTGATTTAGATATTGGTGGAAGCTGTGTGTTGGACAGCAGTATCATTCATGTGGATGACAATACCTCTCATGGTTCCCTATTGCTGTCATGTAGTGTTCTTCTGATTCATCAAGAGGAGTCTTGCCCATGTCACCAAATGCCCATGTCATCAAGAGGAGTCTTTAATCCGGATTTCAAGTAGTGGATAAAGAAGTCTGAAGTTATCTTTTCTCTCAAGAATCATTCCACGAAGAATTGTGAGATTTCTACACCTCTATTTTATTGTTTGTTATTAACTAAGTGATTTCAATATATTGTTCTAAGACTGGTATGGTTGTATCTTTGTTTGCTTGTAGATGATATCTATATTCTATTGTAGATATGATCCTGAAAACTATTGCTTTTAAACGGGGTGTTGATGCGTCTAGGGTAAGATTTGGAAGTTCGGATGAACTTTGGTTTAGTATGAACCTATCTGCAAATTTTCTTTTTACCCTATACTCGTGAACTTGTTTTAATTTTAATGCATATGGTTGCTATGTTAATCTAGGGACCTTTGATGGTAAATAAGCTATTTGTGGTAACCAGTTTCTTCTTTGGAAGATAGTTATTAGTTTTGTACGGCAACTTCAAAGGGTTTTAGTGGTTATTTTGTGCTAGTTACAACTCCAAAGATTTGCATTATTTGAGTATTTTTGGAGTGTGGTAAGATAAATGCCGTAAAATCATTCACATAAAATTTAAAAATATGTGTGCTTGTTAGCTCATTGCTTGTAGTTGTACCTCCCTATTCACGATGCTAATACTATCTCTAAGGGGACACGTTGAAATTTAATGTTAAAATTTATCTGGATTTTTTATTAATATGCAGAAGATGGATTGTTATCCTTCGAATCGTAGTTGGGTGTATGATAGGCTATATCCGAAAAGAAGGGGTTTGAAACCAACTTTCGTAGATGGGGTTGAAGAGTTTGTTACCCAACCAAAGCGACAAAAGTGTTTCATCGATGATGGAAACCGAATTAGATGTCCGTGTGCTAAATGCCGATGTCGAAAGATTAAGAGTGAAGACCTTGTGAAGACTGACTTGTATATGAATGGGTTCCAGGAAAATTACTGGATTTGGACTCTCCATGGTGAAGAAGTGCCACATGTTGATTTAGGGGTTGACGAGAATTGCACGGGTGCCTCAAGCACTCGTGCAGATATGGGATGTGGGGAACAGTTTGTGTCAATGCAGGAGATGGTGGTTGATGCTCTCGGGGTAAACGAGGTGCATGATTACGATAACACTGAAGATCTTCCGAATGAGGAAGCACAAAGATTTTATAATCTTTTAACCGAGACAGCAAAAAAAGCCATTGTTTGAAGGGGCCTCGGACTCTAAATTATCACTTGTGTGTGAGGCTTTTAGCTTGCAAGTCCAATTGGAATATTCCTGAAAAGTGTTTGGATTTTTTTATGAAAATGCTTCAGGACGTGACACCTATAAAAGGAGTTGTACCAAAGAATTATTATGGTGCAAAGAGGTTAGTGTCGAAGCTTGGATTGGAAGTCAAGAGGATTGATTGTTGCATTAATGGATGCATGTTGTATTACGACAATGAATTCGGCATAAATGATGGAGCTTTGGTCAAATGCAAATTTTGTCAAGCTTCGAGGTATTGCCCTCCCAAGTCTGGGACAAGTAATAACAAACCAATTCCCGTAAAGGCGATGTTCTATTTGTCAATAGTTCCAAGGCTACAGAGAATGTTCGCATCAATGCAAACTGCAGGAAAAATGACATGGCACTTTGAGAACAAAAGAACTTCAGACGTCTTACGGCATCCATCCGATGGCGAAGCATGGAAGCACTATGACCGGGTACATACTGATTTTGCTTCGGATCCACGTAATGTACGACTTGGTTTAAGCTCCGATGGTTTTACCCCGTATATCCAAGCGTCGGCTTCACCATATTCTTGTTGGCCCGTAATTGTTACTCCATACAATCTTCCTCCTAATATGTGCATGTCGAAACCTTATATTTTTTTGACGTGTCTCATACCAGGACCATCCAATCCGAAGGCTGGTATTGATGTTTATTTACAGCCTTTGATTGATGATTTGAAGAGGTTGTGGAGCGGCGTGTTGACGTACGATATCGCAAGGAAGGAAAATTTTATAATGAAGGCAGCTTTGATGTGGACCATTAATGACTTCCCTGCTTATGGTATGTTGTCTGGTTGGGGGACTCATGGTAAATTGGCATGTCCACATTGCATGGAGTATACAAAGGCCTTTACCTTGAAACACGGGGGGAAAAGTTCTTGGTTTGGCTCGCATCGTATGTTCTTGGAAATGGATCATTCATTTAGACGGAATAAGAATGCCTTCAAAAAGGGGGAAGTTGAAAAAGATGCACCGCCGCCTAGGTTCAAACCGGAAGAGATTTGGAGTAGAGTAAGAGAACTACCAAAAGTCACTCGGCAATGGTCGTGTGTCCAAATTACAAGGATACGGGGAAGGCCATAACTGGACAAAAAGAAGTACTTTTTGGGACCTCCCGTATTGGAAAGATAATTTGTTGAGACACAATCTCGATGTTATGCACATAGAGAAGAACTTTTTTGATAACATAGTAAACACTGTCATGAATGTCAGTGGGAAAACCAAGGACAATGAGAAGGCAAGAATGGACTTAGCTTTGTACTTGTAGGCGGCCGGAGTTGGAGCTAAAGTCGCGAGGCTAATGGGAAGACGTTAAAACCGAAAGCTAGTTACACTTTAACTGTCGATGAAGCAAAGACCGTTTGTCGCTGGATAACAGAACTTAGGATGCCAGACGGTTATTCTTCCAACTTAGCAAGATGTGTCGATGTTAACAAAGGAAGGATGCATGGGATGAAAAGCCATGATTGTCATGTATTCATGGAATGTTTACTTCCTATTGCTTTTAGTTCATTGCCCGTGCATGTATTGAATCCGCTTCTTGAATTGAGTCAATTCTTCAAGGATTTGTGCTCTGCAACGTTGAGGGAGAATGACCTGATTAGGATGGAGCAAAATATTCCCATAATTCTATGCAAGTTGGAGAAAATATTCCCCCCTGGTTTCTTTGATTCTATGGAGCATCTCCCAGTACATCTCGCGTATGAAGCGAGGCTTGGTGGACCGGTTCAATATAGGTGGATGTATCCATTTGAAAGGTAATATAACCATCATAGAATTTTAATTAGACTTTTTTCCATTCGAAGTGAAAGGATATGACTATGAACTTCTTGTTGTTTTATAGATTCATGGGTGATTCAAACGGTCGGTGAAAAATAAGGCTAAGGTTGAAGGATCAATCTGTGCGTCTTACTTACACCGCGAGACAACCCATTTTTGTTCCCATTATTTCAAGAACTTCATGTTGTCACCAAAAAATAGTAGGAATGAAATGGAAAGTGAAAGTGAAAGACATCCGTTAACCTTGTCGAGTCTTTTGCCACTGGGTCGTGCTTCCGGAAGGAGACCTCTCACCGGTTATCGTACAAAGAGAGGAAGTCGGCTCATGTTCATGTGTTGATCAATTGTACCAAGGGTTAAACCATACCTTGAGTACGCATTTCGTATCTTTTTCTTTCGAATACCTAATAGTATATATTTTTGTGCTTATAATATATATTGTCCAACTTTACAAAGTGCCTTCTTGATATCTCGCAAACAATGAGCAAGAACAGTCCACTCGTATACATGCTGAGTTTCCAATCTGGTAAAAGCAACAAGTTAGTATCTTAAAAATCTTTGAATTATCCATTGTGAGTAAAATGTAGACATGATTTTTTAGAACTGACATATGTAGGTTTACCGTGAGCAACCAACTGCCATCAACAAACACTTAAGGAACTTAGCCGATGGTCCTAATACAGAAGTCAAAGAATGGCACACTTACTTCGTGAACGGGTACAAATTTCATACCCAATCATGGACGGAGGGCAAAAAAACCATCAACAGCGGGGTCCATGTAAAGGGTCTCACAGAAGGAATTGAAGATGACTTCTACGGCGTGATCCAACATATATATGAACTGGTGTACCCTTCTTTAGACTATACTAAAAGAATAGTTCTATTTTATTGTAACTGGTTCGATCCGTCCGGTAGAGGCACAAAATTTAACCCGAAATGTAATACTGTGGACATCCGAATGAGTAGAAGATATCAAAGGGATGATCCGTTTATCATAGCACAAAATGTGAGACAGGTGTATTACGTACCTTATCCACCAACTCGTAAGGACAAACGAGGTTGGTCCGTCGCCATCAAGACAACACCAAGGGGTAGCATCGAAGTGGATGATTCAGAGGGAGAGGTGCCTTATCAAGTGGATGTAATGTCACATGTAGCTGAAGTCATTGAAGTTGACCCTATTGATGGCTTAGGGGACTTGCAAGTCGCTGGTGAAGAAGTGAATATCGCCAATTTGTCATCCATCCAGGAGCATTTGGATGAAGAAGACGATGATTCCACTGAAGAACATGAAGAGACAGGATCTGAAGATGATGAGGAAGAAGATAATGACTCAACAGGACCTGAAGACGATGACTCAAATTCTGAATAAATCGTAGTTAATTTGTATCAGATCTTCTGAAGACTTTATGATTTGGATGGTTAAGTTATTTTTGGCTGTTGGATTATTAGTTAGTTATACTTGTTGACTTTATGACTTAGATAACTTATTTTTGGCTGTTGGATTATTAGTTAGTTATATTTGTTTACTTTAATGACTTAGATAACTTATATTATTGCTATATCTGATAACTTTTGTTTTAACATTAAATTGCTCTTTAGACATGTCTGCAGGACGTGACCCACCTCCACCCATCGATAAGGGTAAAGGGTATTATGGTTTGATACGACCCCCGTCCAAATCCCCGTCGTCGTCGGAACAGACCTTCCACAAATTTAGTGATTCGTGAGTCTATAGATGGATACTCACGTATGCCTTCAACGCTTACCTCTGCATCGTCAGCACAACACCCACATGTACCTACATCGCGCCCACCACAACAAGCACCTTCACTGACTCCACGTGTTGCACCTACATCGCCTCATTTCGATATGATTCCCACCCCGGGGGTCACGACACATGCACACTATAGAGCATCTCCTTCAGCATGTGTGGATGAGGAGCAACAATATAGTCCAGGCTATTCACGCTCACCTTCAGTTGCAGATGTGCATGAGCAGCCAGAGGAGTCGGTGGAGCCAGTGGAGCTAGAGGAGCTAGATACAGCAGAGGTAGTTGAGCTCATGCCCGATGGTCGACCGATTATTAGGCCTAGTGGTAACGGGTAAGAATTAATTAAATTTCTATGTGTTTGGTTGATTCATGCATTGTATCATAATTTATTACCATGTGTTTGATTGGTTCATGCGTCTTTACTGTTAAGGTTCCTTCCTTGTAAGAGAGCAGCGAGTGCCATCGCGTTTGTTATCCAGCAAAGGTATCATAGGGCATTTACATCATGGGGAAAACTCACTGACAATGAGCGGATTAGTATGTTTGATGCGTTTAGAGTAAGTAGCAAATTTCAATTTACTTAATGTGGTTTTTATTATTTCCGAAACTATTAGTATAACAATTGTTATTTATCTTAAAATAGGGTCAAAGCGGCATGGAGGAACGAAGATGAGTCGAGAGATCCGGAGGATCTTTCACCATAAAGCCTCCGAACGCCTTCGATATGCTTAGGGAGGCTCGTGAGAGTGGCATACAGCGATCCTGGATTGGAGATGGTATTTTGGGAGGAGTTGCGTCGTTATTGGGCTTCGATCAATTTAAAAAAATTTCTGCTCGAGGCAAAGAAAAATAGAGCATCGAGAAAAGGGTGGGAGCACTGCACACAGGAGGAAGCATTTCCCGATCGCAGTGGGCGAGATCGTATGGTATGCTCATACTTGTCATTCTTTCTGCATTCAATGTATTTATTCCAACATCATAGTTCATTACTTGTTATCTTAATCATCTATGCTTGTGTTATAGGCTCGCCGGTATAATCGAGGAGTCAGATTCATGAGGTTCACAAACGCACCCATACTAGGAAGGCTACCAGGCGAGTACATAGATGAGCGCTCCAAGCGCACTCAGGTAATATGCCCTTTTGATTTTTGAAGAAGCTATTGACTTTAATAGATATTGTAACACTCATACTTTACTGGACTTGAGAGGCAGAGAGCCTCAAATGTTATGACTAGTTTTAGCATTGGCTTTTGAGCATTGGCTTTCAGGGAGTTGAATATATTGCTTTGTGTGAATCTTATTAAGCTTTTGATGACTTGCAGTTTTAAATTGTGGTGTTCAATTTGTAAAGGTTGAGGTTTAGGGGAAACTCTGTCCAATTTTCTACATAATTAATCTTGTAACATACTATTCATGTTTTGATTACTGAGTCTGTAGAGTCACTTTATATTTGGACCTATTGATACTGCCTGATATTGGAAATGTTATAACTAGTTTGGACATGAGAATTTGTGTGCATCCTATTGAGCTTTTGATGATGATTTATGGATTTAAATTGCGGTGTTCTGTTTGTAAACATTGGGATGTTGTAGTTTTAAGGGAAACTCTGTCCATTTTTCTGCATAATTTATCTTGTAACATATTGTTCAAATTTTGATAGTCTGATGTATTGTAACAGGAGGAGTTTCATGAGAGGATGAGTCAACATAGGTCTCAATCATCAGCCTCTTCACCATCCACCCCAGCTAACCCACAGGAGGACGAGCAGCTTGCGCTGAATGTTTGGGCAGAAGTCGTCGGCGGCAAGTATAAGGGTCGTTTGTACGGTGCTGGGGACCTTGCCGGCAACTATCGGAAAGGGGCCTCGCGCAAGTTAGAGCTTAGGGTTGGAGCGTCCACCACATGCAGACGTTACCCTCAGGAGTCTGCGGAGATTGCTCAGTTGAGGCAGATGTTGGTCGCTTCCCAAGAGAGGGAGCGGCAGAGGGATGAGGAGCATCGTGTGATGATGGATACGATGCGACAACTGATGGAGACAGTGCGACAGTTGCAGCAGCAGCAGCCCCCACAGCGACGACAGCCTAGTCAGACGACCCAGCGTGCTCAGGAGGACGACGACTCTCTTGACCATTTTGTTGAGGAGCCTTATAATGGGGATTCTTAGTTTATTTTACTTATCATGTTTATTATGTTTATTATTTTTCGTTGAACAAATATGACTTGAATAACATTTTGTGTTGAACAAATATGACTTGAATAACATTTTGTGTTGAACAAATTGTTTGCTTGAATTATGATGTTAATTTCTTTGTTGATGCATTCATATAAAAATAATAATTATTTATTTATCCACTTTAGCATAAATTAATGTATATAAGGTTTTATTTATAATTTAAACAAAACATATATTTCCTAGGGATCTATCCCTGGGAAATATTTCCCAGGGATAGTTCCCTGGGAAATTTCCCAAGGTCTATCCACGGAATTTTCGGTATTTCCCGGGAAATTTCCAAGGTACCTGGATTTCCCTGAAACGCGTTTTCACCACCAGCTGAAAACCGAGGGATCTAAATCCGTGGGTCATCCCTGGGAAATGTGTATTTTCCCACGGATTTTATGGATTTCCCAGGGTCATAGGCCCTGGGAAACAGCGAAAATTCTTGTAGTGTCAAGATCCTCCCATGTAGCCATTAAGCATTTCTTCTTTTTGAAGAATTTCTTTTTATCCTTTAGCTCAGGGCAGTCAACTTTGAAATGACCAGGTTTTTTGCATTCAAAGCACAATGGTGTACCTTTTTCCTTGCAGTCCGACTTCTCCTTGGAAAACTTTTTGTTGAGTTGCTTCCTTTTGAAACCACCTTTCTTTCTCCACATATGTTGAATCCTCTTGGAGATAAAGAACAATTCATCCTCATCTGATCCTTCATCATTATCAGAGAATTCAGACTCATCTGATGACTCAGCAGCTTTGAGAAATTTTGATGAACTTGCTTTCTTTGCCTTTAGGGTAATAGATTTTCCTTTTCTGGAATTTTCTTCATCATTAACTTCAAGTTCATGAACCTTGAGAGATCCAAGAAGCTCTTCCAGAGAGAGTGTATTCGGGTTTTTGGCTTCCTGAATAGCAATTACTTTGGGTCTCCATTGCTTGGATAGACTTCTCAGGATTTTTCTGACATGATCTCTATTTTCATAAACTTTTCCAAGAGATCTGAGACTGTTGGTGATGGTTTGGAATCTTCTAAACATTTGGTATATTGTTTCATGTTCACCCATCTTGAACAGCTCATACTTGTAAACCAGCTTGTTGATCTTTGATTCCTTAACTTGTGAGGAACCCTAATGAGCTACGGCAAGAGTATCCTAGATTTCTTTAGCAGTATTGCAGCTATGAACTTTGTCATGTTCAGATCTAGTTATAGCATACAAGAGATAGTGCTTAGCCTTCAAATTCAGCTGATGTTGATTTTTCTGCTCTTGAGTCCATTGGGCTCTAGGAACAGTAGCTTGATAGTGTGATTTTACATCATGTTTTCTACACACTTTTGCATGCATTTTTCATATAGATTAGGCATTCTTTATTTTATTTTAGTTAGTTTTTCCCTTGGAACGGGTGAAGCGGTTTCTTGGTGTTGTTTTGCAGGAACTTTAGGAAAACTGTGCAGATTTGGCCATAATGAAGCTTGGATGAATTTAGAGCTTGAAAAGAGAAGAAATTGAGCCAAGCAGAATTCTGAAGATTCATCTCGCCTCGCGAGACTGAAGACTGACTGTGCCAGAAAATGCAACCATTTCTGTCTCGCCACGCGAACCGTCTCTCGCCTCGCGATCCTGAGGAACAGAAGCCATCACGCCCAGGCCCTGATACTCATCACGGGTGTATTTGAGAAGAACCTTTCGGTCTCGCCCCGCGAGTAACTCTCGCCTCGCGAGAGATCCAATCTCTGAAGCCAATTTCTAATATTCGCCTTGCAAGAAGCCATTCGCCTCGCGAGCGCGCACAGAACTGATTAGTATAAGTTGCTGTTTTAGGGCAGAAAAAAGGAGTTTTTTAGTTTTAGTTTGAGGGTTTTGAGTAGAGAGGCACTTGGAGGCTGCGGCTGGGCTAGGGTTCCAACCCTAAAAGGGAGCTGAGTTAGGGGGTTGCTGTGACGACAGTGGGAAGCTTCAATGAAGTTCTCCCTTTCTTCCTTTCTCTACTGCTTTTCTGGTTTGGTTTTCTCTTTTATGAGTAGCTAAATCCCGTTTGTTGGTATTAGATGTAATCAAACTGATTATTATGTATTTATCTTGACTGATTATTCCGTGTTCATGCCTTCGTATTAGTGATTAATTTTCCATGCTTAATGCTTGTTGTGGCTAGCACCCCCATGACTCGATTAGTGTTTTGATATGCAATTGGGAAATTCGTATTAGAACCGGAACTGAATTTAATCACCTAGTAACCCTTGCATCTAGGAATGGAGTTTGGTTTACTAGTAATCGCGTAATCCCTAATCCTAATGTAAATTCATTAATCTAGGCCACCTAAGGAATTAGGGTCTATTAGTGGATTTAGGCTCTTGCCATCCGAGGAATCGGGGTTTGAGTAATTTAGTGGATTGATTTTAATATTTGAAGCATGAATGGGAGGTATCTAGTCCTGGTAGTACATGAGACAGAGGTTTGGTGAAGTCTAGTCCCAACATATCCCTTTCGCACTCCAAGTGTTCGATAGAAATCCTCAAAGAACTTTTCCTTTTCTTTTGTTTGTTTTGATTTCTCTTCATAGTCTAGATAGTTGGTGAGTTTGTGAATTGGTACTTGACATCCAATCCCCGTGGATACGATAACCGGTCTCACCATCGTATTACTTGCACGACTGGGTATACTTGTCCAGATTCGTCCAACAAGTTTTTGGCGCCGTTGCCGGGGATTGGTTTTGCCAATATCATTAGTAACAGAGGAGGCAACTAATTTAGACATTTTTATTCTTTTTTATTTTTCTGTATATATTTGATCTTTTTTTTTTAGTTTTGTTTTTGCAAGGTGGACGAAAGTCATGGAAAATTTTTATTATCCACCTGATGAGGAAGCTTCTAGTCATATTTTGGAGGATAACTTGTGTTGGGAAGATGATATAAATTTGGGAGAATTCTTCGAGGAGTTTTCTCTATCTCATAATATTCCATCACGAGTCGATCCTATGACTGGTGAGCTTATATATATATATATATATATATATATATATAAATATATATATATATATATATATATATATATATATATATATATACTCCAAGGAGGATTGGGAAACCTTTTTGTAATATTTACCACCTCCACCACCGTGTATTGTGATTCCCATAGAGCCACATGAAGCAGAAGTTGAGCAGAATCTAGTTGTGGGAATGGATCAAATTAAAGATGAAGTGGTGGTGGTAAGCGAATCACAAGAAGAGGGATTACCTTTCATGCATCCTTGGGGAGGAATAAGTGAGAAGGCAGGGCATTTGGAAAGCACTCCCTCCACCATGCTTGCTGAATTTTCTGCATTAGAAAAATATGTTGGCTTGCATGCATGTGTGGACACTGGTAAGTTAGTCCCTTCTACTTGTCTGTCAAACTTCCTGGTGAAAATTCCATTTGACCAGCTAGGAAGTGAGTGAATTATGGTAGTTAAAGAGGTCAATGGTGTTTTCACACACTGGCTGGGTGTAGTTGAAGATAAAGTCATTTTACTTCTGCAATCTCCACTCCAAATACCATTTGATCCGGGAGGAGGATCCTAGAACGTCAAGCTAGTGACGTTAAAGAAGCGCTTATTGAGAGGCAACCCAACTTTTCTTAACCCTTCTCTTTAGTTAGATTTTGTTTTTGATTTTAACCTCTTGAATAATTTGAGAAGATCAAGAGGAAAAATAATAAATTGAGAATTGCCAAGTGATTTCAGGGAAAAGAAGGAAGAGAGAACAAAAGCAAAGGCAACAACCATCAGGCTCACGGCTGTGATGCATCTCCCAACAAGTTTCTGACTGGAATGAGAGTCAACACCCGCTACCGCCTCGGTAAGTCGTTCCAATTTTTCTCCTCTCTCCAACTTGATTGTTTACATTGGGGACAATGTAAATTTTTAAGCTTGGGGTATGGGTATTTTGCATTTGCATTTTGCATGTTGCATTCATATAGTTTTGCATGATAGTTTTCATGATCACACAATTAGATTGCCTTGTTTAGATTTTGCATCCAAATTGTGAAAACTGAGTGCCAAGTATATTGTGATAGTGAATTTTTGAACCCAATTTTTTCATTCTTGTGATAAGGCTACAAATGTAAATGCTTGAGATGATCTGTGATAGTTGATAATTAGCATATGGTTTCGTAGATTTGTGTTTCTCATTGATGGTTGAACTACTAAAATGTGAGATTTTGAACCAAAGGGGTACTCACTAAATTTACCCCATTCTTTGTGTTAGAGTGTTATTCCTCTTGGTTTGTTTTCTCTAGAACTTGACTTGAAACCATTTTGAAGCTTAAAAAAAATTTGAAAACATTTTTGAAAATGATTGAGGCACTAGGTATTTTTCTGGCCTTCTGAGCTTTGAATGACTAATTGCTACCCCTTAGTTACCCAATTTTGAGCCAGAAAGAATAAAATACTTTTCTTGGTACCCTGGAATATTTTGATAAATATGCTTGGTAGGATACCTTCTAAAGTATTACAAAAAGGGTGAAAAAGGTAGTTGAAAAAAGTATGGGATGAAAGAATCAAAAAATAGTTCTCTTGAGTTGAAAAAATCTCCCCTTCTCCAAATAAAAGAAAAAAAAAAGAGAAAAAAGAAAGAAAAAGAAAAATAAATAGAGAAGGGGATGACAAAAAGAAAAGTGAGAAATAAAAAGAAAAAGAAAGAAAAGAAAGGTGGAAAAAGGAATCGAAACCCAAAGAGGTATTTTAGAAGGTGTCATGTGTTGAAATGTTTGATACTTGGTATAGCCTTTTGAAATGTCCCTTTATTGATTTCCCCACCTAACGATTAATCCCATGGCCCCGTTATAACCAAAGCAAAAGACCTCTTGATTCTTAATTGTTTTCATTAATAAAGTAGAGATTTGGTTGATAGTCAAGCCTATGGTAGAATTCTTTCCTTGAGGAAAATTGAGCGAATTGTCTTATGTCCCTAACACTTGAGTGAGGTTAGAAAGAGAGCCAAGCAAATGAACAAGCTTGGGGTGAGCTTCAAGTGAGAAAGAGTGCCCAAATCAGTGAGAATATGAGTCTAAGGAACCTAAGCCTCTAATTGGACTTGAATTGATTGTCTCTTGCTGAATTGTTTGAAATGCCTATTACTTGGATTATTTACTCGGGTTCTTGGTTCACTATCCATGCTTTGTTTATTTATCTCTTCTGGCCTTAGTGATTGCTTGAGGACAAGCAATTGAATAAGCTTGGGGTGATTTGATAGTGTGATTTTACATCATGTTTTCTACACACTTTTGCATGCATTTTTCATATAGATTAGGCATTCTTTATTTGATTTTAGTTAGTTCTTACCTTGGAACGGGTGAAGCGGTTTCTTGGTGTTGTTTTGCAGGAACTTTAGGAGAACTGTGCAGATTTGGCCATAATGAAGCTTGGATGAATTTAGAGCTTGAAAATAGAAGAAATTGAGCCAAGCAGAATTCTGAAGATTCGCCTCGCGAGATTGGATCTCGCCTCGCGAGACTGAAGACTGACTGTGCCAGAAAATGCAACCATTTCTGTCTCGCCACGCGAACCGTCTCTCGCCTCGCGATCCTGAGAAACAGAAGCCATCACGCCCAGGCCCTGATACTCATCACGGGCGTATTTCAGAAGAACCTTTCGGTCTCGCCCCGGGAGCAACTCTCGCCTCACGAGAGATCCAATCTCTGAAGCCAATTTTTAATATTCGCCTCGCGAGCGCGCGCAGAACCGATTGGTATAAGTTGCTGTTTTAGGGCAGAAAGAAGGAGTTTTTTAGTTTTAGTTTGAGGGTTTTGAGTAGAGAGGCACTTGGAGGCTGCGGCTGGGCTAGGGTTCCAACTCTAAAAGGGAGCTGAGTTAGGGGGTTGCTGTGACGACAGTGGGAAGCTTCAATGGAGTTCTCCCTTTCTTCCTTTCTCTAATGCTTTTCTGGTTTGGTTTTCTCTTTTACGAGTAGCTAAATCCCGTTTGTTGGGATTAGATGTAATCAAACTGATTATTATGTATTTATCTTGACTGATTATTCTGTGTTCATGCCTTCGTATTAGTGATTAATTTTCCATGCTTAATGCTTGTTGTGGCTAGCACCCCCATGACTCGATTAGTGTTTTGATATGTAATTTGGAAATTCGTATTAGAACCGGAACTGAATTTAATCACCTAGTAACCCTTGCATCTAGGAATGGAGTTTGGTTTACTAGTAATCGCGCAATCCCTAATCCTAATGCAAATTCATTAATCTAGGCCACCTATGGAATTAGGGTCTATTAGTGGATTTAGGCTCTTGCCATCCGAGGAATCGAGGTTTGAGTAATTTAGTGGATTGATTTTAATATTTGAAGCATGAATGGGAGGTATCTAGTCCTGGTAGTACATGAGACAGAGGTTTGGTAAAGTCTAGTCCCAACATATCCCTTTCGCACTCCAAGTGTTCAATAGAAATCCTCAAAGAACTTTTCCTTTTCTTTTGTTTGTTTTGATTTCTCTTCATAGTCTAGATAGTTTCTGAGTTTGTGAATTGGTACTTGACATCCAATCCCCGTGGATACGATAACCGGTCTCACCACCGTATTACTTGCACGACTGGGTATACTTGCCCAGATTCGTCCAACATAGCTCCAACTTCAACTTTTGGTTCAGTGTAGCCGGTCTCAATCATCTCCCAAATATCTACATTTTGTGCATCTAAGAAGGCCATCATTCTCTTCTTCCAGTAGTCATAATCTGTTCCATCAAAGAGAGGAGGTCTGTTCATAGCTTGTCCTTCTGCATCCATGGTTGTTGGATCGTACTTCCTCAGTACTTGTTAGATGCTCAACCCTTTCGAGGCTGAGCTCTGATACTGATAGGCTCCGGCAAGCGTACCGGATCGAAGCAAGTAATAATAAAATGGTGAGAAATTGAGTATCGAACTCAGGGATTGGGAAACCAAGTGTCACTTCACAAATTAAACTACTATTTAGACTGAGAAATAGGTGTGAAAAGATTTCAAGAAAATAAAAGAAACAATAAAATAAAATCAAATATTTTTGGGATTTTAAATTAAAAGATATTTCCAGGAGTTAGGTTACCAACAAGACTGCTCATGCTACTAAACTTACTACCCCTCTTGTTAATTATCAAAATTTCTTTGAAGGTGAATTTATCCTAAATAAGTTAATGTTCCCTCTCTGGATACAAGAACTGTGCCCATTTAAACCAACCCCTACTCTCTTGGTAATTGAATTTAAATCGAACCCTTTAAGCTTTGTGACAATTTAGTGAACCCTCGAAGGACCGCTTCTAACTCTCGTGATTTAAGTCCTAAGTTTGATTCCTATAGATCCAATACCTAATTTCACTGCTAGGTTCCTCCTTAGAGTATCTATGACATGCAAATAAGTGCGCACCAAATTCACAAGTAATTCATGTAATAGGAATTAAATCAAAAGCAAATTGGAATTAACAAAAGGAAAATATCAATTCATAACATAAAACAAGTCTTGGGCATAGCCCCAATCCCTAGAAATAAAAAACAACTACTCAAGCATTTTCATGTTCATAGCAAGCTTGATTAACAAAAGCATAAAAATACCTAAGAGAGAAGAAGAAATTGAGAAGAAGAGAAATCCTAATTTTTGCCTAAGGTAACATTCCCAGAGATCCCTATTTTCGAGCCTTAGAGTCCTATTTATAATGTAGGGTAACTTGAATTCAAAGCTGTTACAAAATCAGATCAAATCAACAATTAAATTTTCAGATATTGCGTGTCACGGCCGTGATGCCCGTCACGGCCAGGCCGTGACAGATTCTGTCTTGGAAAACTTGGCGTTGGTTAACCTGTCATGGCCGTGATGGCCATCAAGGCTTGGCCGTGACAGGTTCTGGCTTTTGCATACTTTTCTCTTCAGCCTTGCTCGATCATGGCCGTGATGGCTGTCACGGCTAGGCCGTGATAGGCTCTGTTTGGCTCATTTTTCTTGTTTCTCAAGCTCCATCTTCATGCAAGCTCTAACATTACTGATCCTGAGCATTTTAATCTTCGTTTCCAAATCAATATCTCCAAATTAATTACCAAATCTTATCCTTTATTGTTGTGATAGGCAATTATTATCCAAATCCAAATTGATTTGGATCCAATCTTTTATCTCAATGCCAATTGAATTATCTTTCGATCATAATAATTCAAGTCCAAATTGTTTTGGATTCAAATCCATCATGTGGGCCCTTGTAATTTACTTGTCAATCTTCAATTTAATTGATTTCCATTCTTTTCTTCTTGATACTTTCCTAAAAATCAAAAATAAGAATAATATCAGAAAATTAATCCAAATCTAATTAAAATTAATTAAATACACACATTGACTCTAAAATAACCAAAATAGGAAAACAAAGTCTAATTTGGGCTAAATCAAGCATTCTACAAAATTTAATTGATGAAATCTGCTTTAAAATAATAGTAAAAACATGATAAGACAGTGGATTATCAGATACCAACTGAAGTTGACACGGGCAAACACAAGAAGGGGGGTTGAATTGTGTCTGTTAATAATTTTTGAAAACAACCTTTAAAACAATTTTTGTACACAAGGAGATTAGAAACAGAAGCAAGCACAAAGAAATAGATCCTTTTTTTTAAAAGGCTTTTATCAAAAGCAAAATCAAAATCCCTCGGTTAGTAAGAAACAAATAAAGCTGTAAGAGTTAAGAGATAGAAGAATCACACAAGATGTTTTATCCTGGTTCACTCTCTTCCAACCAAGAACTACATCCAGTCCCTTCTGCTTGAAGGATTTTCTCCACTATTGTCCAAATAGATTACAACCAAGTATTCAACACCTCTCCAGGCTACAAGTATTTCTTTCTTACCAAGCCTCTTCAGGCTCTGACTCTAACAAAGAGATTTAATGTTTGATCTTCTTAACTCACTATGTGTGAGGATATGACAGTTTAAGATTAGATGAATATTTTCACAATATTCAAACTAAGAATACAGACTCTTGCTTTTGAAATAATATAAGAATGAGTGATTATCGGTTGGAAAAAGTTGAGCTAGCAAGGTTGTGCTGGCAAGAATAGTTCTTCAGTATCTCAGGTCTTCTATTTATAGTGACCTTCTTCTTCACTTGTATTTCTTGAACGGTTACTTTGAATAATCCCATTTAGAGATAGAATTTAATCCATGATATCCGTTGTGACTCTTGGTTATCGAGGTAGCATGAAATAGAAGGCTTACTGCTCTGAGTTTTGCAGCTTGAAAACTTGTTGTTCCTCCTTTGTGTACAATCCAGCTTTTTCAGCCATAATGTTGTCATCGTACAGATCGTTTTGCAGTATCTTATTGTACGATTCTGCTTTTTGCATTTCTTGATGGTACTATGTTTCTTTTACAATAAGATAAAACATTAAAGCAGATAAAACAAATGTGAAGAACAAATATTCTATTGAAATAAATATCAATCATTTGAAATAAATTCAAGAGATTCGGATTGCATCTAATTCATTCTAAGATGGAGCTCGTCTACTTTTAAAAATTTCGTCTACTTAGTTATATGTGAGACCATGTCTGTTCAATAGTTTATTTTGCTCGTCCGATGACGTGGCATATCCTCTTGTCTATCAAGTCTTTGGACCTGCTATTCCTCAGTAAGTTATAAAGATCTCCTTCCAGTGACGTGGCAGTTAGAGCTCGTCTACTAGATTACTTTATTTTTCAGTTCATTTACTTATACTAATCCGTCTGCTTACGTGGCAAGATGGACACGCTTATTATCAAGTCTTTGGACTTGCTGTATCTAACTAGTTATTTTGGTATTCGTCTAGCAAACATTTAGAGCATTGTCTACTTAAGAAAACCAGTCTACTTAAATAAATAAATAAGTAACTTTACCAAAATATTGAGCAGCCCGTCTACAAGGGTGGACGCGTATTTTTCAATGAAAACTTATCCCATGTTTCTTTTACTTATATTTAAATATTCCTGCATAATTGAAAGAACATGTTAGATATCAACTAACACTTTGCCAAGCAAATTTAATCCTTTTGTTAGCATCAAAACTTAGAGATTATTTCATGTAAAACCACTTTGGTTCCAACATTGGAGATGCGTTTCTCACCTATATAGCCAAAACGACAATGCCAACTGCCAAGGCATGTGGGGTTCAAATCACTTCGTTTGACCCTTTTCACATTTATATTATAGATGGATATATCAACATTAAGGACACCAAGTCCATTATCCAAAAATATGATAGCATAGAAAACATCATGTGTGGGATACCCCAATGTCCCATTAAAGAAAAACATAAATTTAACTAAAAATTAATCGTGATATTTGCGTTAGATGTATATATAGAAAATCATAAATAAATAAATAAATAAACTTTAAAATTAAAGAATAAAAATAAAACATCACACCACACACATATATGAATACAAACATATTATGCTGATAAACCAAAGAGGTTACCCCATCGTTCGGGTCCCAAAATATACACACTAGCACAAACTAACAAAGGCAATGAAAGATACAACGTCTCAAAAAACGCACTGGCCATAGGCTCCAAAATCAAATGCTAGGATCCACTACTCGTCCTCCCATATCTGGCTTATAAGAAGTCTCATCAAACTCTTCAATACCTGGCTCCTCCGCAGGGTCTTCTCATAACGATCACATAAATCAAACATACACAATATAGAGAAAATAGGAGATAAGAAATGTGCTATCATCATAAGCAGAAAAATTTACATAACATTTCAACAATAATAGCACACAGACATGCATCACCAAATAAGCACATATAAATATAACAATCATCCTTGAAATAAATAATATTCCTCTACCCTTCGCACTCATGCAACTAATCATGTATGCTGACGTAGCCATGACCTAATCCTATCACACATCCCTCGTCTGATTAGGGATGTTACGATCGTCCACAATGACTAAGAAAGTATCACAGTAGTCTTCCTCGAACCTCATCGTCCGCGGGGCGCTCACCTGTGACCATATACGAGAGTATCACAGTAGTCTTCCTAGAACCTCATCATCCTCAGGGCACTCACCTGTGACTCCGCCAAGTGTCCAGTCTTCCAGCCCTCAGTCCCCATATTCCATCTCTCAACGCCCCATAATGTCCAGCACTCCTGATTCATACGTTTTATCGCGTTCTGAGTTTGTCTGAAGTCTAATTGACCTGAAATTTGAAACATAGTTTCCTCTATAGCTAAGGAACATAATCATGCCCTCAAATATTCTTAATCTCTTCCTCAAAAATAAATTTCCTATTGTTCACTCTTAAGCGTAAACAGTATAAATAAAACCCTAGAACACGTTCTCATTCAATTCAACGTCGGTTAATCTCATACTTTTCATACAAGGTTCCCAATGCCTAAGCATGCATATTAGACCTTAAATCAAGGTCTTAAACCTAGTCATCCAACATATAGACAATGCCTTAAAACACGAATGTTAAAATATGACTGATGTTTCTACCAATAGCTGGAACATAATAACATTTATTTAGTTCCAAAACAAGCGCCGAAGGCAAAGTCAAAATCTTTTATAGTTAATGTAGCAAATTTTTCTCCATTTCCTATTCACAAGTTGACTTTGCCTTTAGTCAACGTCATACTCCCTTTGACCATTCACATTAATGTGACATACATATGCGGTATCAAATACCCATGATTTTCAAGTAGGTTGACTTCTATAACACAATACTCAAATGGGAAGTCATACTTCCTTTCTTTTCTCATACTCTTTCTAGTATCTCCAGCAGTTTTCAAATGTCCGGTCAAACTGCAATGAAATCAACTGCCTTCCTTTGCAACCCTGCTTATTAGCTTCAAGACAGAAGAATTGGCCTTGAAGTTGTTTCTTTCCCTCGTTCATCGCCTTGTTTTAGCAGGCTTAGTACTTTCCCTTTCAAGACTATCACAATAGTCTACCCTTTTCTACTTAAAGACTTTGCTCGAAAATTCTCAACTTCCTTGCAATCTCTAGTAGAGGTGTGTCAGAATCGTTCACAACGATTTGACTATAACTATTTAGCAACACTTGCAATATCATATCACTGGCCAACATTTGGCCTAAAGGAAAACTCATCTTACCAGGTTCTCAATGTACTTAATAGCATGAATCACATGATACCTGTCTGGATTTCCTTCTGTCAGTTCGTAACTGAAAAAGGGTCGGGAAGACACGTGGCTCTTATGCATTGCCTGCTCTTAATAAAGCATCATGAGGTGCATGATCATATCACACATCTTCATGATTGCAAGCATGAGGAATCCTACACCCAGGACATCGACTTGATGCATCTCATAAGCATCCATTTTGTTCTTGGTAGGAACTAGCTGCTCAGGAATCATTTACTTGAGAACTTACAACTTTCTCTCGTACTTGAGGACAATCCTCAAATTTTTGTACCAATCCAGAAATTTAATTTTGGATACCTTGTCCTTCTTAAGGACAAATGGCAGTAATAAATTATAGTGTTTTTTTTCATGGTAATTCTAATTATAGAAACATAAAGAATATAAGTATCATGAAAAAACATATTTAACAAGGTCTTTTATTAAATACGCTCCCACTATTTTACTCAAATCAATGACCCTCATCATTGACTCGAAAAATCCTGTTGAAAGATTTTCTGGTGAGACCAAGATCCATATTTCACATTGTTTTGAGTCAACTTTGGTTGATCTCCCAAAACTTAGTTATTTAGGTAGGAAACTCCTTTCCAATTACGTCTCATGTAACTCTTGGATCAGTTGGGTGAATAACTCTTATTATAATCCATTCCATGGACTAAAGGTAAACCACTACAAAAAAAATGTTGAAATAACGACCGAATTTTAGCGACTGATTTGTTCGATCGCCATTTGTGACCAAAACAGTGACGGATTTAAGCATCTGAGACATAAGTTCAAATTAGTGTAATATGCGGCCGATTTTGCGACCGATCATGGTGGTGGCATAAAATCCGTCGCTAAATCGGTTGCTAAATAGATAAGTTTAAAAGTCAGTGGTTGTTGATGAATTTGTGACTGATTTTTTAGACCGATTTAGCATAACGATAATAATTTGAACATTTAGCGACCGAATCCATATTCGGTTGCTATATTGATGGATAAAAAATTTAAAATTGAGTCAAACTACGAATGATCTTGTAACACCCCGTTTTTACTATTCTTCAATAATAGTAAATATCTGTACATGTTTATTTTTTTTGTTTATTTTTATGTGATTTGGTTTGAGTAATTTTAATTAGTCATTTAAAATTTATTTTTGAGTGCGTTAATACTGTCTTATGTCAGTGTAGGCACGATTACTATACAATAATATTATGTTATTGTCACTAGTAGTATTTATTTAGAAAAATATTTTAATATTATGATTTAAAGAAAATTATTTTCCTATTTGACTTTATTTAATTTAGATTTGAAAATACGTCGGTTTAAAAATAATCGGAGATTAAATTTTGGACCGTTAAGTTTCTTAGTTGATTAGATCAACTATCAATCTTGACTTTATAAAGTAATGTCGAAGGGGGGTGTTACAGATCTCAAAACGGTCGCTAAACTGCGCAATTTAAAAATTTTAGTTTTTTCCAAACAGCAACCGAATTGTAACTGATTTCATTATATTTTATTTTGCGACCGAATTAGCAACCGAATTTAAATTCGGTCGCTAAAATTACGATCCCTAAATCGTGACCTTCTTCTCTTTCCCTCCATTTTCTCTCTTTTCTCCTCTTCTGCTCTCACTCGCAGCTCCTCCCCTCCCATTGCTCTGGCCACCGCGTCCCCTCCTTGCTCCACCGCGACTCCACCAAAATGTCTGGTGACCCACCACACCACCTTGTCTTTCCCTTTCTCTCTTCCTCTCCTTCTCTCTCTCTGATTTCTGTCTTGTTCTCTCCTTGCAGTGCCTCCTATTCAGCCACCACACCACCGCCTTCGGTGACACCACCACCACTGCAGCGCGCCTCCGGTGAGGTGTTGTTCACTATTTCTCTCTCATTCTCTTTTATTTGATATATGCTATTTTATTAGTGGTCATGTTCTGTCCAAAATGGATTTTTTTTTTGCCAATATTATCCTTGATTCTTTGTGGTTTTCCTTTATCAATTCACAAGATTCGAAGGCCAGACTAAAGATTCCACCAGCTGATACACGGTATAAGACAGAGGTACGGTTATGAATACAGATATTATGCTTCAAGTGATTGGGAATTTAATTATGGCCTAAACTTTAACTGTCATTCTGTTAATTGGTTCGTGTTATTTTTTTGCCATATGCACTATTAGGCATTAGGCATTTATAATAATAAAAATAGCTCTGTTAGGCATTTGAGGTTAACGTTTGGTAATTTTTAGAGAACAATCATACTTGTGGAACTTATTGGAACCAAAGTGGTTTTGATTTAAATAATCTCTTCGTTTTGATGTTAACAAAAGGATTAAATTTGCTTGGCAAAGTGTTAGTTGAGATCTAACATGTGCTTTCAGTTATGCAGGAATATTTATAATATAAGTTATGGAAACTTGGGATAAGTTTTTGTTGGACTCCTTAAGAAAAATACGCGTCCACCCTTGTAGGCGGCTGCTCTAATATTGGTAACGTTATTTATTTATTTAATTGAGTAGACTGGTTTCTTTAAGTAGATGAGGCACTAAATGTTTACTAGTCGTAAATCAAGATGATTTACTTAGATGCAGCAAGTCCAAAGACTTGATAGTAGACGTGTCTAGCTTGCCACGTCAGTAGACGGGAATAATTGGTAGAATTGAATGAACTGAAAGATAAAATAATCAAGTAGACGAGCTCTAAGTGCCACATCACCAGACGGAGATTATAATAACTCACTGAGGTATAGCAAGTCCAAAGACTTGATAGACGAGAGGATATGCCACGCTAGCAGACGAGCAAAATAAAATAGTGAACATACTTAGTTTCACATAAGTAGACGGAGTTTTTAAATAGACGAGCTCCATCTCTTGAATGAATAAATACAATCCGAATCTCTTGAATTTATTTCAAATGATTGATATTTATTTCTATAGAATATTTGATCTTCACATTTGTTTTATCTGCTTTAATATTTTACCTTGTTGTAAAAGATACATGGTACCATCAAAGAAATGCAAAAAGCAGAATCGTACAATGAGAAACTGCAAAACGATCTGTACGATGACAACTTTATGGCTGGAAAAAGCTGGATTGTAAACAAAGGAGGAACAACAAGTTTTCAAGTTGTAATGCTCAGAACAGTGAGCCTCTATTTCGTGCTACCTCGATAACCAAGAGTACTTTTCAGCTTTGCCACAATCTAGCTATCAATCACAACGGATATCATGTATTTAATGCTATCTCTGAACGGAACTATTAAAAATAACCGTTGAAGAAATACAAGTGAAGAAGAAGGTCACTATAAATAGAAGACCTCAAGTTCTGAAGAACAACCTTTTGCCAATCAATAATCGCTCATTCTAATTTCCTTTTAAAGAGCAAGAGTCTCTATTCTTTAGTTCAAATAGTGTTGCAATATTCAATTGATCTTAAACTTTCATATCCTCACACATAGTTAGTTAAGAAGATCATAATTTAAATCTCTTTGTTAGAGTTAGAGCCTGGAGAGGCTTGGTAAGAAAGGAATACTTGTAAGCCTAGAGAGGTGCTGAATACTTGGTTGTAATCTATTTCGAAAATAGTGGAGAAAAACCTTCAAGTAGAAAGGACTGGACGTAACTCTTTGTTGGAAGAGAGTGAACCAGGATAAAACATCTTGTGTGAATATTCTATCCCTAAACTCTTACGGCTTTATTTGTTTGTACTGACTGAGGGGTTTTGATATTGATTTTGTTAAATCTTTTTAAAAAGGATCTATTTCTTTATGCTTGCTTCTGATTTAATTTTCTTGTGTGCAAAAATAGTTTTAAAGGTTGTTTTCGAAAATTATTAATAAACACAATTCAACCCCCCTTCTTGTGTTTGCCTGTGTCAACTTCATAACTTTGTCAACTTCAGAACTTTCAACCTGCTTCAACTATTCATTCCTTGTCTAGAGATTTTGGAGATGTACTGAAATTTTATGCTAGATTTTAAGGAAGAGAACAAACACTATTGACTTCATTGAAGTGGCCATGGTCTTACAAGTACTCAAATGGCAAGAAAAACAAGTAGACTAGGTAGCTCAAGTTCAAGTTGAACTTTTTTGCAAAAAAGAATAACATTAGAATGTTATTATCCGTTTACTCTCATTGGATTTTGCCAATTTTACTGCTTCTTAATTCTTATCATAAATGAATGTCTAAGCCATCCAAACCAAATCTATTTATCTTAGATTGTTCTCTTCACCTTAAACCTTATATGGCATAAAAAGCTTTTATGCTTTCTCCATAATTACATGGCCATGATGGAAATGGCCAAGGGCAACGAGCTATTTATTTGGCCTACATGCCGCCTTTGCATTAAAGATTTCCTTAAACTCTATGCCAAAAAAATTAAAAAAAAAATTTCCTTAAAATCTTTGATATATAAAATCTCGCGGTACTTAAAAATATGCCCTCATTCGGTTCCTAGCGAACATCCATTAGGTTATTTTAAGAGGACATTGGGATGCGACCCAAAGATAAAGCAATGATAAAGCTGCAAAATTAGGAAGGTTCTAATTTATTTGGCTATGCATGTACTGTTCGTTTTTTGCTCTTTGGTATTTAATTTGTGTGGCTATGATGTTTTCTTGATTGAAAAATTGACTAATTTCATTTATGCACGATAGGTACTTGCTGTCATATTCTTCTGCTGTCTGTTGTATCCAGCTCATCCCCTTATCCGTAGTCAGTTTTTTGTTTTCTCTCATGTAAGTTGTCTCAACACTCTGTTAATGTTTTATGTGAATTACTGCATTGTTTGTTAGTGGAGAGCTGAGCTCAATAGGTGTGATCCTGTCTGAAAGGCATGTGTTTGACAATTAAGAATTACTGTATTGTTTGTTAGTGGAGAGCCGAACTCAATCAGTTGTATTGTTTGCTGGTTGTGTGCTGATAATTTAGAAGTTATGCATGTGTTTGACAATTATGTGTTACTTATTAGTGGAGAGTGGAGCTCAATAGGATGTCTGCTACAATATTTTATCTTAGTACGTATTGAATTACGCTGTAATATATATAAACTCAACTATGTTGCAATATTTATAGGTTAATGGTTTCATTTTCTGTTAGAGTCAATTATTAAATTACAAAAGTCTTAGTATCCTGTTTGAAGTTCAATATTAATGAGCATGTGTACCTTCTCAAGGTACGCATGCTCATTGTATTGAAACTTGAATTGTCCAAGTGGAACAGTTTGGGAAAAAACCTTTTTTACACTCATACAATAGTCATTTCCATGTTCAAATGCCTTATATACTTGTTGAAATCTCGGTCTGATGCATTTCCTTTTGTTCTCCGGGTGCATACTTGATCGTGGTGAATCTCACCGTGCTCGAGTCGTGTACTTGGAGACCGATGGGAAATGCTGGCGAAATTTTCTTAAGTATAAGGTATTTGAATAAGGGAATAACTATTATTAGCCGAGTGTGGTAAAGGTTTCTTCTCGAATAGGATAGGTTCATACCTTGTCTTAAGAACGAGATTGATGGAGTTATTGGAATGCACCATAATATATGTGTTATTGTAGGGTTGGTCGGGCTATTTAATTGGAAGGAATGGATATTACGGAGAATCGGAAATGGATGTATCATAGGTTGGATCGGAATAAACGTCTTTGGAAAGAGTATAGAGTTGGAGTGGGTGAGTTTATAGAGTTTGTTGTTAGCCAGGAGAGATTTATAAGGCGGGACGATGATCATTTGTGGTGACCTTGAAAAAGATGCAAGTGTCAATCTTTCAAAAGCGTGGATGCATTTGTCACCGATCTTTATGGGAAAGGCTTCATGCCTGATTACTTTTGGTGGAGTAACCATGGTGAGACGTTGCCTGATTTAAACCCGGTTGTGTTTGAAGATTCGTACTATGGAAGTGGTGACTGGAGGGAACAATTGAATCCATACAAGAAGATGATAATGGATCATGCTGGACCCTCGGTTGGTGTTGCACTAGAAGAAGATGGGGGAGAAGATGGTGGACTGGGTTCCCGATACATAGAGGAGAATTCGAATCCCGAAGCTCAAAGATTCTATGATATGCTGAGTGTTGCACGATCTCCATTGTGGGAAGGATGTCGGGAGTACACGGAGTTGTCTATATGTATGGAATGGTTGAGTATCAAATTTGACTACAATATACAAGAAGGCTGTTTTAATCGCCTCGCCATGTCCGTGTCCAAGGCATTGTCGGAAGACAATCGGATGCCTACTAGTTTTTATCGTGCTAAGAAGTCTATGGAGAATTTGGGTCTGGGGTGTTTGAAAATTGATTGTTGCCCTAATGGATGTATGTTGTACTATAAGGATGATTCAGCGGAGAGCATAACATGTTGTCGATTTTGTGGTGCGGATCGGTATAAGACAACCACTAGGAGGGGCATTGTGAAGAAGACCGCTCTAAAAAAGATGTGGTACTTTCCGCTCATGCCAAGACTTATAAGATTGTACTCTTCGATGGACACGTCAACTCACATGAGGTGGCATAATGAGCATGAGAGGGAGCAAGATGTCTTGTGTCATCCATCGGATGGAGAAGCTTGGAAGCATTTTGATAGGGTTCATATGGCATTTTCGCACGACCCTCGGAACGTCCGATTGGGGTTATGTACGGATGGATTTAATCCTTTAGGGAAGTCTGGAAAAGCATCCGGTAATCCCGACTCCGTAAAATCTTCCCCCAAGGATGTGCATGAAGCGGGAGTTTATGTTCCTAACAGTCATAATTCGGGATCCGTCTAATCCAAAATGGTAGATTGATGTGTACTTGCAATCGCTGATAGATGAGTTGACAATGCTGTGGAATGATGGTGTGTTGACCTATGACGTATCTTTGAGGGAAAATTTCATGATGAAAGCAGCTTTGATGTGGACGATCAACGACTTTCCTGCCTATGGGATGAAGTCGAGTTGGATGACCGCAGGGAAGCTTGGTTGCCCAATATGTATGGAGCGATCGAAGGCATTCACGCTTAAAAACAATCGAAAGATCTCATATTTTGATTGTCATCATCAATTCTTTCTAGAAGATCATCCTTATAGGAGGAACAAGAATGCATTCAAGAAAGGTTGTGTGCAGACAACACCGCCTCCACCACGTTTGTTTGGTCCTGATGTATGGCGGAGAGTACAGTACTTACTGCTCGTCCATGAATCACAAGGAGAACATATTCCTGATTATGGCGTCAAGCATAATTGGACAAAACAAAGTACATTTTGGAGGTTGCCGTGTTGGAGGACACACTTACTCCATCACAATATTGATGTCATGCATACTGAGAGGAATGTGTTTATGAATGTGTTTGACACTGTGATGGACATCAAGGGGAGGACAAAGGATACAAATAAATCTTGATTGGATTTGGCTGAAATTTGTAATCGGAAGGAGCTTGAGTTACAGGACGGTGGTCGTGACAGACTTATCAAACCGAAGGAAGGTTATACACTAAGTAAAACATAGAAAGTAGTTGTCTGTAAGTGGGTTAAAGAACTAAAGTTACCCGATGGGTATGCTTTCAATCTGGGTAGATGTGTTGACATTAAGGTAGCAAAGTTACATGGAATGAAGAATCATTATTGCCATGTGTTCATGCAACGGTTGCTTCCAACTGCGTTCGACGCATTACTGAAACCAATTTGGAACCCATTTGTTGAGCTTAGCCACTTTTTCAGGGAGCTTACGTCGACAACACTAAATGTGAATCAATTAAAGGATATGGAATTCAAGATACCCGTTTTGTTATGTAATCTGGAGCAAATCTTCCTGCCGAGCTTTTTTGATTAAATGGAACACCTTCTAGTTCATCTACCTTACAAAGCAAGAGTTGGTGGTCCTGTCCAATACCGTTGGATGTATCCATTTGAGAGGTATACAATATCAACAATTTTACTTAATACATATTAAATTCACGAACACGAGATCATAGTTTACTTTTCCTTAAAACTAGTAATTATTTGTATGTATCCCTCTTTAATAGGTTCCTGTACTCCCTTAAACACAAAGTCAAGAACAAGGCACGAGTGGAGGGTTCCATTTGTGAAGCATACTTAGTAGAGCTATTGAGAAGTTCCAGGCCACCGCTCGACGTAATCAAGCTTCTGATGGTGGCGCATGTGCTTGGACCGAGGACTCTAAATCAGCCGCCGCCCACTTCGACAAGCTGGTAATACTTAAAACTTTATTGACTTAGTATACTATTTCATGAGTTTTTATTTTTAAATATTTTTATGAATTTAAGATTATATTTTTTTGTGCAAAAAGCACAGAAACAGCGGGCCCCCACTGCTATGGAGTTGGTGGAGAGGACGAAGAAGTTGAAGTCGGGGGCATGGGTCAACGACAAGGCCCGTAACTATGTTGTAAGCAAAAAAAACAATTTAGTTTATACTTGTAATTTATTATAATTGATTTGTTAATATTGGTTATAATTTTAACTAAATATCTTCATCTATAATTTGCAGGTGGGCTCCAACGAGAAGAAGGACGATTCCATATCACGTGTCTCACTGTCATAGGATGAGGCCTTGACTGGTGAGGGACCTCGCTCTCTTGTCTCCATCGACGATAATACCATTTATTTGTAGGTCGTCGGGGGCAGGAACAAGAAGGGGAACATGTATGGCCTGGGACACCTAGGAGGCGAGTTTATCGCTTCATCGTCCGGCACGCCTGCTCCTCCCTACGTGGATACCGTCCCCCATAGATGTTCAACCAGATGCAGGACACCATCACGCAGCTTAACGCTAAGCTTCGGGAGAAGAGGGAGAGTAAGAGCAGCAGATGGCGAACCAGATTGTACTGCTAACTCAAGCACACTAGTAGCTGGTGCAGACGACCATCGAGCAGGGCCAGACACTGCGATTGGTGTTGGAGCAGATGAGGCTCCATCCTCCAGTTGCTCAGGGTGATGCTTCGACGGTTGTGCCGCCTGCTGTCGCTCCGCCAGTTTCGTCACCTGCTACTGATGCTGCTGCTCTAGAGGACGATGAGATGGCAGACGTCGGCGGCACGGACGCTGAGGATGATTGGATTCCTCCACCGCCTTCGCATCATGATTGATTTTACTGTATTTTTTACATTTCTAGACGATTATTGTACGACACTTCTTACTTATTTATTTATATATTGACTATATATGTTTTATAATTGTGTGTTTCCTTAGTAATTTAGTGTGGCTGATCATTAATATTTTTTTTAATCTTTAAAAAAAATATTTAATAAATTATTTTTTTAAAAAATTATTTAATAAATTAAATTAAAAAAAAAACAATATTAGCGATCGAATTAGCAACGGGCAACTCGGTCGGCACACTGTAGTTATTTTAAAAAAAACAAACTTTGCGGTTTAGCGACCGAAACTTCGTTCGCTAACTTGGTTTTTGTTAACCAACATTAGGGACCAAGTTTGCGACCGCATTATTGGTCTCCAAACTTGGTTACCACTACAATGTGACCAATTGAGTAGCAACCGAGTTTTATTCTCTAGCAACCGAAGAATCGGTCACCATTTAGCGACCGATTAACAATTTCGGTCGCTAAAACCTTAGCGACCAGGGTTTCAACTACCCCCTTGGACCGGTCGCTAATTCGGTCGCTAAACTGAATAACGATCGAATTTTCATGTTTAGTGACCGAATTTGCCGGTCGCTAAACAATTTTTTTTTTGTAGTGAACTCAACGTCTCTAAGCCTTTCAATCCTATTGAGTTTGGCTTAGTTAATTTATACCCAGTGGATAGCATTTGGACATTACAATTGTCCCATAGTATCTTGCTAGTATAGAAAAATGCACTCCGCTTTGGCGGACCTACACTCATTCGATATTAGTCTTGATGAGTGCCATGTGTTGGAAGTGTAACACCCTGGTTTTTACCGCTTCTCAATACCGATAAAATATATCGGTTTATATTATTTTTATTGGAATAATAATTATTTTGGGCACTAAATATTATTATTTTAAGACGCTTAATCTTGAGTAATTTATTTACTCTTTTAAAATTTATTTTATTAAGTGCGTTAGCATTGTCTTATTTCATTGTATGCACGTTTACCAGACAATAATTTAAGTTATTGTCACTATTATTACCAATATGTATTTTTTTTAAATAATATGATTAAGAGAAAAGTATTTTCATACTGTTATTCTATTTAATTTTAGAGTTAAAAATAAACTGGTTTGGAATTAATCGGATATTAATTTTGGACCGTTGATTTTCTTAGTTGATCAGTTCAACTATCAATCTTGACTCTAATTTGAATTTTGAAAGTATATATTTATCACTCATTATTTTTAGATTTAATGAGTAATATTATTTCTTTTTTTCTAGACTCAATTTTAACGACATAATTATGTACCTATCCTTATTTAAATAAATAAAAAACCAAAAACCCCTCCCTCCCTTATTTTGTATGCGTGAACCCCGCCCCCCGCCCCCGGGTCTTTTCCTTTTACTTCTTCTTCCTCCCTTCACATCTCCTTCCTCCTTCTTCACTTTACCCTACTCCTTCTTCTCCTTGTTGCTCCGAACCGTGTGCCGCCCAGGCCAGTCATTGTTTGCCGACGTGACAGGGGAGCCGCGTGCCGCTGCCTCCTCGCATCCGATCATTCTCCACTACATGAAATCGTACCCTCCACCTCCCCTAAGCACGCCGCCGCCCCTGAGGTTACCGTCCGGTTGTCCTCAGCGTGAAGGACGACACCAGAACCACATCTGGCAGATCCAGCTAGTCGCTCCGCCTCTCCCCGCCACTGTCACGCCGCGCGAACGGAGCTCAACCGTCCGAAATCATTCACCGCCGCGTCTGCAACCTTCAACCGCCACCATAACGTTCTCTTTCATCATCTTATTAGGTAAGTATTTACCCCTAATCTTTTCTAGTTGAAAAATCCCCAAACTGATTTTGAAACCTTAACCCTAAGATTTTGGATTTCAGTTTCAAAGTGTGAAATTAACACTTGTTTTAAGTAATTGGGACTGTGAGTTAATGTTTCCCTAAATCAATTTCATTATTCTTTAGTTAAAATGAGTGTTTCTCAAATTGAGTTATGAACCCTAAAGTCCCAAATCTGAATTTTATTGAAGTTAGCTCTATTTTGTGAAATTGAGTATTTAAAATCAACTTAGAGTGAACGTTTGATGATGAGTAGCTGATTATGTGTTTTGTCTGGTTGTGAAAATACTTTGACTCCCTCTCTAGGATGTTGTCGTGGTTGTGTTTACTTGGGGAAGACAGAATTTGTGTTTTAGAGAGCTGTCTGTACATGTTGCAAAGTGTCAGAGTAACCTGTAACGTGAAGTCAAGTCGTCAATGGGTGTTCAATCTTACGAAATTTCGTGGAACAAGATAGGGAAACCGTGGAACCCGGAATGAATAATCTTTCTCTTGTCTTCAAAGGTAAAGGGAGTATGCCTGAGGAGTTCCTAGCCGTTATATATTTAATGTTATAGACTGCTTGTGAGAATTTATATGTTGATTGACTACGAAACTATTTATATATATATATATGTGTGTGTGTGTGTGTGTGTGTCTGTGTGTGTGTGTGTGTGTGACTTATCCGTGTTGTTAAATTATGAAGTTGTTTGAAGCGTGACGTTGGTCATGGATTATAATGAGGAACCTTGTTTTTATTAAATATGTGAACACAGAAAAGTGGGAAACATGATTTTTGGTTTTCTTTGGAAAATGGAAAGGAAACAGAAAAGGACTAGATTTACGTGCTGAGGTTTCATACTGGATTCTGATTACGGGGAAGCCGGACTAGCCTTCCTACTGTTAAGGACCTAGAGTTCCGAGACGTCGGACTAGAGTCTGGTGATAAAAGATTTTGAAAAAGCTTTAGTGAGAGTTTAAAACTCGATTGATATTAAAAGTTTGTTTAATATATGAAAAATGTTACAGCACGTGTCTTATTTATCGAGTCACAGTGTCACTCAGAGTGAACTAAAAAACTGAATAGCTTGGACCAAAGACAGGTTCTTGGGTCTTTGGGTCTTAAGGGACAATCGGGTTCGAAAACCTACATGGATATTCGGGGCGTAGCACCCTCGGATGTAGAAATCGACAACCCTGCTCGAAATGTACTCTATCTGGAACTATTCTATATTATTTAGGTGATACGTGAAATCCTAGAACAATTGGAGAAAGGACCCAGCGAAAAGGTCACCCAACGCGAAACAATTGTGTTATAGGAATTATCGCGTCCTATCATGCTCGAGGAAGAGAAGTTAGGATCTTCGAAGATTTGTGTTAGAAAGTGGATATTTGAAGTATTAACACAAAATTTGTGAATAAAATCCTTAATCTGAACAATCTTATGAGCTGAATTTATTATATTTATATGAGTTGTTACTTTGGTATTGTGATGTTGTTTATATGTTGAATATATGATTGCTGTGTTTAAACTCATATATTGGTAACCCACCTTTGCATTTATCTAATTGGTTTCTATTTGTGGTATTTTGGTTGAGAGTACAGATGATGCAGAGGAGTTCTCCGCCCCACTCGGAGGGTTTGGTCCCAACTTGTAAAGAAATTTGATTTACTGGAATAACCATGGGGTCTTTTCCAGTAAGAGTCTTATAGTTCGACCAACTTAGTCTATCGAGTCCATGATTGTTTTGGAGAAGTTTATAATTATATGTATCACGACTCTAAGAATCCCTTCTTTGTTTTCTGTTATGATTAATAAATTTATTTACGGATATTTTAAACTATGACCAGATGTGGAGTAGTCTTTTTGGTGTAAGAGTTTTTAGGGTCTTTTCTAAGAAAATTATCATAGTCTGTTTGACTATTTTAAACACTGATGTGTGATCCGGAAAGTGTACCGTATTCGTCACCAAGTAATAAAAGATCGATCCCACAGGGACCGTGATCTCAAACCACAACTAATTATCAAATCGATTAAACTGGACTATAAAAAAAAGGGAATTTTGAAAAGGTTTTGATTTTTGAAATAACAATCAAGTAACAATCAAATTTAATATCGCAAATAAACAAAACAGGAAAGCAATTCAAATTGGGGGTTTTCAAATTCAAAAGGGACTCCTAGGAATTGGGTTACCAATAAGATTGTTTATGTTACTAAATTGACTACCCCTTGTTAATTGTCTAAATTGCTTTGAAGGAGAATTTATCCTAAATTAGTTAATGCTCCCTCTCGGGTTACAAAAACTGTGCCCAATTAAACCAACCTCTACTCTCGTGGTAGTTGAATTTAGATTGAACCCTTTAAGTTTTGTGATAATTCGTTAATCCTCGAAGGACCGCTTCTAACTCTCGTGATTTAAGTCCTAAGTCTAACTCTATAGATCAGATACCTAAGTTCACCGCCAGGTTCCTCCTTAGAATATCTACGACACGCAAATAAGTGGCCACCGAATTTACGAGTAATTAAAACAATAGAAATCAGATCTAAAGCAAAATCGAAATTAACGAAGGTAAAACATCAATTCACAACATAAAAAAATATCTTGGGCATAACCCCAATCCCTAGAAATAAAGCTACTACTCAAGCATTGCCATGGTGATGACAAGCTTGGTTAACAACAACATAAAATAAAACCTAAGAGAAGAGAAGAATAAGGAGAAGAGAATCCTAATTTTGCCTAAGTGTGGCAGCCCAAAAAAAAGCTTCCCTAGTCTTTGCCTAATTGCCCTATTTATAGATTAGGGTAATTTGAATCCCAAACAAATACAAATTCAGATGAAAATCAGTTTCTTCGGATTCAAATATTGCGCGTCACGGCCGTGGTGGCCATCATGGCCAGGCCGTGACGGACTCTGCCTTGGGCGCTGCTTCACTGATTGGTCTGTCACGACCATGGTGCTCATCACGGCTAGGTCGTGATCAGTTCTGCCTGTGAGGGTCTGGTTCAGCTGACATGTCATGGTCGTGATGGGCATCACGGCCTGGTCGTGACTAGTTCTGACTTTTCCATTCTTTCTTTTAAGCTCTACTCTATCACGGCCGTGATGGACATCACGGCTAGGTCGTGATGGACTATGTTTGGCTTAGTTTCTTCACTTTTCAAGACCCATCTTCATTCAAGCTCCATCATGGCTACTCTTGAGCATTTTGATCCTTAATTCCTGCACAACAACACCACAAAACCGCCTTACCCGTTCCAAGATAAAAACTAATAAAAATCAAATTAAATATGCCTAAGCTATATCAAAATGCATGCAAATATCAATGAAATATGAGGTGAAATCACACTCATCAAACCACCCCAAGCTTAAGACTTTGCTTGTCCTCAAGCAACAACTAAGGCCAGAAAAGATAATCAATCAAAGCATGGACAGTGAATTCTAGAACCTGAGTAACTAATCCAAGCAACAGGCATATTCAATAAATACCCAAGAGACAATCAATTTCAAGTCCAATTAGAAGCTTAGGTTTTCTAGATTCATGTCTCTCACTAATTCGGACACTCTTCTTACCTCACTCAAGTGTTTAAGGGTATATGACAATTCTCTCAATTTCCTCAAGGAAGGTACCCTACCATAAGCTTTACTATTAACCAAATCTTTACTTTATTAATGAAAACACATAAGAATCAAACGGTCTTTTATTTCGATTGTAGTGGGGCAATGGGATTAATTTTTAGGTGGGGAAATCAAGAAAGGGTAAATTCAAGAAGGGTAAACAAAATATCAAACATTGCAGAGCATGACAACCTTCTAGAATACCCTTTTGGGCTTTAGTTCACTTTTCCACCTTTCTTTCTTTCTTTTTATTTTATTTCTCACTTTCTTTTTGCCATCCCCTTCTCCATTTTTTTTATTCACTTTTATTTATTTGGAGAAGGGGAGATTTTCAACTTAAGAGAATTATTTTTTTCTAACTTTCTCATCCCACAATTCATTTTTCAAACTACCTTTTTACCCTTTTGCAATACTTTAAAAGGTGTCATACCAATCATCATTCATCAAAATATCTCAAGGTACCAAGAAAATTATTTTATTCTATTAGGCTCAAAATTGGGCAACTAAGGGGTAGCGTTTAATCAATCAAAGCTCAGAAGGCCAGAAAAATACCTAGTGCCTCAATCATTTTCAAAAATGTTTTCAAAAATTTTTAAGTTTCAAAACGGTTTCAAGCCAAGTTCCAGAGAATACAATCCAAGAGGAAGAAAACACTCAATCACAAAGAATGGGGTAGATTTAGTGAGTACCCATTTTTGGCTCAAAAATCTCACATTTAGTAGTTTAAAATCAATGAGAAACACAAATCTAAGGAACCACATGCTAATTATCAACTATCAAAAGATCATCTCAAGCATTTTTATTTTTAGCCTTATCACAAGAATAAAAAATTGGGTTCAAAAATTCACTGTCTCAATTTATTTGGCACCAAGTTCTCACAATCGGATGCATAATCTAAGCAAGGGGCAATCTAATCATGTGATCATGCAAAACCATGCCTATATGAATGCAACATGAAAAATGCAAAAAATTGCAAAAATACCCCTACCCTAAGCTTAAAAACTTACATTGTCCCCAATGTAAATAATCAAGTTGGAGAGAGAAGAAAAATGGAACAACTCACCGAGGTGGTAGCGGGTACTGGCTCACATGCCTAGTCAAAGAGATGCTGGGAAAAGTGTCACGGCCGTGATGCTCATCATGGCTAGGCCGTGATCAATTCTGGTCTATAGGAGCTGGCCTGTCACTGTCGTGACTTCCATCACGGCTAGGCCGTGATGCATTATGATCTTATGGTCCTTCTCATCACGCCCATGATGGATATCACGGCTGGGTCATGATCCTTTCTGATCTTCTCTGGTTAGCTAATCACGGTCGTGACCACCGTCACGCCCTGAGCGTGATGACTTCTGACTTTATTTTTCTTTGGCTTTTTGATCTTCCTTCCTTCTTAACCTGAAAACACTTGGCAAAACCATCAATTAGTGATCTTTCTTTTCTTATATTCTTAAGTTATTCAAAAACAAAATTCAAAAAAAAAAAACAAATGGAAAAGGGAAAGAAAACTTGGGTTGCCTCCCAGGAAGCGCTTATTTACGGTCTTAAGCTTGACCATGCTTCTTTCAATCAACCGGGATCGACTGGGCTTGGAAGTGCAAGAACACTTCTCTTCCATGGAAGTCCTTCAAAGAGCCGATTTTGTTCATATAGCCAATTGCGCTTTCGATTCGCTCTCTTCACTCTGAGCTTCATGGCCCTACTCCCTCCCGGCGGGGGTTTTATTTCCACATGATGAGCAACTCCAACTTCATCACCATTTGGTGCATCATTTGTCTTTAAAAGCTTCGGAGTTGCTTCCACGTTGAGCTCTTCCTTCACCTTTGGAGACTTTATATCGATCCTGCACACATGATTCTTAAAAGGAGGGTTGTTATATGAGTTAGTCAAATCAAAATCTACCCTACCTTCCTCTACATTTAAAGAGAGCTTGCCATTTTTTACGTCTATTATTGCTCCAGCTGTGGCCAAGAAAGGCCTTCTAAGAATGATAGGGAATTTAGAATTCTTGTTCATATCCAATACCATGAAGTCGGTAGGAATGAAAAATTTCCCTACCTTTACGGGGACATTCTCTAGTATGCCTAGAGGAGTTTTAGTTGAGCCATCCGCAAATTGTAAAGAGAATTTAGAGGGACTCAATTTCTGGTTCCTAACCTCTCAAAGATAGTAAGCGGCATCAAACTCGCACTAGCCCCTAAGTCACATAAGGCTTGGTCTATTTTCACTTCTCCGATTGAGCAAGCAATAGAGAAACTACCTGGATCTTTTAGTTTATGAGGCATATTAGTTTTTATCATGGCATTATGCTCCTCAATTAAGCTCTTAGTTTCTGTTTCTACTTGCTTTTTCTTGACCAACCTTTGTGGGAAAGGTATTGGGGGTTGTGATGAGTGTGATTTCACCTCATTTTCCATGTACATTTCTGCATGCATTTGCATATAGTTAGGCCAATTTAGTGTTAATTTTGTATAGTTTTTCCTTTGGAACGGATGAGGTGGTTTCTGTGTGTTGTTTTGCAGAAATTGGAGAAAAACTGTGCATATTTGGCTATAATGAAGCTTGGATGGATTAGAGCCTTAAAAGTCAAGAAAATGAGCTAAAAAGATCCCATCACGGCCTAGCCTTGATGACCGTCATCACGGCCATGATCGGTAAAAGCAAGAGGCGAAGGGCTGAAACAGTAGTGCATCACGGCCTGCAGCCGTGATGTACATCACGGCCGTGACCCAAAACCACCACAAGTCAGAGACCATCACGGCTTGGCCGTGATGGATATCACGGCCATGAAATGGAGGCTCGCGACGCGAGAAAGGTCTCGCCACGCGAGAGACTTAAAATGCCAAAAGTTTCAGAAACAGAAAGCGTCACGGCCTGGCCGTGATGGACATCACGGCCGTGACGCGCGACGGATCTTTAAATAACAGCACAGCAGACAGAAAGAGGGGACTTTTTGCAAAGGTTTGGAAACCCTAAAGAGGGCTGATGGCTGGGGGAAGGCTGGGACCTCAAAGATGACATCTTCTCTGCTCTTGGATTGGAAGGAGATTGAAGGATTCGTCATGAAGTTTTCTTTCTCTCTTCTCTCTTTCCCTTTTGTAGACATATTCATGTATAGCTAATTCCCCCATTGTTGGGTTTAGATGTAGCTTTTCTGAACTTGATTGTTAATTGATTTGATTTCAATACAAGTCTCTATTTCTTTATGAGTATGTGATTCTGTGTTTAATGCTTTCCTTGGATTAGCTACCCATAGGAATGATATGTTGCCTTGATAGATGACTGAAAGGTTGGTGTTAAGGCATGCTCATGAATCATATGCCAAGTAGTTTAAGAATCTAGACATAGGTGTTGAATGCTTGCAATCTTATAAGTCTTGACTTAATGCAAAATCACAGATTAATTCACCTAAGACATTAGGGTTTAATTTGGGGTTTTAGGCTCAATGCACCTAAGACATTAGGCTTGAGTACTTTAGAAAAGGCTTGATTGGCATATTGTTAGCCATTTCATTGCAATCAAGGGAGGATTAGTGTAGTCTAAACCTGACAATCTCAACCGTTTGTAAATTCTGCACTCCAAGTGTTTGTTAAAAGTCCAAAAAGACCAAAAAATATTGTGTTGCTTTGTTTTCTGTTTAATCTCTCATATTATAGTTTAGTCTAGATAGTTATTAAGTTTGTGAATTGGTAATTGACAACCAATCCCTGTGGATACGATAACCGGTCTCACCACCGTATTACTTGATTGCGACGAGGTGCACTTGCCTTTATCTTAAAAATCACGCATCAAGTTTTTGGCGCCGTTGTCGGGGATTGGTTTTGTCAATATCATTAGTAACAAATGAGACAACTAGTTTAGACATTTTTTATTTTATTTTTCTGTATATAATTGATCTCTTTCTTTTGTTAAGTTTTGTATATATTTGTTTTTGTGTTTCTTTGATCTTGGGCTTAATTGTCTGTGAGGTGAAAAATTGATTAGACAGGATCATGGACTACAATTGGTATCAGCCATCTGATGCAGAAATGGAGATATCTGAGCTGCAGCTGCGGGTAGATATGCTGCAATTAGCCGTAAACATCCAACAAGTGAGTAATGAGTTGTCAAGGGCAACTGTCTCTCCTCCACCAATGGTAGGTTGTTCTGAATGGGGAAATCAATTTCCCAACACTTCTACTCCATGGTGGGGGAACCCTCCAAACAATACTTGGATTGAGCAAGAGGAACATTGGGAATCTTCCACACCTTCATATCAAGATGAGCCATCCCCATTGGAAGTTGCTAGGGAGAACTTCAAATCCGCATTCCCAGTCGAGGTTGAGCAACCTATCCCGGATAGTCGACCTCACTTAGAGGCTGTTTTGGAGAACTTCATGGCAACAACAATGGAAGAATTAAAGAATCAAGAAGACACCATCCGAAGTTTAGGGGTACTTATTGAGAAAATCTCTAACCAACTATCCGAGGAATGTCAAAAGGGAACTTGATGGATGATGATGAAGGTGAAGCAATAACGTATGATGATGAAGATGATGCCAAAATGGATGATGAGGAAGAAGAAGAAGTGGGAGCAGCCGAGTCAAGAAGTGAAGAACCTGTTTGTGAGAACATGGTTGCCCCATTCCCCATTGAACCCTCGACTAAAGAGCCTGAAAGGAAGAGGCAATTGGAGGACATCTATTTCACCATGCTTGGAGATGATGAAAAACTGTTGGAATTAGATGATGCTATTGTTTCTAATGCATGTGTGGAATGTGATGGGAGAAACACTTGTGTGGTTTGTGCGGAGATTTCTGCATATTTGGAAGGTGATGGATTTGGCAATGCTGAGAGTGAAGATTGTACGTGAAGCGAACAAGCACCAATGATCCTCTCGAATTGTTTGCCACCTCACATTTTAAAGCGATCAACAATGGAGTTCATGCCTCTGCCTGAGGTTGAGCCCCATTTTTATTGGGAAGATTTTATTGATAAAGGAGTCATATTTGACCCGAGAGGAATTGAAAAGCGCTTCCCATTTGAAGAAGTCAGCATGAATTTCGAGCGCTCACTTCCACATTTTTGCTGCAAACCGTGGGATCCAGGTGAAGGATCTCACATGGTTAGCATCCCTTGGTCCTTATACCACAGGTTATGGGATCCAGGTGGATGCTTCTTAATGAGTCAAGCTAGTGACGTTAAAGAAGCGCTTATTGGGAGGCAACCCAACTTTTCTTAACCCTTCTCTTTAGTTAGTTTTTGTTTTTGATTTTCAACCTCTTGAATAATTTGAGAAGCTCAAGAGGAAAATAATAAATTGTCAATTGCCAAGTGTTTGCAGGGTAATAAAGAAGGAAGGGAGAGCAAGAAGACAAGGAGAAGAGCAAAAGGGGCAAAGAAAAAGCAAAGTCAGCACCCGCTACCGCCTTGGTAAGCCGTTCCATTTTTATTTTGTTTTATTTTATTTTTCTTTCCTCTCTCCAACTTGATTGTTTACATTGGGGACAATGTAAATCTTTAAGCTTGGGGCAGGGGTAATCTTTTTGCTTGCATTGTAAATATTGCATTCATATAGGCTTAAGTTTGCATGATCGCATGATTCGGTTACCCCTGCTTAGATTGAGCTTATGATTGTGAGAGCTAAGTGCCAATTTTTTTGTGATAGTGAATTCTTGAACCCAATTCTGTTTATTCTTGTGATATGGCTGCAAATGAATATGCTTGAGATGATCTTGGATAGTTGATGATTAGCATATGTTTCTTTAGACTTGTGTTTCTCACTGGTTCTTGAACTGATAAATGTGAGCTTTTGAGCCATTAGGGGGTACTCACTAAATCTGCCCCCGTTCTTTGTGTTGAGTGTTATTCCTCTTGGTTTGATTTCTCTAGAACTTGACTTGAAACCATTTTAAAGCTTAAAATTTTTGAAAACATTTTTGAAAATGATTGAGGCAATAGGTATTTTTCTGGCCTTCTGAGTTTTGAATGATGAAATGCTACCCCTTAGTTGCCCAATTTTGAGCCCGAATGAATAAAATGCTTTTCTTGGTACCCTGAAAAATTTTGATACATATACTTGATAAGGGACCTTCTAAAGTATTACAAAAAGGGTGAAAAAGGTAGTTGAAAATTTGGGATGAAAGAATCAGATAAAAAAAAAAAATTCTTTTGAGTTGAAAAAAATCTCCCCTTCTCCAAATAAAATAGAAAAAATAGAAAAATAAATAAATAGAGAAGGGGATGACAAAAAAGAGAAGTGAGAAATAAAAGAAAAAGAAAGAAAAGAAAGGTGGAAAAATGTATTGAAAACCCAAGAAGGTATTTTAGAAGGTGTCTTGTGTTGAAATGTTTGATACTTGGTTTAGCCTTTTGAAATATCCCTTTCTTGTTATCCCCACCTAAAGATTAATCCCTTGGCCACGTTACAACCAAATAAAGACCTCTTGATTCTTAGGTGTTTTCATAAATAAAGTGGAGATTTGGTTGATAGTCAAGCATATGGTGGGAATCATTCCTTGAGGAAAATGGAGCGAATTGTTATATATACTTGAACACTTGAGTGAGTGAGGCAAGAAAGAGAGCCAAGCAAATAAACAAGCTTGGGGTGAGCTTCAAGTGAGCAAGAGTGCCCGAATCAGTGAGAATGTGAGTCTAGGAAACTTAAGCCCCTAATTGGACTTGAATTGATTGTCTCTTGCTGAATTGTTTGATTTGCCTATTACTTGGATCATTTGCTCGGGTTCTTAGTTCACTATCCATGTTTTGACTGTTTATCTATTCGACTTAGTTTTTGCTTGAGGACAAGAAAAGTCTTAAGCTTGGGGTGATTTGATGAGTGTGATTTCACCTCATTTTCCATGTACATTTCTGCATGCATTTGCATATAGTTAGGCCAATTTAGTGTTAATTTTGTATAGTTTTTCCTTTGGAACGGATGAGGTGGTTTACGTGTGTTGTTTTGCAGAAATTGGAGAAAAACTGTGCATATTTGGCTATAATGAAGCTTGGATGTATTAGAGCCTTAAAAGTCAAGAAAATGAGCTAAACAGAGCCCATCACGGCCTAGCCGTGATGCCCGCCACGGCCATGATCGGGTAAAATCAAGAGGCGAAAAGGCCGAAAAGAACAGCAGTGCATCACGGCCTAGCCGTGATGTACATCACGGCCGTGACCCAAAACCACCACAAGTCAGAGACCATCACGGCTTGGCCGTGATGGATATCACGGCCATGAAATGGAGGCTCGCGACGCGAGAAAGGTCTCGCCACGCGAGAGACTTAAAATGCCAAAAGTTTCAGAAACAGAAAGCGTCACGGCCTGGCCGTGATGGACATCACGACCGTGACGCGCGACGGATCTTTAAATAACAGCACAACAGACAGAAAGAGGGGACTTTTTGCAAAGGTTTGGAAACCCTAAAGAGGGCTGATGGCTGGGGGAAGGCTGGGACCTCAAAGATGACATCTTCTCTGCTCTTGGATTGGAAGGAGATTGAAGGATTCGTCATGAAGTTTTCTTTCTCTCTTCTCTCTTTCCCTTTTGTAGACATATTCATGTATAGCTAATTCCCCCATTGTTGGGTTTAGATGTAGCTTTTCTGAACTTGATTGTTAATTGATTTGATTTCAATACAAGTCTCTATTTCTTTATGAGTATATGATTCTGTGTTTAATGCTTTCCTTGGATTAGCTACCCATAGGAATGATATGTTGCCTTGATAGATGACTGAAAGGTTGGTGTTAAGGCATGCTCATGAATCATATGCCAAGTAGTTTAAGAATCTAGACATAGGTGTTGAATGCTTGCAATCTTATAAGTCTTGACTTAATGCAAAATCACAGATTAATTCACCTAAGACATTAGGGTTTAATTTGGGGTTTTAGGCTCAATGCACCTAAGACATTAGGCTTGAGTACTTTAGAAAAGGCTTGATTGGCATATTGTTAGCCATTTCATTGCAATCAAGGGAGGATTAGTGTAGTCTAAACCTGACAATCTCAACCGTTTGTAAATTCTGCACTCCAAGTGTTTGTTAAAAGTCCAAAAGACCAAAAAATATTGTGTTGCTTTGTTTTCTGTTTAATCTCTCATATTATAGTTTAGTCTAGATAGTTATTAAGTTTGTGAATTGGTAATTGACAACCAATCCCTGTGGATACGATAACCGGTCTCACCACCGTATTACTTGATTGCGACGAGGTGCACTTGCCTTTATCTTAAAAATCACGCATCAAGTTTTTGGCGCCGTTGCCGGGGATTGGTTTTGTCAATATCATTAGTAACAAATGAGACAACTAGTTTAGACATTTTTTATTTTATTTTTCTGTATATAATTGATCTCTTTCTTTTGTTAAGTTTTGTATATATTTGTTTTTGTGTTTCTTTGATCTTGGGCTTAATTGTCTGTGAGGTGAAAAATTGATTAGACAGGATCATGGACTACAATTGGTATCAGCCATCTGATGCGAGAAATGGAGATATCCGAGCTGCAGCTGCGGGTAGATATGCTTGCAATTAGCCGTAAACATCCAACAAGTGAGTAATGAGTTGTCAAGGGCAACTGTCTCTCCTCCACCAATGGTAGGTTGTTCGAATGGGGAAATCAATTTCCCAACACTTCTACTCCATGGTGGGGGAACCCTCCAAACAATACTTGGATTGAGCAAGAGGAACATTGGGAATCTTCCACACCTTCATATCAAGATGAGCCATCCCCATTGGAAGTTGCTAGGGAGAACTTCAAATCCGCATTCCCAGTCGAGGTTGAGCAACCTATCCCGGATAGTCGACCTCACTTAGAGGCTGTTTTGGAGAACTTCATGGCAACAACAATGGAAGAATTAAAGAATCAAGAAGACACCATCCGAAGTTTAGGGGTACTTATTGAGAAAATCTCTAACCAACTATCCGGAATGTCAAAAGGGAACTTGATGGATGATGATGAAGGTGAAGCAATAACGTATGATGATGAAGATGATGCCAAAATGGATGATGAGGAAGAAGAAGAAGTGGGAGCAGCCGAGTCAAGAAGTGAAGAACCTGTTTGTGAGAACATGGTTGCCCCATTCCCCATTGAACCCTTGACTAAAGAGCCTGAAAGGAAGAGGCAATTGGAGGACATCTATTTCACCATGCTTGGAGATGATGAAAAAATGTTGGAATTAGATGATGCTATTGTTTCTAATGCATGTGTGGAATGTGATGGGAGAAACACTTGTGTGGTTTGTGCGGAGATTTCTGCATATTTGGAAGGTGATGGATTTGGCAATGCTGAGAGTGAAGATTGTACAGAAGCCAGAACAGCACCAATGATCCTCTCGAATTGTTTGCCACCTCACATTTTAAAGCAGTCAACAATGGAGTTCATGCCTCTGCCTGAGGTTGAGCCCCATTTTTATTGGGAAGATTTTATTGATAAAGGAGTCATATTTGACCCGAGAGGAATTGAAAAGCGCTTCCCATTTGAAGAAGTCAGCATGAATTTCGAGCGCTCACTTCCACATTTTTGCTGCAAACTGTGGGATCCAGGTGAAGGATCTCACATGGTTAGCATCCCTTGGTCCTTATACCACAGGTTATGGGATCCAGGTGGATGCTTCTTAATGAGTCAAGCTAGTGACATTAAAGAAGCGCTTATTGGGAGGCAACCCAACTTTTCTTAACCCTTCTCTTTAGTTAGTTTTTGTTTTTGATTTTCAACCTCTTGAATAATTTGAGAAGCTCAAGAGGAAAATAATAAATTGTCAATTGCCAAGTGTTTGCAGGGTAATAAAGAAGGAAGTGAGAGAAAGAATACAAGGAGAAGAGCAAAAGGGGCAAAGAAAAAGCAAAGTCAGCACCGCTACCGCCTTGGTAAGCCGTTCCATTTTTCTTTTGTTTTATTTTATTTTTCTTTCCTCTCTCCAACTTGATTGTTTACATTGGGGACAATGTAAATCTTTAAGCTTGGGGTAGGGGTAATCTTTTTGCTTGCATTGTAAATATTGCATTCATATAGGCTTAAGTTTGCATGATCGCATGATTCGGTTACCCCTGCTTAGATTGAGCTTATGATTGTGAGAGCTAAGTGCCAATTTTTTTGTGATAGTGAATTCTTGAACCCAATTCTGTTTATTCTTGTGATATGGCTGCAAATGAATATGCTTGAGATGATCTTGGATAGTTGATGATTAGCATATGTTTCTTTAGACTTGTGTTTCTCACTGGTTCTTGAACTGATAAATGTGAGCTTTTGAGCCATTAGGGGGTACTCACTAAATCTGCCCCCGTTCTTTGTGTTGAGTGTTATTCCTCTTGGTTTGGTTTCTCTAGAACTTGACTTGAAACCATTTTAAAGCTTAAAATTTTCGAAAACATTTTTGAAAATGATTGAGGCAATAGGTATTTTTCTGGCCTTCTGAGTTTTGAATGATGAAATGCTACCTCTTAGTTGCCCAATTTTGAGCCCGAATGAATAAAATGCTTTTCTTGGTACCCTGAAAAATTTTGATACATATACTTGATAAGGGACCTTCTAAAGTATTACAAAAAGGGTGAAAAAGGTAGTTGAAAATTTGGGATGAAAGAATCAGATAAAAAAAAAAATTCTTTTGAGTTGAAAAAAATCTCCCCTTCTCCAAATAAAATAGAAAAAATAGAAAAATAAATAAATAGAGAAGGGGATGACAAAAAAGAGAAGTGAGAAATAAAAGAAAAAGAAAGAAAAGAAAGGTGGAAAAATGTATTGAAAACCCAAGAAGGTATTTTAGAAGGTGTCTTGTGTTGAAATGTTTGATACTTGGTTTAGCCTTTTGAAATATCCCTTTCTTGTTATCCCCACCTAAAGATTAATCCCTTGGCCACGTTACAACCAAATAAAGACCTCTTGATTCTTAGGTGTTTTCATAAATAAAGTGGAGATTTGGTTGATAGTCAAGCATATGGTGGGAATCATTCCTTGAGGAAAATGGAGCGAATTGTTATATATACTTGAACACTTGAGTGAGTGAGGCAAGAAAGAGAGCCAAGCAAATAAACAAGCTTGGGGTGAGCTTCAAGTGAGCAAGAGTGCCCGAATCAGTGAGAATGTGAGTCTAGGAAACTTAAGCCCCTAATTGGACTTGAATTGATGGTCTCTTGCTGAATTGTTTGATTTGCCTATTACTTGGATCATTTGCTCGGGTTCTTAGTTCATTATCCATGTTTTGACTGTTTATCTCTTCTGGACTTAGTTTTTGCTTGAGGACAAGCAAAGTCTTAAGCTTGGGGTGATTTGATGAGTGTGATTTCACCTCATTTTCCATGTACATTTCTGCATGCATTTGCATATAGTTAGGCCAATTTAGTGTTAATTTTGTATAGTTTTTCCTTTGGAACGGATGAGGTGGTTTCTGTGTGTTGTTTTGCAGAAATTGGAGAAAAACTGTGCATATTTGGCTATAATGAAGCTTGGATGGATTAGAGCCTTAAAAGTCAAGAAAATGAGCTAAACAGAGCCCATCACGGCCTAGTCGTGATGCCCGTCACGGCCATGATCGGGTAAAACTGAAGAGGCAGAAAGGCTGAAAACAGAGTCTGTCACGGCCTAGCCGTGATGTACATCACGGCCGTGACCCAAAACCACCACAAGTCAGAGACCATCACGTCCATCACGGCCATGAAATGGAGGCTCGCGACGCGAGAAAGGTCTCGCCACGCGAGAGACTTAAAATGCCAAAAGTTTCAGAAACAGAAAGCGTCACGGCCTGGCCGTGATGGACATCACGACCGTGACGCGCGACGGATCTTTAAATAACAGCACAACAGACAGAAAGAGGGGACTTTTTGCAAAGGTTTGGAAACCCTAAAGAGGGCTGATGGCTGGGGGAAGGCTGGGACCTCAAAGATGACATCTTCTCTGCTCTTGGATTGGAAGGAGATTGAAGGATTCGTCATGAAGTTTTCTTTCTCTCTTCTCTCTTTCCCTTTTGTAGACATATTCATGTATAGCTAATTCCCCCATTGTTGGGTTTAGATGTAGCTTTTCTGAACTTGATTGTTAATTGATTTGATTTCAATACAAGTCTCTATTTCTTTATGAGTATGTGATTCTGTGTTTAATGATTTCCTTGGATTAGCTACCCATAGGAATGATATGTTGCCTTGATAGATGACTGAAAGGTTGGTGTTAAGGCATGCTCATGAATCATATGCCAAGTAGTTTAAGAATCTAGACATAGGTGTTGAATGCTTGCAATCTTATAAGTCTTGACTTAATGCAAAATCACAGATTAATTCACCTAAGACATTAGGGTTTAATTTGGGGTTTTAGGCTCAATGCACCTAAGACATTAGGCTTGAGTACTTTAGAAAAGGCTTGATTGGCATAATTGAATTAGGACTTGTGTTGTTAGCCATTTCATTGCAATCAAGGGAGGATTAGTGTAGTCTAAACCTGACAATCTCAACCGTTTGTAAATTCTGCACTCCAAGTGTTTGTTAAAAGTCCAAAAAGACCAAAAAATATTGTGTTGCTTTGTTTTCTGTTTAATCTCTCATATTATAGTTTAGTCTAGATAGTTATTAAGTTTGTGAATTGGTAATTGACAACCAATCCCTGTGGATACGATAACCGGTCTCACCACCGTATTACTTGATTGCGACGAGGTGCACTTGCCTTTATCTTAAAAATCACGCATCAGGTTGGTACGGTGGTGTAGGGACATACTTTGGTTATATCTCTTCATCTTCGCTCATGTCCTCCTCACACTCCACATTCTTTTCAACCACCCAAAGCTTATCATCCCTCAAGTATATGGCATTACAATGTTCATTGGGATTAACTTTGGGTTGTCCCAGAAACGTACCCTTAGGTCTAGAGTATGTACTAGCTTGTTGGGCAATTTGAGTTTCTAACATCTTGTTATGGATGGCTAAGTTATCTACCTTAGATGCTAACTCTTTTATTGCCTCGTTGACTACCCTACTGTTGTGTCACCGGCAAGTGTACCGGGTCGTTGCAAGTAATAAAATAACACGGTAAGAATTTACCGAGGTCGAACACAAGGATTGGGTTACCGATTTAACTAATTCGCGGGAAATCCGATTTGGTCAAGAGAGGAAAGTGGTTGAGAGAGAGATTAATATCGCAATTCAATTAACAAATCAAATAAAGCTAAGGTATTAAAATCTGATATTAAAATATCTAGGGTCTCAAATCCACCTACCCAATCATGCATAGTACCCACGTGATGATGAATTCCTCCCTAAGTTCAATTACAATGTCAACCGGGACCCCCAAATTCTCCTAAATCCACTGTCGTGCTCATTAGGACGTATTCGAAGATTGGATTAATTACTTACTAGGTCTCATAATCCTAATCATCAAACTTTGTTAATTCTTGTTCCCTATAAGGTTGCACCGATCTCCTACTCACTCTCGTGCAATATTCGATCGATGATCCCAATTCAAGTTCTAAACGCGAATCGCTGACTAAGCCTCATCAACGTTAACAAGTCAATCACGCATGCATATGATCAACACAATCAAATCAGAATTGGAAAACATCAATTGAGAAAAGGGGAGAAAAACATACATCACATGAACACTATACCGCCATGGGTGGCTTCATTGATTCCCTAGACGAGGGGATTAGTTCCTCATGCCCGTGACAACACACAAACAATCCGACATAATCACCATATCAAAATAAGAAAAAGAAGAAGGGAGACACAGCTCCAGAGTAACAAGAACCCGTAACAAAACTGATCTAAAACAGTGGCTAAAACTAGGATTCGGATCTGCCTCCAAAAGCTCCCTCTTCTGATCTGAAACAGCCTATAAATAGGGATTCTGGTTCTCGGCCGCTCGCGGGGCGAACATTAGTTTTGGCGCGCTTTCAATTTGGATTCTCGCGAGGCGAGAGTGTGTTCGCGGGGCGAGTCTTCAAACCTTAATCTGTCACAGCCGTGACCTTCATCACGGCTAGGCCGTGATGGTCTCTATCTTCCAGGGTCTTCAGGCTCTCGCGAGGCGAGAAGCCTCTCGCGTGGCGAGCCAGAATTGATGACTGTTGCTGTTTTGCTGATCTTCAGGCTCGCGAGGCGAGCATCTACTCGCGGGGCGAGTATCTCCAGAATGGAAATTTCCACTGTTTTCTTGACTCGAAGTGCTTCCTTGACTCTTGGCGCTTCACTTCTAACCTGAAACAACAAAAAAAGGAACAAAAAGCGTAATTCTACTCATAATAGACTAAAAACTATGAAAATTGCCTAGAACGAGTCAAAGTTCAACTTAGGAACAAAACAAGGGAAATTTGGGTGAAAACGAGAGTGAACTCGAATAATTTGCACAAAAACCACAGTCTATCTAGTTATAAAACTAGATAAGCCAGAGGCTTATCACCTACCTTGTTGCCTAAACTCTTCATTTTGCTTTGTTTGAGTTTCAACAAAGTTTTCCAAGAGAGACTCAAGTTTAGACTTTTGTACCTGAGGATACCCCGGTGCGGGTTTCCTATTACCTTGGCCTTCTTGGAATTCATGGTTTAGGGTGTTGTTGTAGTTCCCGTAGGAGAGGTAAGGGTTGTTCTTCCTTCCTTGGTTGTAAGAATTTGGGGGAACATAGTTTGGCAACTTCGAGTTCGTGTCGTAGAAGTTGTGACAAGAGTTCACTTGTTCCCCTGAAGCACCGGATCCATGGGCAATACTTCGTGGGCACTCCATTATGTCATGTCCCTGCATTCCACAAATCTCACAAACAATGTTAGTAGCACCTATTGAACTCACATTAGCCCTTTCAAACTGATCTAAGCGTTTATTCAGTGAGTCAATTTTAGACATAATAAGATCAGTGCTATTCATTTTAAACTTACCCCCCGAAATCTTTTTCGGGTTATTACCTCTTTCTGAACCCCATTGGTGGTAGTTGGTAGCTACGTTTTCAATGATGTTGAATGCTTCAGTCAGAGGTCTATTCATGAAGGCTCCACCAGTTGCGGAGTCAAGTGACACCTTCGAAGAGTAATCCAATCCGTTGTAGAAGGTGTGCACTAATATAACCATCTCTCGAGTCCATGATGTGGGCAAGACTCTAGCAACCCTTTGTAGCGATCCCAAGCTTCAGATAAGCATTCTCCGTCCTTTTGGAAGAAGCCGGTGATCTGAGTTCGTAGGTATGCCGTCTTGGATGGAGGAAAGAATTTCTCCAAGAATGCCTGCTCCAGTTGGTCCCAAGTCGACAAGGTATTAGCAGGCACTTGCTTCAGCCAAGCTTTTCCTTTCCAGTAAGAGAGGAGGGGAATAACCTCAAGCGTATAGCATCGACCGGGGCACCATGAATCCTAATTGCATCGGTGAACTCCAAGAATGTCTCCACGTGATCAGTCGGGTCCTCCGAGGGCAATCCTCCGAATTGATGTTGCCTAATCATGCTCATTAGCATAGGCAGTATAGTGTAGTTCTCCGCCTCGATCTCTGGCCTAGAAATCCCAGTTCGCAAACCCCTAGCATTTGGGGTTGCGTAGTCCTTCAGTGATTTGGTATCCGGAAGATTCGCCATGAGTGGAATGGGAATCAACCTCTCTCTCTCTTTGTAGTCTCCTACGTCTATGAAAGGTCCTCTCGATTTCGGGGTCAATCTCAATAAGGCTTCCAAGACTTAGGGATCTTTGCATAAAAGAGAAAAAACACAGAGAGATAGAGAGATAGATACTCTAGAGAGAAAAAGAGATAAAATATTTTTTTTAATAAAAATTAAAAAAAAAAAGAAAAAGTCCAGAAAAACCAATTTAAAAATTAAATTGAGATTCGAGAAAGCACAGTCCCCGACAACGGTGCCAAAAAATTGATGTGTGATCCGGCAAGTGTACCGGATTCATCGTCAAGTAATAAAAAGATCGATTCCACAGGGACCATGATCTCAAACCACAACTAATTATCAAATCGATTAAGCTGGACTATAAAAAAAGGGAATTTTGAAAAGGTTTTGATTTTTGAAATAATAATCAAGTAACAATCAAATTTAATATCGCAATTAAACAAAACAGGAAAGCAATTCAAATTGGGGGGTTTCAAATTCAAAAGGGATTCCTAGGAATTGGGTTACCAACAAGATTGTTTATGTTACTAAATTGACTACCCCTTGTTAATTATCTAAATTGCTTTGAAGGCGAATTTATCCTAAATTAGTTAATGCTCCCTCTCGGGTTACAAAAACCGTACCCAATTAAACCAACCCCTACTCTCGTGGTAGTTGAATTTAGATTGAACCCTTTAAGTTTTGTGACAATTCGTTAATCCTCGAAGGACCGCTTCTAACTCTCATGATTTAAGTCCTAAGTATGATTCTATAGATCCGATACCTAAGTTCACCGCTAGGTTTCTCCTTAGAATATCTACGACACGCAAATAAGTGGCCACCGAATTTACGAATAATTAAAACAATAGAAATCAGATCTAAAGCAAAATCGAAATTAACGAAGGTAAAACATCAATTCATAACATAAAAACAGATTTTGGGCATAGCCCCAATCCCCGGAAATAAAGCTACTACTCAAGAATTGCCATGGTGATGACAAGCTTGGTTAACAACAACATAAAATAAAACCTAAGAGAAGAGAAGGAGAAGGAGAAGAGAATCCTAATTTTGCCTAAGTGTGGCAGCCCAAAAAAAAGCTTCCTTAGTCTTTGACTAATTGCCCTTTTTATAGATTAGGGTAATTTGAATCCCAATCAAATACAAATTCAGAAGAAAATCAGTTTCTTCAGATCCAAATATTGCGGGTCACGGCCGTGATGGCCATCACGGCCTGGCTGTGACGGATTTTGCCTTGGGCGCTGCTTCACTGATTGGTCTGTCACGGTCGTGATGCTCATCACAGCTAGGCCATGATCAGTTCTGCCTGTGAGGGTCTGGTTCAGCTGATATGTCACGGCCGTGATGGGCATCACGGCCTGGCCGTGACGGGCATCACGGCCTGGCCGTGACGGGCATCACGGCCTGGCCGTGACCAGTTCTGACTTTTCCATTCTTTCTTTTAAGCTCTACTCGATCACGACCGTGATGGTCATCACGGCTAGGCCGTGATGGGCTCTGTTTGGCTCAGTTTCTTCACTTTTCAAGCCCCATCTTCATTCAAGCTCCATCATGGCTAATCTTGAGCATTTTGATCCTTAATTCCTGCACAACACCACCACAAAACCGCCTTACCCGTTCCAAGGTAAAAACTAACAAAAATAAAATTAAATATGCCTAAGCTATATGAATATGCATGCAAAATATCAATAAAATATGAGGTGAAATCACACTCATCAAACACTAATATGTCTTGGCGAGAAAAATCCTTTTAAGGATTTTTTGTGGAGATTTAATTATGATGTATGAATCAAGATTTTTATTTTTTCTTTCATTGATGTCTGCAAACAGTAGATGCGTGAGATAAATTTTAGACCCACATTTTTACACTAAGTATATACCTAAAATTATTTTCCAAAAGAAAACCATCATTTTTTTTATCTAATAAGTTTTTACGATAATTGGGTTAATCATGTAATGCCCAAGGGGGGTGTTACATTAGTGGTATCAGAGCTGGTCGAGTCTTTCGAGAACCTTGGGGAATAGGTCGTTATGTTTTTGTTGTGTGACCTCTGGTTGGATCTTGGTTGAATTGCTTCCCAGTTGAAGCAATGTGTGTTGACAAACAAATATTTGTTTTGCCTTGTGGGAAACCATGGCTCATAAATCGTGCTTTGGTGCATGTGTGACACAATTGGTTATCCTTTTGGATTGTGTCAGACATTTAAATAGTGTGTCAGTTGTATAGGATTTTCCGGGAGTGTTCTCTGGAAATATTATAGGTTTGCTTGCTAGCAAAGGATATTGATTTTCTAAACCGATCTAAATTTTAGATTCGGACCGATTTCTAATCTCCTTGTGTAGGATGTCGCCTACAAAGTTAATCGAGTTAGACGACTCGATTCAACTTGAAGATCTGTGGTCTAAATAATTTGTTAGATCGAGTGCTTTTCGTAGGAAGTACCAATGTTGTGTGAAGGTTCGAGACTCCGCGTGGATTTTTGACAACTCAACAAAGTGACGATTAAGAACAAATGTTCTCTTTCGTGCATAGTTGAGTTAATAGATTAATTGTGAAGAGTTGTTGTCTACACAAAGATCTACTTGGGATGAGTTATCATCAGATTGAAGTAAGGACCTATTCAGGATTTTGCTTTGTCAACTCAGCTTATAAGGAAAGATCAACTCTTCGTATGTCTGATAGATTGATTAAGTTGTTTGTGATCGTGCTCGATTCGGGGTAACCATATTAAGCGTATCTTGAAAGACCTTTCTACTTGTTGGAAATCAAGGCGAGTCGATTTGAATTTTCAACCTTAGATGAGTATCTCTTGACTAAGAAACTCTTAACTGTACTATTTGATTCTTTATGGACTAGTAAGTTGATATTTGTTCCTCAAATTCCTTTGGTTGTATTAGACAATCATTGTGGTCAATTTTGTACATGTAAAACTGATTTTCTAATCTTGATTTAAAGTCTATCATGATTTAGCAATTAGTCATGCTAGTTATTAATTTTAATTTCCTCTAATGGACTCCGTAAATATGAGAATTTAAACTCACACTTCTAAATAACCCTCAGTGTATTAGACATTGGAGTAGATTGATTGATAATATCCATTGGTATGGAGTTTTCATATTTCGTTGAAAGAATTTGTTATTACTATTTCTTGAGTTGTAACACCGATAACTTCATGATAACAGAAGTTTCTTGATGAAATTTAGTCTAATCGCTTCTACTTTTGGTAGAGGTAACCTAGTCTGATTTTGACCAGACCGTTTTCCTTTTTAAAATCGTCCTTTTGTAAATTCTTTGCACTAAGAATGAATCCTCTTAAGATTAGGAACTGTCCATCCTTTGATCTCCTAGTCCGCTGGAAGTTCTTGTGAAAGAAGGAACTTTAGTAGAGTCATGTTTGTAAGAATGTACCGGGCATTTTTACACTCACGATCCTATTGAAGAATCTTTTTACATCTTGGACACTCATGTATCTTTCAAATTGATAAAATTCTTCTCTTTGTTTTCTTGTGAAAGTGAAACCAAGAAAATTCTTTTCTTGAGAATTTCTTTTCGTAATCTTTAAGGCCAAGTCTTGTTGCAATTCGATAGAACTTGTTCCTTTTGGATCAATTTTAACCTATATCTTTTCCAAGCGTCATTGACGTGTGACCTACCTCATAAGTCATGAGGATTATAACACCCCAATTTTTTTGCTCTCTAAGATCGGTATAAATATAAACAAACGTTTATATTGAAGTGTTCATGCATTTTTTCCAAAAGACTATGATCGGGTATGAAACCCAGTGATAGACTACTTGTTTATTTATGGTAATGTATATGTGTATATGTTTTCCTTCTTGTCGCTCATGTGGTTATTGTGTTAAATCCATATATTGGCGTCTCACCCTTACAAATATATCAGGTTTTTCTGGTATTTGCCGTTGTATCTTGGGATACTAGTACTGATGAAGCGGAGGAGTTCTTTAAGTCACTCGCGGACTTAGATTCTAGATGCTTGAAGAAGTATTTGTTCGTGGAAAAGATCACGGGGGTCTTTCCAATAATGTCTTGTAGAGCGACCATCTTAGGAGTTTAATTTTGGGTTTTATGTTGAAAAGGTCGGTAACTGTGATGTCGTAATAATATCTTTGTTTTAAGTTTCTCTTTTTGAAAATAAGAATGGTATGCTGTGGTGACTCCTTTAAGAATATGACTTTACTATTTATTGTATGTATTAAGGTATTCTAGAGTTATTTGCGGAAGAAAATTTTTACACCCGAGTTTTTCTGACCTCAAATAAATAAATTTTCCGAAAGCAACCAGCAAATATAATTTTAATTTATTTTCCGCAATGGGTTAACCATGTAATGACCCAAGTTAGGGTGTTACATTAGTGGTATCAAAGCTGGTCGAGTCTTTCGGGAACCTTGGGGAATAGGTCTGTTATGTTTTTGTTGTGTGATCTCTGGCAGGACCTTGTTTGAATTGTTTCTTTGTCGAAACAATGTGTGATTCTAATAGGTTTTGAGTTAGTCGAGACCTTGTAAGAATTTATGAACAATAGATGGTATATTGACCGAATTACTTCTTAGAAGTAATGTGTTTTAGACACATGAGAATACGTTTCAGTTTCTTATTGCGGATTGACTGTGGTGGTTTTATAGGTCAGTTATGGAACCAGGAATTGGACAAGGACTTGGATGTGATCATGATGGTGCTCGTGAGTATGTCAGCAATGAAGATGTGATTGAACAAATGAACCAGGCTGTTCAAGCTATGACTAGTACATGTCAAGTTTGTAATAAGATCTAAATAGGATCATGGGTAGGTACTCTTGAGTATTTGACTCTCTAAAGTCTTTTATGTTGTTAGTCTTTCAGTTGACGTCGGTAATATATAGTATCCATGACTTTATGAGAATGAAGGTTTCTTGAAGGAAATTCATTCCAATCCTTTTTGTTTTGATTGATGTGATCAGTCTAGATTTTTGGGATCAGATCATTTCTTTCCCAACAATTGTGAATTGTTTTCAAACTACAATTGTTGAATCAATTTTTATGGAATTTTATTTTGTGAACTATCCTATTATTGTTCAGGATAGATACTTTCTGTTGAAAGAATTTTCTTGATGAGACTTAGTTTAGTCACTTTTACTTTTGGTAAGAGTGATTCAGTCTGAATTTTAATCGGACTATTGTTATTTTTAAATCGTTGTTTGATAAATTCCATGTTCAAATAATAAATTCTCTTCAGAGTTGGAACTAGTCGTTTTGTGAGTTCCTAATCCACTAGGTGTTCTCGTGAAAGAAGGAACTTTATTAGAGTCCTGGTTTAGCTATGCAGTTTTACACCCATGAACCTATTAAAGAATCTTTTTGCATATTAGACATTCCTGTGTTCTTTTCGAATTAATAAAGTTCTTCTATAATTACTTACCTTCTTGTGAAAGTAAGACCTTGGGATTGAGGAAATCCTGTCCAATTTTGAGTCCCGAATTTCGAGGACGAAATTCTTTTTAGTGGGGTAATATTGTAACACCCCAATTTTCCCCCTCTCTAAGATCGATATAAATATAAACAAACGTTTATCTTTTTATCGGAAATTTAGAAAATGATTTTGGGAAAACCAAAGTCATATTCATATCATACTTATTTTTATAAGTATATGGTGAAATTTTTGGTTGAAAATTCAGACGGAACCCAGCCTGCGTTTTCGCTGACAGTAAGATTTTACTGATCAGAAAACCTAATTTTGACCCGAGAACGAAATGAATAGATTTTATATCTCATTTCCAACGATATAGGTTATTTTGAAAATTTTCAAAATAAATAGGTTATTATACTTGATTCGGGCGTAAAACCCTAAATCGGGTAATCGACGGAGTCGAGATCAGACGGACAGAGGCAAAACCCGACTTCGGATGCCGAGATAACTTGCCACCTAGGGTGTTGAGTCATATGGATGACTCACTCATGTCATGATTGCTTTTAAATAAAATTCTAGATATTTCTTTAAAATAGTATAAAAACTATTTTACCCTTGGACGATTTTACCCTTGAACTTTCATTGAAATGCCAATTTGTCCCCACAATTTGTGGACACAAATCAGCCACATCACCAACCACTCCTCACCACATGTTTGTCATGATGTTTTTTTTTTGGAAATTACCATTTTGTCCTTAATGTTGGATTTTATCACAAAAGTATCATTTTGTAAGATTACTCCTTTGTCCCTAAAAATTTATGTTTGAACCCTTATGCCCTTGAAAACAATGACCAAACCCAACCAAGTGAGCCCATTTCACTTCTATAAAAGACCATCTCCATCTTCTTCATCAACTTTGCCATTTTCCATTAAAACTCCTAAGTTACATAGCTTGATTTTGTGAAGCAAGTCCTTGGATCTTCACTTGTTTTTGATTCTCAAGAGGTGAATCCTATTCTCCTTCTCTAATCATGTCTATGCTCTTCAATAAGTTTCATGATTTAAAGTCTATTTCATCTATGTTCATCACTTTTAAGTTTCTAGATCTAGAACTTTGAAAAATCACCATAAATCATAGAAAAATCCTAAAAATATGAAACCAATTTCTACGTGCTTATAATCATCCCTACTATCATAATCTAAGAGATTGTTGCAAACAAAATCTTCCTCCTCATTTTTTTGAGCATGGCCGAAACCTATAGTGAGAGGTGGAGGAACTTTGTTGTATTTCTACTTGAAAATGATCATAGATCTCATGCTTCTAGGGTATGTACTTGCTAAATCCAAGTTCTTGTATCAAGTTGAAATTTCTAACCATGTCTTTCATGTCTTGACAGAAATTCATTAGTGAGGAACTTGAATAATTTTGTTAAGTTTTATCAAAGTGATCATGTAATCATCTAAGTTAATAAGTGTTTATGTTAAATCTAAGTTGGTTTGTCAAAAATGAAAACCCTAAACCTATGTCCTTGTGTTGGCCGAATTCATGTTTATGAGGATTAGGATTTTTTGATTCAAACTTTTATGTTTAATCATGTGTTTCAATGACTTACGCACTAAGGATCATTAATCCAATGGCTTAAGCAAGTTCAGAAGTTTTGAGCCACTAAAACCTAGGAAGGTCGTGACCTAGCTTAGAGGATTAGGTGTTTGTTTTGCTTGTTTTGATTGGTTGTTTGGATGTGTTGTTGAAGGTTAATTATTTTACGGCGTACGAGGGTTTCCGACAATCGACAGAGCTCTTTTAATTTCACTGAGGAGTTTCGAGAGGTAAGGGGAGCTTACTTGAGGGATTTTTCCCAATAACTGTATGTGATTAGTGTGTGGTCTGTATTATTTATCTGTGGCTGTGGTGCTTGTTTAATTTGGTTCGAGTTGTTTAAGTTATGTATTTTTACCTGTGATGGTTGATTTGCATTTAAATTGTTTATCTGCAATTATATTATAATGTATTGTGATGCATGATCTGCCTGAGAATATTTCTATGATATTGTTGTTAGTTGTTGTTTGAGAAGCCTGACAGTGGTCAGTGCCCAATTAAATTAATTGGATAAAAGTTTTAAGAAGCTTTAAAAACTATATTCAATGTTTTAACGGTAAAATATTGGAACATGATATTAATGGAACTTTTTATTTGGGAAAAAAAAGGAATTTTGGAAAATATCATAATTTTAATGATTTATCACTATAAGAGTAAACTATGAGTCACAGTGAGAGAGAAACCGTGAAATTATTTTTGTACTGCTGATTTTTACGTAAGAAATTCCGTAATATTATATAAATTTATTTTATGAAGTTAAATATTGAAAATAAGTTAATTATGATTTTAGAAATTTATTTAAGTGGAAAAGATCAAGTTTTGACTTAAAATGTTTTTAAAATGTTAAATGACGGATAATTCCACAAATATTTACGGAAACAATTTTTGAAAACGACAGTATTTGTTTTAACAACAATTTAACTTTAAACGATGTTTCTTGGAACTAAGGTTCCAAATTTAGATTTTTGAAAGAAAATGATTTTCTTAGTGATTTGATAAAGGAGTTTATAGTAGAAATGATTTTACGAAGATTTGATGTTATTTCGGGAAAAGGGTTTCCAAAAGAAAATGAATTTCAATATGGTTTGACGTTTTATAAACGATTTACAACAGAAATGGTTTTTGTAAACAAGTTTTACTCCACGGTTTATTTGTTAATCATGGTATCGTAATGATATTCATGTCTCGACGCATTGTTAATCATGGTATCTTAATGGTATTCATGTCCCGACGCACTGTTAATCATGTTATCTTAATGATATTCATGTCTCGACGTATTGTTAATCACGGTATCTTAATGGTATTCATGTCTCGACGTATTGTTAGTCATGCATGTCTCGACGTATCATTTGGCCATCGACTTGATCAACTCATTTACACAACGTTGGGGTCTCCGGATACTAGGTATTAAATTAGAGCCTGAATATTGAAGTGTTCATGCATTTTTTCCAAAAGACTGTGATCGGGTATGAACCCAGTGATAGACTACTTGTTTATTCATGGTAATGTATATGTGTATATGTTTTCCTTCTTGTCGCTCATGCGGTTATTGTGTTAAATCCATATATTGGTGTCTCACCCTTACAAATATATCAGGTTTTTCTGGTAATTGCCGTTGTATCTTGGGATACTAGTACAAATGAAGCGAAGGAGTTCTTTAAGTCACTCGCGGACTTAGATTCTAGATGCTTGAAGAAGTATTTATGGAAAAGATCACGGGGGTCTTTCCAATAATGTCTTGTAGAGCGACCAGCTTAGGAGTTTAATTTTGGGTTTTATGTTGAAAAGGTCGGTAACTGTGATGTCGTAATAATATCTTTGTTTTAAGTTTCTCTTTTTGAAAATAAGAACGGTATGATGTGGTGACTCCTTTGAGAATATGAATTTACTATTTATTGTATGTATTAAGGTATTCTAGAGTTATTCGCGGAAGAAAATTTTTAGACCCGAGTTTTTCTGACCTCAAATAAATAAATTTTCCGAAAGCAACCAGCAAATATAATTTTAATTTATTTTCCGCAATGGGTTAACCATGTAATGACTCAAGTTAGGGTGTTACAAGGATGGGTATTTGATTCATATCAGGATGTCAGAGTTAGTTGAGTACAGTGAAAAGAGATAACTTGATGTTTGAGACCTTCCTTGTTAAGATGATGGCGTCACAATGAATTTTCGTTATGAGTTTACTGAAGACCTCTAAGAGTCTTGTTTAATTCCGAGTGATCATGGATCGACTGATGAAGTTAACAGTCTTCTTACATGTTAAAATCAACTATGCAGTGGAGGAGCAAAACGAAGTAGGTATCAGAGGACTGAACATGCTTCATGGAGTATTTTCCAGCATCATTCCAAATGAAGTCCTGGAGTTTACCAACGTTTATCGGTAAAGTCCGCTCTAAGTATCGAGGATCAAGTTGAGGCTAAACCCAATGGATCACCCTCAACTCGAGTGGGTGAGCGAGAAAAATGATATGATCTTTTGGAGGTTGGTTTAGGAGTAAGTATAGTATTTGACTACGATCATCTCTTTAGCCCGATGGACAAGAGATGACGAAAGCTTTGTTGAGGTATAGTTGTGACTAATAGGATGTGAATCCTTAAGATCAATACCAGTAAGTGAGGTAATTTTTATAAATCAAATGTTAATCGAAGCATAATACAGTTAAAGGAATGTAGTGTAATGATTAATGTTTGTAGTTGAGATTGGTAGTATGAGCTTGGAGATTTACAGGAAAGTGTCTATAGTGGTTTTCCCTATGCTGAACGGGAATAGTAAAGACGAGTTCTGGAATAAAACTAAGTTGTTAGAAAAGTTCAAGAGTTATGATTTTGGATAATTCAAACTGAGATGTTTCCTTTTTTGTTGTAGTTGCATGAAGGAGTGTAATCATATTCTTTAAGGTTGAAATGTAAGATTATGATATGATTTGGAGTGGTGGAATATGTTCAAAGGAGACTAAGAATACAATTGTATACCGTGAGTAGGAAGTTGATATATGTTGTGGTAAGGTTAGTTTTTATCTTGGTAATGACTATGAGAGTTAGATGTGTGGAAGTCGGCTTTTCTAGTGGACCAGTGATTAAGGATATGAGTGATTGAGTTTTGGTTTTGTTCTTCATGTGGGAGGAAATAAGATACAATGTCATGAATAGTGGATATAATATGGTGGTAGAAAATTTCGAGGATGAAAGAAAACGACGTAAGAATTGATTATGTTATGGTTAGCAATAAGAGGAATGAATCGACTGAAAATACAACATAGAGTCTTGGATGGAAATTGATGTGTATGCTGTGAGAGAAGTGAAAATCTTAGTTGAATCTTGGTGTCAAAAGTGAGAGTTAAGGATGTAGAGGGAAAATTTTCTAATGGATTAGTATTAAAGGAAGAAGAGATTAAGTTTTGATTATATCTTTCGTGTACGAGAGATTAAGGTAAAGTATTAATGAGGGAGAGTATGAATTGAGGATAAGTGGTATGATATTGAAGATAGATAGAATGAAGACTAAATATAAATTTCGTTATTAAGTTGTGGATGTCATCGAAGGGAAAGTGAATACGGGAAGTATAAAGTAGGATCTTGGGATTATGAAGTAATTACAAGATCCTGTCTAGTTACGAGTCACGAAATTTCGAGGACGAATTTTTTTTTAAGTGGGGTAGTAATGTAACCCCTCGGTTTTTACTGTTTCTCAATATCGGTAAAATATATCAGTTTATATTATTTTTATTGGAATAATAATTATTTTAGGCACTAAATATTGTTATTTTATGATGCTTAATCTTGAGTAATTTATTTACTCTTTTAAAAGTTATTTTATTAAGCACGTTAGCACTACCTTATTTCAGTGTATGCACGTTTACCAGACAATAATTTACATTATTGTCACTATTATTACCAGTATAGAAATTTTTTTTTAAATAATATGATTAAGAGAAAAGTATTTTCATATTGTTATTCTATTTTATTTTAGAGTTAAAAATAAATTGGTTTGGAATTAATCGGAGATTAATTTTGGACCGTTGATTTTCTAAGTTGATCAATTCAACTATCATTCTTGACCCTAATTTGAATTTTGAAAGTATATATTTATCACTTATTATTTTTAGATCTAATGAGTAATATTATTTCTTTTTTTTTTCTAGACTCAATTTTAACCACTTAATTATGTACCAATCCTTATTTAAATAAAAGAAAAAAACCAAAAACCCCTCCCTCCCTTATTCTGTACACGTGAAACCCCCCTTCTTTTCCTTTTACTTCTTCCTCCTCCCTTCACATCACCTACCTCCTTCTTCACTTCACCATACTCCTTCTTCTCCTTGCTGCTCCGAACCGCGCGCCACCCAGCCCAGCCACCGACCGCCGTTTACTGTTTACCGACGCGACATGGGAGTCGCCCGCCGCTGCCTCCTAGCGTCCAGTCGTTCTCCACTACACGAAATTGCACCCTCCACCTCCCCTAAGTACGTCGACACCCCTGAGGTTGCCGTCCGGTCGTCCTCAACATGAGGGACAATGCTAGTACCGTGTCTGGCAGCTCCAGTTCGTCACTCCGCCTCTCCCCGCCGCTGTCACGCTGCACAAACGGAGCTCAACCGTCCGAAATCGTTCGTCGCTGCGTCTGCAACCTTCAACCGCCACCATAACACCCTCTTTCAACATCTTGGGTAAGTATTTACCCCTAATATTTTCTAGTTGAAAAATCCCCAAACTGATTTTGAAACCCTAACCCTAAGATTTTGGATTTCAGTTTCAAAGTGTGAAATTAACACTTGTTTTATGCAATTGGGACTGTGAGTTAATGTTTCCCTAAACCAATTTCATTGTTCTTTAGTTAAAATGAGTTTTTCCCCAGATTGAGTTATGAACCCTAAAGTCCTAAATCTGATTTTTATTGAAGTTAGCTCTATTTCGTGAAATTGAGTATTAGAGTGAGCGTTTGATGATGAGTAGCTGATTATGTGTTTTGTCTGGTTGTGAAAATACTTTGACTCCCTCTCTGGGATGTTGCCGTGGTTGTGTTTGCTTGGGGAAGACAGAATTTGTGTTTTAGAGAGCTGTCTGCACATGTTGCAAAGTGTTAGAGTAACCTGCAACGTCAAGTCAAGTCGTCAATGGGTGTCCAATCTTGCGAAATTTCGTGGAACAGTAAGGAAACTGTGGAACCCAGAATGAATAATCTTTCTCTTGTCTTCAAAGTAAAGGGAGTATGCCCGAGGAGTTCCTAGCCGTTATATATTTAATGTTATAGACTGCTTGTGAGAATTTATAATATGTTGATTGGCTGCGAATCTATTTATATATATATATATATATATATATATATATATGTTATGATGATGCTGAGATTTGGAATTGTCTGTTTCTATGAGGAATATATATATATATATATATGTGTGTGTGTGTGTGTGTGTGTGTGTGTGTGTGTGACTTATCCATGTTGTTAAATTATGAAGTTGTTTGAAGTGTGACGTTGGTCATGGCTTATAATGAGGAACCTTGTTTTTATTAAATATGTGAACACATAAAAGTGGGAAACATGATTTTTGGTCTTCTTTGGAAAATGGAAAGGAAACAGGAAAGGACTAGATTTCTGTGCTGACGTTTCAGACTGGATTCCGATTACGGTGAAGCCAGACTAGCCTTCCTACTGTTAAGGACCTAGAGTTCCAAGACGTCGGACTAGAGTCTGTTGATAAAAGATTTTGAAAAATCTTTAGTGAGATTTTAAAACTCAATTGATATTAAAAGTTTGTTAAATATATGAAAAATGTTCTGACAGACGTGCTATTATTAATCGAGCCACAGTGTCACTCAGAGTGAACTGACAAACTGAATAGTTTGGACCAAAGGTAGGTTCTTGGGTTTTTTGGTATTAATGGACATTCGGTTTTGAAAACCTACATGGTTATTATGGGCTTTGCACCCTTGTATGTAGAAATCGGCAACCCTGCTCGAAATGTACTCTATCAGGAACTATTCTGTATTATTTAGGTGATACGCGAAATCCTAGAACAATTGGGGAAAGGACCCAATGGAGAGGTCACCCAACACGAAACAATTGTGTTATAGGAATTATCGCGGCCTATCATGCTCGAGGAAGGGAAGTTAGGATCTCCGGAGATTTGTGTTAGAAAGTGGATATTTGAAGTGTTAACTGAAAATTTGCGAATAAAATCCTTAATCTGAACAATCTTATGAGCTGAACTTATTATATTTATATGAGTTGTTACTTTGGTATTGTGATGCTGTTTATATGTTGAATATATGACTGCTGTGTTTAAACTCATATATTGGTAACTCACCTTTGCATTTCTCTGTTTGGTTTCTATTTGTGGTATCTTGGTTGAGTGTACAGATGATGCAGAGGAGTCCTCTGCCCCACTCTGAGGGTTTGGTCCCAACTTGTAAATAAAGTTGATTTACTGGAATAACCATGTGGTCTTTTCCAGTAAGAGTCTTATAGTTCGATCAGCTTAGTCTATCGAGTCCATTATTGTTTTGGAGAAGTTTATAATTATCTGTATTACGACTCACAGTCTCTTCTTTGTTTTCTGTTATGATTAGTAAATTTATTTTCAGATATTTTAAACTATGACCAGATGTGGAGTAGTCTTTTTGGTGTAAGAGTTTTTAGGGTCTTTTCTACGAAAATTATCATAGTCTGTTATGACTATTTTAAACACTATATGTCTTGGCGAGAAAAATCCTTTTAAGGATTTTTTGTGGAGATTTAATTATGATGTATGAATCAAGATTTTTATTTTTTCTTTCCTTGATGTCTGCAAATAGTCGATGCGTGAGATAAATTTTAGACCCACATTTTTGCACTATAAGTATATACCTAAATTTATTTTCCGAAAGAAAACCAGCATTTTTTTTATCTAATAAGTTTTTACGATAATTGGGTTAATCATGTAATGCCTAAGGGGGTGTTACATGAAGGCTCTTAAACTTAATATTTTCCTTTAAGGGATTTTTATTAAAATTGATCTCACATGCGTTGTATCACATACAAGACGTCTCTCAGCATACATGACATACATGCTATCATACATTTAATCAACATATATATAGCATACAAGACATATAAGCATACAAACATACACTTCATGCATCTATACATACATCTCATACATTTCATGCATCTCATACATAAACATATAAGATAAAGGTATTATAGTTATGGCCTCCTAAAGTGCAAGAATTAAATAAACTAATCATTACAATTCTTTGACTCTCGAGCAAGCTTCTTGAGCTTCTCCCATGACGTCATCATATGGTGTTGTCTCAACTCGAGCAATTACATTATTTATAAAATAAATAAATAATTAGAAGACACGACACACAGATCGTATTTAAATAAATAAATAAATCAAGACGTGCATGTCGTATTTAACCAAAATAAATAACACTATAATATAGGGTCATAACCATATACCTTAAAATAAAATAAATAACAATTAATAATAATAACCTTTATTATTATTAAAACCTTTTAAATACAATTAAATTGATTAAATCAAATTTATATATTTGTTTCAAATACTCACGTGCACATGTGAACACTGCGCAACTATTAATTGAACTTTTCAATTTGAAGATCAATTAGAATTGAATTTGATCAATTCTCGGATCTTTCTTCAAAAGCAAACTACAGATCCTTCTATTCCATTATTATAATTCTATTTCATCATTATAAAAAATCCATGAAATAGAACCCCCAACAAAAAACAACCAATTCATTCAGTGGTCAGTGAACGAAATATCAAAGGCCAAATGAATATAATAATTGAAGGCCAATTCACGTACCAGTCATGGTACATTCACGCCACACACAATACAAAAAAAATCTACACTGATGCAAAAGTTGGATAGCCTTTTTTAATGTATAATAAGATGACAGCATGTTATTTTTTTGGAAGGTTTTATTTTTGGTTTTTTATTTATCTATTGTTATTTTATTATTTTATTTGCGTCTTCAATGAGACTTGCATTTATTAGGATGATACATTTGACAATCATCAATATATTTGACTAAACTTTTTTTTTTCTCTCTATTTGGACTCTTAATTTTCCTCTTCTCATCTATGTTTATATAAATAAATAATAAATAAATATTATATATATATAATTTTTAATCAAATTTTTTTTATAAATTATCAAAAATTTCTTCTCCTACTTACATTCATATCGAAGATTATCAATGATTTTCAATGTAATTAATTCACTTGAAGCAACTAAAAATAAATTGTTATACATGAATTATGATAAACAAAGATTCCTAAATTATTATCAAATATCAATAAAAGTTGTTATCATAACTTTAGCTCATACAAAAAAAAAATGACACCTATTTTAAATGTTATATTTTAAAGCAAATAAAATAACTTTTTTATATTTATAATTTTTTGGTATAAATAATTATAAGACGTTTGAGGAAAATGAGACTAATTTATAGATATATCATATATGTTTTTTTCCTTGACATGAACTTTATAGATATATGTTAAGATCCATGCTTGAGCTACTAATAAATCTATGTAATTAGAATATTTATAGATTTATATATATTTTTAAATCAAATAAATAATTCCAAGATGATGAATGATTTTTCAATGTAATTTACTCAAATCTTTGAGTTATTTCTCTTATATTCCCGATGTGAGTTTATTCTTTACCCAACATAATAGAGGTACTATAAAAATGTAGACAATCAAATAAAAATATAAAATTCAATTAAGCATCTGTTGAGAAAGTTTGTTCATCAATAGTTTGTTTTTCTTCCACACATGGCTAAAACTAAATTTACTAGTGACCTTTCACCATCAAAAGATAAACGGGAGATCAAAATAGAGTGCTATCAAAAATCATGGGTGGAAACTTTTGACACACGTCATCTTCAAAAATACTATAAAATTTAAATTCTTTTGACAATTGGTGAAACTTTCCACTTTTAGGTAATATATATTTATATAAATTTATTTTTTTAATCAAAAGAAAATTTATAAATTATCAAATATTTCTCCTCCTACTTATAATGTTAATGAAGATTATCAATTATTTCCAATATAATTAATTAAAGCAACTAAAAATTAATTGTTGTACATGAATTATGATAAATAAAGATTCCTAAATTTTAATCAATAAAAATTGTTATCACAACTTTAGCTCATACCAATAAAATACGACACATATTTCCAATGTTACATTTTAATGCAAATGAAATAATTTTTGATATTTATAATTCTTTTGGATAAACAATTATAAGACGTTTGGAAAAAATAAGACTACTTTATAAATATATCATATATGTTTCTTTTTCCTTGACATAAGCTTTATATATATATATATATATGTTAAAATTCATGTTTGAGCTAATTAATAAATTTATATAATTAGAATATTTATAGATTTATATAAATTTTCAAAGCAAATTAATAATTGCAAGATGATGAATGATTTCACAATGTAACTTACTTAAATATTTGAGTTATTTCTCCTATATTCCCGATGTGAATTTACTCTTTATACAACCTAATAGTTGTTCTATAAAAATGTAGACAATCAAATGAAAATATAAAATTCAATTAAGCATCTCTTAAGAAAGTTTGTTCATATAGAGTTTGTTTTTCTATCTTCCACTCATGGTTAAAACTAAATTTATTAATGACATTTCACAATCAAAAGATAAATGGAATATCGAAGTAGAGTGCTATGGCTTTGGAAACAACTAAATTTCTTACAACCTCAATTGGGAGATAATCTAGAGTTGGCGTTTTTTAGATGAGGAAGTGTTATCTATAACAATTGTTTAATATTTTTTAACTATATGTTTTTACGACTTCTTTCTTGACTAATATTTGAACTTATTGAATTTTTTTAATGTAGGGTGGGAGGATCCAAGCTACTGCGAGATGAACTCTTCAGGTTGATGATCTTTTGATTGAAGGCAAGACAATGATGTGAAATATTTAACTTTGGAGTTACCTTGAATACCCAACTATATAAAATAGTAACACATGCATACCAGTTGACCCTCAACTTAAGAACAACCGTAACTTTTATACCAACATCAATCATTCCTATGTATGGATTTTCCTTTGTCAATTTTGACAAAATTATAAATGAAATGAAGGAAGATATATATATATATATATATATATATATATATATATATATATATTTCTAAATAAAATACAATAAATATTAAACAATAAATTTCTAACAAAAAACTATAACGGAGTAAAAAAAACAAAAAACTAAAGCACATTTGTATAGGCTGATCCAAGACAATAAATATTACCATAGCTTATGAAGTTTTCTATGCTTTGAAGATGATGTTTAAATGTGTTGTGTGAATTTGAGATACATTGGTTTCCAATGCATTTATAAAAAACAACAAAATAAAGATACGGAATGAGAAAGACACAAATGTTACTTGGGAGAGCATTTAGTGAATTTGGGAAATTAAGTAAATTGCCCGATACATTGGAAGAGGTAGATAAATAAATAAAGTAAATGAAAAGAACACAACTCTTGGAAATGGTTATTAATGTTATCGAATATGACACTCAAAGTTAGAGCCCAATGGCCCTAATGGAAACAAAATTAAGTTAAAATATTTGGATTGGGGGAGGAAGAAAAAAGATGTTAATTGTGGAAGCAGATGAAAGAAATTCTTCTCTGATAGCATTATTACTAATATGACTTCATGTTTTAATTTGAAGAATCTTACACGGGGTTGAAAATCTTACATGAAAACATATTTATATGTATATCTAGATGTATATAATTATGTACAATCTATAATATTTCATATTGAATTTAATATTTTAAATGTGAAGATAATAATTTAAATATTTACAATCCACAGGGCTAATTTTTTAAATTAGTATATGGATTTATAATATATTTTCACATGATTATTTTTTTATATATATATCTTCATTTTGATTTTGATTGGATCATATCAACTTAAGTTTGAGTAGAAAAACTGTGTTACTAAAACATATTTTAGTTGTGTTAATTTGATAAAGGTGTTTAAACACGTTGCGTTCCAATGCATTGAAAAAAGGAAAAAAAAATAACGATAGGGAATTGAAAGGACACAACTCTTGATTGAGAGAGCGTTAAGTGAATTTGGGAATTAAATGAATTGTCTAAATACACTATAAGAAACAAAAAAAAAAAAAGAGCACGGCAGGAACACAACTCTTGGGAATGATTGTTAATATTCTCAAATGTGACACTCAAAGGTAGAAACCAAAGGCCCTAATAAAAACAAAATTATGTGAAAATAATCAAAATTTGTGTCATGACATCTATCTATCAGTATATAAAGACAATCCCTTTTGCTACTGTAGATGACCAGCAAATGGGGAGGCGGCAAGCTGTGGAAATTTTTGGAATTTTCTTATTTAATATTAAAACAATTTTTGAATTAGTTATGTCCATCTAATGCATATGCCACTGTCGTGTTTTCCGAAGATGACCATCCCTCTATGAGATGATTACTGTCTGCTACCGAGAGTAGACAAAGTCTATCTTTGTAGTTTCTTTTTCATCTATCCAAAATCTTAAACTTTTGAAAAATATTTCTTCCTCAATCTCTCTTTCTCTATTTTAATTTCCCTCTCTATTATAATCTCAATTCCTCAAAATTTTGTCTTTCTTTCTTAATATGTATTTACATATTGATTATGAATTTATTTTCTCATCTTGAGTGATTTTTCGGGCATCAAACTCTTATGATAGCTATATGTACTTTAATCGTCATTTTCCAAAACTAAAATCTTTGATAATCATACTAAGTTTCCCTATTCCACCCCATCATATTGATGACAAGGAGGATATGTGGATCGGTTATATAATTTAAGACAATTAGTTTATCATTGGTAATAATCAATGAGAAATGCTTAATACATATTGTTACTGATGAATGTGCAATATATGTTAATTTGTGAATTCAAATAGAAATAAGGTGTAAATAATCTTAGGATTTGTAGGAAAAGTGATTAGAAAATGCATACATTCATATGAATAAAGTTTTGATAGTTAGAATCATAATTTGTAAGAAAAATACACTTAAAAGATGTTGAAAATGTGTAGGAAAAAAGGTTCAACGCTCAGCTCTGGAAACGGACGCTCGACTTCGAAAGAAACATAAAACAACAGTAACAGGACATGAACCAGCGCCCAGCGCTGGTGTAGGGATGCTCAACGCCAGGATGGAGCAGAAGAACCAGCGTCCAGCACTGGTGTGCTGCGCTCAGCACCAGCAAAAACAGAGAGCTGCAGTTTCGTGCAGCAGAGGGGCGCCCGGCGCTTGCCAGGGGCGCTCAGGGCTGGCAGAAACACAGAACTGCATAAATATGAGTTTAGACAGATTTGAAAGGGTCTTTGGCTCATTTTAGGCGCGATTTCACCCTGATTCACCTCATTCTCTATGCATCCATCGGAGATTCAAGCTTGGGAACAAGATTTGGAGCTTCCATGGCTTCCTCCACTCATTCTTACTCAAGTTCTTTCATCTTTTCCCTCTCTAATATGAGTTTCTAGATCTCCTAGGTTAGGTTAGGATGATTGCAATTGAATCTTGATGTAATGAATGTTTGATCTCTGATTTTTAATTCAAATTCATGCAAATTGAGTAATCTATTCTATGTTTAATGCTTTTCTTGGATTGATCATCCTCGACATGATGTTGGATTAAATTTCACAATTGGAAAATTGGTTATTGAATTGGAAATGAAGTTGATTACTATTGTGATGTTGATTCTAGGAATAGAAACTCATTGCAATACATTCTTGTGAATCCAATACTTAATGTTTGTTCTAATCTTGCATCACCTAAGGAATTAGGGTTCTTGATTTGTAACAAAAAGGATTATCACCTAAGGAATTAGGGATAAATCTAGGTTAGTGATTTGAATGTCAATTGAATGACTTGGATTGAGATTAGGATTGAACAAGGTTACATTAGGTGAAAATTGAGGGATTCTGATACCTAACCGCTTTTACATCTATTGAATTCATTCTTTAATTGCTATTGTTTCATTGTGTTCTAACAACTTGTAATAAAAAACTCATAAAACTCATTGGAACTATGAAATTCATTTGTTCAAATAGCTATTGCCTAAACCACGTTGATACTAGATCACAATTCTCGTTGGGAACAATACTATACTTTCACTCTATTACTTGTACGATTTGGTACACTTGCCAATCGATCAACAAGTTTTTGGCACCGTAACCGGGGATTGTTGATTTCAATATCAACGAAGCAAAGTCATTGCTAATTTGGACATTATTTTTTGTTTTGTTTTGATTCTAATCTTAGTAATTGGTTTTCATTGCAATAATTCTTTACTTTGGATTATTGTTTTGTGAGGAAAGTATCCACTACATGCCATGGACATCTTTGAAGCTACTCTTCTTGCCCAAAGAAAACTTATTGCACAACAGTTAGAGTTGATGTCTAACCAACTTCAAGTAATGCAAGTGAAGGCAATGAAACCATTGCAACCTACATGTGATTTTTTCGAACACCATAAACTTGAAGATTGTGAGGAGGTGTATTACATGGAGAACCTCATGGGGGGAAAAGATGCAAAACCTCACCATCAATCCAATGAGTCACTAGATAGAGTGTCCAACCTTGAAAATGTTTTAACACAATTCATTGGAGCTACTCAAATGAATTTTAAGAACATACAAGCTTCAATCAAGAATCTTGAGGTTAAAGTTAGGATGTTATCTAAGCAATTGGTTGGATTTGTGCAAAAGTAATAGAGTTAGTAAGAGAACAAGAGTCATATGTTTGAGAAATGGGTGAGCAAGAAGAAGAAGTGTGCTTGTAGAAATGGAAAGTGAACATGACTCAATAGAAATGGTGGAAGAAAAACAAAAAGAAAGTGTAGTTGTAGTGGTAGATGAAAAACATAAAAACAAAAATAGTGACATGGAAGAGAAGCCAAGGGTGGGGTATGAAGAGATTCATATGACTGAGACTCAACCCTTGGTGATTGAAGACAAGAGTCCTATGCGAGATGAGTTTTATATGCTTCAAGAATGGGAGAACACATATTCCAAATGCCTAATTGTTGAGTCATGGGAACATTTGCATCCTTATGACAAATACACGGAACAACTTGTGAAGAAAAGAAAGCGGAAGGAGGATATATTCTTCTTGTCCTATAAACTACCCTAAGAAAAGAGTTCAAATGTCAAGCTAGTGACGTTAAAGAAGCGCTACTTGGGAGGCAACCCAATAATAGATTTCCATTTCTTTTCTTATTTAATTTTTGTCTTTATCATGAAAAACATAAGTAGTTCATTGAAATGTTGAGTGATTCCTTGATGTGTAGGCCATGTAATGTGGTGTAATTGCTTTGAATTGTTGTGCAGGAACATCTAAGGAAAAAGGACCAAAGGAAGGGGAGAAATGACACAAGAAAATGGTGAAATTGACTCTATGCGGGCGTCGGGCGCTACTGTGAGCACTGAGCGCAAACAGAAGTCGAAATCAGCAGAAAATATTGCACTGTGGGCGCTGAGCATAGTTTCCCTGTGATGAGCATTGGTCAAAGTAAAAAAAAGTTATTATTTCTTTTTTTGCAGATGCCTCACCCATTCACAAAAGAAATGGGGTGTTCTTAACTCTTTCTTTTTTTATCCTCTTTACTTTACAATTCACAATTACATAAATTGCACAAGTTTGTCATTAGGAATGGTTTTTGTGTAGATTTCCTTGTGAGCATGACACTTTTGCTTGGCTGAAATTTCTAGCATCATGCATTGTGCACAAGTTGAACATATGATTTCATTGAAACCTTTGATCCTTGTAACTTGTTTTTGACAATCTCTCACACTATGAATGTGCAATGTTGGATGCATGGATTTCTCTTGCACAAAATCCTAAACTGTGAGCTTTTGAGCCGAAACGCTCTTGCACATAATCCATGTGACTGGTTCTTTCATGTGTGCTTATCCATCACTTGCATGTTCTCACTTTTTCTTGCCTTGATGCTTGTCATTGTTGCAATGTTTTTGCATATGCATATATGATTGAGGCAACATTTCTTTGATTAAACTCAGGGCCATAATTGCTATCCTATTATTTGCCATTGTTATGCCCAATTGAGCCTTTGCCTATTTTTCTTGTTACAATAGCACATTACAAGCCAATAATCGAAAAAACAATTTTGTCCCACTATTTTGGCTTAGAGGAATGTTTGGAGTTAAGTTTGGGGCTGTTCTCTTGCTTAGGGACAAGCAAGCAAATTAAGTTTAGGGTGTGTGTAGGTCACTAAAGATGCCTACTATGAAAAAAAAAAGTGTGAAAGAAAGAAAAAGAAAAAGAAAAAAAGCCAAAAAGAGGAAAAGGAACAAAGAAAATATACAAAACTGGGAAAAATTCAAAAATAGAAGTGATGAAAAAGAAAAGAATGAAAAGAGAACGAAACAAAAAGGAAACAAAAGGAAAACAAAAGAAAAATAAAAAAAAAAGAGTTGTAAATAAATAAAAAGGGAAATAGCACAAATTGTGTGCTGGTGTGCTTGTTGCTTAGCTAAGCAAGGGAAGTCCCAAGAATCCACATTCCTTGAAGTCAAAGTAGTTGAGCCCATATCTTTGATTTTATCCACCCCTTCCTTGGCCCCATTACATCCAAATAAAAGACCTCATGATATGTGTTAAATTGACATTTGTGATATGTGTTCTTAGCATCTTGTCACGATTAGGATTGGGGAATGCATTGTGATTGGAATTGATAGCAAATAGCACCCAAGTGAGGATGAGTGAAACACTTGATAGAGAGGTTGCAGGGGATTTTCTTGGGCATTCAATGAAGCTAATTTTGTGGTGTGTTTGACTGTCTTAAAACACGAAGCATGTGATCAATTGGAATTAATGCTTGATTGTGTGATGCTTGTGCATTTTTGCAAAAGATCTAGGAAGTTGAGGACATGATCATTTTGTACCAATGTAGCAGCATTGTTAAGGGCTATAGATTCATCAAAAACTACTTCTGCATCATCACCATCATCAGCAGCAAGATTAGGCCTATCCTGATTTGGCAGGTTATCAGAAGGGGCATTATCTTCTACCTTGTCATCCTCATTAACCAAATTGACCAAAGTCTGATCAATATCAGCATGATGAACATTCTGCAATACTTTTTCAAGTACATAGATTGATTTAACCCTTTGCTGAGGCTGTTGCTCCTGATCAGTCTTCAATTCTTGCTGCAATATAGAGCCATCTTTCTTGTTACATTGATCAATAGAATGACCAATTGATTGATGGGATTTGCAGAAAGAAGGCAATTTCTCGTAAACAATTTCCACATAGAAGGCAAAATTGTCTCTTTCTACCATGATTACATTTGGGAGGGCCTTTGTAAGATCAACATCAACCAACACACGAGCGTAATGGCCTAACACTCTATTTTTTGTTGCCTCATCCAAAGCAATTGGTGTTCCAACACCATTGGCAATTTCAAAAAACAGTTTAGGGCGCCAGTATTCTTGTGGTAAATCATGAATGCGGATCCATGCTCGCACATGAGTTTGCTTCTGTTTATTTGGATTAAAGTCTGGCATCCATTGAAATAATCTTAGAAGACCTGACTTCAAATTCTATGATCCAACCGACCAAACTTTCCTTAAATCTTCTTGTGATGCGAAGCAAAATTCATAATAGCCTTTTCCCAAAGGTATCATGTTCCAGTGAGTGAGTGGCTTCCACAGATTCAAAAGATTTGCCTTTAGATCAGTAAACTTCATCATTTTACTCCCCTTTTCCAATAGAATTCGACCCTGCAGGTTGTTTTTACAGGCTTGTAACCGTTGTTGGTATTCGTCCTCTAAAATTTTGATCGAGATATGTTCCCCTTTGAGGCATGGTTTTGGCAACTGAGACATTGGAACATTGAGTGAACTGTTTAAAGCTTGTGCAAAGGTTCTTGCTTGAGTAGAAGAAGAAGAAGCATGAGGGGGAGAAAAGGGGGAGACGCAAGAAACTGCCATGGGCAAACAGGATGGCGTACGGCCGAGGCCATGATCATGCAAACCCTAGGCTATCATGCAAACCCTAGCAGAGAGTTCAAATTTTGCCAAGTCCTTTATGACCTTCCAGAAAATAACCTGCCAATACAAGATGTGCCTAATCTTGCTGCTGATACATTCCATAACAATGCTGCTACATTGGTACGAATTGACCCTTTAGAAACTCAGGCTCAAAATATTGTGCCTCAAAGCAGTAAGAATGATGAAATAGTGCCTGATTCCCTAGACACTCAGAATGCTACTGACTCAATTGAGTCTACAACTAATGGTTCCCCCACCAGCCAATCAGCTGGTTATGTTCATCCCCGGGTCTAGAAGGAATTAACATTCCTAAAGTCAAAATTCTGGGCTGATGGAATTGATGATGATTTAGATGATGGCATACCTCTTTCTGTCTAGGGAAATCAAGACAGCAATGAGGACCCTAGCTTCACTAAAGTCTTATCGAAATCTCAGAAAAAGAAGCTAAGACTGAAAAAGAATAAGCAGATGGTTCAATCTGCAGGTCGTGTCACAAGATCCAAAGCAGGTCCTCTAAACTTTGCCTCATGAAGATTTTATATTGGAATGTTAGAGGTATTGGTAATTTAGATACTAAACTGGTTCTTAAAGAGTTTTGTGGTTTGCATAAACCTGACTTTTTATTTATCTCTGAGCCTTGGATTTCCATGGATCAAATCCCTATTTATTTCTGGAAACAGCTTAAACTAAAGCCTTTTGTTGTGAATGATAGAAATGACAGTTTGCCGAACCTGTGGGGGTTATGCTCTGAACATTTTTCACTTGTCATTTTGTCTATCTCTGCCCAGTATGTTGCTCTGTCTGTAAACATTGATGATCAAGTTGTGTATATGGCTGCCATTTATGCAAGTACAACTCATGTTAAGAGGAGAGACTTATGGCTGAACTTGGCCAATCTGCAGCAGAGTAACCAAGGCCCTTGGTGCTATATTGGGGATTTTAACTCAGTTTTGGGGTCTCATGAGCAAAGGGGTAGTTGCCTTCCTTTAAAAGCTTCTTGTGATGAGTTTCAGGCCTGGACTGATAGCTGTGATCTTATCCATCTTAACACTGGAGGAGCTGCCTTTACTTGGACAAATGGTAGAAGAGGTAGAGTTGTTTCAGAAAGAAGACTGGACAGAACAGTCTGTAACAATGAATGGCTTTCTTTTTGGAGCTCTAGTGTTTGTTGCACTCTGCCAAGAAGCAAGTCAGACCACCATCCACTGTTGTTGATCATGAAAAGAGGTATGCAGACTTTCCCATCCTCCTTTAAATACTTTCAAATGTGGTCAGACCATGAAGACTGTCACAGACTAGTAGAAGAGGTTTGGAAGAAAGAATTCTTTGGCTGTCCTATGTTTATCCACACTCAAACTGAAAGCTTTAAAGACGGAGTTCAAAACTTGGAATAAAACTGTTTTTGGGAATGTTCATGTTAAGGTTGAGGAGGCTCTTTTGGCTGTAGAGAAAATTCAAGACCTAATTTCCATCTCTGGTTATTCTGATGAGTTGCGAATGGAAAAGCAGCAGGCTCAAATTGTTTTGCAGCAGTCCCTTGCCTTTCAAGAAAGCTTTTGGAAAGAGAAAGCTAGGGTCAACTGACACACTAGTGGGGATAGGAACACTTCCTATTTTCACAGAATTGCAAAGATAAGGGTTGCATCTAAAGCGATGACAGTGCTTAAATATGAAGATCGGATTTTGGAAAATTCTGCTGATATAGAGCAGCATGTGATTGAGTACTACACCTATCTTTACTCCTCTGACAACCATTGTTTGGAGAATGGACTTATTGACTCAGTCATTCCAAAGATAGTTACTGATGAAGATAACAGCTTGCTCACTGGTCTGCCTTCCAATGAAAAGATCAAAGCTGCTGTTTTTAGCATGAATGGTAGTGGAGCTCCTGGTCCGGATGGTTTTGGGGGATGCTTCTTTCAGAGATTTTGGAGCATTGTGGGCAGTGATGTTTGTTGCTCTATTCTGCAATTTTTCAACCATGGTCTGGTCGTTTCCTAATCTAAATTCCAATCTGGTTGTCTTGATCCCTAAGGTAGCTAATGCTGATAAAATTGAAAATTACAGACCAATTGCATTGGCCAACTTTCAATTTAAGGTGATAACAAAAAATCTAGCTGCAAGGCTTGCTTCTATTGCCCCTAAAATCATCTCTGAGCAGCAGAGAGGGTTTATCAAGGAGAGGCAAATTGGTGATTGTATATGTGTTGCATCAGAGGCAGTTAATATTCTGGACTATAAGGCTTTTGGTGGCAACTTAATGCTGAAATTTGACATCAAAAAAGCCTTTGATACTATTGATTGGTCTTTTTTGTTGAATGTTCTGAAGGCTTTTGGTTTTGATGGCAAGTTCTGCTCTTGGGTGAAGGTCATTCTGGAATCAGCCAAGCTTTCATTTTTTGTTAATGGGAAACCAGTTGGTTACATCTCTTGCAAAAGAGGAGTTAGACAAGGTGATCTATTGTCTCCCTTACTCTTTTGCATAGCTGAAGAGGTGCTTAGTAGAGGTATTGCTGCTCTTGTGTCCTCAGGTCATTTAAAGCCTATGAAAGGTCCAAAAGGACTAACTCTTCCAAGCCATGTCCTCTATGCAGATGATGTGCTAGTCTTCTGTAATGGCAGCAAGAGAAATCTGCAGGTTTTGATGAATCTGTTCTCTGATTATGGTACTGTTTCAGGACAGTATCTCAGCCTTCCGAAGTTTAAAATCTTTGCCTCTAACCTGTCAGCTAGTAAAATTACTGCAATCTCTAGTACCTTAGGTTTCTCAGCTGGTGACCTGCCTTTAACCTATCTTGGGGTTCCTATATTTAAAGGCAAGCCAAGGAGAGCTCACTTTCAGCCAATCGTGGACAGAATCAAGCTTAAGATCGCTTCTTTCAATCATGAGGAGAGTTCAACTAGTGAAATCTGTGATTCAAGGCATGCTAGTATACAGCTTTCATGTATATGCTTGGCCTATCTCATTACTAAAAACTCTTGACACTTGGATAAATAATTTCATTTGGTCTGGAGACATTCATGTGAAGAAGGTGGTAACTGTGGCTTGGAGAGTACTTTGCAAACCTTTCAGTGAAGGGGGATTGGGAATTCGATCTCTAAGAGCTATTAATGAGCAGCTATGTTGAAGCTCACTTGGAATATGATCACCTCTTCTAGCCAATGGGCAGCTGTTATCAAACGCAGGTTCTATAGGGACAATATTCCTACTGCACACTATGCTAAGTCATCTCTTTGGCCAGCAATCAGAACTAACATCCAACAGGTTTTGTTGAACTGCACTTGGCAGATTGGTAAAGGTAACCTGATTTGTTTTTGGCATGATAAGTGGCTTCATCAGAAGATTGTGGATTTGATGCATATACCAGAAAATCTGCACCTGGTCCTTCAGGCTAACATTGATGCATTTATCCAGAATAAGGCTTGGTCCATCCCTGAGGAGTTGAGGAGAAGATATCCAGCAGTGGTTTCAGATATTGAAAAGGTTTCTATTCCTTTGTTTGATAGTGAGGACCACTTGGTCTGGACTAATTCAAGCTCGGGTAGCCTATCATTCAAGGAAGTTTTTCTGTTTCAAAATCCTCAACAACAGGGTCTTCCCTGGGCAAAGACAGTTTGGAGCAGTGCCATTCCACCTTCCAGATCCTTTCTTGCTTGGAGATTCTTTCATAGTAGACTTCCCACAGATGAAAACCTCAAAGCAAGAGGATACATTACTGTCTCCATTTGTAGTTTGTGTGGTAGAACTGAGGAAACAGCTCAACATTTGTTTTTGTCTTGTGTCTACGCAGTTCAGCTTTGGAGTTGGCTTAGTGCTTTGCTTGGATGCACTATAGACACTTCCTCCTCCTTTGCCATTCTTGAAGTCTGCAATAGAAATTGGAGTGCTCAGCTGAAAGATATAGTAGTTGCAGCTATAATTAATGTCCTCTGGGCAATCTGGACCTGCAGAAACAGAGCCAGATTTGAGAATGCCTCTTTGCCTTTTCAGCAAGCTGTTAACATGATCATGGGGTCTGTTTCTTTAACAGGCAACCTGTCAAAAGGAATCTCCTACTCTGCCTTGGAGGAGCTATCTATTCTCAATTCTTTTAAAGTGATTGGTCATTCAGGTAAAGCTCCAAAAATAATTGAGGTATTTTGGAACCCTCCTTTGGTTTCTTGGACTAAATGCAACATTGATGGTGCTTCAAAAGGTTCTCCTGGAGCAGCTGCTGGTGGGTTTTTTTTTAGATATTATAGAGGGCGTCTCATTGGCTGTTTTGCTACTTATTTGGGTATCTCTTCTCCTCTTCATACGGAATTAGAAGCTACTATGCAAGCTATTGAGATTGCTTTTAGGAATGGCTGGCATAGGCTTTGGTTGGAATGTGACTCAATGTTAGTAGTCTTATCATTTAAATCTATACATATTGTTCCTTGGACATTGAGGAATAGATAGAGGAATTGTCTTCAAATCTCCAAGAATATGTTATTCATGGTCACTCATATCTACAGAGAGGGCAACTGTTGTGCCGATAAATTGGCCAATTATGGAATTGTTTCTCTATGTAACTCTTGGTGGAGCTATATTCCTAGTTTTATTCAGGAGGACTTTAATCATGATATATTAGATCTTCCCAGCTATAGATTTTCTTGATTCTTTGATTTTCATGGGTATTGGTTCATGTCCCCCCATGATTTTGTATTCTTTATTTTTTCTTTTTGGAATAAATTTCTGGGGTGCTGCAAGTGATAAGTAGAGTTGGAGGTGCCAACCTAGTTGGGATGTCCCTCTCTATGGTGATGCCTTTGCACTCATAGTCTTATAAAAAAAAAGGTCTTGCATGAGTAATATGTTTCACAAGAGAATTGAACATGAAAATACATTACTCAAACCCTTTATGTGAATCTAATTGTTTGCTTGAGGACAAGCAAAATCTCTAAGTTTGGGGTTGTGATGAATGTGCAATATATGTTAATTTTTGAATTCAAATAGAAATAAGTTGTAAATAATCTTAGGATTTGTAGGAAAAGTGATTAGAAAATGCATACATTCATATGAATAAATTTTTGATAGTTAGAATCATAATTTTTAAGAAAAATACACTTAAAAGATGTTGAAAATGTGTAGGAACAAAGGTTCAGCGCTCAGCTCTAGAAACGGACGCTCGACTTCGAAAGAAACAGAAAACAGCAGGAGCAGGACATGAACCAGCGCCCAGCGCTGGTGTAGGGACGCTTAGTGCCAGGATGGAGCAGAAGAACCAACGTCCAGCGCTGGTGTGTTGCGCTCAGCGCCAGTAAAAACAGAGAGCTGTAGTTTCGTGCAGCAGAGGGGCGCCCGGCGCTGGCCAGGGGCGCTCAAGGCTGGAAGAAATGCAGAACTGTATAAATATGAGTTTAGACAGATTTGAAAGGGTCTTTGACTCATTTTAGGAGAGATTTCACCCTGATTCACCTCATTCTCTCTGCATCCATTGGAGATTCAAGCTTGGGAACAAGATTTGGAGCTTCCATGGCTTCCTCCACTCACTCCTACTCAAGTTCTTTCATCTTTTCCCTCTCTAATATGAGTTGCTAGATCTCCTGGGTTAGGTTAGGATGATTGCAATTGAATCTTGATGAAATGAATGTTTGATCTCTGATTTTTAATTCAAATTCATGCAAATTGAGTAATCTATTCTATGTTTAATGCTTTTATTGGATTGATCAACCTCGACATGATGTTGGATTCAATTTCACAATTGGAAAATTGGTTATTGAATTGGAAATGAAGTTGATTACTATTGTGATGTTGACTCTAGGAATAGAACCTCATTGCAATACATTCTTGTGAATCCAATACTTAATGTTTGTTCTAATCTTGCATCACCTAAGGAATTAGGGTTCTTGATTTGTAACAAAAAGGAATATCACCTAAGGAATTAGGGATAAATCTAGGTTAGTGATTTGAATGTCAATTGAATGAATTGGATTGAGATTAGGATTGAACATGGTTACATTAGGTGAAAATTGAGGGATTCTGATACCTAACCGCTTTTACATCTATTGAATTCATTCTTTAATTGCTATTGTTTCATTGTGTTGTGACAACCTGTAATAAAAAATTCATAAAACTCATTGGAACTGTGAAATTCATTCGTTCAAATAGTTATTGCCTAAACCACGTTGATACTTGATACCAATCCTCGTTGGAAACGATACTATACTTTCACTCTATTACTTGTACGATTCGGTACACTTGCCAATCGATCAACAAGTTTTTGGCGCCGTTGCCGGGGATTGTTGATTTCAATATCAACAAAGCAAAGTCATTGCTAATTTGGACATTATTTTTTGTTTTGTTTTGATTCTAATCTTAGTAATTGGTTTTCATTGCTATAATTCTTTACTTTGGATTATTGTTTTGTGAGGAAAGTATCCACTACAGGCCATTGACATCTTTGAAACTACTCTTCTTGCCCAAAGAAAACTTATTGCACAACAGTTAGAGTCGATGTCTAACCAACTTCAAGTCATGCAAGTGAAGGCAATGAAACCATTGCAACCTACATGTGATTTTTGCGAACACCATAAACTTGAAGATTGTGACGCTCAATTCAATGCAAATGAGGAGGTATATTACATGGAGAACCTCATGGGGGAAAAAGATGCAAAACCTCACCATCAATCCAATGAGTCACTAGATAGAGTGTCCAACCTTGAAAATTTTTTAACACAATTCATTGGAGCTACTCAAATGAATTTTAAGAACATACAAGCTTCAATCAAGAATCTTGAGGTTAAAGTTAGGATGTTATCTAAGCAATTGGTTGGATTTGTGCAAAAAATAATAGAGTTGGTAAGAGAACAAGAGTCACATGTTTGGGAAATGGGTGAGCAAGAAAAATGTCGCGACCGCCCCGTCCGGGAGCCGCGAAAAAAGGGGAGATAACTAACAGAGGAGTCACCACTAAAATTTTATTGGGAAAATCTTACAAAACCCAATTATTTAAAGGTAAATTGGTCTTAAAAAAAGAGAGAGTTGAGTCCAGGAGTCGGTTACGAGTATGGAAGGTGTTAGCACCCCACATCGCCCGTTTAAAAAACGGTACCTCAAGTTAATTGTTAAAAAAACATTTTGATAACCTTTTAAATATTTATTTTACCCCAAAAAATATTTACAAGAAAGAGTTATTTTTTATAATTTTTAATTTTTTATATTTTTAATTTTTTAATTTTTTTTTTTGAATTTATTGTTTATAAAAACTAAATGAGGTTGAACATGGCACATGAGTCCATAGCACACCCCTGAAATTAGAAAAGTTTAATTATTTTTTGTTAATTATTTTAACATAAAAAGAGACACAAAAAAGGAAAATTTAGTTTTAACTTGACAAGATAACTTATCTTGCTCCTACGTATTCCCGGGTGCGGTGGGAAACTCAAAGCCACGTAGTTCTTTTCGAAAAAATTTGATTGGTTGGTTGATTTTAATTTTGATAAAGATTTGATTTTTTGTTAAAGAAAGGGATTTTATTTTAAAAATAAATTCACTTTTGCTTAGAGTCCAAGATAGCAGTGCTATACGATAAACCCTTACAATTCACACGACACTTGAGGATGAATAAGTCCATACATCAACGTCGTAGATTGTTGCGTGAATTAAAAAGATTTTTCTTAAGGATAAAATTGGGTAAAATTGATTAAAAGTATAAATTAAAAAAACATTTAATATTTTTTAAAGGGGATTCACACTTGCGCAGGGTTAAAGATAGCAAAGTTATACGATGAACCCTTACAATTCATACAACACTTGAGGATGAAAAATCATACATCAACATTGTAGATCGCTGCGTGAATTCAAAAAGATATTTTTTTATAAAAAAAGAAACTGGGTAAAATTGATTAAAAGTATTAATTAAAAAAAAACATTTGATATTTTTTAAAGGGGATTCACTCTTGCACAGGGTTAAAGATAGCAAAGCTATACGATGAACCCTTACAATTCATACAACACTTGAGGATGAAAAATCATGCATCAACATTGTAGATTGTTGCATGAATTCAAGGAAATTTAATTTTTGTAAAGTTGGATAAAATTTTGTTTTATTTTTATAAAAGGAATTATATTACTTGAAGATGTATTTTTCTTGATGAGACAAGAACACAAATTTAACTCAATTCTAAAGAAACCCATAATCAGAAAAGCCTTTTTGTTTTTTTTATTGAAAAAAAAGGATGGCTAAAAAGATATAACCCACATATTATGAGTCCAAAAGAGGCCCAAATTCAAATGATAAAAAGGAAGATAAATAAAAAAAATAAAAAATTAAAACAAGACAAATAAAAAGAACAATCAGAAGAGAGAAGTTATAAACTTCTTCATCCTTGCCCACTCACCACAAGCAGAGAAGGCAAGAATGGCTGCAGTGAGGAAGACCAGACGAATCGGCGGAGGGAGACGACGACTCGCGGGGCGCGGCGGGGTGCGGTCTGAACAGGCGAGCCGTTTGCATGATGGTCGTGCAGGGGGGTGGCGTTCGCGTGGTGGAGGGCGGCGTCTGCGTGGTGGAAGAGAACCAGAAGCGCGGATCTGCACCTCCCCAGCGGCGGTGGTTGCGGTAGTCTCAGGGATCTGGTGGACGGACGGCGCTGGGCGAAGCAGGGGCGCGACGGGGAAGCTGCCTATGGGTCTGGTATACTTCTTCTTCCTCTGGCTTCCATCATCATCTATGTGATCACTTGTTGTTGCCTTTTTGATTTGTAGAAGGAAGAAACAGAATGAGAAAAAGGGAGGTTTGATGAAGATGGGGATGGGTTGTTGAAGAAGAAGAAGAATGAGAGGAGAAAGATGAAGCAGGGAGGAAGAAGAAGAAAGAAAAGAGTTTTTTTTTTAATTTTTGGTATCAGATTGTTCTTGGCTATTTTTGTGTTGATTTGTTATTAGGGAGTGATGGTTGCTAGAGGTTGGAAAGGAGAATATTCAGTATTTTTTTTCTGCTGTTCCCCCTTTTTTTTGAGCAGAAACAGAGAGTGTAGAAGAAAATTTCGTTTTGCTCCCCCCCCCCCCCCCCTTCCTTCTTTGGTCACTGTTCAATATATAGCACAAGAATGAAGAAGATGACAAATTTTTCTGTTAGGCCAGCTGGTGGGGGGGTACAAGTAGTGGGGAGCAAATCAGCTTTTGCTCCACCACCTTGTAGGGGCAGCCTAGGTGCAAGGGTGGTATTGTACCATTGTCCCTCTTTTCTTTGAAAAAAGAAGAAGATGACAAAGAGGGGTACAAGCATGGGAGCAGATTTTTAAATTTTTTTACTTTTTTATTATTTTTTTATTATTTCTTTTTATTTAACAAATCAGAATAATAAAAAAAACAATTTTTTTTGTTGAGTTTGGGATAATGGCCCAAAATATAACTTCAAACAAAAACGAAAATGGGCTTCATTTGATGATGTAATGGGCCCAGAATAAAACATTTTTGTTTTGTTTTCATTTTTGTCTATTATTTTCTTCAAAACATTAAAAAAATCCGGGCAAAATTAGGTGTTCACAGCTGCCCCTCTTTACTTGTTTCTTATTAGATAGTAGGTGTAACCGTAGTTAACCTATTATCGTTATAAGAAACGAGTAAAGACATGAACTCCAATTTTGGCCGGAGTTTACTGATTAGTAAACAGATGCATAATTAAAAGAGCTTACGGGATGGATTGCCCATAGAAGCTCGAGCAGAAAGATAAAAAGCTTGTGGAATCGTTTGTCCACTGAAGCTTGAAAACAAAAGGATTAGAAGCTTGCGGAGTCGATTATCCGCTGAAGTTTGAAAAGACAGGTAGAAAGTTTGCGGAGTTGGATACCCGTCGAAGCTTGACAGAAAGGTTAAAAGCTTGCGGAGCCGGTTATCCGCTGAAGCTTGAACAAGTAGAGCTCACGGGGTATAGTACCCGTCGAAGCTTGACAAAAAAGTTAAAAGCTCGCGGAGTCGGTTATTCGCTGAAGCTTGAAAGCAAAATGCAAAAAGCTTGTGGAGTCGGGTATCCGCCGAAGCTTGAAAAGAAACGTTAAAAGCTTACGGAGTCAGTTGTCCGCTGAAGCAAAAATGATTAAAAGCTTGCGGAGTCGATTATCTGCTGAATCTTGAAGGCAAAAGGATTAAAAGCTTACGGCGTCGGTTGTCCACTGAAGCTTGACATAAAAGGTAAAAAGCTTGCGGATTCGGTTATCCACTGAAGCTTGACAAAAGGTAAAAAGCTTGCGGAGTAGGGCATCCGATGAAGCTTGAAAACAAGCAGAGCTTACGGGGTATGGTACCCGTCCAAGCTTGACAGAAAGGTTAAAAGCTTGTGGAGTCGGTTATCCGCCGAAGCTCGAAAGGAAATGCGAAAAGCTTGCGGAGTCAGTTATCCGCTGAAGCTTGGAAACAAAAGGATTAAAAGCTTGCGGAGTCGGTTATCCGCTGAAGCTTGAAAGGAAAAGGATTAAAAGCTTGCGGAGTCGGTTATCCGCTGAAGCTTGAAAGCAAAATGATTAAAAGCTTGCGGAATCGATTATCCGCTGAAGCTTGGAATGTTAAAAACATACAATGTCTATGCAATTTACTGGGTTTTGTGCTCACAAGAAGAGAAACAATTGCAATGCATGATGCCATAAATGTCCTATATGCTTGATGAAAACCTCAAATGATTTTAATGCAACACAAGGAAAGCTTGTAATATTACTATCTTTATTTTTTCATCTTTTAGGTGGTTTTTATTATCACCCTTGACCCCTTAAAGTGTTGATCACAGACAAGCTCTGAGATGAACTAAAACGTGTCCTGTCTTCATGGAGAATAAAAGCTAAGCACTTTTGAAAGGGTATGCTTCCTTTGCAATGATTGTTCCCGTGCCTCTTGTCGGTAGACCACGGTGTCCTTTGTCGGGAGATCATTTCGTTCTTTACGGCCTTTCGAGACTTTCAAAGAAATTCTAAATGCTTTCGAAGACACCAATACATGTTTCACATTCCAGTATATACTTATCATGATGAATGCACACACACAATTGACAAAAATTAAGAGAAAGAGATAAGGGTAAAAATAATTGGGAGTCAATGTCATTATATTTGGACTTAAAAGGAATACAAAGCAGATATTACAATGGAGTATGGAATTGTAAAAGGTTGTGGAGTGGAAACACATCTCCTCAAGTGACATCTCTTTCCATGACCAGTGTTAATATCCCTCATACTATCTCGGCTACTTACTAATCAACATCCGAGAATGCTATCTCGCCCTCTTCTGCATGCATCTAGCCCACTGATTGCCCCAGTTCATCGGCTTGACGACACTTCCCTTGTTTATTTTATTTTTTGAACCCTAACTTTTGCCTAGACCACCATTTCAGGTTTTCAGCCTAGCGGGTTGCTTGGTTGCGCTGTCGCGCACGCGCCAAAAAGGACGAGCGGGTTTTGAAAATGTAGTTTAGGGCGACAACTCGGATGTCGTCTCTCAAGGACTCTTAAAATGTTATTTTCCACAAAAATAAGTTTTTTTGGGGGGGGGGGGGTTTGGATTGAGATGCAATCAAAGAAAACAGAGTAATGAAAACAGAGGAGTAAAACAAGACAGTTCAAAGAGGTTATCAAATGGCCAAAAACAGATTAATCTATTGCTCTTGATTTCCCACTATCATAGGTTCATGCAATTTCCAAACCCTAAGCAGATTCTTATCCCCTCCCGGTTGTAGCAACAATTTACAAACGAAACTACTGCTACAGATACATGTCCCTATTCCCGAATTAAACAAACGGGGTTAAGCCCTCATGAACTAAACGAACATGAACGTACACACGCGAATTAAACAAACGCGATTAATTATAGGAACATGATATCACCGGAAATAAATCAACACAATACATTATACTCCTGAATTAAACAAACAAAAATATAAAGCATGGCATTGAAGAGGGAAAATCATACAAAACAGAAAAATACAAGAACCTCAAGTATATGGAAATCAATTACAATAGATCAATCCTAGAAACTTAGTTCTCCATCAAAAACGAAAACACACAGAAAAGAAATGTAAACAGAATAATGGAGAAGCAAAAGTCTTTACAAACTGTTCAGAACATCAATTTATACTAGTCAGAAATTAAGCCTATTCGCGAGGCGAAGCCTCTCTCGCGACGCGATTCTTGTGAACAGTCTGCAACTTTTGGTATTCTCGCGAGGCGAACAATCCTTCGCGAGGCGAGGAACTGAAGAGTCTTCTTGTCACGCCCGTTATGAACATCAGGGGCCAACCGTGATGCTTTCTGACTTCCAGGCTCGCGAGGCGAATGGATGCTCGCGAGGCGAGACTCTTCAACTTCAAAACTGCCACGGCCGTGACCTTCAACACGGGCAAGCCATGATCGTCTCTGACTTTTCAGGGTTGCAAGACTCGCGGGGCGAGACCTTCTTCGCGGGGCGAACCAGAGACCTTGCATTTTCTTGGAACAGTCAGGCTTCGGGGTCGCGTGGCGAGCATAGCTTTCACGGGGCGAACCCCCTGTTTCTTTATTCTCTTGCCTTCCAACTTGTCCTGAAAACAAAGAAACAACTATAAGTGTATTATTTGACTTAAAACTAGCTAAATTAACCTAAAACTACTCTAGAGACTCAAAACCTTGCTTGAGGACAATCTAATCTAATTTGGGTGAAAATAGGATATAATTTGCACAAAACCCTGGTCATACTAGCCATAAAACTAGATGAGCCAGAGGCTTATCAAAATACCCCAAACTTAAACTTTGCTTGTCCCCAAGCAAACTAAGACTCAAAAATCAAAAAGACTCAAGACCTGGCAAGCTTAAAAGATTCAATCAACATTGCACAAATTCAAGCAACTTCATCAAAACAGTTTTCTTCATTGTTTCCCCCTTTTTCAAACAGAGCAATCCCCACATTCATTTATTCTAAACATTTGAGAATTTCATCAATCAAACAATCATTAATCTAAGAAGGTGATCTAAGTTACACACAAGAGGGAGATCACCAACTTCAAACAACTGCCTTCCTCACAAGGGCATTTAGTATATCACTCAATCACTCAGTTTGTGTCAGGCTAACAACTTGCACTCAGTTTCACCTTTCAAGAACACTTCCCAAAAATTTGATTTTCATCTCAAAATGGTTCCCACAGAAAACATGCAACCAACATCAAAAGGTCTTTTATGGGTTGTAATGGGGCCTGGCTAAGGGTGGGATATACAAAAGGAACTAGGCTGAAGACCCTAGGAACTAAGAGAGCATGAACTATATTTACACTTTGAAATTCACTCAAGTTCCTTTCTTTATTTTTTTTTCTTTATACTTCTGGGTGACTACAGCCTTTTATTTCAACACTTTTTATTTTTATTGTTTTTCTCTTCCTTTTTTTTTTTTTTTTGAAATGTACACTTTTTCTTTCATAAGCCTTTGGCTCCAACTTTTTTTTTTTTTTTTCTTCTCAATCCCAACAACATATTACACCTTGCAGCCACCCCAAACTTAGTTTCTTGCATCCATTCTAAGATTACATGCTCTCCTAATCCTAAGATCGGGTTAACATGGTTTTCCAGATTTTTGGGCTTATAACATTAGGTTATCAAGAATTAACAGGCTAATAGGCTCAAAGGGGCTAACTAGGGAACATGCATTAGGAATTGGTTATTTTTAGGCTAAGTAGCTATTTACAAAGAACATGCCTAAATCATCTGAAGCAAACACATAATCATGCAAACCAAAAAGAGATTCAATCAAATTCAGGAAAGTGCAACTTGAAAGTGATTTTCACACAGTCAAAAACATGTTGGAGGTTCAAAACCTCACCTGGACATTCATGCAAATTGTTTGAAAGAGATTCTATCCCTAGTGTGTGCTCCCTATCACCCCAAACTTATCATAAATCATGCCATCATAATAAAATCTCAAAGTTCAGTTTTCAATTTCACATGGGAATCACTTTTCAAAAACAAAAATTTTTTAGCCTAGGGGGAATCATCACATATCAATCATGCAAGCAATCTGTGCAACATCAATCAAAATCTAGCAAACTTGCCAACAAAAGACTCAACACACAAATGCTCCTGAGCTTCTCAAATTATTCAGGAGCTTTATTCAAAGAAAAGGAAAAACTACAACTAGTGCCCTACCCCACACTTAAAACATGCATTGTCCCCAATGAACAACATAATTATACAATCAGAGTGAGGGGAAAGGAAAAGAAACTCCCTGATCAAGTATCAGTGTAGGTTGGAGCATCCAAAGAGAGCTCCTCAACATTAGCATCCGCAGGTCACCAAAGATCCACACCATGGAATGGCTTCAACCTTTGCCCATTAACCTTGAAGGTTTTGTTGGTACCTGCATCCTTGATCTCTACTGCACCATATGGAAACACATTAGTAACAACAAATGGTCCTATCCACCTGGACCTAAGTTTCCCAGCCATCAATTTCAGGCGGGAATTAAACAATAAGACTTTCTGACCCACAAAAAATTCTTTCCTAACAATCATTCTATCATGAAATTGTTTTGTTCTCTCTTTATACATCCTGGAGCTTTCATAGGCTTCTAGCCTAAGCTCCTCAAGTTCTTCTGAATCAGGTTTTCTTTCAACACCGAGATTTCTTCATGTCCATGTTACAACACTTTACTTGCCCAATATGCTCTATGCTCAACTTCCACCGGGAGGTGACATGCCTTGCCAAATACAAGCCGGAAGGGGACATTCCTATAGGTGTCTTAAAAGCAGTCCTCCCTGGGCCCACAGTCGTCTTCCAGACGGCGGCTCCATTCCCTTCCTCGTTCGGCTGCACCATCTTCTCTAGAATTTGCTTGATCTCTCTGTTTGATATTTCTGCTGGCCATTGGTTTGGGGATGGTAAGCAGTGGACACTCTATGTACAACCCCATATTTCCTGAGTAAGGCCTCCATGGTTCTGTTGCAAAAGTGTGTGCCCTGGTCACTGATGATGGCCTTAGGTATGCCAAACTTGCAAAAAATGTTGGACCTAACAAATTTGGAAACAATTTGAGCATCGTTAGTCCTAGTGGGGATTGCTTCCACCCACTTTGAAACATAATCTACAACCAAAAGAATATATACAAAACCAAAAGAAGGAGGGAAAGGACCCATGAAGTCCATCCCCCACACATCAAAGACCTCACAATAAAGCATTGGCTGCTGAGGCATCTCACTCCTACGAGTGATGGCAGGGCCTGTTATTTGACATTCTTTACAATTCTTGTATACCTCATAGGAATCCCTAAAAATTGTGGGCCAATAAAATCCAGAATCCAGGACTTTTCTTGCTGTCCTCTGAGGTCCAAAGTGTCCTCCAACTGGAGAGGCATGTGAGAAATGCAGGATGGACTCTGTCTCATGATCGGGTACACACCTCCGAATAACCTGGTCACTGCAAAACTTCCACAGGTAGGGATCATCCCACACATAATACTTTGCATCGCTCTTGAGCTTGTGGAACTTATGTCTACTTGTACCTGCAGGAACAACACCAGCAACTAGAAAATTTACAATGTCAGCAAACCAGGGGGTTACCCCATACAGATGTAACAGTCTCTCATCAGGAAAATCATCTTGGATGGGAAAAGTATCCTCATCCCTTGCTATCCGGCTCAAGTGATCTGCTACCAAATTTTCAGCTCCACTTTTATCCTTTATCTCCACATTGAATTCTTGGAGCAAAAGCATCCACCGGATCAGTCTTGGCTTAGCTTCTGGCTTCTTCAACAGATATTTCAAAGCTGCATGGTCAGTAAAAACAGTCACCCTAGAACCTAGCAAATAAGACCTAAACTTATCAAGTGCAAATACAACAGCTAGCAGTTCTTTCTCAGTGGTGGTGTAATTTGCCTGTGCAGCATCTAAGGTCCTAAAAGCATAATGAATTACATGGGCAACCTTGCCCACCCTTTGTGCCAGAACTGCACCCACAGCAAAATTGGAAGCATCACAAATCAGTTCAAAAGGGAGTGTCCAGTCAGGGGGCTGGATGACAGGGGTAGAAGTCAACGCTTTCTTCAGATAGTCAAATGACTCCTTGCACTTTTCATCAAACTGGAACAGGGCATCATTCTTCAGCAGACTTGACAATGGCAGTGCTATCTTGCTGAAGTCCTTTATAAAGCGCCTGTAGAAACCTGCATGTCCAAGAAAACAACGGATCTCGCATACGCAAGATGGGTAAGGCAATGAAGAAATCACATTAATTTTTTGCAGGATCTACAGAAATACCCTCTTTGGAAATTACATGACCCAAAACTATCCCCTGTTCTACCATGAAGTGACATTTCTCATAATTCAAAATCAGATCAGTATCAATGCATCTTTGTAGAACTAGACTTAGACTATGCAAACAAGCATAAAATGAGGAGCCATATACAGTAAAATCATCCATGAACACCTCTATGCAATTTTCAATAAAATCAGAGAAAATGCTAAGCATGCATCTTTGAAAGGTGCCAGGAGCATTACAGAGGCCAAATGGCATCCTCCTATAAGCAAACGTACCAAAGGGGCACGTGAAGGTGGTCTTTTCCTGATCCTCAGGGGCAATATGAATCTGGAAATACCCGGAAAAGCCATCTAGAAAACAATAATGAGATTGACCAGCCAGGTAGATCCAAAGATCGATCTATGAACGGCAAAGGAAAATGATCCTTTCTACGGTGGCCTGGTTTAACTTCCTATAGTCTATACAAACTCGCCACTATTACGGACTCTAGTAGGCACAAGTTCATTATTTTCATTCCTAACTCTTTGGTAGACCAGGACTTCTTTGGTACAACTTGCACCTGGACTTACCCAAGTACTATCGGAGATGGGGTAGATAATACCGCCTGTAGAAGCTTAGTCACCTCTTTCTTTACCACATCCAGAATCGGTGGGTTAAGTCGCCTTTGGGCTGTCTTCATCGGCTTAGCCCCATCCTCCAAGAAAATTCTGTGCATGCATCCGGAGGGGCTAATTCTGGAATATCGGCCAATGTCCACCCAATAGCCTTCTTGTATTTCTTGAGAACCTCTAAAAGCTTGGCTTCCTGGTCGGAGTTGAGGCTGGAGGAAATGATGACCAGCAATGTTGCATTCCTCCCCAAGTAAGCATACTTCGGGTTCTCGGGAAGTGGTTTGAGTTCCAAAGAAGGTGGTTGCTCAACAACAAATGGTGCATTGGGAGTAGCCATGGGGTCAAGGACCTGCTGAATAGACAGACTTCACTCTCATTATCACTATCACTATCATCCTCACCCCGCAAGGTTGAATCCAAAAACTCGAGAACAAACAGAACATGGGTTAGTGTTAGTACAGTTAGTACAAGTATATACATCATCAAAACCGAGAAATAAGAGGAAAATCAGAAATAAAGTCATCATGGGTATCCTCAATAAGCTCGAAAGCAACTCTAAGTGGAATACAGAGTGCTCCTCTACTGGGTGTTTCATAGCATCAAAGATCTTGAACTTGGCCACAATACCACCAAACTCCATAGACATAGTCCCATCATAAACATCAATCTTGGTCTTGGATGTCATCATGAATGGTCTGCCCAAGATTATAGGTGATCTCTTTGGTCGAGTCTCTCCCCGCCATGTCTAGGATGTAGAAGTCCGAGGGAATATCAAATCATCAACTTGCACTAGCACATCCTCTACCATTCCCATGGGTCGGGCACTCGGTCTGTTAGCCAACTGGATGGTAAGACCTGTATACTGCAATGGCCCAAGATCAAGGTTGTTAAAGATGGAGGTAGGCATGACATTGATTGATGCTCCCAAGTCCAACATGCAGTTTTCAAACTTCCTGTCCCCAATAGTGCATGGAATAGTGAAGGTGCCTGGATCCTTGCACTTACGTGGCGAGTGCACGAGTAGGGGGTTAAAGCAACAACTCTTTCTGGCTTAGACTGGATAAGCGCTGAGACATTCATTCCCAAGTCAACCCTCTCATTAGTCTTCATTTTCCTCTTGTTGGTGCATAGTTCCTTCAAAAATTTGGCATATCTGGGCACTTGCTTGATCACATCTAGGAGAGGAATATTTACAGCTACTTTTCTGAAAACATCAAGAATCTCCTTCTCCTTATTTTCACCACCAACCTTCTTATTTTTCTGCAATCTATGTGGGAATGGAATGGGTGGTCTATACACTTTCTCAGCTTCAACTTCAACCATAGGCTCAGGAGTTACCTCAACAGTAGGCTCAGGAGTTACCTCAATAGTTTCTTCATCCTTTCCAGAGGTGGCCTCAACAACTTTTCCCGATCTCAGAGATATGGCACTCACATTAGGGTTGGAGGCATTGGGATTTATCACTTGGTCTTTGGCGGTATTGGGTTGTTCTTTGAGCTTGCTTTATGTTATTTATGTCCTGTGGCCATCTGTCCAATCTGTGTCCTCAAATCTTGAATGTTAGCACTTGTTTGCTTTGCTGATATCACGTGCTGTGAGGCACTGGAATCGTGCTGGAACTGTCCCATTTGCTGATGGAAAAGTGTAGTCATTTGTGCATTCAATTGTGAAGTTATTTGCTTGCACATGTCATCTACTGAAGGTCCGGAAGGTGCAGAAGTGGCCACTAGAGGAGGATTCTGAGGTGCCATCGGTCGCTATTGGGATGAGTTCCCATACCGCAGATTAGGATGATTACTCCAGCTGGGATGGTACCTATTTGTTGAGAGGTCCGGAGTCTTGTGCCTGTCGCAGTTATTGCCCTGATTATACGGATGGACTGCAAAGGCTTGAGGTGATTCAGTAACTGATCCTCCTTGCAAAATGGGGCATGCTTCATATGGGTGCTCAAGAGAACTGCACATGCCACACAACACCGCAGGTTGAACCCTATCCATTGTCAATTTATCTACCAAAGAAGTGAGCCTATCAATTTTATCATCACGGTCATGGCTGGAAGAGGAAGTGCGGACCTCATGTACACCTCTAGTCTCAACAGAATTTCTTCTGGTAGTGAATTGCTGAGAATTCAGTGACATGTTCTCAATGAGTTGCTTGGCAGCAGATGGAGTCTTGTCAACCAACGCTCCCCACTAGCAAGATCCAAAATATTCCTATCCATCGGCAGTAGCCCTTCATAAAAAATCTTGGATGAGGAGGCTGTTCGAAATCGATCTTTGGGGGCAACTGGATGTCAACTGCTTGAACCTCTCCCAATATTCAGCTAGCGACTCATTTCCTTGCCTAATGCCACAGATTTCTTTCCTGATTGAGGCGGCTCTGGAGGCAGGAAAATATTTCTCTAGGAAGAGCTTCTTCAAGTCGTTCCATGTGGTAGTGGAGTTCGGCTCAAGGTATAATAGCCAATCTTTTGCAGCTCCCTGGAGTGAGAACGGAAAAGCCTTCAACTTGATATGATCCTCAGTTACTCCTTCTGGCCTCAAAGTTGTGGAGCAGACAACTTGGAATTCCTTCAAGTGCTTGTGTGGATCTTCACCTGCAAGACCATTAAATCTTGGCAACAAATGGATTAGCCCAGATTTTAATTCAAAAGGAGTGTCAGCACCAGGATAAGCAATGCACAAACCATTGTAATTCACATCAGGGGCAGCAAGCTGCCTCAATGTCCTTTGGTCCCCCATGTTTTCAAAAACAGACATGGAATTAGAATCACTACTAGAACTAGCCCGAAATTCTCTACGGAGTGTATGCAATATTCTTTCTATCTCAGGATCAAATTCACACAGTTCAGGGCAGTTAGATCTAGTAGCCAGACTAATTTAAAAAGAAAACAAAAATAAAAAAGAAAAACATAAAATAAAATGCGAAAATAACAAAACAAGAGTCCCCGGCGACGGCGCCAATTTTTGGTCGCATTTGTCAAGACGCGCCAAAAGGACGAGCGGGTTTTGAAAATGTAGTTTAGGGTGACAACTCGGATGTCGTCTCTCAAGGACTCTTAAAATGTTATTTTCCACAAAAATAAGTTTTTTTTGGGGGTTGGATTGAGATGCAATCAAAGAAAACAGAGTAATGAAAACAGAGGAGTAAAACAAGACAGTTCAAAGAGGTTATCAAATGGCCAAAAACAGATTAATCTATTGCTCTTGATTTCCCACTATCATAGGTTCATGCAATTTCCAAACCCTAAGCAGATTCTTATCCTCTCCCGGTTGTAGCAACAATTTACAAACGAAACTACTGCTACAGATACATGTCCCTATTCCCGAATTAAACAAACGGGGTTAAGCCCTCATGAACTAAACGAACATGAACGTACACACGCGAATTAAACAAACGCGATTAATTATAGGAACATGATATCACCGGAAATAAATCAACACAATACATTATACTCCTGAATTAAACAAACAGAAATATAAAGCATGGCATTGAAGAGGGAAAAGCATACAAAACAGGAAAATACAAGAACCTCAAGTATATGGAAATCAATTACAATAGATCAATCCTAGAAACTTAGTTCTCCATCAAAAACGAAAACACACAGAAAAGAAATGTAAACAGAATAATGGAGAAGCAAAAGTCTTTACAAACTGTTCAGAACATCAATTTATACTAGTTAGAAATTAAGCCTATTCGCGAGGCGAAGCCTCTCTCGCGACGCGATTCTTGTGAACAGTCTGCAACTTTTGGTATTCTCGCGAGGCGAGGAACTGAAGAGTCTTCTTGTCACGCCCGTTATGAACATCAGGGGCCAACCATGATGCTTTCTGACTTCCAGGCTCGCGAGGCGAATGGATGCTCGCGAGGCGAGACTCTTCAACTTCAAAACTGCCACGGCCGTGACCTTCAACACGGGCAAGCCATGATCGTCTCTGACTTTTCAGGGTTGCAAGACTCGCGGGGCGAGACCTTCTTCGCGGGGCGAACCAGAGACCTTGCATTTTCTTGGAACAGTCAGGCTTCGGGGTCGCGTGGCGAGCATAGCTTTCGCGGGTGAACCCCCTGTTTCTTTATTCTCTTACCTTCCAACTTGTCCTGAAAACAAAGACACAACTATAAGTGTATTATTTGACTTAAAACTAGCTAAATTAACCTAAAACTACTCTAGAGACTCAAAACCTTGCTTGAGGACAATCTAATCTAATTTGGGTGAAAATAGGATATAATTTGCACAAAACCCTGGTCATACTAGCCATAAAACTAGATGAGCCAGAGGCTTATCATTGCTCTAACTTTTGCTTAGGTTGTCTTTTCAGATTTTTTGCCTAACGAGCTTTTCTTTTTTCATTTTTCACTCTTTTTTTATTTTTTCTTTTTCTCTTGGGAAGTGCGTTCAAGCATAATACTTTTTGACTGCATCTGAGTTTATAGGGAGTGGAAGATCTTCCCCATCCATCCTGGTGAAAATTAAAGCTCCTCCCGAGAAGGCCTTTTTCACAACGTAAGGTCCTTCGTAGTTCGGAGTCCACTTCCCACGATGATCCTTTTGGATTGGTAGAATCTTTTTAAGCACCAAGTCACCTTCCTGAAACTGTCGTGGGCATACCTTCTTCTCATAAGCTCTCATCAACCTTCTCTGGTACAATTGACCGTGACACAATGCCCCTAATCTCTTCTCTTCAATGAGGTTCAATTGGTCGAGTCGATCCTGGACCCACTCAGCTTCTTCCAGTTCTGCTTCTCTCAATATTCTTAATGAGGGGATCTCTACTTCAATCGGGAGCACTGCCTCCATCCCATAAACTAAAGAATATGGCGTTGCCCCTGTCGAGGTGCGAATAGAGGTACGATATCCGTGCAAGGCAAAAGGTAACATCTCGTGCCAGTCCTTATACGTCACCACCATCTTCTGGACAATCTTCTTGATATTTTTATTGGCGGCCTCAACTGCCCAATTCATCTTTGGGCGATACGGGGAGGAATTGTGATGTTTTATCTTGAAATTTTCGCACATCTCTTTCATCATCTTGTTGTTCAAGTTAGTCACATTATCAGTGATAATCTCACTTGGTAACATATAATGACAAATTAATTCTCTTTTTACAAATTTGATCACGACATTCCTGGTCACATTGGCATATGATGCGGCCTCAACACACTTTGTGAAATAATCAATGGCAACAAGAATGAAGCGATGCCCATTCGAGGCTTTTGGTTCTATTGGACCGATCACGTCCATTCCCCACATTGAGAATGGCCAGGGTGCCGTCATGACATTCAAGGGAGCTGGCGGAGCATGAACCCTATCAGCATATATTTGACACTTATGGCACCTCTTTGCATAATTAAAGCAGTCTGCTTCCATTTTCAACCAGTATTGGCCAGCCCTCAAGATTTTTCTTGCCATTACATGACCGCTCGCATGTGTTCCAAAAGATCCTTCATGTACCTCCTCAATTATCCGTTTAGCTTCTTTTGCGTCAACGCACCTCAACAACACCATGTCATGATTTCTTTTGTAGAGAATACCTCCATCTAAATACAAACCCATTGCAAGTCTTCTTAGAGTTCTTTTGTCATTTTCCGAAATGCCCGGAGGATATTCCCTTCTTTGGATGAAGCATTTGATGTCATGGTACCACGATTTTTGATCAGACTCTTCCTCTATCATTTGACAATATGCAGGATGATCACGACTTTCCATTTTGATGAGTGGTAAGTTCCTCTCGTCACTTACTTTGAACATCGAGGACAAGGTAGACAGTGCGTCAGCTAATTGGTTATCCTCTCGGGGAATATGATGAAATGTGACTTCATCAAACTGCTCAATCAAACCTTTGATGTAATCATGATACGGGATTAACTTGGCATCTCGGGTTTCCCATTCCCCTCTTAGCTGGTGGATGACTAATGCAGAGTCCCCATACACCTCCAGTATCCTTGCCTTTGATTCTATTGCTGCAAGGATCCCGAGCGCACAAGCTTCATATTCGGCTATATTGTTTGTACAATCAAAGCAAAGCCTTGCAGTGATAGGGAAATAATCATTTTCCGGTGAGATTAGTATTGTCCCAATTCCATGTCCCAAAGCATTAGAAGCCCCGTCAAACAACAAGGCCCATTTTTCTTTTTCTGGTGATTGCTCGCGATCGAACAAAGCCATTATATCTTCATCTGGGAAATCACTTTGCATCGATCCATAATCTTCTACTGGCTGATTGGCTAGATATTCTGTGAGAGCGCTGCCTTTCACTGCTTTTTGGGTGACATAGACAATGTCGTATTCTGATAGCAGGACTTGCCCGGCGAGCAATTCTTCCGATCGAGCGGGCTTATCAAAGATATACTTGATTGGATCCATTTTGGACACCAACCAGGTAGTGTAACACAACATGTAATGCCTCAAATGGCGAGCCGCCCAAGCCAAGGCACAGCAAGTGCGTTCTAGCAGTGAGTAGTTGGCTTCGCAACTGATGATCTTCTTGCTTAGATAATAGATGGCATGTTCTTTTCTTCCCGACTCATCGTGTTGCCCCAGTACACAACCCATTGATTCATCTAGCACAGTCAAATACATGATGAGAGGCCTTCCTGGAACTGGGGGAACCAAGACTGGAGGCTCCTGTAGGTATTGTTTGATATTCTCAAAGGCTTTTTGGCAATCTTCATTCCATGTCACAGCCTGATTTTTACGCAGCAATTTAAAGATCGGTTCACATGTCGCGGTTAGTTAGGAGATGAACCGGGCAATGTAGTTCAATCTTCCTAAAAACCCACGAACTTCTTTCTCCGTTCGAGGTGCTGACATATCGATGATTGCTCGAACTTTTTCAGGATCAACCCCTATTCCTCTTTGACTAACAATGAACCCCAGAAGCTTGCCTGATTTCACACCGAAAGTGCATTTGGCTGGATTCAGTCGGAGCTTAAACTTTCTTAACCGCTCAAAAAGTTTCTGCAGATTATCAACATGGTCAAATTCGTATCTGGACTTGGCGATCATGTCATCTACATAAACTTCTATCTCCTTATGCATCATGTCATGGAATAAAGCCACCATAGCCCGCTGATATGTTGCCCCAGCATTTTTTAAGCCAAAGGGCATAACCTTGTAGCAAAAGGTTCCCCATGAAGTGACAAATGTAGTTTTCTCCATATCTTCAGGTGCCATCTTGATCTGATTATATCCTAAGAATCCATCCATGAAAGAGAATAATGCATGTTGGGCAGTATTATCTACAAGAATATCAGTATGAGGCAGAGGAAAATCATCTTTGGGGCTAGCCCTGTTCAGATCTCGATAGTCGACACACATTCGAACCTTTCCATCTTTCTTGGGGACAGGAACGATGTTAGCGACCCATTGAGGGTACTTTACCACTTCTAGGAAACCCGCATCCAGTTGCTTCTTGACCTCTTCCTTGATCTTTAAAGACATTTCTGCTTTCATCCTTCGTAGCTTTTGCTTTACTAGAGGACACTCCGGCTTTAATGGCAGTTTGTGTTCTGCTACACTAGGGTCTAACCCTGGCATGTCTTGGTACGACCATGCGAAAACATCTTTATAACCCATCAACAACCTGATCAACCTGCTCCGCTCCTTTTCTTTCAGGGAAAGGCCAATATTGACCTCTTTCTTATCATCTTCAGTTCCCAAATTGATTAGTTCACTCGGCTCTTCATGGGGTCTAATTTCCCTGGCTTCTTGTTCTACCAACCTCAATAATTCAGGAGAGACTTCCCCATCATCATCAACAACCTCATCAGCATGATCAATAGGATAGTCAAAATTGTATGCTGAGTTATTAACACTGTCATTTTCAAGAGAGTCACTTTTAGATCTGCATTTTGGTAGTTATCGGGGAAAGATGAATGAATAATGGTTAAAGACAAACTGCATTTATTGGTGAGGAACGACGAATAAAGGCGAAAGTAAAATAAAAGAGGGATAAGAACATAAAGATATTGAATGCATGCATTTATTGATAAGTCATACTGAAACGGAAACAAGTAAGCCCATTACAAAAAAAATCCTAAAGCCTTGGGCAGAGCTAAAGGATAAGCATTACAGAATTACTTTGAAAAAAACTCTATGGTCCTGGGGAACTCAATGACCTCCCAATTGTTGAGCTCTGTATCCGGAGGGCATGGATACACCAAATTGACACCATGATCGGCGAGATAATCATCTTCAACAGCTGCTGCTTGGTCCAGGAATGCGAACCCTACACTTCGGAAGCTCTGTCGAAGGTCACAGATGGGGACCCTTTTAGCCTCGTATTCACGATTTTCCAGTCGAGCCAACCTCTTTCTTTTCTTCCCTTCTATAACCCTCATCTTGTCGGCCTTGGTGGGTTTATATCCCAACCCAAACCTGTCCTTGTTCTCGGTGAGCGTGAGGATGTCAGTGACACCTTGGCTATTCTTCCCCAAACCGCGTCCAGGTCGGTATCCCCCTTCGAGCATAACCCTAGCCATCATAATGAGCGCTTTAGATGACGAGGTTTCAAGAGTGGACCACCGTCCCCGACATAAGTGGCATTGGCAATTTCAAGCGATTGGAAAGCAGTCTCAAGAGCTTCTTCGGTAGCTTCAATGTAAGGGGTTGTTGATGGCTTACTCACTAACATATCCTCCTCTCCAGAAACAATTATCAACTTGCTATCGACAATGAACTTCATTTTCTGGTGCAGTGTGGAAGGTACAGCCCCAGACGAATGGATCCATGGTCGTCCCAGGAGGCAACTGTAAGTTGGCGTAATGTCCATTACTTGGAAGAGTATTTCAAAGGTGCAAGGGCCAATCTGAATGGGCAATTCAATCTCCCATAACTTCCCTTCGGGTGCCATCGAAAGCCCTTACAATCATTGTGCTTGGCTTCATATGAGTTCCATCGAAAGGCAACTTTGCCAGTGTTAACTTTGGCATTACATTCAAAGAAGAACCATTATCAATGAGAACCCTAGCCATGACATGATCTCGACACTTCACCGAGATGTGTAACGCCTTGTTGTGCCCCATTCCTTCAGTTGGGATTTCGTCATCAGTGAAAGTGATATAATTATCAGCAACGATGTTACCCACGATGATATCAAGCTTATCAATTGTGATGTCATGAGAGACATGAGCTTGATTTAACACCTTCATCGGTACTCTCCTATGTGGCTCAGAATTCATCAACAAAGACAAGAGAGATATCCGAGCTAGAGTTTGATTCAATTGATCCACCACCCTGTATTCGCTCTGCTTGATGAACTTCAAAAATTCACCGACTTCTTCGTCAGATACCTCCTTTTTATCCTCTTCGGACGATGTTCCTTCCACCTTCTCTTTCCCCTTGCGATCTTTTTCTTCCTTTTCTGTTCCCTCCCTTCGCAATACCTCTGGAGTATAAATGTGACCACTCCTATTCATTCCACCAATTCCCGAAATGTTGGTAACCACAGTGGTTCTGTTGGGAGGATTGGGTTGAACCTGCATCTCATATTTCCATGGTACCGCTTTGGTGTCCTTGTAAGGGAAAGGACCTGGGACTCGGATGACAACTGGTGTTAGCCCACTTGAAACCGGCATAGGCTCCTTCTCAGTATAGTGTATCACCACTGGCTTCGGAGCGACTTGCTCAAGAACCGGTTAAGGATTAATCACAACAGTAAAATGAGTTATCTTAACTGGAGTTTGGGAAATTGTAGATTCAGCGACCATGTTAATGCCACACTCATTCGGTCCACAACCAATTAGGATAATCTTCATATCTATTAACTGCTGCACGACCTATCGAAATTCTGCAATGTCTTCAATCGAATGCCCTACATTCCCGTCGAAGTCACACCTTGTCTCCTCATCAAGAGTCTTCTCTTCAACAGATGAGGTTTGCACCAATCCATGTTTTTTCATCTCCCTTAAAATAACTCTCATGAGAGTTTTGACATCAGCCACTTGGCTCTTAAGAGCAAGTTCCACAAAGCCATCAATGGCATTGACTCCGGAACCCCCATGATTTGGCATAGGACCTTGTGCCCCATTCGGAGCATCTTTATGAAAGCTCAACCACTTAGCATCGATAAGATCTTGTACCTTAAATTTGAAAGCCCTGCAGTTCTCAGTGGAATGACCTATTGCCCCCGCATGATACTCACATTTAGCATTTGGGTCAAACCACTTCGGATAAGGAGGCCTCAATGGTTTCATTGGGATAGGAGTCAACACAGATTTGCTTACAAGCTGATGCAGTAGCTCAGTGTAGGTCATGGGTATCGGGTCGAAATGCACTGGCTTTCTTTCCGAGTTGTACGGTGGTCTTGTTTGGCTGGTGTTTGGGTTTGGACCTAGGGGCTGGACAATTTGAGGTGGCATGGTAGGGTGTGTTTGAGGCTGAGAAGGGTATGATGGTCGATATGGAGCTATCTGTTGAGGATTTGGAAATTGTGAGGTGGCAGCGACGTATGGCTGGTTGGCTTGGTGATACAGAGGCGGTTGGTAATATGGGGCGTATTGGGCTTGGAAGGTGGATGTTTGGTTTGGTCTATATTGGTTTGGTTTCTTTTGTTCAAAGGCTACTGCGTGTGCTTCTCCTTCTTTCTTTTTCACAAACGGGGCTCTCTTCTGGCCGTTCATTACTGAAGTTTCAGTGATCTTGCCATTCCTCATTCCACTTTCAATTCTCTCACCGATGATGACCATGTCAGAAAAGTTCGTTGACACGCTTCCAATCATTCTATCATAGAAAGGCGACTGGAGGGTATCAATGAACATTGCCACAATTTCTTTTTCGGTCAATGGAGGCTCTACCTGAGCAGCCAATTCCCTCCATCGTTGTGCATACTCCTTGAAAGTCTTTGTGTCTCTCTTTGCCATATTTTGGAGTTGCATCCTATCGGGAGCCATGTCAATATTGTACTTGTATTGCTTTAGAAATGCATCTGCTAGATCTTTAAAGGATCGGACGTGGGCCCGTTCGAGATGCGTGTACCAATTTGAAGCTGCCCCAGTTAAACTGTCTTGGAAGAAGTGAATCAAGATCTTATCATCTTGAGCGTATGATGCCATCTTCCTTACATACATGGTCAGATGGTTTTTGGGACAAGTGGTTCCCCGATATTTGTCGAAATCGAGTACCTTAAACTTTGGTGGAATTACAACATTTGGCACCAGACAAAGTTCCGAAGCATCCTGCAGACCATAACTATTTACTCCTTCAATGGCCCGTAGTCTTTCTTCTAGCACTTCCAACTTTTCTTTGGATTGGGAATTCCCTCCTGACTAATTCACTGGAATTTCACCATACATATTCTGAGGGAAGGGGTATGGCATGTAGGAGGATCCGAAGTTCGGCATCATTTGAGTCCCCTGGGGTCCATAATGCAGGGTGTATTGTGGATTTTTTGGATTGGCAGAAAGTGTCACCGTCGGGGTGTTACCATATGTAGGGTTGATAGCTTGTGCTTGTGGCATTTCGACGGCATCGGTGGTGGTTTGCGTTTGAGTGATATGCTTGGAGTTTTGAATGCCATCTTGTGGGTTGGGGGCCGTTGGTGGCACAAATCCGTGAGGCAAACCGTACGGGGGATTGTTCGGGTCAAATGAAAAATGAGTCTGGTTGCTTGGATAAATAGGGAGAGGCATCATGGCCCCTGGTTGGTTGAAGCCTTGAATAGGAATTTGAGCAAAACCCGAGGGAATGAGAGGTGTGGCCGGATGCCCTTCGTTCGAGGCTTGAGGGTTCTCCTCTGTGTTCTTTTCCTTCTGCATTGCCTGTAGGATCTCCATCATCTTAGTCATCTGATCCTTGATTTGACTGACTTCATCCCTGATCTCTTGGACTTCTTCTAGTTCATCCGCCATGGCTCTTGCCTGTGATTGAGTGCGATAAGGGTGTCTTGAGCAATTGTTCGAAAAAGCCACACCTTTTTTTTAATCGAAACAAAGGTGAGAACAAACTGTTGGAAAAAATGCAAAAAAAACTTTTCTGAAAATCGCCTTTGGATTTATTATTATTATATTTTTATTATATTTTTTTTTGAGTTAACACCTTATAACAGACAAGAGATAGTCCCTCCATCCCACGCAGAGAGCATTGTGCTCATAAGATGAAATGGAGTTGACAACAAATCTAGGGGAGAAACAACTCTCCACAATAGATGTTGTCTCTTACCAAATTATCTGTGCAAGGGAAATTTTATTTTATTAATAACATTTGGAAAGCAAAATTACTTATGCATGAGAGTGTACCAAGATGCATGAATGAATGACATATTGACGATGCATGGCCTAAAATACTACATGCACGAGCATACAATACAATAATAAGGGTAACAAAATGCATGAATGAATTGCATGTTAAGGTGCATGCAGAAGATCTTATGATGCATGTAATTATTCATGCTGCAGAAAAAGGCGGAATGCGCTCCCTTTTGTCCTACATAGGTCATATCCTAAAGTTGGGACTTAGAAGTCAAGACCACTATTTTGGTAGGCTGCCAATGGCATTTTATGTGCATGACTTTCGGGACAGATCTAGACCCCTAAACATATGGTCCCGGATTACCATCATCTAAAAGATAAGCATACGAATCCATAAACCTCACCAAAGGGACAAATAAGTCACAATATGGTAGTCCATGTATGCCGGTAGCAATCGGCGGGAGAATCGGTGGTATCGGGGACGCAAAAGCATCACAATAACATCATTGAAGCCCCTTCTAATCTTATGGCATTCCAAGACTCGGGTATAGAGCCCAAAAGTGTGTGCAACATGTGATAGTGATGTGTGTGATGGGAGCATACAAACCTTCACAAAAACCTACTAAAACGAGACTACCCCAAACCTGCAAAAAGGAACAAACAACACCAATACAAAAATTCTCTACCCTAAGGTTGCAAGAATATACAAAAACAGTTATGAAAGCATTAAAAAAAAGAAATAAAACAAAAAGGGTAAAACAAATATTTTCAAAGCTGTTTAAAAATGTACAACCAACTATGATAGGCCTGACTCTCAAAAGTCCCCAGTGGAGTCGCCAGCTGTCGCGACCGCCCCGTCCGGGAGCCGCGAAAAAAGGGGAGATAACTGACAGAGGAGTCGCCACTAAAATTTTATTGGGAAAATCTTAGAAAACCCAATTATTTAAAGGTAAACTAGTCTTAAAAGAGAGAGAGAGAGAGAGATGAGTCCAGGAGTCGGTTACGAGTAGGGAAGGTGTTAACACCCCACATCGGCCGTTTAAAAAACGGTACCTCAAGTTAATTGTGAAAAAAACATTTTGATAACCTTTTAAATATTTATTTTACCCCAAAAATTATTTACAAGAAAGAATTATTTATTTTAATTTTTAATTTTTTATATTTTTAATTTTTTAATAATTTGTTTTTTGAATTTATTGTTTATAAAAACTAAATGAGGTTGAACATGGCACATGAGTCCATAGGGAACCCCTGAAAATAGAAAAGTTTAATTATTTTTGATTAATTATTTTAACATAAAAAGAGACACAAAAAAGGAAAAATTAGTTTTGACTTGACAAGATAACTTATCTTGCTCCTACGTATTCCCGGGTGCAATGGGAAACTCAAAGCCACGTAGTTCTTTTCGAAAAAATTTGATTGGTTGGTTGATTTTAATTTTGATAAAGATTTGATTTTTTGATTTTTTGATTTTTTTTGTTAAAGAAAGGGATTTTATTTTAAAAATAAATTCACTTTTGCTTAGAGTCCAAGATAGCAGTGCTATACGATAAACGCTTACAATTTACACGACACTTGAGGATGAAGAAGTCCATACATCAACGTCGTAGATTGTTGTGTGAATTAAAAAGATTTTTTTTTAAAGGATGAAATTGGGTAAAATTGATTAAAAGTATAAATTAAAAAAACATTTAATATTTTTTAAAGGGGATTCACTCTTGCGCAGGGCTAAAGATAGCAAAACTATACGATGAACCCTTACAATTCATACAACACTTGAGGATGAAAAATCATACATCAACATTGTCGATCGTTGCGTGAATTCAAAAAGATATTTTTTATAAAAAAAGAAACTGGGTAAAATTGATTAAAAGTATTAATTAAAAAAAACATTTGATATTTTTTAAGGGGGATTCACTCTTGCACAGGGTTAAAGATAGCAAAGCTATACGATGAACCCTTACAATTCATACAACACTTGAGGATGAAAAATCATACATCAACATTGTAGATTGTTGCGTGAATTCAAGGAAATTTAATTTTTGTAAAGTTGGATAAAGTTTTGTTTTATTTTTATAAAAGGAATTATATTACTTGAAGATGTATTTTTCTTGATGAGACAAGAACACAAATTTAACTCAATTCTAAAAAAACCCATAATCAGAAAAGCCTTTTTGTTTTCATTTTTGTTTTTTTATTGAAAAAAAAAAGATGGCTAAAAAGATATAACCCACATATTATGAGTCCAAAAGAGGCCCAAATTCAAATGATAAAAAGGAAGATAAATAAAATAAAAATTAAAACAAGACAAATAAAAGAACAATCAGAAGAGAGAAGTTATAAACTTCTTCATCCTTACCCACTCACCACAAGCAGAGAAGGCAAGAATGGCTGCAGTGAGGAAGACCAGGCGAATCGGCGGAGGGAGGCGGCGGGACGCGGTCTGAACAGGCGAGCCGTTTGCGTGGTGGTCGCGCAGAGGAGTGGCGTTCGCATGGTGGAGGGCGGCGTCCGCGTGGTGGAAGACGAACTAGAAGCGCTGATCTGCACCTCCCCAGCGACGGTGGTTGCGGTAGTCTCGCGGATCTGGTGGACGGACAGCGCTGGGCGAAGCAGGGGCGCGACGGGGAAGCTGCCTATGGGTCTGGTATACTTCTTCTTCCTCTGGCTTCCATCATCATCTATGTGATCACTTGTTGTTGCCTTTTTGATTTGTAGAAGGAAGAAACAGAATGAGAAAAAGGGAGGTTTGATGAAGATGGGGATGGGTTGTTGAAGAAGAAGAAGAATGAGAGGAGAAAGATGAAGCAGGGAGGAAGAAGAAGAAAGAAAAGAGGGTTTTTTTTTTGGTATCAGATTGTTCTAGGCTATTTTTGTGTTGATTTGTTATTAGGGAGTGATGGTTGCTAGAGGTTGGAGAGGAGAATATTCAGTATTTTTTTTTCTGTTGTTCCCCCCTTTTTTCAGTAGAAACAGAGAGTGTAGAAGAAAATTTCATTTTGCTCCCCCCCACCTTATTTGGTCACTGTTCAATATATAGCACATAAATGAAGAAGATGACAAATTTTTCTGTTAGGCCAGCTGGTGGGGGTACAAGTAGTGGGGAGCAAATCGGCTTTTGCTCCACCACCTTGCAGGGGCAGCCATGGTGCAAGGGTGGTATTGTACCATTGTCCCTCTTTTCTTTGAAAAAAGAAGAAGATGACAAAGAGGGGTACAAGCATGGGAGCAGATTTTTAAAATTTTTTACTTTTTTATTATTTTTTTATTTTTTATTTTAACAAATCAGAATAATTAAAAAAACAATTTTTTGGTTGAGTTTGGGATAATGGGCCCAAAATATAACTTGGAACAAAAATGAAAATGGGCTTCATTTGATGATGTAGTGGGCCCAGAATAAAAATATTTTTGTTTTATTTTTATTTTTGTCAATTATTTTCTTCAAAACATTAAAAAAATCCGGGCAAAATTAGGTGTTCACAAAGAAGAAGTGCTTGTAGAAATGGAAAGCGAACATGACTCAATAGAAATGGTGGAAGAAAAACAAAAAGAAAGTGTAGTTGTAGTGGTAGATGAAAACCTTAAAAACAAAAATAGTGATATGGAAGAGAAGCCAAGGGTGGGGTATGAAGAGATTCCTATGACTGAGACTCACCCCTTGGTGATTGAAGACAAGAGTCCTATACGAGATGAGTTTTATATGCTTCAAGAATGGGAGAACACATATTCCAAATGCCTAATTGTTGAGGCATGGGAACATTTGCATCCTTATGGCAAATACATGGAATGGCTTGTGAAGAAAAGAAAGCGGAAGGAGGATATATTCTTCTTGTCCTATAAACTACCCTAAGAAAAGAGCTCAAATGTCAAGCTAGTGACGTTAAAGAAGCGCTACTTGGGAGGCAACCCAATTATAGATTTCCATTTCTTTTCTTCTTTAATTTTTGTCTTTATCATGAAAAACATAAGTAGTTCATTGAAATGTTGAGTGATTCCTTGATGTGTAGGCCATGTAATGTGGTGTAATTGCTTTGAATTGTTGTGCAGGAACATCTAAGGAAAAAGGACCAAAGGAAGGGCAGAAATGACACGAGAAAATGGTGAAATTGACTATATGCGGGCATCGAGCGCTACTATGAGCACTGAGCGCAAACAGAAGTCGAAATCATCAGAAAATATTGCACTATGGGCGCTGAGCGTAGTTTACCAGTGCTGAGCATTGGTCAAAGTAAAAAAAATTTTATTATTTTTGCAGATGCCTCACCCATGCACAGAAGAAAGGGGGTGTTCTTAACTCTCTCTCTTTTTTATCCTCTTTACTTTACAATTCATAATTATATAAATTGCACAAATTTGTCATTAGGAATGGTTTTTGTGTAGATTTCCTTGTGAGCATGACACTTTTTCTTGGCTGAAATTTCTAGCATCATGCATTGTGCACTAGCTGAACATATGATTTCATTGAAACCTTTGATCCTTGTAACTTGTTTATGACAATCTCTCACACTATGAATGTGCAATGTTGGATGCATGGATTTCTCTTGCACAAAATCCTAAACTGTGAGCTCTTGAGCCCAAACGCTCTTGCACATAATCCATGTGACTTGTTCTTCATGTGTGCTTATCCATCACTTGCATGTTCTCACTTTTTATTGTCTTGATGCTTGTCATCCTTGCAATGTTTTTGCATATGCATATATGATTGAGGAAACATTTCTTTGATTAAACTCAGGGCCATAATTTCTATCCTATCATTTGCCATTGCTATGCCCAATTGAGTCTTGGCCTATTTTTCTTGTTACAATAGCACATTAAAAGCCAAGAATAGAAAAAACAATTTTGTCCCACTATTTTGGCTTAGAGGAATGTTTGGAGTTAAGTTTGGGGTTGTTCTCTTGCTTAGGAACAAGCAAGCAAATCAAGTTTGGGGTGTGAGTAGATCACTAAAGATGCCTACTATGAAAAAAAAAAGTGTGAAAGAAAGAAAAATAAAAATAAAAAAAGTCAAAAAGAGGAAAAGGAACAAAGAAAATATACAAAAGTGAGAAAAATGCAAAAATAGAAGTGATGAAAAAGAAAAGAATGAAAAGAGAACGAAACAAAAAGGAAACAAAAGGAAAAAAAAAAAAAAGAGGTGTAAATAAATAAAAGGGGAAATAGCACAAATTGTGTGCTTGTGTGCTTGTTGCTTAGCTAAGCAAGGGAAGTCCCAAGAATCCACATTCCTTGAAGTCAAAGTAGTTGAGCCCATATCTTTGATTTTATCCACCCCTTCCTTGGCCCCATTACATCCAAATAAAAGACCTCATGATATGTGTTAAATTGACATTTGTGAGATGTGTTCTTAGCATCTTGTCAAGATTAGGATTGGGGAATGCATTGTGATTGGAATTGATAGCCAATAACACCCAAGTGAGGATGAGTGAAACACTTGATAGAGAGGTTGCATGGGATTTTCTTGGGCATTCAATGGAGCTAATTTTGTGGTGTGTTTGACTGTCTTAAAACACGAATCATGTGATCAATTGGAATTAATGCTTGATTGTGTGATGCTTGTGCATTTTTGCAAAAGATCTAGGAAGTTGAGGTCTTGCATGAGTAATATGTTTCACAAGAGAATTGAACATGAAAATCCATTTCTCAAACCCTTTATGTGAATCTAATTGTTTGCTTGAGGACAAGCAAAATCTCTAAGTTTGGGGTTGTGATGAATGTGCAATATATGTTAATTTATGAATTCAAATAGAAATAAGTTGTAAATAATCTTAGGATTTGTAGGAAAAGTGATTAGAAAATGCATACATTCATATGAATAAATTTTTGATAGTTAGAATCATAATTTGTAAGAAAAATACACTTAAAAGATGTTGAAAATGTGTAGGAACAAAGGTTCAGCGCTCGGCTCTGGAAACGGACGCTCGACTTCGAAAGAAACAGAAAACAACAGGAGTAGGACATGAACCAGCGCCCAGCGCTGGTGTAGGGACGCTCAGTGCCAGGATGGAGCAGAAGAACCAACGCCTATCGCTGGTGTGCTGCGCTCAGCGCCAACAAAAACAGAGAGCTGCAGTTTCGTGCAGCAGAGGGGCTCCCGGCGCTGGCCAGGGGCACTCAAGGCTGGAAGAAATGCAGAACTGTATAAATATGAGTTTAGACATATTTGAAAGGGTCTTTGACTCATTTTAGGAGCGATTTCACCCTGATTCACCTCATTCTCTCTGAATCCATTGGATATTCAAGCTTGGGAACAAGATTTGGAGCTTCCATGGCTTCCTCCACTCACTCCTACTCAAGTTCTTTCATATTTTCCCTCTCTAATATGAGTTTCTAGATCTCCTAGGTTAGGTTAGGATGATTGCAATTGAATCTTGATGTAATGAATGTTTGATCTCTGATTTTTAATTCAAATTCATGCAAATTGAGTAATCTATTCTATGTTTAATGTTTTTCTTGGATTGATCAACCTCAACATGATGTTGGATTCAATTTCACAATTGAAAAATTGGTTATTGAATTGGAAATGAAGTTGATTACTATTGTGATGTTGACTCTAGGAATAGAACCTCATTGCAATACATTCTTGTGAATCCAATACTTAATGTTTGTTCTAATCTTGCATCACCTAAGGAATTAGGGTTCTTGATTTGTAACAAAAAGGATTAAGGAATTATGGATAAATCTAGGTTAGTGATTTGAATGTCAATTAAATGACTTGGATTGAGATTAGGATTGAACAAGGTTACATTAGGTGAAAATTGAGGGATTCTGATACCTAACCGCTTTTACATCTATTGAATTCATTCTTTAATTGCTATTGTTTCATTGTGTTGTGACAACTTGTAATAAAAAATTCATAAAACTCATTGGAACTGTGAAATTCATTCGTTCAAATAGCTATTGCCTAAATCACGTTGATACTTGATCACAATCCTCGTTGGAAACGATACTATACTTTCACTCTATTACTTGTACGATTTGGTACACTTGCCAATCGATCAACAAGTTTTTGGCGCCGTTGCCGGGGATTGTTGATTTCAATATCAACAAAGCAAAGTCATTGCTAATTTGGACATTATTTTTTGTTTTGTTTTGATTCTAATCTTAGTAATTGGTTTTCATTGCTATAATTCTTTACTTTGGATTATTGTTTTGTGAGGAAAGTATCCACTACACTCCATGGACATCTTTGAAGCTACTCTTCTTGCCCAAAGAAAACTTATTGCACAACAGTTAGAGTCGGTGTCTAACCAACTTCAAGTCATGCAAGTGAAGGCAATGAAACCATTGCAACCTACATGTGATTTTTGCGAACACCATAAACTTGAAGATTGTGAGGCTCAATTCAATGCAAATGAGGAGGTGTATTACATGGAGAATCTCATGGGGGAACAAGATGGAAAACCTCACCATCAATCCAATGGGTCACTAGATAGAGTGTCCAACCTTGAAAATGTTTTAACTCAATTCATTGGAGCTACTCAAACGAATTTTAAGAAATTACAAGCTTCAATCAAGAATCTTGAGGTTCAAGTTGGGATGTTATCTGAGCAATTGATTGGATTTGTGCAGAAAATAATAGAGTTAGTAAGAGAACAAGAATCACATGTTTGGGAAATGGTTGAGCAAGAAGAAGAAGTGCTTGTAGAAATGGAAAGCGAACATGACTCAATAGAAATGGTGGAAGAAAAACAAAAAGAAAGTGTAGTTGTAGTGGTAGATGAAAAACATAAAAACAAAAATAGTGACATGGAAGAGAAGCCAAGGGTGGGGTACGAAGAGACTCATATGACTGAGACTCAACCCTTGGTGATTGAAGACAAGAGTCTTATGCGAGATGAGTCTTATATGCTTCAAGAATGGGAGAACACATATTCCAAATGCCTAATTGTTGAGGCATGGGAACATTTACATCCTTATGGCAAATACATGGAACAACTTGTGATGAAAAGAAAGTGGAAGGAGGATATATTCTTTTTGTCCTATAAACTACCCTAAGAAAAGAGCTCAAATGTCAAGCTAGTGACGTTAAAGAAGCGATACTTGGAAGTCAACCCAAGAATAGATTTCCATTTCTTTTCTTCTTTAATTTTTATCTTTATCATGAAAAACATAAATAGTTCATTGAAATGTTGAGTGATTCCTTGATGTGTAGGCCATGTAATGTGGTGTAATTGCTTTGAATTGTTGTGCAGGAACATCTAAGGAAAAAGGACCAAAGGAAGGGGAGAAATGACACAAGAAAATGGTGAAATTGACTCTATGCGGGCATCAGGCACTACTGTGAGCACTGAGCGCAAACAGAAGTCGAAATCAGCAGAAAATATTGCACTATGGGCGCTGAGCATAGTTTCCCTGTGCTGAGCATTGGTCAAAGTAAAAAAAATTATTATTTCTTTTTTTACAGATGCCTCACCCATGCACAAAAGAAATGGGGTGTTCTTAACTTTCTTTTTTTATACTCTTTACTTTACAATTCACAATTACATAAATTGCACAAATTTGTCATTAGGAATGGTTTTTGTGTAGATTTCCTTGTGAGCATGACGCTTTTGCTTGGCTGAAATTTCTAGCATCATGCATTGTGCACTAGCTGAACATATGATTTCATTGAAACCTTTGATCCTTGTAACTTGTTTTTGACAATCTCTCACACTATGAATGTGCAATGTTGGATGCATGGATTTCTCTTGCACAAAATCCTAAACTGTGAGCTTTTGAGCCTGAACGCTCTTGCACATAATCCATGTGACTTGTTCTTTCATGTGTGCTTATCCATCACTTGCATGTTCTCACTTTTTCTTGCCTTGATGATTGTCATTGTTGCAATGTTTTTGCATATGCATATATGATTGAGGCAACATTTCTTTGATTAAACTCAGGGCCATAATTGTTATCCTATTATTTGCCATTGCTATGCCCAATTGAGCCTTGGCCTATTTTTCTTGTTACAATAGCACATTACAAGCCAATAATCGAAAAAACAATTTTGTCCCACTATTTTGGCTTAGAGGAATGTTTGGAGTTAAGTTTGGGGTTGTTCTCTTGCTTAGGGACAAGCAAACAAATTAAGTTTGGGGTGTGAGTAGGTCACTAAAGATGCCTACTATGAAAAAAAAAAGTGTGAAAGAAAGAAAAAAGAAAAAGAAAAAAAGCCAAAAAGAGGGAAAGGAACAAAGAAAATATATAAAAGTGAGAAAAATGCAAAAATAGAAGTGATGAAAAAGAAAAAAAAATGAAAAAAGAATGAAACAAAAAGGAAACAAAATGAAAACAAAAGAAAAAGAAAAAAAAAAGAGTTGTAAATAAATAAAAAGGGAAATAGCACAAATTGTGTACTTGTGTGCTTGTTGCTTAGCTAAGCAAGGGAAGTCCCGAGAATCTACATTCCTTGAAGTCAAAGTAGTTGAGCCTATATCCTTGATTTTATCCACCCTTCCTTGGCCCCATTACATCCAAATAAAAGACCTCATGATATGTGTTAAATTGACATTTGTTATATGTACTCTTAGCATCTTGTCAAGATTAGGATTGGGGAATGCATTGTGATTGAAATTGATAGCAAATAACACCCAAGTGAGGATGAGTGAAACACTTGATTGAGAGGTTGCATGGGATTTTCTTGTGCATTCAATGGAGCTAATTTTGTGGTGTGTTTGACTGTCTTAAAACATGAACCATGTGATCAATTGGAATTAATGCTTGATTGTGTGATGCTTGTGCATTTTTGCAAAAGATCTAGGAAGTTGAGGTCTTGCATGAGTAATATGTTTCACAAGAGAATTGAACATGAAAATTCATTTCTCAAACCCTTTATGTGAATCTAATTGTTTGCTTGAGGGCAAGCAAAATCTCTAAGTTTGGGGTTGTGATGAATGTGCGATATATGTTAATTTGTGAATTCAAATTGAAATAAGTTGTAAATAATCTTAGGATTTGTAGGAAAAGTATTTAGAAAATGCATACATTCATATGAATAAAGTTTTGTTAGTTAGAATCAAAATTTGTAAGAAAAATACACTTAAAAGATGTTGAAAATGTGTAGGAATAAAGGTTCAACGCTCAGCTCTGGAAACGGACGCTCGGCTCCGAAAGAAACAGAAAACAGCAGGAGTAGGACATGAACCAGCGCCCAGCACTGGTGTAGGGACGCTCAGCGCCAGGATGGAGCAGAAGAACCAGTGCCCAGTGCCGGTGTGCTGCACTCAGAGCCAGCAAAAATAGAGAGCTGCAGTTTCGTGCAGCAGAAGGGCACCGACGGCGGCCGGGGCGCTCAACACCGCGAAATGCAGAACTGTATAAATACGAGTTTAGACAGATTTGAATTGGTCTTTGACTCATTTTATTCACAATTTCACCCTGATTCCCCTCATTCTCTCTGCATCCATTGGAGATTCAAGCTTGGGAATAAGATTTGGAGCTTCCATGGCTTCCTCCACTGACTCCTACTAAAGTTCTTTCATCTTTTCCCTCTCTAATATGATTTGCTAGATCTCCTAGGTTAGGTTAGGATGATTTCAATTGAATATTGATGTAATGAATGTTTGATCTCTGATTTTTAATTCAAGTTCATGCAAATTGAGTAATCTCTTCTATGTTTAATACTTTTCTTGGATTGATCAACCTCGAAATGATGTTGGATTCAATTTCACAATTGGAAAATTGGTTATTGAATTGAAAATGAAGTTGATTACTATTATGATGTTGATTCTAGGAATAGAACCTCATTGCAATACATTCTTGTGAATCCCATGCTTAAAGTTTGTTCTAATCTTGCATCACCTAAAGAATTAGGGTTCTTGATTTGTAACAAAAAGGATTATCACTTAAGGAATTAAGGATAAATCTAGGTTAGTGTTTTGAATGTCAATTGAATGACTTGGATTGAGATTAGGATTGAACAATGTTACATTAGGTGAAAATTGAGGGATTCTGATACCTAACCGCTTTTACATCTATTGAATTCATTCTTTAATTACTATTGTTTCATTGTGTTGTGACAACTTGTAATAAAAAAAATTCATAAAAACTAATTGGAACTGTGAAATTCATTCGTTCAAATAGCTATTGCTTAAACCACGTTGATACCTGATCACAATCCTCGTTGGGAACGATACTCTACTTTCACTCTTTTACTTGTACGATTTGGTACGCTTACTAATCGATCAACAAATACAGTACATATTACATATCTAATATCATTTTAAAATAACAAAAAATCAATTTTTTTGTTCTCAAATTACAGACAAGATTGTTTTAAGGCTTTTGCTGAGCACTTCTGTCTATAAATTAAAAGCCTTAGAGACGAATGCGTACCAACAGTATTGAAGCCAAAGTGTGAAACAAGTAAAGAAAGGATTTGATACGTTGGACATAGTTTAGGATAAAGCAAAAAAAAAAAAGGTTTAATAGATTTAAAGACACAATTTAAATTATTAATGATGACAATATTACCAATAATAATAATAATTGATAATTCGTGTATTATTGTACCAGTGAAAAAAAAAAAAAAACCTAGTTGGAACTAATTTATTGTTATTTAAAGGATGCTTCAGCCTTCACGTAAAGAGACGTGAATCACACAGTGAAACAACTTAGGATTTTCAAAATGTTTTAACGCCCAGTTCCCGAAGAAAAATAAAAAACTGTTAAGAACAAACATGTGCTCACAAAAACAACAAATTTTTGATTGAATTATATTCGACAACAATAAAAATGTTATCAAATAAAGCAAACAAGCATACAGGGATTTAAGATAATTACGATCATACGTTTTGATATTATTGTTGGATTTTCATGAAATTATCCTATTTTCAAATCAAATCTTATGGCGGAAGAAAGCCTTATTCATGGATTGCCCATTACAAACATCAATCACAAATGACAAATAGTGTTTATCTCTTGAAGCGTGCTTTACTTTTCGATCACCAGTTCCACGAAGGAAAAACACCTCTACTCAGTCTACGCGAGCAAATGGGCGTCGGAGCTATGCGTCTTGTGCTAGCTGACGGCTACGGGGAGACACAGTTAGCAAGCTTAGGTTAGAGGGGAGAGCACTTCTATTTATAAGTTGACGGCTCCCTTTAACCTAGCTGACGGCTACGTGGAGACACAGTTAGCATAACTGCTTCGCATTTGCTCTATGCGTGTGACCCTATAGGCTCCCACTAAGTTGGCAATAATATTAAATATTACAATAATATCAAATATTATAGTAATATCAAATATTAATTATAATATTAAGTATTATAAATAATGAGTGGCATCTAGCAATGCATCATTACTACCCAATTAACGAGGGTATCGGTGATCCGATTTTAATCTTACCGCGACCAAAATTTAGCATGCAGTAATTGTCCCTTCGTCCATATGTCTTAATTAAACACAAGTCATACGAGTGTCGTCCTTGTTATATTCAATTATTTATTCCACGATCCCGAGTAGACATGTAATAACAAATGGGCCCAATATCACATATTGACCACTTTCGCGTGGCTACGCATATTTCACGTCTTACTCGATCAGGGGCCCAAGACATTACCCCTGTTATGTAGGAGGGACGAATCATGTCTGTATCACTCACACTCCTCAACATGATTTATTGCAGGCCCAATAACTACCTTTATGATCACATTGTTATGCATGACGTTCATAGCATTAAAGCCTACAACTCCTCATGTAGGAATCGTAGTGACTTCAAGTCGAAGAACTACTTTATCATGGTCTACATGAGAATACTTATGACACTTACATAACTATTATGAAGTATTCTCATAGTGGGTCATCCGGTATAAATATTACTCTCTAATATTTATACCTGTGTGCCGACTTGATATCACATATCCGTAACCCGTGAGATGTAGTAATCAATCTACTCACACAACAGTCTCTATGTATTATTGTCGTCCTAATTAACAATAATACTCGATTACAGATATTTTAAGAATAACGTTATATTATTCAAAGAGGTCCCACGATTAAGTCACATGTTTAATATCTCATTAAATAAATCGTCTATTCTAACGACTTTATTATGCTATAAACATAATAAATGAATATATTATTCATATATCAAATATATAATTAAATTCATGATACAAATGGTGATCTATTCAAAATAGATTGTAAGGCTTACACCAACACCAATCCTACTCACCGGTCCTTTTATTATTTAATATATTTCCCCAATATTCACAATCTTTATTAAGGGTTTTGATTGATCTCACCCATGTTTGCATACATACAATTTTTGTTGAACGTTTCGGTGAAGGACCACGCAAAGTGTTGGATCCGAGTTGCTTTAATACAATAATTGGGTCTCGAACTTTAAAGTTTAAACTTGGTCAAAAAAAAAAAACTTTAAAGTTTAAACGAGTCAGGAAAAAAATATAATCCTATGTATGGGGTATCCCGAATCAACTATAGTGAGCAGTCAGCTAGTGGAATTACCTTCTAAAGTGGAAGCTAATACAGAACCAAAACATATGAAATATAATCCCAAAATTATGCACTTTATGAAAGGCAATCATGGTTTCCCGTCTCTTTTGTTAAGTTTATTAAATGGAAAGGGTTATTGTCCATTTGCTTTCAGTAGACTTGGTTATTTGGAATGCTCTTCCCTTGTTTCAAGATTAGGACTTAATATTAACCTTTTCTTCTTTCGGCTGTAAAGTTTAAAGATGATAATTAATTAATTAGTTAACAAATTCACGAGACAAAAAGATTGATGAAAGCATATAAAATTGCTTATACATGCATGGCCTGCGCTTTCTCTTCTTAAGACCAGCGCATTTGAAGGTTGATTCTTACTTCAGGATGTGAATGAGCCTGATGAAGAGCTTCAAGCAATTGTTCAATATTTATGTTTTTTTTTATATAAAAAGATATTCATTCATTCAAATTGGTGAAATATATCGAAAACAACACAAATTCAATATCATTAAAAATCGAAAAGGATGAATATGCGAACAAACTCACAGCACCCAGGTTAATTGCATAACACGGCAAAATACCTACAAATGTGACAAAATCAAAGTGACCGGAATGCCCATGCCTTCGGATCTATAACGTTGACGGCCCAGTCTTGATTGAATCTGTAATGGATTGAAGCTGATCAGTCAATCTAAACCAAACGAACACCGTAACAAGAGGGGAAACCAAACCACGCCGCAACAAGACGATTTAACAAAACAAAACACCGTGCCGCACGACAGCGAAAACATGGAAAAACATGGAAAAACCGCTTATTTAGATAAAATGAGAGAAAAAACGATGTAAATGGGTGATTTCAGGCAAAAAAAAAAAGGTCCAAAACCACCCTTCCGATGGATGAGGAAGAAGGAAAAGAAGAGTATATAAAAGGTTGAGAGAGAAATACGGCCGTAGATTTATAGCTAGTAACACCGAAACATTAGCTAGTGACACCGAATTTGTTAAAGCTATTTGCAAGGATAAAGAAGACAAGGTGGAATATTAATTAATTAATTAATTAATGAAGAAATTCACGAGTCTGATGAAAGGCACACGAAATTGTTGGCACATAGCCTGCGCTTTCTCTTTTAAGGCCAGCGCATTTGAAGGTTGATTCACACTTCAGCATGAGAACTGATGAAATTTCAAGCAATTGCACACTCATTATTTGTTTGTTGTTAATAATTAAAGTTTAAACTTAAATAAATAAAATTAAACTGATTGTAGGGACATGAATATGTCAAAGTCGGGATGAGATTCTCTCCAGCAAAATTTTCACTGTTGGGCGTGCAGTGAAAAATTATCATCATTCAACCTTTCGTTTCCTTTTTTTATATTATAAGTGTTTTTCTTTCTCTCCTTTCAATCTATGGTTGACTTTCAACAAGAAGAAAATTCATGCGAAAGAATCCCTTACGATCAAAGTCATTTGCAACACTACATTTAGCAATAATTAATGTTGAATTCTATTGGACACAAAATATTTTTTTTTTCCAATCAGGTTTTTTCCATATATAAAAATTATGATTCGAACTCCTGACCACTTATTTAAAGTACCCAAATCTCTATCACTTGGACCAATCATATATTGGTCATTAATATCCTATCTTATTCACATTGACACCTTTTTAAAATTATTTCGAAAACTATATATATTTTTTTAAGTTTATGATAATATAAAATTTAAAAAATAATAATAATTCTTTTCAAATATTTTAATATTTTCAAATATAGAATATACTTTTTACATCCATTTATAAAATGACACACTTCTTTCTTAATTTCCTTTTTATTATTTAAACATATTTTTCAAGTTAATTATGTATATTTTATTTTTAAATTTAATATTTCTATCTATATTTTTTAAATTCTTGATAAAGTAAGAGTTTGATTGTTAAGTATAAAGTTTTTTATACTGTCAACCAATTGCCAATCATGATTTGGATGACTTTAAAATTAGTTATGATAAGAGTAAAAAAAATTACAAAATGACAAACTATGATTGAATGTCTGTGTAAAAGATTTTACACTATCGGAGTATAACAATTGAACTCATAAATTAAGTGTATATTATTTATAATTTGAAATATTTTATCTTATGTTATTTTCCTTTTAGTTTTTATACTTATTATATTTTTATAAATTTTAAAACATACATTGAGTTCCGTAAAAAAGGTTAAATTATATTTTTCATCCCTTATTTTTATTTTAGGTTTCAATTTGATCCATTTTTTATTTTTTGACCCATTTCGATTCTTTATCTTTATTTTCGGTTTCAATTTGATCTTTTATGTTTTAATTGAGGTACTAATATGATCATATTGATATGATTTTTGAGAAATAAGGGATTATTTAGAACAAAAAAAATAAAACGAGGACCTTTTCAGAACAAAAAGGATCACATTGGTATATATTTTTCAAAATAATGGACCATTTCAAAACAAAAATTAAAAGAGGACCACGTTGACATAACTTTATAAAATAAGAAACCATTTTGAAAAAAATAAATAAAAAAGAGATCAAGTTAAAATTTAAAATAAAAATAATGAACAAAAAATATAATTTAGGGGAGAAAAATGTTTTCGTTATCTTACACCGGGCACAATCCCCTCGTCCTAAATTTTATTCATAAAAAAAACAATGGACAAAAAATATAATTTAGGGGAGAAAAAAACATACATTGAGTGGCCGCCGGCGCCCGGGATATGAAAAAGGACGTTAACGAGTTTCTTCCTATTTGGCGGGATAAATTAAAATGTTTATCGGAAAACAAGGATCGTGAGAGAGGAGTGGGTGGGAAAAAGGATGGAGTCCCAAACAGCAATCGGCGAAAGAGAGATTCCTCTTCAAACGGAAAAGACAGATGTTTTCATCGCTTCTTACATGAAATCCCTAGAATTGGTGTGGACCCGATCACAAGAAATTGCTCAATATCAAGGTCTTTACTTAACTAACCACCAACCCTCAAATCATTGAAATTCTGAATAACCATTTCTTGTTGAGTTGAGTTGAGTTGAGTTAGGGTTTTCATTTACGCTCTATTTCTTCTTTTCCAGTTCAACTACAACAGGTTAAACATCAACTGAGAGAGGCCGAGGGTGAATTGGTCAAAACACTCGCAGGTAGATTTATGAATTTACCCCTTTCATACATTTTTCATTTTTATTTCTCGCGAATTTCAGTTTCAATTGAACCCCCCACTCCTATGTAGCAATTTTGCTTCCTTGTTTCAAATAATCAAACATTTCAGCTTTTAGTATTGCATTCTAATTTCAATGTGCAGTCAAGACCCGCAAAGAGGCTAAGCGAATTGCTTTGAAAGATGCTATTGCTTCTCCAAAGGCTAGAGTTGAACACCTTAAGACAAGTATTAATGAGTACAAAACCAAAAACCAACATTATGCTACATTTCTATCTCAACAGTCTCTCAGTAATTACCTCTTTCTCTTCAAATGCAACTACTTCTAAATTCTAATCCACCTTCAATGCACTATTCTATTCCCCATTAGCACTTTACTTTTCGGCTTAGATGTTCAAATCTGTATTTATATCTATTCTTATACCTGTTTCATGCTTATATGTATTTTAATTGCTGTGGAAAAGTGAACAATATTGGTTGTTCCTGCATTGCCATTAGAACCAGACATGGTTGTAGATTCTGATCTTTCAAGTCTCTATGCTTATGCTCATTTGTTTTGTGTGGCATATCTTTTTTGATGGCTTGATTCATTCAAAATTATGTTTAAATATGTGCGCAATATCAATATATGTCGTATTCAGTTGCCCATAATCAAATATTCCCTGTGTATCAAAATAAAACTTATTGCAGATAACAGGAATCTGATAAGGTTGCCTAATTCTTTTTTCACACATGGAGATGTTAAAGTAGCCACTTGCATCTTGCATCAACATTGAAATTACATTTACTGAGATTGTCACATCCGGACACTGGCATTGTTTTTAAATAGCTACTTCAATATGCAATCTTTCACTATCCTTTTTTCTTGAAGCAAAGAACTATAAGGATGGGGATTATATTAAATCTGTAATATAATTTTGAACAATATTTTGTTTGCACCTGTCTTCAAATATGTTTTTGTTATAACTTGAGGTCACAATGGTATGGTTTAATGCCTGAAAGAACAGCAACCAGAAAACTTAAAAGGAATGCAGTAATGCTAACAGAACCGTAAAGCTTCTAATAAAGAGGGTAAAAGATTCAAGAAAGAAAGATTAAGTAAGAAAGATTAAGGAAGAGATAACACCAAGAAATTGTTAACGAGGTTCGGAGCAAATCCTCCTACATCCCCGAGACTGAAACCGACTGAGAAGATCACTATGAATCAATGTTTACAGCTCCTTCTTACAATCACAGAACTTGTTCATCTATCACCAAGTTCCCTAGATTTTCCCACAGTTTTTCCTCTCTCTCAATTCTTCAGATTGTCACTCAAAAGTCTCTAAAATCACTCAGAATGAAAGCTTAGAATATCATCCTCTCCCTTCCCTTAGAATCATGGCTTTATATATATAGCCTACAAAAGGAAGAACCCGATAACAGAATGAATAAAAACTGTTACACCGTTTTCTATTCTAACTAACTAATTCTGATGAAGATGATGAGGAGCTTGAGAGTGGTGGCTGAGTTATTGGGCCAGAGAGAGTTGAACATTGGGCCAAGCCCAATGTACCATAACACAACAGTTTTGAAGGATGTTTTACCGTGGTTTTGTCATTTGTGCTTCATCACTTGCTTTTACATACTTTGGAATTATGTTTCTGTCTCATTTTTCTTTCTTCCATTTACATTGTTCCGCTAACTAAAATTGAATTACAATAAATATTATGAACTATTCTGAGGTCCTTTCCTCCCTTTCTCTTTTCTTCCATGAAAAGTTTTGGCAGCATCTGAATGGAAGTTAAATGAAAGCATTGAACACATAGATGAAACACAGGAGGCCATCTCTTGGTACAATAGGGTCCTCGGTCTTCATGTTGAAGGTGGACGTGGTAATTGACGCTATTCTTTTTCTGCAGGGATTCTTCTTCTTCTTCTCAAAATTGATATCCTTACTGGTTCTTCTGCTCTTCAGCGGTGAAATTCACATTCACGAATATAAATTTGAACTACTCAAATGAGGAGTACTTTTTTACCATCCACCATGAAAACAATACTTACGTGTGTAAGCAGCATATCTGGTTTTGTTTATGATCTTAAAGTTGTACTGAATACTGATATACTTATGAAATCCAAATTTTGTCTTTTATTTATCAGTGTTAAGTTGTGAACCTTCCCTCGAAGGCACCAAAGAGTTGATCCATGAATTAAACAAGACAAATGGGCTATTTACATTTGTCAGAGTAATGAGGAAAAAGTTCCAAGAAGTAGTGGCACAAGGTATAACCATAGCTCTTTCAGTCTTTTAGATGAGTGCATTCATGAGTTGCACCTTTGTTAGGATAAAAGGGAAAAAATTAATTCATTATATCCTTAATTTAAAAGTTAGTGAAATATTTTTTTTCAGAAATAAATAATTAGGAATCATTTTATGCATTTTAGTTATTTTCATGGCAAAAGCTTTCATGAAATTGATATTCATTCAAATGAACATCTTTTGTACCAAACGTTATTAAATAAAAATAAGTATACATGTCTAATATTTGTATAAATTTATTAATAATTTCAAATAATTTTTATAATGATATTTTTCATTAATTGGGAAAGTTAATTTATTGAATGTTTGTTATACGGTCATATATGTAGTATGGAATTATTCAATTATCATTTTAATATATTTGATCATTTTCTCTATTGCTCAAGTCTTATATGAGTATATGTTTTTTTTGTTAATATATTTTGACATTTATCTATTAAAATAATACTTTGAACCCCAGTCAGCTGCAGTTCAACCTATGTTGAACTTTAACCTTTGACCCTCTCATTTACCAGAGCATCGACCATTCTTGTTTTTGGAACATGGATGTGAAGGCTTATTATTATTGTTTGTTTCTACAATTACAACAAAACAGGGAGACTAGTTCTGACAACAGTTGAACCAGAGGAGACTGTCTTTATCCCTGCATCTGCTCCTGTTTTATCGATGTCGTCTTTTAGAAGTGATTCTGTAACCAAGGAAAATGAGCATCAAGTTGAAACTACAGAAGGTGATACACATATCAAGAAACAAAATGCTCGAAAAAGGGAAAAATCAGCAGTTCTATCTCCTAGATCTGCGTCATCTGTTCGCCGGTCTCCTCGTCTGAAGGTATGAATTAAATTGCTCGTGAGTTGTATTTCTTGAATTTGATTTCATGTTTCAGCACAAGGTGTTATCCCAAAATCAGGATTCTCTTGACAGAAGATATTCCAGTCGTAGTGTTGTCTATTGTACTTTCAACGTAAATGTATGATTATGAAGTTTCTTTATATCATTTTTGACCTTTTCTTTGTATGATTTACTAATCTTAGCCCAGAGAAAGATGATAATGGTCACTGCCTGCTTGACTTGGGCTATTCTAAGACAATGAATGTTATTCTTGATAGAGGCACTATATATTCTGAGAATTTTATAAGTGATTGAATTGTCTATTAACATCTTATGATTGTTAATTTGTTAATTGTCAGAATTAGCTTAAATCAGTGACTTTGATGCAGTTTGCTTTTGACACTGAACTATATTTTCCCTATAACTTATAACATTGAAAGGAGGACATTTTGACTAAGTTACGAGTTCCTTTTATAACCTTTTTTTTCTGGATCTTTGAAATATAATTATCATTCTGGGATATGATTACTTCTTGGAACTAACTTGATAAAAATTATGTGCATTGGTCATTGGATCTTTAATACTACATGTCGTTTTGGATTTTTTTCTTTATGGATGATGATGGATTAAAATGATTCTGAGTGGCGAAAAATAAAACATGCAAAAGAATAATAATATGCTTTAACTGCCTGAGTGCATTATTTGTAGGGGGGTTTGTGTCCTGGAATAGCAAATAAATTTGAATGTAAAGTTTTCTACATGAGAAGATTTGGATATGATTATTTGTTCTTGCATATATCAGTTAAAGTTGAGGTCTTATATGACAGGTCAGCAAATAAACTGGGATGTGAGTTGCCACCTCATTTGATAGATACATGCTGAGGCCCTGAAGTACTCTTGAAGGCATGGCTCATGACTCTGGTTGCTAAATGCTAACAAAGTGACGCTTTATTGCAGCTTATCGGCGTTCTGGATGTCTAAACCCGTAGGCTGCTGTTTGATCAATCATTGTTTTTCCAACAAATGTCTCCTATCCTGTAGTTGTCCTCGAGACTTATCTTGTAAAGGTAATTGATTATTGTGATGGTAGACTTATCCATGCCCGTATTTGTTTTTTAGAGTAGATCAACTGCCTTTTAGTACATTTAAGGGACAGAAATTTTATGCTTTATGCTCTCATTTGTACAATAAATCATCATAGAGCTTGAGAGGGAAGGGGATTACTCCAAAGCCCCTTCTTATGATGTCTTTTTGGGTTGCCTTTTAAAACTCTGTAATGCTTGTTACTTAACGTAAATATACATGGTGTCTAGACTACTAGGTCTAGAAATGGGGAAAGAAATACTTCAACTTGCCGCTTGACGTAGCTGTTTTTGAAGCAAGGCATGGGTGTTGTTCCATAGCTTTTGAGCTTCCAATTCGTCATTTGCTAGACCTGAGCAGTTACTCTCGTTACAATCCGTAAAGTATTTCCCACTCACCCCTTCTGTTTGTGGGCTTAGAGCAACATAACACGTTGTTGATGCACCCTGCTGACACCCATTAATGTAAATAACTAAATAGTCACTCACAATGGAAAATTGCTGGATTATTACACAGAGACATTTTCCTCCACTAATAAAGAATTGGTTCTTTCCCTAACTTGGGTAGAATTCTCCTACTACAGCAAATACTCTCCTTTCTGTCACTCTTGCTAAGAATCTATTATACTAGTGTATTTGTTTACAAACCTGCGAAGTTGATTTGAGTAACTTTGATGCAATGAAAAACAGGGAGTCTGCATGTAAGTTTATGAATATTTAGTAGCTTCAACCTTAGATAAAAATGAAATGAGGATATGAGTTACCATGTTAATAAACTTTTGTACTTACCAGTTAGTAAACCCTTATGAGCTCTAATAATTTCTGTCTTCACAATGCCTGGATGCACTGCATTGATAGTTACTCTTGCATTCCTTTCCTGTGATTATTTCACAATTTCAAATATTTTATTGTGATATGCAAAGTTTTACTTTAGTAGCATGATGATCACTGTTCACCACAGATGAGTAAGTACACGAATGTAAAGAAGGTTTGGGATTATTTTTCATTCTAACCTTTAGTTGTCTGGTCATTTCCTTCGCATGCAGAATATTGGCCAGTTTTGACTGAGCATATGCGCGTGTGCCATTATAACTGCATTTTGTTATTTATAAACGAAGTACAATGATAAGTATCTAAATTTTACTGTAATCAAACTTGTTTTTAACTCTGCAGAGAAGAGAAGCTGGTGGTGGTTGTACTTTTTTCCGCTGACCATGTCGTTGAAATGAAAACAAGCACTTCTCACCCAGCTATGGAGCACAGAAGAAACGTTTATTATTCTTCCTTGAATACCTGTCTCCTTTGCAGTATCTATCATTTTCTCTAGTAGCATTTTCGTTAACAAAAAATGTCCTGCAATTAAAAAAATTAATGAAAGTTTTGTTTTTCCTTCAGGCCGGGTCAAACTTGTTTCTGTTTAAAATTGATATGTTTCCATTTATAGTTACAAAAAATGGTACTTTATTTTTACTTTATTTTATATTTTTAAAATTTTGTGAAAGATAATTTTTTTTTTCTTTTTTCCTCCCTTTACAAAAATTGGACGATAAACAAAATGATAACAAGGTTACACTTACTCATACAAAAAACTACTGAAAATAGAAAAACAAAACAAGACGAACACCACATAATCTTGTTTCCTTTTGATTATGTCTTCATTCCGCACTGCTCATTTGTTCAAATAAGAAATATGAAAATTGACAACAAAAAAAAACAGCGTCAGGTGAAGCATTGTGTTTTAGTAATGGGCCATAGATGGATTTAGACTTGGAACCCATAAAAATGGGTGAATGCCAGGTGCTTGGTACTTTTGGGCCGAAATCAAACGATAAAAATAGTAGTGGGAGGTGGGAGGATTAACTCTAGTAGGTTTGAAAATTAAAATCCCCCATCATATAGTCGTGGCGTGGACCAAAATGTAGCCTAATAACATCGAACATAGACGATTTATATTTTTCTTATCTTGGAGAACCTTAAACAAACACATATTAGATGTTACTTCTGACTTTTGCAAGATATAACTTTTTTTATTCAGCAAAATACCAAGTCTCTGCTAATTACTAATGTAGGTAGAAGTTTCGATCGATTTAAAACGGGCACTTTGCACAACTTAACGACTTTAGCTATCGAAAATTCAAATAGTCAGTGCATAAATTTTAGTTGAATGCCATGATTATGTCATACCTTCCTAATTAGGAGTGAACATGAATATGGTAGCAAACTTAGCTAATAGAGATCTCTATACTTGGTTATAAGGTCATAGGATTAAATTTTAATTTTACTTTCCATGGATGAGTAAAGGTCAACATGGTTTGTAAACAAAAAAAAAAAAAAAAAGGTTAACATGGTTTCACTGCAAAGATGTAGCATGTGTACTTACGTATGCGCCCTCATGTGCACCTATGTATTTAAGTAATAATTTATTAATTAAATATGTAATTTTTTTTATATTTCTTCATTTTTGGCACAGAAAAAAGCAAAAATCAAAGTAAGAATTATATATATATATATATATAGGTATATTTGAATGTGAAGTCTTATGCACAGTGCCATCCAAACTTAATAGTTGTCACCTAGGGCCGCGACTATTTAACATGCTTGATTTGATTTTTTTAATTTGTTTGTGTGCGTTTTTTGTCTTGTGTCGTGGGCTTCAAAAAAAGGAGGGTTGCACCCAGAATAGCAGTGTTTTTCATTCATACCCACCCACCCATAGAAATAGGGAAGAAGGAGGAGTACCCAAGTAATTTGTTGCAAATGTCATTTCAATTTTCTCTGCAGAGAACTCCAAATTTGGAGAGTATATTCCTGCATTGTTTCTGTAAAATAAATTTATTCCAACTATTAGCAAAGCATGAATATACATTATCTCTTCTTTTCTTACGGAATGATAATCATCATATATAATGAAAAGGAGGAATAATAATATGATAAAAAAAAAAAAAAACTTACATGAGAATATTAAGGGGTAGTTCTAAAGCTAAAAATTCTGAACAAAATCTCTGTACAGAAGCAAAAGAGCTAAGATCAATCTCCAAAACAATAACCTCAGCGTTTGGACTCTCATTTCGGATCTTCTCTCTCACTTCAGTCGCCTTCTTCAAATCCCTTGCAGCAATCACAACTCTCACTCCTCTCTTTGCTAACACCATAGCTGTTTCAGCTCCAATGCCAGAAGATGCACCTTCAATTAAAAATTCAACAACAAATAACAATTTCATTAATTAAGTTAATCCTACATTATTATTACGTACTAATTTACAATTACTTATAAATGTATATACAGTAATCTTGAGAATTCGTTTTTCCTTAATGACGGATAATAAAATGAGCCAGGAGATAGTTTTGTGGGGGAAAAGGAGATTACGAGGTCATGGAATATAGAGGAAGTTCTTTTTCTTTCTTTCTTTTTTATAAACTCAACACTTAAAAATTAAAATTGGGTGCACTACACCAATTACATTAATAGGTATTTATTATTATTTAATTAATAATTAGTTATTATTTTTTGGTGACCGAGTATCCTCTAAAGCAAAATTGTAAGACTAATCTTCATGTTAGAGTGTGGTTAGATAATTTTAAGGATCGAAACCTTGACCTTGTAAATAAAGTTCGTGTGAGAACACATTCTAGTTGCGACTATTATTGGGCAATAATTATTTACCTTAATTTATCATGATTAATATATCTAATTTAAATACTCCTTGTTTATCCAATAATTTCTCACGTAGATGTTGTGTAGATACCAATAAAAGAACAATGTAAGAATTAAAGAGACAACTAGATGTTCCTGCAGCCTAAAAGAGAACCACCATCGTAAGTGGTGTGCTCAGGTGCGACAGCCCCTGCAAAGTAAAACTCCCAAGTCCCCACCTTCCCCAATTCCACAAAATTAATCAATGAGAAACCATCTCACATTTTTTTGGTGAAAGCTTGGCTGGTAAATTGCTATCTAGATAGAGATCGAATATTCTGAACGATCAAAGAGTAATAAAAATGTAGCGATATTAAAGCATAATCAGTTATTCTTTCTGGATTTGATAGCTATCAGATACTCTATCACATCTACATATCATACATCTATGAGTCCGGATTTGCTCCTGCTAGAACCCGTCCAGTGTCCCTCCTGCGGAAATCCAACGGCTTGTGTGGTGTTTGTAGAGAGAGATGGAGCTGGTGTGATGTGTGAGAGAAGGTTCCAAGGGACAAAAAAAAGGCAGGACACTCCTGACGACAGGAACGAATCCGGGCTCCATCTATACATATTTATATTACACATCTATGTTAGTGTTACATAGCTTATAGTATCTAATTCCACTCAAGTATGGGTGTCCGATAAGTGATGAAATAAAAAAAATCATTTTTGCATAAAGAAAGTGATCACACGATCACTTGCTGCTGATCAGCTTCTGAAAAAACAAGAGCCGAGTCTTGAAAGATCGGAAGGTAATTAAAACACAGAAGAAAAATTTTAACTATAGACTTGGTTCCTAGTCCTACTATATATATAGACAATATGTGTTAAACATTTTCATTATCTAATTAATATGGTCTTTTGATTCTAGCGTGTTTATGATCAGAAACTGCATGTGTAAGACTTACCCGTGATGAGAGCAGTTGGATTGGAATTAGGAAGGAAGGAAAAGCAAGCTTCAGTGACTTGCTCTGCAGTTGAGTTTGAGCTAAAGCCACTAGGGCCTGCAATTCCTGCTAAGTACCGTAGTGTTGCCTTCATTGATGTCCCAGCTGCTTTAGAATCTCACGAGGACACAAAGCACTTGTGGGTGGGACTAGAAACCACATATAGCTTTTTATATAGAGCACAGACTGATAGACACACACACAACACATCAGATACGGTGAGATAAACTCTAGAAGAATATGCTCCGTGTTGCATAAAGATTTTCAACATTCATTTAAGGTTTAATGAAATTTTTGGCCTCAATATTTTAAGGTAATATTGGTTTTGATCTCTAACTTTTTTTTCTGACGGTTTTGGTCCTTCACTTTTTTAAAATATTGGTTATGGTCCCTGCCGTTAATGTCCCACCGTTAAGTGCTGACGGTAGGGACCAAAACCAATATTTTTAAAAAGTGAATGACCAAAACCATCAGGAAAAAAAGTTAGGGACTAAAACAATCGAGGGGAAAAAGTTAGGGACCAAAACCAATATTATCCTAAAATATAGGGACCAGAAAGTTCATTAAACCATTGGTTTGGATTGATTCGGTTTAAAAAAAAAGAATCCAAAATCTGATCCAATCCGATCGGTTTTCACAAAACAAGATCCAAAAAAATTCAATAAACATTGGTTTTGTTCGGTTTTCGATTTTCTTTTGGATCGGTTTGAATATGAACAATCATACTCCCTTGTATTGGAAATTTGAAAAAGGAAAAAAAATACTCCAAATATGATTTCCTTAAATTCACGTTAAGTGTATGCAACACAAAATAACTATAAATACTCCAGACTTGTCATGGCTGCATCATTGCATGAAAAAGATTGTATTGATCATTCTTTTTGTATAGGCAAAGCAGGGAATCATGTAAGTTGTTATGAATAGTTAGCATAAATCTGAATGTAGTTGATCTTTATTTATCTCAATTATTTGGATTCGAATTCAACATAACTTTGTTTTTATTATTTTTTGGTTTCCTAGGATATCATCCGCACGCAACTGCAGAGACTAATCCTCGAGCCGGGTAGGACTACAAGAATGGTAAAACTCTCCCTAAAAAATTTTAACACTGTTGCATTCCCAGGATCATCCAAGTGCTATTGGATAACTTTATTTTTATTATTAACTAAGATAAATAAAATACATACAAATAAAAAGAACTAATTAAGATGTTTCATGCGTCAATGTGGTGTGTATTACACTTTTGCAATTCATTCTATTAATCATGCATTGACTAATCCATCAAAATGGGTGTTTGAAATAATAAGTTTATTTTTAGGTTTAATGAACTTTCTGGTCCCTACATTTTAGGATAATATTGGTTTTGATCCCTACCTTTTTTCCTGATGGTTTTGGTCCCTAATCCTTTTTCCCGATGGTTTTGGTCCTTCACTTTTTTAAAATATTGGTTTTGGTTCCTACCGTCAGCACTTAACGATGGGACATTGACGGCAGGGACCAAAACCAATATTTTAAAAAGGTGAAGGACCAAAACCATCGGAAAAAAATGTTAGGGACCAAAACCAATATTACCCTAAAATTAAGGGATCAAAAAGTTCATTAAACCTTCATTTAAATTGCCAATGAATTTTTTTTTAGGTTTCCCAGTATATCCTCCGTGTGTAACTGCGAAGACTAATCCCTCAAGATACTGGACTGCATTGAAGTATTGATCTCTCCCAACCAGATTTTCTCCATACGCAAGAGTCGGGGATCAAACCCTTGATCACTTACTTAAGGGGTCCAAGCCCATTACCACTTAAACCAACCACATGTTGGTTCCCAATGAAATATTTGATAACTCATACTCACTAATATATAAAAAAGGGTATCATTATAATCTGCGTGTAACGAAAATTAACAAGAGAGGTCTTACAGTAGCATGTATTGATTGTTGTTAGCATGCATTAATTTCTTTTGTTATAGAGTGTTACTTCCTCGCTATTTAATTATAAAAAAATAACTAATTTCATATTTATTAAGAAAATTAGTTAATTTAGTTTAAGAATATTGATTTATGTAAAAAAATTGAGTTATAATTACTAAACTACCGTTTAATTGTCTATAGAATATACAATGCTCTTGAAAAAGTAAAGGGAGAATTGATTTGATTAATTAATTTTCTTGATTTTTGGAATATTTATATTAAATAGAGTTGACTTGGTTGAATTTTGCTTATATTTTAGTTCAAAAAATATACTCCCTCCGATCCATATTATAAGCAAAAAAATCATAAATCTTTTGGTCCAATATATAAAAAAAATTTGATTTCCACTGACTCATTTAATGACATTATTCCTAAAATATCATTCATTTAATACAAAATTTGTTTTTCAGTGACTCATTCTATTCCCAACAACACAAGCAACTTCTCATTACCATAAAGGGTAATTTAGGTATACACCTAATTTTTTAACCAAATTAAATAAGATTAACTAACCACCTTAATATGTGTGCTGCATTAATTTTTTTGCTTATAATATAAACCGAAGGAAGTATATATATATATATATATATATATATATATATATATAATATAATCGAGTCCAGAAAAAGTATCATTCAATCCTTATGAGTCATGTTATTGTAATTACTAATCAATGTCAGATCGTTTTGATAGGTTCAAATCATATAGTTTGTGGTGTGGAGCACAGTACAAACTATATGATTTGAACCTACCAAAAGAGTATAGTTTGACATTAATTATAGTAGCATGATCTTTATTTGCAAAGATTTTTTTCCCTTTACTTTATGGGTCTCATTTCTCATAATTACCGCCTGTCCTTATTAAGTGGTCGTGGCTTGCATTTTCCAGTGGGCTGTGTGGACTTTGATGTTTTCTTGGTAATATTCTCGAGTGCATAATAATGCATAATTAAGAGTAGCAATGAATCATTATGGAAAGATTAGTACTTCTTAAGTAAAACCAAATTCTTACCTGTAAATGATGTTTGGTAGTTGTGCCTCCTCTTTTATCATCTTCTCTTTTGCACAAGGACTGATCTTCCGATGAAAAATTATTGTATAAATCTGATGCATCCAAATTGAGTATATTATGGTTAATTAATAAATAATATTAATTAAGTTGTTATTGACAATACACCCAACTTGAGTGCTGTTTAATTTATACAAGTTTACTTTCACTTCTAATTTTCATGTAAAATTATCATCTTACCGCTCTTTGTCTAGCAAAGTGTTTTTTGCTTCAGGGGAGGGGGTTCATGAGGAAGTAAGCGTTTTAACCCCTAAATAGATCACATGTTAATCATCACCACCAGAAAATGGGTTGTAATTAGTTAATTACCTAGAGACAGCGAAATCGCCTCTGAAAACCTTACAAATTTTCGCAATAATTAATGGCTAAAAGGGAGAAAGCAAGCATAAAAGTTTCTGTTATTTAAGATGTGCCATCCAGCTATAGTATGCACACTAGTGAAAATAATAGTGATAGATGGCTAAATATATAGTGAGAACTATGAAAGTAAACCACCAATGTGGCAAGACTTTTGTTTCCTTAATTATTGGAACGTCATCTTGAGGGAAGACAGACCTTAATTAAAATTTGATTCTTGTGATACAACTGAAAGGACACGACTACTTGACAAGATATGTGATCATAATTAAGGCATGGGTGGACGCGAAAAATGATCCTCCAGTATATATCTAAAGAATTACATCTCCATATCTTTCTTTAAGTAATCATAATTTCTTTATCCCTTTTTTTCCTGATGAAGGATGCATGCATTGGTACGAATAGAGAAAGATATAAGTATGAATGTATTCTAACACGTGTGCATCTAGAAAAACAATGATATTAGCTAGCATGCATTGTAAGTTTTGAGAATTTGAATTTCAACAAAGTCACAGAGGATAGAAGGAATCGAAACAGACAGATATATACGCGTTACAGACAAAGATTATGCTTTTGCTGCGTGCACACGGTGCCAATTATATCTTCCTTTTATTCGGAAGGAAGTGTTTATGAGCTTATTTTTAAAGTAAACAAATGATATTCATCATTAATTTTATAAAGTGTATTGAAATATCAACTAATTAGATGATCCAAGAATTGATATACTCTTATTTATCTATTTTAGAGATAAGTTCACTCTAATGTAACTTTATCCCTTTTTTCCAAGGGAGGTCCAATTTCTCTTTAACCATCGATTGCGCTTTGAGAAATGATGGGCGGTGTTGGAGCTTTGACGGGTTAAAAGTTAGGCATTGAGAGTGACCCTTCAACAATGCAGTTGAGCATAAAGGTCCCATACTGTTTCCCTACTTGCAAACACCATCTCATCACCTGCCACAACTCTTTCAAGCACTACTTACTCTTGTAGACATGTGATGCCTTGTTCATTCCTTCGTGCTTTAACATGCGCCTAGAAAAAAAGTGAGTTGAATAAAATTTGAATGTATGAACAATGCAGCATTTGTACAAATAGTAGTCTGATTTTTTTTTTATTAAAAAAATATTCATTCATTCGAATTGGTAAAATACATCCAAAACAATACAAATTCAACATCACCATAAATCGAAAAGGATGAATCTGCGAACAAACTCACAACACTCAGGTTAATAGCATAACACGGCAAAATACCTACAAATGTGACAAAATCAAAATGTCCATAATATCATTGCCTCCGGATCTGTAACGTTGACTGTAGCGACCTAAAAAAAGACTAGCCTTCGCTCTAAGAGAGAAGACATGGAGTCGCCACCAACTTTATTTTGTTTCAAGTAAGTTGGAAAACCTTTTTAAGAAAAGTTTTGGGTTCGGGAGTCGATTATGTCTAGGGAAGGCATGAAGACTTAACCCCACGGCACCCTAGAACATCCATAAAATGGTTACCCAAAATTAGTTGTGTAAATTATTAGTAACTTTGAGATATTTGTTTTACCCGTTATGAATCTCTTTATTAAAACTATATGAGGTTGAACATGGGACGTAAGTCCACAGAGCAACTTCTAAATCTGAAGGGTTGAACATGACACTTGTCATAGGGCAACCCCAAAAAGGTTGTTTTAATCAAGTGATCATCCTCTATTTTTTTATGTAAAATAAATAATCCTTACCCCTTAAAGATGGGACGGAAACGTAGAAATGAGACTTTTTACCAACTTACTTAGAGAACAAAAACATAGAGAAGTAAGAGTGTCAAGAGAAATTTATTAACAATATCAACGAAAAGAACAAAGTTTACAGAACGGGAGTAGAATAAGAATCACTTTGTTTACTCCCAGTGGTAAGATTTTAAGCTCGAAGTCTTTACATTCAACCTCCCTGGCTCCTTCAGCTCTTCCTTCTTAACCACTTCTAATGATAGGGAAGAGAAAAGGAAGCCCAGATTTCTGATATCTCTTCCTCACAACAAAAGTCTCTCCTTATTTTCTCTTTTCTATGTATCTTTCCTCTCTATCTCCTCTCTGATCTTTCATTTCCTCTCAAGAACAGTGTTCTCCCTTCCTTTCTCACTAAGGAAATATCAGATCATAAGTCCTTCTGTCAAAAAATCTGTCCCCCCTTCTCCCCTTTTTTTCCTCTCCTTTTATAGATGGAGGAGAGAGCTTCTTTCTTCTTCTCCGTTGACTTCAAGGTCGGCTTGCACGAATACCCAAGGCTTGGGCCATTCTGAACAGCGGAAAGGAGCAGATTTGATGTGAAGGTTGCACGCTTGAAAAGGGAAGGAGATGGGGGTTTTTTCCTGATGGGTATGAAGGCTTTTTAGGGTTAGGAGTGAGGCTGCCAGGTTAAGGCGAGGGAGGAGATGGAAGAAAAAATAAAAGACCAATGGGTAGAGGAGGTGCAAAAAAAGGGGGTTCTGAGTAGAGATAGCGTGTGTCCAGATGGGGTGGTATGAGTAGCAGAAAGGTGGTAATTTGATGTGAGGGTTGCACGCTTGAAAAGAGAAAAGAGATGGGGGTTTTGAACAGAAATAGAGTGTTCCCAGACGGGGTGGCATGAGTAGCAGAAAGGTGGTGATCTGATGTGAGGGTTGCAAGCTGGGAAAGAGAAAAGAGATGGGGGGTTTTGAGCAGAAATAGCGTGTGCCCAGACGGGGTGGTATGAGTAGTAAAAAGGTGGTGATTTGATGTGAGGGTTGCATGCTTGAAAAGAGAAAGGAAATGGGGTTTTTGTCTGATGTTCATGATGGCTTTTTAGGGTTAGGAGTAGGGTTACCAGGTTAAAACAAGGGAGGAGGTAAGGAAGAAGGAGGACCAATGGGTAGAGGAGGAAAAGAGGTCTTGCCTGGTATGTAAAGTGGGTAGGAGGCGTAACTCAGCTTCCTTTCCCTTTTGTTGATTGTCTTTTCTCCTTGTTTTCTTCGTCCTTTCTTCCTTATCTTCTCCTTCTTCTTTCTTTATTCTTTAGCCTTCAGCCTGAAAATAAAATTGCAGTGGACGAAATCTCTTCGTCCCAACAGAAAATTAAATATGCAAAAGTGGATATACATTGGGCGGACCTCCTCGTCCAACAAGAAAAGATAATTGCAGTGGACGGAACCTCCTCGTCCAACAGAAATTAAAATAATTGAAGTGGACGGAACCCCCTCGTCCAACAGAAATAAAAAGGGACAGGACTGGACGGGACCAACAGCTGGTGCAAAGCAATGGACGGGACTACCCTGCCCATCAGCAAGTGGCAAGCAATGGACGGGGCCTCCCAGTCCATCAGCAAGTTCAAAGCAATGGGCCAGGACCACCCCGGTCCATCGCAAAGTGGAAAGCGATGATGCGGGACCACCCCATCATCGGCGAGTGCAAAGAAATGGACGGGACCACCCCGTCCATCAACAAGTGGAAAGCAATGGACGGGACCACCCGTCCCTCAGCAAGTGCAAGGCACTGGACGGGACCACCCCATCCAACAGCGAGTGAAAAGCAATGGACGTGACTACCCCGTCCAACAGCAAGTGGAAAGCAGTGGACGGGACCACCCCGGCCCATCGCCAGCAAGACGAGGCACCGGGCGGGACCACCCCGGCCCAACAAAGAAGTGTAAGCAATGGACGGGACTACCCCGTCCCAACAAAGAAGTGGAAAGTATTGGGCGGGACCACCCCGTCCATCGCCAGAATGCAAAGCAATGGATGGGACTACCCCGGCCCAACAAAGAAGTGGAAAGCGATGGACGAGACTACCCCCTGTCCAACAAAGAAGTGGAAAGTATTGGGCCGGACCACCCCGTCTATCGCCAAGTGCAAAGCAATGGACGGGGACTACCCCCGCCCAACAAAGAATTGGAAAGAAGTGGACGGGACCACCCCGTCCCATCGAGAAAGTGCAAGGCACTCGGACGGACCACCCCGTCCAACAATGAAGTGAAAAGCAATGGACGGGACTACCTCGTCCCAACAAAGAAGTGGAATGCAGTGGGCGGACCACCACCCCGTCCATCGCCAGTGCGAGGCACATGACGGAACCACCCCGCCCAACAAGAAGTGTAAAGCAATGGATGGGACTACCCCCGTCCAACGACAAGTGTGTCCAATGCAATGGATCGGATCGCATCCAACAGCCAGTCCAAGGTAGTGGACTGGATGGGACCACCTCGTCCAACAGCAAATGTGATGGACTGGGAGGGATCACCCCCTCCTTTCTTCATATTATTAGTCTCCTTGAAACATGATATGATAAATTAGAATAAAATGAAGACAGACAAAAGTGGGTGTTCACAGTTGCCCCTCTTTACTTGTTGCATACTAGAAGACATGATTAGTCATGACTTTTCATGTATTGTAGTAATGAACAAGTAAAGAAAATGAACACATATTTTGTCCAACATGAGGAGCTCAGAAGAAAACCTTACAATTTGAAAATACAATTGCAGTGGACGGAACCTCCTCGTCCAATAGGACAGTAAATATGCAGCGGGTCTTAGAGCTCAAAAATAGACATGCAATGAGCCTCAGGGCTCGGAAATGAAAATGCAGTGAGCCTCAGAGCTCGAAAATAAAAATGCAGTGGACAGAACCTCCTCGTCCAACAGGTAAGTAAATATGCAGCGAGCCTCAGAGCTCGAAAATAACCTTGCAATGAGCCTCAGAGCTCGAAAATGAAAATGCAGTAAGCCTCAGAGCTCGAAAATAAAAATGCAATGAGCCTCAGAGCTCGGAAATGAAATGTAGTGAGCCTCAGAGCTCGAAAATAAACTTGCAGTGAGCCTCAGAGCTCGATAAAATAAAATTGCAGTGAGCCTCAGAGCTCGAAAATGAAAATGCAGTGAGCCTCAGAACTCGAAAACAAAAATATAGTGAGCCTCATAGCTCGAAAATAAGAATGCAGTGAGCCTCAGAGCTCGAAAATAAACTTGCAGTGAGCCTCAAAGCTCGGAAATAAAATGCAGTGAGCCTCAGAGCTCGAAAAAATAAAATTGCAGTGAGCCTCAGAGCTCGAAAATAAACTTGTTGTGAGCCTCAGAGCTCGAAAATAAACTTGCAGTGAGCCTCAGAGCTCGGAAATAAAAATGCAGTGGACGGAACATCTTCGTCCAACAGAAAATTAAATGCAATGGACGGAACCTCCTCGTCCAACAGAAAATAAATGGACGAAACCTCCTCGTCCAACGGAAAGTAAACATGCAATGGACGGACCTCCTCGTCCAACAGAAAGTAAACATGCAATGAGCCTTAGAGCTTGAAAATAAAGGTGCGGTGAGCCTCAGAGCTCGAAAATAAAATAATCAGTGATCTGAAACAAATGAGAATACCGTCCTTTTGAGGCCGAAGGAACTAGTTGCTCCATGGAAAAACTTCGACCAACCAAACCCTTGTCCATCGGCCACTCTGGGACGAGACGTTGGTCAACCAAGAATCTGACAAACTCTGGATGTTATGTAAGCTTATCTGCGTCATTCTTTTGTCGTCCAGTGTACGCTACCACTTTCACTGAATCTGAAGTATTGAGCCCTCTTGGTTTAAACCATTCATTGGTGCTACCATTAGAGTTATCAAATCATACTATTAAACTTATGTTTACTTTTATTGAGACATGAGAGTGAACATGACAGGGGAGTGTGGAAGAAAACCTCTTGCCTTAATATCATAATTTAGGTTGTTAAGAGACAATAACAATGAGAACAAAGTTACAAAAGGGATCATGAAGATAAGCAAAAAAAATTACGAAAATCACATGAAATTTGCCCCAGTGTTGGTCCCTCGATTTTCATTTAATTGATTCCCCTCAGCCTTTTGATGATACAGATCTTGGTTCCTGTTTCTGATTCCTCCAACACACCTATGGCCTGGCTTTGACTGATTTTATGGCCTGACCTGTTTAATAAAAAGTCCAGGTCTAGGCCTTTTAAAAATCCTTTTTAGATAAATAGGTCAGGCTTGGGCTTCTGAAAAAGCATACTAAGCATGATAGGTCGGCTTGATTAACATTACTTATAATTAAATATTAAATATATATATAATAAAATATTTATCACAGAAATTAATAATCCTAATTATTAAACATATTGAAAAGCCTAGTACAAACAAAGAAAAAAACCTAATCTGAAAGCGAAAACCTAACAAAGAAAGAGTGTTACTCTCTTTTTCCTCCTGAGACCTGAGTCCCGACGGTGCACACTTTGCGTCACCACACACCAGGTGTCGGCTGCCACACTGCATCACAAGCTGGTTCGTTCGTTCAGTTCCTCCTCGTTCGGGCGTCGTTTCATTGTTCGGTTCCTCCCCGCTTCATCATTTTACTCGATCGTCCTCGCTCGTTGTTTCGGTCATCTTCATTGTTTCCTTCGATCGGTTCCTCCTTGCTCATTGTTTGGCCTTCCTCGCTTCATCGTTTCGTTCGGTCGTTGTCGTTTGTCGCTCAGCCATCCTCGCTCTTTGTTGGCTTGGTTGTTTTTTGCGTCGTTGGCTCCTCCCTTTTCCGACGGTGTCCTCTCTTCATTCACAGGTATTTAATGCTTCATATTTACCTTTGCTTTACCATTTTATGTTTGCCGGGGTTTATGTGTTTGGGTCATTTTTTATGCTACAAAGAAGGGGAGGGTCGATTTCATCCCTTGCAGCATTTTGTTTTTGTGGGTTACTCGCCAAAATATCCTATGTGATTTTGCTACTTGGAGTTGGTTACTCGTCAAATTGACCTTTTGATGTATTTATGAGTTTTTTTCAGGTTGTGATTGAAGGCTTTAAGAGTTACAGGGAGGAAGTTGCCATAGTGCCTTTCAGTTCTAAAGTTAATTGTGTTGGTAAAAACTTGACTGAAAAACTTTAATGGTTTCTTCTATTGATTTAGGAAAATCCTTGGAAATGCATTATGTGATTGCTTCATTCATGACATGACATGACATGATGGCAGCTCAGTGAAGTACAAAATTGAGGCAATATAGAATAAATTGTTTATTTAAAATTTTGTTTGTATATTGATATATTTGTGTGGACTATATACATATGTTTTTTTTTTACTGGGACTATATACATATGTTAATGTGTGTGACAACCTATGAGTAGTATGAAAATAATTAATCATCATAATAAGTGTGCGCATGGGTTGGCTACTTCTAGTTTGGCCTCGGGCTCCTTTGGTACTATGGTGCTTAACTCTCCTCCAGGACAGCTTGCTTTGTTGTTGCTGTCTGATGTTAATGGGGGTCTCAGTACCCCTAGTTGCTTGTAGTTTTCTTTTTGTTTTTGGTTTCGGGACTTAGTCCCCTCTTATCTAATCTACCAAAAATAAAAAAGAATTAATCATCATAGTTTGTAAGTTGTAATTAGGTATTAGCCTATTTAGTCATTGGCCTATTTGGTTTGACCTATTTAGCAGCAGGCCTGTGGCTTATTTAGCAGTAGGCCCGTGGCCTTATTAAAGGCCTTCATAGGAAATAGGGCTTTAAAAAGGCTTTCAGGCCAGGCCATGCTTTTAAAAAGGCCAGGCCAAGTCTTAAAAAAAGCCTATGTCAGGTAACAGGTCAAGCTTACGCTTGATATTTTTGAAACAGGTCAGGCCTATTTAGCTAAAGCCTGGCCTGACCTGACCTATTCCCACCCCTAGTGGTTCCCAAGTAGGACTAAAAATAAGTATGTCATAAAAAAAACAAGGACAAACTTACGTAAATAAGGTCGGAAGAGGTCATTCATGGCCGCTTGAAAGGTAGATGGGGCATTAGTGAGCCTGAAAGGCATAACAAGGAACTCATAATGCCCATCAAAAGTCCGAAAACCTGTTTTTGGAATGTCCTCTTGAGAAAGACGAATTTGATGATAGCCCGACCGAAGATCAATTTTAGAGAAGTAGGAAGCCCCGTTGACCTCATCAAGGAGTTCATCAATTGTAGGGATAGGAAAACGATCCTTGATAGTAATGGCGTTGAGAGCCCTAAAATCAACGTAAAATCGCCAAGTACCATCCTTCTTTTTAACTAGAAGGACCGGAGAAGAATATGGGCTAGTTCTAGGCCGAATGAGCCCCTATTGAAGCATTTCAGTAATGATCTTAGTCATAGCTTCCTTTTGGAAATGAGGGTAGCGATACTATTTTATATTCACCGGGGTTGAATTAGGATGGAGGTGAATATGATGATCGTGGGGTCGGTTGGGTGGCTGCCCATGGGGTGTAGTGAAGACATGAGAGTAAAGTTGTAGGATGGATAGTAGGTTCGGTGGGACAGAGGCAAGAATGTCTTGGTCCTCGGGTTTTTGGTTGGATGTAGCTTTTGGTAGGGAGTTAGGGTGGGTTTGGAGGGAAGGTTTCGGTATCATGGAAATGGTTAGGCATGTGGCAATAGAGTCAGTGTGTATCATGCGGGTAAGGTGGTGGAAAGTAGCTGGGGTCACCATGGCAGAGTTGTTGCCTTTAAGAGTGACAAAAGACCCCTCATGGTAAAATTGCATTGATGGCACTGTAAAATCTGAAATAAAAGGGCCTAGTGTTTGCAGCCATTGAATGCCAAGGACAACATCGGCACCTTGGATAGGTAGTAAGTAAAAAGGAATATGGAAAGTGTAACAGCCTGATTTTAATAATGTTGTTCAACTGATTAAAATATAATTAATTTTATTTTAATCTGAGAGTTAGAAAGTGATTTTGAATAAAATAAAATCATATTCATTGTCTACTTTATGGTAGAAGGTTAGGGTAAAATTTTGGGTTGAAAATTCAGACGAAACTCGATCTGCGTTTTCACTGACAGTAAAAGTTTACTGAGCAGAAAACCTAATTTTGACCCGCGAACGAAATGGTTAGTGTTTTTGTCGTGTTTCCAACGACTTTAGTAATTTTGGAAATTTTACGTTCGGACTTAAAAATATAATATTTTATCCGGGTAAAAATTTCGAGAATTACGATCGAAAACTTTAATCGGGTAAACAACGGAACAGTATTGAGAGCTGAGGTGACTGAATTGACTTGATGGGGTGAGGTGACTTGATGACTAAAGCAAGTGTCACATCCATGGAAAGTCATGATGATGACTTAGGAATTTAATGTATTTTAATCCTAAAACCTATTAATCTCTCTCATAACCAACCAAACATGTCCTAAGACAAACTTGGCATCCAATTTTCTCTCATCTTCTTCTCCCACGCGCCTCTCTCCCTCCCATCTCTCTCTATATATATACTCACTTTTCTTCACTCACATTTTGTACTCTCACAAACTAAGAAACACTTACATGTTCCGTTGATTTTTCTTAAGGAGTTGATCATTCTTGTTCATTTTCTCCAAGATTCAAGGGTAATACTTCTTCCTCTTACTCATCCAAGTTCTCTTCTTCACTTATTTCTTGAGTTTGTGCCATGTTCATCGATTTTACATTCTTAGATCTACAGGCTTCTAAAATCTCTAGAAAATTGTAGAAAAATCATAAAAATGTGAAACCAATTTCTATGAATAGTTATGATCTCTACTTTCATTATCCAAGAGCATGTAATCAAAAAAATTTTCCTTCTAGGTGGATTTGGGTAAATGAATTTTTGTTCAATTTTTATATTATGACACTTGATCTTAACTCCTTAAAACCTATAGTTATATCTAGAAGGTTGAAATCAAAATAAGCTCCTAACCCTATTTTCCTTAGTTGGTCGAAACTTGTATGAAAAAGGGTTTGTTAATTTTGTTATTTTCCTTTTAAAATCTAATGCTTGATTTGAGCTATCTAATACCTGTATTATCTAAATCAAGAGCTTGAATCCAACTAAATTCTCTATCCTATTTTATGGTTCAATGTCGAAACCCTACCCTAAGTGGTTGGATGATTTTTATTTCATATTTTCAACCTATAGCAATTTATCCTAACTAGTTAAGATTTAGGTAATTATTATCCAAAAGATTAGAATGAGAAAATGACCCTAGCCTATTTTTGAATTGATGGCCGAAACCTAGCATTAATGTGTCAAAGAGGTTTTGTTGATTTATTTGTGGTTGTGTTGTTGGTTGAAGGAGGAATTAGTAACGTGTGGTGTGATAACGAGGAACATCGATTTCATAATCCCGGTGATAACCCAGGTGGGGGAAAGAACCAACCTATCGTCGGAATGGATAAGTAGTAGATTATATAATAATTGTGTAGGGCGACCTAAACCCTGCTAGTAGTCGAGTAATCGACAAGACCAAAATCACATTGGAAACCTTTCTGAAAAACCAATGGTGATTCGGGGATTGTAGGTTTATCGACATTAGGTTGATTTTATACTGTTGATGGTTGATTTGATTTTATTACCTTTATTGAATTGATTTTGTGCTATGTTGGTGATATTGGAATATTTTGATCGATATTGTGTTATGCATGATCTGCCTGGTTTTTGTTATTATGCTTAGTGGATTTTAAGCAAAGATATATACGTTGTCTGAGAGATGATTGTTTTGGGAGTGAGGATAATGATGATTTAGAAGTGCCTAACCTAGATGATGTATGTTAAAGAGGTGTTATGGCATAGAATATGTGTCAAGTTATAATGGAAGGTTAAGGCACTAGGTTGTTGTTAAAACGGGTTGGTGAGATTCAAGTATAGGTGTTGTTGTCCACAACCGTGTATTGGTAATATAATACACGAGGACAAAAGCGTATTGATAATATAATACACAAAGACAAAAGTGTATTGGTAATATAATACACAAGGACATCTGTGTATTGGTAATATAATACAGTGTATTGGTAATATAATACACGTAAAGCACACCTGTGTATTAGTAATATAATACACCGTGTATTGGTAATATAATACACGTAAAATCAAGAGTTCTCGCGAGACCACTTCCACCTTAGAAATAGGTGTGTAAATATGGTGTCTTTGAGTAGCATGAGATTGAGGGTAAATGATGATATATTAACTTGAGGATGATTTGTTAGTTAAGTGTGTTGATTGTCTGTGATAATTACTGTATAATTTACTATGGCTTTTTCTGCTTTTGATGATAGAACTGTTTCTTATCCTCTGTATAATTATTTATGTTGTATTTTATCTCCTTGTGGAATCCTATGAGAAGACCCTGTGGATGAGTGTAACCAGGAGGAGTTGGAAGGAACTCTCTACGAACCCGAGGTCGGAGGACGAGATGTGACCCATGGTGATTAGGGTCTAGTTAGTTATAACCAGTGTGTCTCGTGAGGTGTATTTTTATATGTTTCCGCTTTGTTTAACTTTTGTTTAAGTATTTCTGTAATATGTTTTTAAGACATATATGTGTACGCTTAACATAACTATAGTGTGATATTTTAATTAATTGAAGTTGTGAGCTTTTGAAACTTAAGCTTTAATTTCTACGTATTTTCATATTAAGCGCACGAGTAAGAAATTAATTAATGAGGTTTTAGTCTAATAAAACACCGGAGTACAACGGGTATCTCAGAAAGTATTGGGGCTCACTGTAATGGGGACAGAATGACAATAGCCCGAACAATGCAACCGGGCTCCATTCCCAACCATAACTGAAAATGTAATTAAGGGTGTGATGGTGAGGTTTAGGAAGGTGGCTATGCGGGGTTGGATGATGTTATGCGAGCTGCCCGTGTCAACCAAAACCGACACCGGATGGCCAAGTATAAGGCTAGAAAATGTAGTGTGCGTGGGGATGGTTGGCCTTGGACAACATCCATAGAAAGATGAAAATGTTCAGGGTGAGGTGATGTGTGAGTGGTTTCATGTGGGCTATGTTGAATGGGCAGGGATGGTTGTGGTAAGGTAGTAGGATCAGGGGGCTTAGGTTGGCCAAAAAGGGAAAGATCCTCATCAGTGGGTAAGGCCTTCTCATTGGCATCGGTTTCTTCGGGTAAGAGTAAGAGTCAGTGAGGGGATTTACAGCGGTGACTCGTATAGAAACATTCATCGCAGTTAAAGCAAAGGCCTTTGGCCCGGCGGGCTTGTTGTTCTGTTGGGGACAAGCGACGAATGGGAAAAGGTGGTTTCAGGTTAGGATGGGGGCTAATCTGGTAGATGGTGCAGGTAACAGGGGAGTTGGGGGTGGAGGAACCAGGGAGGGTGTTGAAGGAAAACCTATAATTCTAAACATCATACAGATACAAATCATAGCATATGATTCATGTTAATCAAAGGAGAGGAGAAGAATTTCACACCTTGGAGATTCGCAGAATCCATCACAATAGATCAGATTGTGAGAGAGATGAACAGTGGATCAGAATGTGAGAGTTACTTCTCTCTTTCTGGTTGGTTCAGTATGTGTTTCTGTCTGTTAGAATGCCTAATGGGGAGGCAATTCTTATAACCTACCAGCAGAGAGTAGGGACCTCTCAACGGGTTAACATTAGAATGACCCTGCCCATCATAGGGTCACTCTTAGTAAATACCCAACAACAATTTCACCAATTGGTTACGTAATTAAGAATTAATTTTATAACTGATATATTAATAATTTAATCACCAATTAATGCTAATCCACATATTATTAAATTAAAATTTAACAATTCTCCCACTTGGATAGCATTAATCAATTATTAAAAGGAAATACCAGTTACGATCAAAGCACACGTTAACCAGCAGTATAAGAAATACAAGTTTTAACAATGCAGAAATAGTATCCGATAGGGAAGTAAATCATACATGCTAAAGACTCATATTTCACATAAAGATTGATGAATATAAAATTGCATATAATTAATAAAGAGAAATATGCAATTCAAAAAATGGTCCAAGCATCTTAAAATGCTATAAGAGATATGAAAACAAGAATGACGTCAATTTACATATCTCATAAAAACGATAATGGGCAAACAATGGTTTCAGACTCCCACTAATCCAATACATCAAAAGACTTAACTAAGCCCATATGAATTACATGATTCCGAATATTCCAAATAGCTTAAGCCTTTGGTTAGTGGATCGCAAAGCATGTTTCTGTATCAATATGCTCAATACGAGTCCGAAACTCCTCGAATCTTCTCTCTAACGAACAAATATTTCACATCAAAATGCTTAGTGCGAGAAGAGCTTCTATTGTTATGAGAGAAGTTCACAGCAGCGATATTGTCACAATATATCACAAGTGGCCTAGATATGCTTTCAACAATATGAAAGCCGAAAATCAAATTTTTCAGCCACATGGCTTGACAAGTAGCCTCATAGCAAGCAACATACTCTGCTTCCATGGTAGAAGTAGGCGTAAGCGTCCTGTTTGACGCTTTTCCAAGAAATAGCTCCTCCCGCCATCATAAAGATAAAGCCGAGTAGATTTTCTGGTCGTCAGGGCAACTGCGAAATCGAAATCGAATAACCAATGACCTGAAGTTGATCGGACTTCTTATAGGTCAACATATAATCTTTGGTTCCCTGCAAATATCTCATGACCTTTTTACGGCTTTCCAATGACCCAAACCTGGGTTGCTCAAGTATCTCCCTAAAGCATTTACAAAGAAAAAGCAATGTCGGGACGAGTACAAACTTGAGCATACATTAAACTCGCCAACAATGAAGCATATGGGACCTTTTCCATTTCATTTATTTCTACATCATTTTGAGGACATTGAGATTTAAAGAATTTGTCCTCACCCTTTTGAACAAAGCACATGGGGAGCAAGAATGCATATTAAGCCTTTTGAGGACCTTTTCAATATATCCTTTTTGAGACAATCCAAGAACACCACGTGACCTATCACGATAAATCTGGATGCCTAAAACAAATGAAGCATCACCAAGGTCTTTCATATCAAAGTGGCTACTCAACATGAGTTTTGTCTCGGTCGAATTTTAACACAACTGCTAGCAAGAAGTATATCATCAACATATAGAACGAGAATGATGAACTCACCCTCACAAGTCTTCAAGTAAACGACCGATCCGAGGCATTTTCTTTGAAGCCAAGAGAAGTGACAACCTGATCAAACTTCAAATACCATTGTCCGGAGGCCTGTTTGAGTCCATAAATAGACTTATTCAGCTTGCAAACCAAGTGCTCTTTGCCTGTTTCATGAAACCTTCAGTGAACCATGTAAACATCTTCAGTAAGGTCTCCATTTAGAAAAGCCGTCTTCACATCCATCTGGTGAAGTTCTAGATCAAAATGAGCTACCAAATCCATGACAACTCGAAATGAATCTTTTGTAGAGACTGGTGAGAAAGTCTCCTTATAGTCAATGCCTTCTCTTTGGTTATAGCCTTTAGCTACTAATCTGGCTTTGTACCTTTCAACTTTACCATCTGGAGTACGTTTGGTTTTGAAAACCCATTTGCATCCAACAGGTTTACAACCAATTGGTAATTCCTCTAGACTCCAAACACCATTATGAGACATAGAAGACAACTCATCATGCATAGCATTCAGCCAATCAGAAGCATGAGAGCTAGAAATTGCCTCCTTAAAGGTAATAGGATCATCATCATCATTGAGGTCAAACTCATGTTCTTGGAGATATACAACATAATCATCTGGTATGGAAGGTCTGCGCACTCTTTGAGATCGTCTCAGTGGAATTTCATCAACAATAGGATCATGTTCTTGTTCATCTACTAGCGGTGCTGCCACACCATCTTCATGTTGAAGATTCTGATCAACATCATTAGCTGGAATCATAACTTCTGTAGGAAAAGGAACAGCTGGTATAGGAACAATGGTGCGATCTTCTCTAAGAGTAACTGGTCGTGGTATATCACTCCCACTATCCAAGTCATCCTCAAAGAAAATCGCTCGATCAGATTCGATGACTCGCATAGAATGAGATGGACAATAGAATCTGCTACCTCTGGAACCCACACAATAGCCAATAAAGAAACCACTAACAGTCTTAAGATCAAGCTTCTTAGACTGAGGATTATAAGGTCTAACTTCTGCCTTACAACCCCATACATGAAAATGTTTCAAACTCGGCTTCTTTCCACTCATGAGCTCATATGGAGTTTTTTGTACAGACTTGCTGGGTACTTGATTTAGAATGTAGGCAGCAGTTTTTAAGGCATCTCCCCAAAGAAAGTCTGGCAATGATGAATGGCTTAACATACATCTTGCCATATCCATAAGTGTGCGGTTACGCCTCTCTGCAACTCCATTTTGCTCAGGAGTACCAGGCATAGTGTATTGAGCTTCAATACCGCATTCCTCAAGAAATCTGGCAAAAGGTCCCGGGTTTCTACCCGTCTCATTATATCTACCATAGAATTCTCCACCTCTGTCGGATCTTACACATTTTATCTTCTTACCTGTTTTCAACTCAACAAAGAAAGATTAAAGGATTTGAAAGCATCTAGGGAACTAGACTTTTCTTGAAGAAGATCTATCCATCCATATCTCGAGAAATCATCTATAAAGGTAATGAAATACCCATATCCACCCATGGCAATGGGTGTAATAGGTCCACACAGTGCCTGTGTGAATCAACCGTAGCACATCATCACACCTATTTGCCGCTTTATTCCTAACCTTAGCAGTAAATTTGCCCTTGATGCAATCAACACATGTATCAAAATCGGAGAAGTCTAGATCATGGAGAATTCCTTCCTTGACTAGCCTCTCAATACGGGGCCTAGAAATATACCCCAAACGTCGATGCCATAACATAGAAGAATGTTCATTAATCCTCTGCGTTTGTTTCCAATGTGAGAATGTGACAGACATGTCAAGTAGATTTAACATATAAAGGCCATCACGTAAAACTCCTGAACCAACGGAAATAGAATCTGAATAAACAATCAATTTTCCACTACCAAACTTAAAGGTGTAACCACATTTATCCAAAGCAGAAAAAAATCAAGTTCCTTCTCATAGAAGGTGCATACACAAAGATTCTCTTAAAAGCAAATTATGTCCAGAAGGCAAAAGTAAAGAAACAATTCCAATGTCAATAACAGAAACTCCAGCTCCATCTCCCATAATAATCTTAGACTCAGCATCACTTGGTTTCCTCAGGCTTGTGAACCCCTGCAAGGAATTCACAACATGAATGGTTGCACCTGAATCTAACCACCAAGTATTTGGAGGAACATCAATGACATTGGATTCAAAGCATGTTAAAGCCAGGAATATACCTTGCTTCTCTTGTTTCTTTTTCAAGAAATAGCAATCATCTACCTTGTGGCCATACTTCTTACAATACTTGCAGTTACCCTTGAAGAAACTTTTCTTAGCCTGCAGATGCTGCTTTGCATTCTTCTTCTTTCCCTTTTGATCTTTCTTCACAAATCTTGAACCTGACTTAGAAGTTTGATTTGGATCAGATGCAGCAAAAAGATCACTGTGATATTTACACTTTTTAATGGACTCTTCTTCTTGTGTAACAATGGCAATCATCTCGTCCACTGTCCATTCAGCCTTCTGTGTATTGTAAGAGGTCTTCATTACATCGAATTGTGAAGGAAGAGATTCAAGAACCCGGTAGATTAAAGTACTTTCGCCAATTTCAACTTTAAGAGATTTCAGTTTGTTGTAATAGTGCATCAGCTTCATGATATGCTCACGCACACCACTGACCCCATCATATTTGGTCTTGTCAAACAAGGAAAGATACTGACTTTTCTGAGCCTTCTCAAAAGTCATAAATTTCTCTCCAACAACTTTCTGATATTCTTTAGCATTATTGGTCTCTGTGATACTCTGCCTGATGGATTTTTCCATAGTATACTTCATCACTTTCAGGCAGACTCTATTAGAGTGTTCCCATTTCTCATAAGCAATCCTATGTGCTGCAGTAGATTCATCTGTGAGAGCTGCTGGCTTGTCTTCCCTTAAGGCCAGATCCAAGTCAGCAATAGTTAAGTAGAGATCTAGAGACTCTTTCCAGTCCTCATAGTTTGTCCCATTTAGAGTTTTGACAGAATTTGGGAAGGAGGCTGACATAAAACAAAGAATAAGGAATCATTAAGGATTGAAGGTAATATGATTCCATATATGTGTTCAGCCAATCTTACCCATAATACAAATTTCTTATTCATTATAATTCCGCCTAAGGGTCCCGAATCATAATAAACAAGAAATATAATAAGAAGAATAATACAATGTACAAAACTTACATCACCAAAATTTCTAATACCGATAGGGTACTTGAAAACCATAATTGACATAAGCTTGAGACAATAGTACGATGTATAATAACGAATTAAATTAATAATATTACACCGATAGGGTATAATTATTATTAATATAATACAAATATAACACATTAGAATAATTAATTATTTAACAACACAAATTTTGTATAATTATACCCACGATAGGTGAGTTCATAACTATACAAAATATCAATAGTCATGCTACAATTATACATTAGAAAAATTATATTGTATAACAAATGCAGCATAGAACACACAACTTAATTCACATAAGGCTCTAAAAATGATTCGCGAGGCGAATCTTGTGAAAAGTCAGCAACGTTTGGTCTTCTCGTGGGTACTCGCGAGGCGAGTCAAGTGTTCGCGAGACGACCCAGAAACCTTTCATTTTCCTAGAACAGTCAGCCTTCGGGGTCGCGAGGCGAGAAGAGTAGTCGCGGGGCGACCCAGAGACCTTTCATTTTCCTAGAACAGTCAGCCTTCGGGGTCGCGAGGCGAGAAGCGTAGTCGCGGGCGACCCGCAGAGGATGACAATTTCACTGCTGCTGGCTTTCGAGTTCGCGAGGCGAGAATAATCTCGCGAGGCGAATCTGGAATTCCACAGATGCTTGATGCCCCGAAATCGCGAGGCGAGAATACACTCGCGGGGCGATCAAACGAGTTGGGGCTTTTTTTACGCAAACAGGAAACGAAAAACCATCGATTTCTCACGTTTTATTTGATGAAATCCAACGATTTTCGAGTATGTTACTCGAATAACATGTGGGAAGAAAAGCCCTCAAACAATTTTCGAAATCATTGGCGGAGAATCATAGTTTCGAATTTTGAAGAACAAGGCATGAAAAACGAAAGTTGCTGAAGAAAAAAAATTCTGGGCAAACAAAATTTTTACAATATTGATATAACATGATATGAAAATCCCTAAAAAAATTTGCATCTTGATTGAAAAACATAAATTAGGGTTCATATAATTTTAGAATAGCTATAACATGTATCTATCATTGTCTCTGATACCAATTGAAGGAAAACCTATAATTCTAAACATCATACAGATACAAATCATAGCATATGATTCATGTTAATCAAAGGAGAGGAGAATAATTTCACACCTTGGAGATTCGCAGAATCCATCACAGTAGATCAGATTGTGAGAGAGATGAACAGTGGATCAGAATGTGAGAGTTACTTCTTTCTTTCTGGTTGGTTCAGTATGTGTTTCTGTCTGTTAGAATGCCTAATGGGGAGACAATTCTTATAACCTACCAGCAGAGAGTAGGGACCTCTCAACGGGTTAACATTAGAATGACCCAGCCCATCATAGGGTCACTTTTAGTAAATACTCAACAACAATTTCACCAATTGGTTACGTAATTAAGAATTAATTTTATAACTGATATATTAATAATTTAATCACCAATTAATGCTAATCCACATATTATTAAATTAAAATTTAACAGGTGTGTATTTGGATGGTGAGGGATGATAGTGATGCCGGTTGTGTGTGCGACTTGTGTGGAGCTTGGGCTCTACCAACTTAGCAAGCCCAATAGCTTGGGAAATGGTATCAGGACGTAAAATGACCATTTCATGCTACAGTTCTAGGTTTCAAACCGGAGATGTAACAGTCCAAAATAGCTGAAGGGGTGAAGCCAAACACCCTGTTACAGAGGTGCTCGAAGTCCCTCTGATAATCGGTTACAGTAATGGTTTGTTTCAGCTTGAAGAGGACTTGTTGGTGGTTCTCAAAAGAGGATGGCTCAAACCGGAGCTCAAAGGCTCCAGTGAAATCATCCCATGTGGAAATGAGGTTGCTTTTGTGCATCCATTTAAACCAACCCAAGGCATCCGCTGTCATATTAATGTAGACATGTTGCAGGCGATGGTGAGGTTCAATAGCAAAATGTGTAAAAAAATTGCTCTGGTTGAAACACCCATTCAAGGGATTGGAGCCGTCAAATGGTTGTAGGGTAAGTTTGGGTGGTTTCAGTGGCTGGGTATTAGGTGGGGATGTGAGGAGAGGTTTGGCTTGGATTTGGTTGTGTAATGTTTGGAAGGTGGAGAGGTAGGATTCATTGCGCTGGTCCTGATTGTTGAAAATGGCTAGGTAGGATTCGTGACATTGGTCTTGGCTCTGTTGAAACTGGCGCAGGGTCTCATTGATGGCAAGAATAGATTCTTGCAGGTCTGTAAGGTCAGGTTCGTCAGTGTGTTTAGGCATAGTTCAGGTGATGAAAGCACCAAATGATAGGAAGGTGCTAGATAGTATAGGGAGGAGTACATAAATAGAGAGTACAGAAAAGTAGAAGAATAGGGGAGAGGAGAATCAGAATTTGAAGAGAGAGAAGTTTGTTAATTTCTGCTTGCTTGCTCATCACTCATCTGCACAAATATAACATATGGGAATATCACAACTGATTTCCTAAGAAATAGGATCACATGACAATTGTCCTACTTTTTACAATTATTTGAATTCATTTAAAATGCTGAAAACTAACTAAATGCTTCCTGCAGATACATTGCTGACTTGATGCTCGGTCTTGGTATTTGACTGGGCTTTTCACAATACGTTTGGGCCTGGTGTCAATATTAAGCCCAACACTTGTAGCAGCTGCTCCCAAAGTTGAAGATGGATCCAAGTGACCCGTATCAGCGTGTATACAAAGAAGATAATACTTTTAATGCTTTTATGATTATTAGTTAATATGACATTGTTTACTTGGCAAGATTTTGGGGATACAATCTGTGTAAATGAATGCAAACAGGTATCAAGTGGTTGGGGGAAGGCTTTTCGAGTATAGTGGAGGAAAACTCTATCAATAATGGAATAGGTGCTGGGTTGCAATGCAAGCTGGCTTTTAAAGCTGTGCTGTGACCAAATGATCCAAATGTAATTGGGTGAGTACACATAGTACTCAACATGTATTATACACTTTTTTGATTAATATAAAATAAGAAAAAAAAGAAAAAAAGTAAGTGAGATATAGAGATAAACATAGACGGTGTCTAACATTGGTTGTTCAAATAATACAACTCTTTTTTTTTATAAGATAACTTTGTTAAAAAAGAGTATAAGAGGTACTACAATTCGAATACAAGACAAAATTTAGTCATTTAGATACAACTAGAAGAGTACATTTGATTTGCTCAAAAACAAGGAACTCTACAACACAAAAATAATTGTTTCATGTTTGATTTATGAAGTAGTTAGAAGACATAACAAAAATTGCGACGATGGAACATAAAAATTCAAATTTTTATTACTTGTCAAACCTATGAGACAATTTATTGTTATCTTTTATGTACATGCGACGATTTATATTTTATATCTTGTATTTTTAATTCATGATAAGAAGAATTTACATTTATAATTCTAAATTGCTACATTCCTAAATGAGATATATGATATACATTTTAAATCTATTTATTTATTTGTTTAAAACTTGGTATGATATAATAATAATATAATATAACTTAATTATTTATCTTATACGGGAATTGATACATATAATTTTAATACAAAATATTATAATTAATCTATAAACTGTATAATTTTTTTCCACAAATTTTTAAAATTTATTGCATGCAAATCAAATAGTTTAAATTTATAACATGTTATATTGTATAAATATAATAAAATATTTAGTTAATAAATAATAATTAATGAGTAATTTTGATATATTGTCAGTATAAAAAGTTTCATACTATCAATCAAATACAAATTATCTTAAGTATGACTTATAAGATGGTTATGATAAGAGTCAAATATTTTATTGATGTAAAAATAAATGCTTGATTGACTATGCAAATTTGTTTTATACTAACAAAATAACAATACATATCAAATTCAATTCAATTTTTTTGACAAAAAAATAAATTCATGATTAAACATTAATTAAAATTTTAAAAAATGCTTTACACATATGCTGACATACATGCTTGTCCGGCAGAGAAGGTTCCTTCCCTCCCATTTGTAAATACAAAAGTTAAAGTGGGTACTTAAGATTATGTCTCGTACCTTCTTGTTTTGCCAAGAAAATATGGAGCTTGATCCGCTGTCGCAGACGGGTCAAAAACGACTGATTGGAAGAAAATCTGTAGTTAGGGAACGACAACTCGAGTATCGTCTCTCAAGGACTCTTGGATTGTTATTAACCTACAAATCGATTTTTTTTTTTGGGGGGGGGGGGGGGGGTGGATTTAAGATTCGGTTAAGAAAACAGTACAATTAAGTGATTATCAATAAGCTAGAATGATTAATCTACAGTTTCGGTTTCCCAACTATCATTGATTCACATAATTTCCATGCCCTAAGCGGATTCTAATCCCTTTTCGATTGTAGCAGCAATTAAACAAGCGCAATTGACACTACGAGATATATGTTCCTAATTTTCGAATTAAGCAAACGGATTGAAGCTCTCGTGAATTAAGCAAACACGATCAAACACACGCGAATTAAGCAAACGCGATCAAGGTATAGGAACATAGAATCATCAAAATTAATCAATACTTATTCTATATAACTTGAATTAAGAAAACAAGGCATATAGCATAATATTGAAAGAGACAAGCAAATTGATCGGGAATTATGGAACCTCAAGTGTCAGTGGAAACCGATTACAGCAGATTAATCCCTGATATTTAGTTCTCCATCAAAAACTTAACAAAAACTTTGAAATCAATTGTAAACAATGAAAATTTTGTGTGTTTCTGTCTGCCATGGTGCCTTTTTATAGATCAGGTGCGCGTCACGGCCGTGACCAATTCTGCCAAGGGCGCGCATTCAAATTCTGGTCTGTCACGGTCGTGATGCCCATCACGGCCAGGCCGTGATCAATTCTGTCCATGGGTGCTGATCTGTCACGGCCGTGACCTCCATCACGGCAAGGCCGTGATCAATTCTGACTTTCAGGGTCTCCTCATCACGCCCGTGATAGGTATCATGGCTGGGCCATGATGCTTTCTGACTTTCATGGGTAGCTCATCACGGCCGTGACCAGTGTCACGGCCTGGGCATGATGGCTTCTGCTTCAAGTGTCCTTCCCTTTTTTCTCTTCTTATTAACCTGAAAAATATGAAATAGCAGTAAATGCTTTATTGGATTCAAAATTAACTAAAATATCCTAAAACTACTTAAGAGACTCAAAATGTTGCTTGAGGACAATTAAATCCAAATTTGGGTGAAAACGAGATTAAACTCGAGTAATTAGTACAAAAATCATGGTCTTACTAGTTATAAAACTAGATGAGCCAGATGCTTATCAAAATACCCCAAATTTAAACTTTGCTTGTCCCCAAGTAAACTAAAACTCAAAAAGACTCAAACTTGGCAAGCTTAAAGGATTCAACCAATTTCGCACAAATTTCATGCAATTTTGACAAGACAATTTTTCTTCAATGTTTTCCCCTTTTTCAACAATGTAATCCCCACATTCATTTACTTTAAACAATTGAGAATTCCATCATTCATGCAATCACTAATCTGAGTTGAGGATCCAAGTTACACACAAAAGGGAGATCACCAATTTCAAACAATTGCCTTCCTCACAAGGGCATTTAATATTTCACTCATTCGCTCAATTTGTCTAAGCTATCAACTTTTCACTCAATTTCACATTTCAAGAGCACTTCCCATGAATTTGATTTTCATCTCAAACAAAGTTCCCATGAAAACATGCATGCAACATCAAAAGGTCTTTTAAAGGTTGTAATGGGGCCTGGCTAAAGGTAGGATATTCAAAGGTACTAGGCTTTACATCCCTAGGAATTAAGAGAGCGTGAAATTGTTTACACTTTGATTTTCACTCTAATTACTTTTTTCCATTCTTCTTTTTGATGCCTTGGGTGACTACAACCTCTTTCTTTTAATACCCTTTTTGACATTTTTGTACTTTTCTTCTTTTTCTTTTTGCCTTTTGCTCCAATCTCTATTTTTTTTTCTCAAACCCGAACAACACATAATATCCTTGTAGCCACCCCAAACTTACTTTCTTACAACCTTTCTCTTGCTATGCTTCCATGCTCTCCTAATCCTAAGATTGGGTTAACATGGTTTTCCAGATTTTTGGCTTATAACATAGGGTCATCAAGAAACAATAGGCTTATTAGGCTCAATGTGGCTAACTAGGGAACATGCATTAGGGATGATTCCTTTAGGCCAAGTAGTCATTTCAAATAAAATTGCCTAAATCATTTGATGCAACCACATAAGCATGCAAACCATGAAGAGATTCAAGCAAATCCGGGAAAGTGCAACTTAAAAGTGATTCACACAATTAAAAACATGTTGGAGGCTCAAATTCCTCACCTGGACATTTTTTCAAATTGCTTGACCGAGATTCAATCCCTAGTGTGTGCATCCCTTCACCCCAAACTTATCATAAATCATGCAATCACAATAGAATATCTCAAAGTTTAATTTTCAATTTTTCACATGGGGATCAATTTTTAATTTTCAAAACCTAGGGGGAAATCATCAACAGTTATCATGCAATCAATCTATGCTAGATTTAATTAGAATTCATTAAGCTCACCGACATAAGACTCACACACATACGACACAAAGCAACACAAACAAGGAAAACAAAAACAAAGTAATTGGTTCCCTCCCCCACACTTAAGACATACATTGTCCTCAATGAAAGAACATAAATATAAAATAAGAGTGAGGGAAAGGAGAGGGTGCTCCCTGATCAAGTTGTAGTGTAGGTGGGCTCTTCCAAGGAGAACTCTTCAACGGTTGCATCTTCAGGCACCGAGCTCTCATGGAATAGCTTCAAGCGCTGCCCATTAACCTTAAAAACCTTGTTGCTACCTACACTTTTTATTTCTACCGCACCATAAGGGAAAACATTAGTAACAATAAATGGGCCAATCCACTTGGATCGAAGTTTCCCAGCCATCACTTTTAGGCGGGAGTTAAACAATAAAACATGTTGGCCCACAGTGAATTCATTCCTAGAAATCATCTTATCATGGAAGTGCTTAGTTTTCTCTTTATAAATTCGAGAGCTTTCATAGGCTTCCAGCCTAAGCTCTTCAAGCTGCTGTAACTGGAGTTTTCTTTCAATTCCTGCTTTTTGCATTTCCAAATTACAACTTTTGACCGCCCAATAAGCACGGTGCTCAATTTCTACAGGAAGATGACATGCTTTACCGAACACAAGTCTATAGGGAGACATCCCTATTGGTGTCTTGAAATATGTTCTTTGAGCCCAAAGTGCGTCTTCTAGACGGCGACTCCAGTCCTTCCTATTTAGCTGTACCACTTTCTCTAAGATCTGTTTGATTTCTCTGTTTGAGATCTCAGTCTGCCCATCAGTTTGGGGATGATATGCAGTAGAGACCCTGTGCACAACTCCATACTTTCGGAGTAAAGCTTCCATGGTGCGGTTACAGAAATGAGTGCCTTGGTCACTTATGATAGCACGAGGTATTCCGAACCTGCAGAAAATATTGGACTTGACAAAATTTGCAACAACTCTAGAATCATTAGTCCTAGTGGGGATAGCTTCCACCCACTTTGAAACATAATCAACAGCAAGTAGAATATAGAGAAAACCAAAAGCTGCAGGGAAATGACCCATAATGTCAATTCCCCACACATCAAACACCTCACAGAAAAGCATAGGTTGCTGAGGCATTTCACTCTTACGAGTGATGCTGTACCTGCTACCTGACACTCTTTGCAAGTGTGGTAAATCTCATAAGCATCTTTAAATATGGTGGGCCAATAAAAACCTGAATCTAGGATTTTTCTTGCAGTCCTTTGTGGCCCGAAATGTCCCCCTACTTGAGAAGCATGAGAAAAATGCAAAATAGACTCAATCTCATAGTCGGGGACACATCTCCTAATCACCTGATCACTGCCAAATTTCCAAAGATATGGATCATCCCAAACATAATACTTGGCATCACTCTTGAGTTTGTGAATTTGTGACCTAGTTGCACCTGTCGGAAAAACACCAGCAACAAGATAATTAACAATATCCGCAAACCAAGGAGTTACCCCATGTAACTGTAAAAGCTGCTCATCAGGAAAGTCATCCTGAATGGGAGAAGGATGTTCATCCCTCTCTATTCTGCTCAAGTGATCAGCCACTAAATTCTCAGCTCCACTCTTGTCTTTAATCTCCACATTAAACTCTTGGAGCAACAACATCCACCGAATCAATCTCGGTTTTGCTTCTGGTTTCTTCAACAAGTACTTTAAAGCTGTATGGTCAGTGAAAACAACAACCTTGGAACCTAGCAAATATGATCTGAATTTATCAAGAGCAAAAACAATAGCTAGAAGTTCCTTTTCAGTAGTAGTGTAATTAGCCTGTGCAGCATCTAGAGTTCTAGAAGCATAATAAATCACATGGGCAGCCCTGTCCACCCTTTGTGCAAGGACCACCCCCACGGCATAGTTAGAGGCATCACACATAATCTCAAAAGGGAGGGTCCAGTCAGGAGGCTGGATGATGGGAGTAGAGGTCAATGCTTTCTTCAAGAAATCAAACGCCTTTTTGCAGTTGTCATCAAAGTTGAAAATGACATCATTCTTCAACAAGTTTGATAGCGGGAGAGCTATCTTGCTAAAGTCCTTTATGAAGCGCTTGTAAAAACCTGCATGACCAAGAAAAGAGCGAATCTCGTGAACGCAAGATGGGTAAGGCAGTGTAGAAATCACCTCAATCTTAGCAGGATCTACTGAAATATCCTTTTCAGAAATAATATACCCCAAAACAATTCCCTGTTCAACCATAAAATGGCATTTTTCATAATTCAACACAAGGTCAGTTTCAATGCATCTTTCCAAAACCAGGTTCAAACTACTCAAGCATGCATCAAATGAGGAACCATAAACAGTAAAATAATCCATGAACACTTCCATGCAGTTCTCAATATATTCAGTAAAAATACTAATCATGCATCTCTGGAATGTGCCAGGAGCGTTGCAAAGACCAAATGGCATCCTCCTGTAAGCAAATGTGCCGAAAGGGCACGTAAAAGTTGTCTTTTCTTGATCCTCTGGTGCAATGTGGATCTGGAAGTAACATGAAAAGCCATCAAGAAAACAATAGTGTGATTTACCAGCTAGCCATTCAAGCATCTGATCGATGAACGGCAAAGGGAAGTGATCCTTTCTAGTAGCCTGGTTCAATCTCCTATAATCGATACAAACTCTCCAGCTATTCTGAACTCTAGTGGGAACAAGTTCATTGTTTTCATTTTTTACCACTGTGAGTCCAGATTTCTTAGGTACAACTTGCACTGGACTCACCCAATTACTATAAGAGATAGGATATATGATACCTGCATGCAAGAGTTTTGTTACCTCCTTCTTCACAACATCAAGAATCAAGGGGTTAAGCCACCTTTGGGGCTGCCTAACTGTTTTATCCCCATCCTCCAATAGAATCCTATGCATATACCTGGACGGGCTAATACCTGGTATGTCGGCCAAGGTCCACCCAATCGCCTTCTTATGCTTCTTCAAAACCTGCAAGAGCTTAGTTTCCTGGTCAAAATCAAGGTTAGAGGAAATTATAACCGGAAGTTTTTCATTCCTCTCTAAATAAGCATATTTCATATTTTCAGGAAGTGGCTTAAGCTCCAAGGAAGGTGACTGCTCAATAGATGGTATGTTTGGGGCAGCCGTGCTGTCAAGAACTTCAGCTGAATAAACAGCTTCATTTACATTGTCACCCTGCAAGGCAGCATCAATCTCAGCACAAACAGCACAAAGGTCAGTGTTAGTACAATCAGTACATGAGTAAACATCATCAAAACCAGAAACAGATGGAAAATCAGCAGCTGCAACCAAATCATAGTAAGTGTCATTAGCAATTTCAGAGAGCAACTCTATTTGAAAAACAGAATGCTCTTCCAAGGGATGCTTCATAGCATCGAAAACGTTGAATTTCGCAACAATGTCACCAAATTCCAAGGACATGGTTCCATAGTCAACATCAATCTTTGTTTTCACCATTTTCATGAACGGTCTGCCCAGAATGATTGGTGATCTGCTTGAATTCGTTTCTCCTACCATATCCAGAATGTAAAAATCAGCAGGGAAAATCAAGTCGTTAACTTGAACAAGCACATCTTCTACTACTCCAATGGGGCGAGCATTGGTCTTGTTTGCCAACTTAATGGTAAGACCTGTATGTTGCAAAGGACCAAGATCAAGATTGTTGAAAACATAAGTAGGGATAACATTAATAGAAGCTCCTAAATCCAACATGCAATTGTCGAATTTACTATCCCCAATGGTGCATGGAATAGCAAAAGTTCCCGGATCCTTGCATTTATGTGGCATTGCTTGATTGAGGACTGAAATGGTAACCCTTTCAGGTGCAGGTTTAGGTTGAATGAGGGCTGAAACATTTCATCCCAAATTGACTCTCTCATTTCCCTTCAACCTCCTCTTGTGTGTGCACAAATCCTTCAGAAACTTTGCGTATTTCGGAACCTTCTTAATCACATCAAGGAGCGGAATGTTTACTGCCACTTTTCTGAATACATCCAGAACCTCTCTCTCCTTGTCTTCCTCATCAATCTTTTTATTTTTCAGTGCTCTTTGCGAGAAGGGAATCGGTGGCACATACTCCCTTTCAGCCTCAACAACAACAGAAGGTTCAGGTGTTATCTCAACAATTTTTTTATTTTTTTCAAGGGCTGGTTCTGCAACTTTCCCGGATCTCAAAGTAATTGCGCTCACATTAGAATTTGGGACATTAAGATTCACTACCGTTTGTGCAGGTAGTTGGTTCAATCCTTGAGCTTGCTGCATGGCATTCATCGAAGTGGCAAGCTGTCCAATCTGTGTCTGCAAAGTATGAATACTAGAATCCGTTCGTTGCTGAAACTGGAGATTGTTTGGAGCCATTTGCTTGACAAGGTCCTCTAGTGAAGGTCCAGAAGGTGCAGAGGTGGTCATTTGAGGAGAGTTCTGTGGTGGTGTCAGCGGTAACATCAGTTGTTGTTGTTGTGTGGATGAGTTTCCATACCGAAGGTCTGGATGGTTTCTCCAGCTGGGGTGGTACTTATTAGTGGAAAGGTAAGGAATGTTGTACTTGTTCTGATTGTTGCCTTGATTGTAAAGATTGGCTGCATATGCTTGAGGCAAGTCAGTGACCGACTCATCCTTCAGGATGGGACATGTATCGATCAGGTGTTCAGGAGAAGTACAAATACCACACAACCTTGCTGTTTGAGCTTTATCCACTGCCAACTGCTTCACTAAAGAAGTAAGCTCATCAAGTCTGGTTTCAAGGGCCTTGTTGGAAGAAGAAACATGGATCTCATTCACACCCCTTGTTTCGACATACTTGCTTCTGGTTGTGAACTGTTGGGAGTTGAGTGACATGTTCTCAATCAATGACTTGGCAGCAGCTGGAGTCTTATCAACAAGTGCTCCCCCGCTAGAAGCATCTAAAATGTTTCTGTCCATTGGTAGCAATCCCTCATAAAAGTACTGAATGAGCAGTTGCTCGGAAATCTGGTGCTGAGGACAACTGGACACCAACTTCTTAAATCTCTCCCAGTACTCGGCCAATGATTCATTGCCTTGTCTAATACCACATATCTCTTTTATGATTGATGCAGCTCTGGAGGCAGGGAAGTATCTCTCTAGGAAGACTTTCTTCAAATCATTCCAGGTCGAAACGGAATTCGGCTCAAGATAATACAACCAATCCTTCGCAGCACCTTGAAGTGAGAATGGGAAGGCTCTCAGCTTGATATGGTCTTCTGTTATTCCTTCCGGTCTCAAAGGTGTAGAGCAAACAACCTGGAATTCCTTCAGATGCTTATGCGGATCCTCACCTGCAAGACCACTAAACCTTGGCAACAAGTGTATTAAACCAGATTTCAATTCAAAAGGAACAACGACATCAGCATATTCAATACATAAACCATTGTAATTAACATCGGGAGCAGCAAGCTGTCTTAGTGTTCTTTGATCAGCCATGTGATCACTAGTGCTAGCCTGAATTGCTCTACGGAGTGTGTGCAAGGTTCTCTCAATTTCAGGATCAAAATCAAACAGGTCTGATCAACCAGACCTAGTAGCCAGAACTAATTCAGAATTAATCAGCAAATCTGTTAATAACAATAAGAGTCCCCGGCAACGGCGCCAATTTGATCCGCTGTCGCACACGGGTCAAAAATGAGTGATTGGAAGAAAAATTGTAGTTATGGAACGACAACTCGAGTATCGTCTCACAAGGACTCTTGGATTGTTATTAACCTACAAATCGATTTGGGGGGGGGGGGGGGGGGGGGGTGGATTTAAGATTCGATTAAGAAAACAGTGCAATTAAGTGATTATCAATAAGCTAGAACGATTAATCTACTGTTTCGGTTTCCCAACTATCATTGATTCACATAATTTCCATGCCCCAAGCGGATTTTAATCCCTTTTCGATTGTAGCAGCAATTAAACAAGCGCAATTGACACTACGAGATATATGTTCCTAATTTCTGAATTAAGCAAATGGATTGAAGCTCTCGTGAATTAAGCAAACACGATCAAACACACGCGAATTAAGCAAACGCGATCAAGGTATAGGAACATAGAATCATCAAAATTAATCAATACTTATTCTATATAACTTGAATTAAGCAAACAAGGCATATAGCATAATATTGAAAGAGACAAGCAAATTGATCGGGAATTATGGAACCTCAAGTGTCGGCGGAAACCGATTACAGCAGATTAATCCCTGATGATTAGTTCTCCATCAAAAACATAACAAAAACTTTGAAATCAATTGTAAACAGTGAAAATTCTGTGTGTTTCTGTCTGCCCTGATGCCTTTTTATAGATCAGGTGCGCGTCACGGCCGTGACCAATTCTGCCAAGGGTGCGCATTCAAATTCTGGTCTGTCACGGCCGTGATGCCCATCACGGCCAGGCCATGATCAATTCTGTCCATGGGTGTCGATCTGTCACGGTTGTGACCTCCATCACGGCTAGGTCGTGATCAATTCTGACTTTCAGGGTCTCCTCATCACGCCCTTGATGGGTATCACGGCTGGGCCGTGATACTTTCTGACTTTCATGGGTAGCTCATCATGGTCGTGACCAGTGTCACGGCCTGGGCGTGATAGCTTCTGCTTCAAGTGTCCTTCCCTTTTTGCTCTTCTTATTAACCTAAAAATATGAAATAGCAGTAAATGCTTTATTGGACTCAAAATTAACTAAAATATCCTAAAACTACTTAAGAGACTCAAAATGTTGCTTGAGGACAATTAAATCCAAATTTGGGCGAAAACGAGATTAAACTCGAGTAACTAGTACAAAAACCATGGTCTTACTAGTTATAAAACTAGATGAGCCAGAGGCTTATCAGAGCTAGTTAGTTGTGTTGCGGAATTTCAGTAGGTGAAAGTTGAAATATAAAGTAACAATATTTGCTGAGTGATGGTAATTATTACTTTTGTTTTGCTTTAAAGAGGATGAATCCATGCAAAGTTATAAATTAATTTATTTTAGGATTAATAGAATTGTTTCAAGCCTAATAATGCCTAATAAAGGATTAACAAAATTGACTAATTGTAAGTGCAAAGGAGCACCGAAGCCACACTTAGCCAAAAAATCCATACACTTATTGGACTCTCTAAAAGGGTGTTGAATCTGCGTTTGCCAATCATTTTGACCAAGAAGAATAATCTCTTCCAAAAGAGATTTAAGATGAATGTTAGAAGTTGACCCTCTTGAGACAAAATTCACAATTACTGAAGAATCGGTTTCAAAGATCACTTTCTCAAGAACTAGGTTGCGGGCCACTTTAATACCATGGAGTTAAGAGCTCACATTTCAGCCATAAGAGCCTTAGAACCAAAATTGTGAGGGCTTTCCAAATTAACTTTTTTCCCATGGTTGTTGGCTGGTTATGGAACGAGTTAGTCTATAATTGTTTTCGTTTATAACATACTTGATTTAGAGAAAGCGGTAGATCTTTCACATTTGAGATTGTGCGTTTCAGTAGCGGCTTTTATCTTTCTAAGATGATAGAAAAATTTATTAAATCCACATACACATATATGGATGTATTGTCATGATCATAATATTCAACGAGTTTTGATATTTGAACACACAAATATTAATACCGTATGTGACATCGTATATATTTTTCTATCGCTTACTTATTTTTTATCATTTTTGTATACACGTATTTCCAAAATACATAAAAAAATAAAAAAGGACACCACATGATGCCCCATTTTATGTTCAAAAGACATTGTTGATATACAACTAGAAAAACTTTGTAAGTTCCTAATTGTCTCGACCAATCATATCAAATCACCAACGACCCAACTTTAATTACCAATGTAGAAGATTTATACGTGCGAGCTTATCCAAAACTGTATATATAGTTTTTTTTTTATGTTTATATACGGTTTAAATATATAATTAAATATTTTTCTTGTTAATTAATATTTACATTATTTTATAGTTTACTATTATCTTATTTGTCAAATTATCTACACTTAGGTTACTAATAGAAAATGATCTTTAAAACTAAAATACATTATGAGCCATTAATTTGTCAAAATGAGGTCAGCTTTTTTTTTTATTGAGTTAAATCAAAACTAAGCAATTTTTCATCTAATTGATCTCATTGTCATCAACTCTTTTATAAAGCATAAAGATTTCAACCTATTAAATAAAAAGTCCATTGGATGCGGGATGGTGATTCTAATACAAAATACTTCCATACCTCGGCTGCAGCTCGCAAGAAAAAAAATGAGATAAAAGAGCTTCGAGATTCAGATGGCAATTTAGTTCAGTGTCAAGTTAGTCTTGGTGATCCGGCTAGAAATTATTTTTGTGACTTATTCAGTGAGCAGCACACAGAAGTGAACCAAGTTGTGGGCTTGATTTTGCCTCGGGTTAGTGATGAGGATAATGAGATGCTTCTGGCCGAGTTTTCTGATGAGGAGTTTCGTCTGGCAGCCTTTCATATGCATCCTGATAAAGCTTCGGGTCCTGATGGTCTTAATCGGAGGTTTTATAGACATTTTTGGACTTGTGGCAGTGATGTGATTAAAGCTTGTCGGCTATGGTTTGCAGAAGGTAAAATTCCAGACGAAATGAATGAAACTCGAATTGCTTTGATTCCTAAGTGTGACCAACCAAAGTATTTAAAGGATCTTAGTCCCATCTCCCTTTGTAATGTGGCTTATAAGATTGTTGAGTCACCGACAAGTGTATCGGGTCGTCGCAAGTAATAAAATAAACACGGTAAGTAGTTACCGAGGTCGAACACAAGGATTGGGCTACCAAATCTACCAATTCACAAGAAATTCGATAAGTTTGGCCAAGTAACAGCAAGTGGTTGGAGAGAGAGAGAAAATAGGATCGCAATTCAAATTGACAAATCAAATAAAGATATAGTATTAAAATCTGAAATTAAAATATCTAAGGTCACAAATCCACCTACCCAATCATGCATAGTACGTACCCAAGTGATGATAATTCCCTTCCCTAGGTTCAATTACAATGTCAACCAGGACCCCCAAATTCTCCTAATGACACTGTCGTGCTCAATAGGATGTATTCAACGATTGAATTAATTACTTACTAGGTCTCATAACCCAATCATCAAACTCTATTAAATCTGGTTCCTATAAGGTTGCACCGATCTCCTATTCACTCTCGTGCAATATTCAATCAATGTTCCCAATTCAAGTTCTAAACGTGAATTGCCTACTAAGCCTCAACACGTTAACTTGTCAATCACGCATGCATATAATCAAAGCAATAAATTCAGAATTGGAAAACATTAATTGAGAAAATGGAGAGAAACATACATCACATTGAACGCTATACCGCCATGGGTGGTTTCATTGATCCCTTAGACAAGGGGATTAGTTCCTCATGCTTGCAACAACGCACAAACAATCGGCCATAATCATAATTGTAAAATAAGAAAATAAAAGAGGGAGACGCAGCTCCAGAGAACAAGGGTTCGTATCTAGAAAACGCTCTAAACAGGTGGGTAACAAAAGGTCTTTTTATCTGCCCCTAAATCAGCAACTTATAATCTTCAGATTCTGCACCCGCTCGCGAGGCGAGTAGCCTCTCGCGAGGCGAATATTAAAAGTGGCGCGCTTTCAAAATTGGATTCTCGCGAGGCGAGATGATGTTTCGTGAGGCGAGACTTCAAATTCTAGTCTGTCACGGCCGTGACCTTCATCACGGCTAGGTCGTGATGGTCTCTGTCCTTCAGGGTCTTCTCACCACATGCTGGTCTTCAGGATTCGCGAGGCGAGTATCCTCTCGCGGGGCGAGACAGAAAGGATGACTGTTGCTACTCAGCTGGTCTTCAGGCTCGCGAGGCGAGTAGCCTCTCGCGGGGCGAATATTTCCAGAATTGCAATTTCCATTGTTTTCTTCATTCCCTTGACTTCAGGAGCTTCACTTTTAACCTGAAACAATAAAAGAAAACGAAAAGTGTAATTCTACTCAAAATAAACTAAAAACTACTAAAAATGCATAAAACGAGTCAAAGTCTAACTTAGGAACAAAACAAGGCCAATTTGGGAGATTAGCGAGGGTGACTCGCCCAATTAGGCACAAAATATACCCCTTTTCTAGCTGGAAACTAGATGAGCCAGAGGCTTATCAAAGATCTTAGCTAAGGCTTTGGCTAATAGGTTGGCAACGATTATTTCCAGATGTGTCTCTGAGGAGCAGTCAGTTTTATTACCGGCAGGTCTATTATTGATAATGCTATGATAGCTTCGGAAATAGTCCATTACTTGAAGTGCAAGAGAATCGGTTCAGTGGGTGAGGCAGTACTGAAGATAGACATCAGCAAAGCTTATGACAGGGTTAGCTGGGAGTATCTCCAAGCTATTATAATATGGATGGGTTTTGATCATAGATGGGTGGACTGGACTGGATCACTATGGGTATTAATTAAGTTCATTACTCAATTCAAGTCAATGATGATGAAGTGGGTCCTATGAGACGGAGTAGGGGTCTTAGGTAGGGTGATCCCCTTTCACCATATTTATTCATCTTATGTGCGGAAGGTCTAACTGTTCTTATTAAGAAACTGAGATGTCAGGTACTATTCATGGTGTTAAAATTTGTATGAGGGCAACTATTATCTCCCATCTTCTTTTTGCTGATGATAGTTGTCTGTTCATGCGGGCTACGGAGAGAGAATTCCTTGCTATGAAGGATATCCTTACAATCTATATATGAACAAGCTTCAGGACAATCCATTAATCTTCAGAAGTTCGAGGTGGTCTTTAGTATGAATGTTACTCATGATTCTCGAGTGCATTTGGCTAGCTTGTTGGGTGTGTCCCAGAGACTTGGTGCAGGTAAATATTTGGGCCTTCCATCTATAGTTGGTAGAAGTAGGAAGGCTACCTTCAGTTTCATCAAGGATAGAGTGTGGCAGAAAATTAGTTTTGGAAAAGCAAGACCTTATCTTTAGCAGGTAGAGAAGTTCTTATTAAATCCGTTATTCAGGCTATCCTATCTTATTGCATGAGTATGTATTTAATCCTTCATTCTCTTGGGGATGAAATTCAAAGAATGTTGGATTCTTTTTTTGGGGAAATAGCCGAGGAGAACATAGAGGAATAAATAGGATGGAGTGGGACAAACTTATAGTTCCAAGAAAACATGGTGGCATGGGCTTTCAGAACGTTTATGCTTTTAATCTTGCAATGGTGGCAAAGCAAGCTTGGAAATTTGTTCAGCAATCGGATGCCCTAGTCTCAAGAGTTTTCACCCGTTATTTTTCAAATGGGGAGTTTTTAGATGCTTCACTTGGCCATAGTTGATAGTTCGTCCTACACCTGGAAGAGTTCATGGACTACCCAAACTTTGTTGAAGCAAGGGTCCCGTTGGTGCGTTGGTAGTGGGGAGTTGTAAAGAAACCAGATATGGCTGAATTATTTTATTCATTATCACAAATCACACCTTTATAGAAGTGTTACAGAATAGGATCTTAACATTATGCCTATGCTCACGTATACTAAAAAAGAAATTAGTTGCACTCTATCAATTACAATAAGTACTCTATCAATTGCAATAATTAACAAATTATTTGGTATGATTCTTTCCTTTAACACTCCCCCTCAAGTTGGAGTGTATGTTAATGACACCCAACTTGCTGAGTAGCATTTCAAACTGTGTTGAACTCAATGGTTTGGTGAATAAGTCAGCTAGTTGGCTTGTTGATGTCGCGTGCGATGCACGTCGTGCGATCCGGAAAGTGTACCGGATTGTCTCCAAGTAATAAAAGATATCGATCCCATAGAGACTGTGATCTCGAATCGCAACTAATTATCAAATCGATTAAAATTGGACTAAATAAAAGGATTTTTGAAAAGGTTTTGATATGTGAAATAAGAGATAACTCAAAATCAGAATCAAGCAAAACAGAAAGTAAATCAATTTATGGTTTTTCAGATCTAATGGATTCCTAGGAATTTGGGTTACCAACAAGATCGTTTATGTTACTAAATTGATTAACCCTTGTTAATTATCGAAAATGCCTTGAAGGCGAATTTAACCTCAAATAGTTTAAGCTCCCTCTCGGGTTACAAAAACCGTGCCCAATTAAACTAACCCCTACTCTCGTGGTAGTCGAATTTATATTGAACCCTTTACGTTTTGTGACAATTCGTTAATCCTCGAAGGACGGCTTCTAACTCTCGTGATTTCAGTCCTAAGTCTGATTCTATAGATCCGATACCTAAGTTCACCGCTAGGTTCCTCCTTAGAATATCTACGACACGTAAATAAGTGCGCACCAGATTTACGAGTAATTAAAATACTAGAAATCATATCTAAATCAAAATCGCAATTAACAAAGATAAAACATCAATTCATTGCCATAAACAAACCTTGGGCATAGCCCCAATCCCTAGAAATTAAACTACTACTCAAGCCTTGTCATGGTGATGACAAGCTTGGTTAACAACAACATGAAAATAAAACTAAGAGAAGAGAGGAGGAAGAAGAAGAGAGATCCTAAGTAGTAGCCTAAGAGTAGCAGCCCAAAAAGTCCTTTGAAATCTTCAGCCTGATACCATATTTATAGATTTGGGAAGTTTGAATCCCAATCAAACTCAAATCAGATCCAAATCAGTTGCTTCTGATCCAAGTAATACGCGTCACGGTCGTGATGGCCATCACGGCCAGCCCGTGATCAGTTCTGCCTGTTGAGGGTCTGGTTCAGCTGACAGGTCACGGCCGTGATGGGTAACACGCCTAGGCCGTGGCCAGTTCTGACTTTTGCCTTCTTTCTTTTTAGCTCTACTTGATCATGGCCGTGATGGGCTCTGTTTGGCTTATTTTCTTCACTTTTAAAGCTCCATCTTCATCCAAGCTCCATCATGGTCAATCCTGAGCATTTAATCCTTAATTTCTGCAAAACAACACCACAACAACTGCCTTACCCGTTCCAAGGTAAAAACTAACAAAAATCAAATTAAATATGCCTAAACTATATGAAAATGCATGCAAAATGATAAACAAATATGAGGTTTAATCACACTCATCAAATCACCCCAAGCTTAAGACTTTGCTTGTCCTCAAGCAATCACCAAGGCCAGAAGATATAAATAATTAGAGCGTGGATAGTGAACCAAGAACCCGAGTAACTAATCCAAGTGACAGGCATATTCAAATAAGAAACCAAGAGATAATCGATTTTAAGTCCAATTAGAAGCTTAGGTTTCCTAAATTCATATTCTCACCGATTCGGGCACTCTTCTCACCTCACTCCAGTGTTTAAGGGCATATGACAATTCGCTCAATTTCCTCAAGGAGGGTATTCTACCATAAGCTTGACTATTAACCAAATCTCCACTTTATTGATGAAAACACGTAAGAATCAAAAGGTATTTTACTTTGGTTGTAACGAGGCCATGGGATTAATCGTTAGGTGGGGAAGTCAAGAAAAGGAAATTTCAAGAGGGTTAAACAAAATATCAACATTGCAAAGCATGACACCTTCTAAAATACCTTTCTGGGCATTGATTCACTTTCCCACCTTTCTTTTTTTCTTTTTATTTTATTTCTCACTTTCTTTTTGTCATCCCCCTTCTCCATATTTTTATTTTAATTTATTTTATTTATTTGAATAAGGGGAGATTTTCAATTCAAGAGAAATATTTTCTAACTTTCTCATCCCATACTTTTTTCAAACTACCTTTTTACACTTTCCCACCTTTCTTTTTTTTCTTTTTATTTTATTTCTCACTTTCTTTTTGTCATCCCCTTCTCCATATTTTTATTTTATTTTATTTTATTTATTTGAAGAAGGGGAGATTTTCAATTCAAGAGAAATATTTTCTAACTTTCTCATCCCATACTTTTTTCAAACTACCTTTTTACCCTTTTTGCAATACTTTAAAAGGTGCCAATCGAACACTATACTCATCAATATATTTCAAGGTACCAAGAAAAGTATTTTATTCTTTTAGGCTCAAAATTGGGCAACTAAGGGGTAGCATTTAATCAATCAAAGCTCAGAAGGCCATAAAAATACCTAATGCCTCAATCATTTTCAAAGTGTTTTAAAAAAATTTTAAGTTTCAAAACGGTTTCAAGTCAAGTTCTAGAGAATACAATCCAAGAGGAATAAAAGACTCTATCACAAAGAATGTGGTAGATTTAGTGAGCACCCCTTTTTGGCTCAAAAATCTCATATTTAGTAGTTCAAAAATCAGTGAGGAATACAAATGTAAGGAACCATATGCTAATTATCAACTATCAAAAGATTATCTCAAGAATTTTTATTTTTAGCCTTATCACAAGAATAAAAAATTGGGTTCAAAAATTCACTATCACAATTTATTTGGCACCAAGTTCTCACAATTGGATGCAAATTCTAAGTGAGGGGCGATCTAGAGAATGTGATCATGCAAAACTATCCCTATATGAATGCAACATGAAAAATGCAAAAAAAATGCAAAAATTTGCAAAAATACCCCTACCCCAAGCTTAAAAACTTACATTGTCCCCAATGTAAATAATCAAGTCGGAGAGGGGAGAAAAATGGAACAACTCACCGAGGTGGTAGCGGGTGTTGGCTCATAAGCCAGTCAAAAACTTGTTGGAAAATGTATCACGGTCATGAGGCTCATCACGGGCAGGCCGTGATCAATTCTGGTCTTCAGGAGCTGGCATGTCGCGGCCGTGATGGTCATCATGGCTAGGCCGTGATGCTCTCTGATCTTAGGGTCCTTCTCATCATGCCCGTGATGGATGTCACGGCTGGGCCGTGATCCTTTCTGGTCTTCATGGTTAGCTAATCACGGCCGTGACCACTGTCAGGGCCTGGGCGTGATGACTTCTGACTTTGTTTGACCTTGCCCTTTTTGCTCTTCCTTCATTCTTAACCTGAAAAGACTCGACAAATCTATTAATTTATGATTTTTTTTCCTCTTGATCTTCTCAAATTATTCAAGAGATAAATTCAAAAACAAATAGAAAAGGGAAAGAAGACTTGGTTTGCCTCCCAAGAAGCGCTTATTTATGGTCTTAAGCTTGACCATACTTCCTTCAATCAACCGGGGTCGACTGGGTGTAGAAGTGTAGGGACACTTCTCTTCAATGGGAGTCCTTCAAAGAGCCGATTATGCTCATATGGCCAATTGCGCTTCCGCTTCGCTCTTTTCACTTTGAGCTTCATGGCCTTACTCCTTCCCGACGGAAGTTTTGTTTCCACATGATCAACAACTCTATCACCAATGGGTGCATCATTCGCCAGGCAAATCTTCGGAGTTGCTTTTATGTTGACCTCTTCCTTTACCACTGGAGACGTTATATCGATCCTGCACACATGACTCACAAAAGGAGGGTTGTTATATGAGTTAGTCAAATTATAATCTACCCTACCTTCCTCTACATTTAGAGAGAGTATGCCATTCCTTACGTCTATTATTGCTCCAGCGGTGGCCAAGAATGGCCTTCCTAAAATGATGGGGAATTCAGAATTCCCTTTCATATCCAATACCAGGAAATCGGTAGGGATGAAAAATTTCCCTACCTTTACGGGGACATTCTCTAGCATGCCTAGAGGAGTTCTAGTTGAGCCATCCACAAATTGTAAGGAGAATTTGAATGGACTCAACTCTTTGGTTCCCAACCTTTCCAAGATAGTGAGCGGCATCAAGCTCGCACTAGCCCATAAGTCACATAAGGCTTGGTCTATTTGTACCTTTTCAATTGAGCAAGCGATAGAGAAACTACCTGGGTCTTTCAGTTTATGAGGCATATTAGCTTCTATCTTGACATTGTGCTCCTTAATTAAGCTTTTAGTTTCTATCTCTACTTGCTTTCTGTTGACCAACCTTTGTGGGAAAGGTATTGGGGGTTGGTACGGTGGTGGAGGGACATACTTTGGTTATGGCTCTTCATCTTCGCTCATGTCCTCCTCTGGTTCCACGTCCTTTTGAACCACCCCAAGCTTATCATCCCTCAAATATATGGCATTACAATGTTCATTTGGATTAGCTTCGAGTTTTCCCGGAAACGTACCCTTAGGTCTAGAATACGTGCTGGCTTGTTGGGCAATCTGAGTTTCTAGCATCTTGTTATGGATGGCTAAGTTATCTACCTTAGATGCTAGCTCTTTTATTGCCTCGTTTACTTCCCTACCTTGTTGTCTAAACTCTTCATTTTGTTTTGTTTGAGTTTCAACAAAACTTTCCAATAAAGACTCGAGTTTAGACTTCTGTACCTGAGGATACCCCGCCGCGGGTTTCCTATTACCTTGGCCTTCTTGGAACTCATGGTTCAGCGTGTTGCTGTAGTTCCCGTATGAGAGGTAAGGGCTGTTCTTCCTTCCTTGGTTATAAGGATTTGGGGGAGCATAATTGGGCAACTTTGGGTTCGTGTCGTAGAAGTTGTGACAAGAGTTCACTTGTTCCCCCGAAGCGCCGGATCCATGAGCAATACCACGCGGACACTCCATTGCTCATGTCCCTGCATTCCACAAATCTCACAAACAATTTTAGTAGCACCTATTGCACTCACGTTAGCCCTTTCAAGCTGATCAAAACGATTATTCAGTGAGTCTATTTTAGACATTATAAGATCAGTGCTATTTATTTCAAACCCGAAATCTTTTCGGGTTATTACCTCTTTATAAACCCCATTGGTGGTAGTTGGTGGCCACGTTTTCAATGATGTTGAATGCCTCAGTCAGAGGCCTATTCATAAAGGCTCCACCAGCTGCAGAGTCAAGTGACACCTTCGAAGAGTAATCCAATCCATTGTAGAAGGTGTGCACTAATAACCACCTCTCTAGTCCATGATGTGGGCAAGACTCCGGCAATCCCTTGTAGCGATCCCAAGCTTCGGATAAGAATTCTCCATCCTTTTGGAAGAAGCCGGTGATCTGGGTTCGTATGTAGGCCGTCTTGGATGGAGGGAAGAATTTCTCCAAGAACGCCTGCTCCAGTTGGTCCCAAGTCGACAAGGTGTTAGTGGGTATTTGCTTCAGCCAAGCTTTCGCCTTTCCAGTAAGAGATGAGGGGAACAACCTCAAACGGATAGCATCAACGGGGGCGCTATAAATTCTAACTGCATCGGTGAACTCCAAGAATGTCTCTACATGGTCAGTCGGGTCCTCCGAGGGCAATCCTCCGAATTGATGTTGCCTAATCATGTTAATGAGCATAGGCGGTATAGTGTAGTTTTCCGCCTCAATCTCTAGCCTAGCAATCCCAGTTCGCAAACCCCTAGCATTTGGGGCTGCATAGTCCTTCAGAAGTTTCGTATCTGGTTGATTCGCCATTAGTGGAATGGGACTCAGCCTCTCTCTCTCTCTCTTTGTAGTCTCCTACGTCTGTGAAAGGTCCTTTCGACTTCGGGGTCGACCTCACTAAGGTTTCCAAGGCTTAGTGATCGTTGCATAAAAGAGAAAACAACACAGAGATAGATACTCTAGAAGGAAAGAGAATTTTTTATATATATATAATAACAAAAATCAGTTAAAAAGAAAGAACAAAAAGGTCCAGAAAAATCAATTTAAAAATTAAATTGAGAGGAAGAACAAAAACTTGATGTCGCGGGGGGGGTCTAGGAAGGGTCAACAAGCGGTCAAATGATCCTTGTTTATCGAAATGCCTTGAAGCGATTTATCCTCAAATAGTTTAGCTCCTCTCGTGTGCCCAATTAAACTAACCCCTACTCTCGTGGTAGTCGAATTTATATTGAACCCTTTACGTTTTGTGACAATTCGTTAATCCTCGAAGGACATCTTCTAACTCTCGTGATTTCAGTCCTAAGTCTGATTCTATAGATCTGATACCTAAGTTCACCGCTAGGTTCCTCCTTAGAATATCTACGACACGTAAATAAGTGCGCACCAGATTTACGAGTAATTAAAATACTAGAAATCATATCTAAATCAAAATCGCAATTAACAAAGATAAAACATCAATTCATTGCCATAAACAAACCTTGGGCATGGCCCCAATCCCTAGAAATTAAACTACTACTCAAGCCTTGTCATGGTGATGACAAGCTTGGTTAACAACAACATGAAAATAAAACTAAGAGAAGAGAGGAGGAAGAAGAAGAGAGATCCTAAGTAGTAGCCTAAGAGTATCAGCCCAAAAAGTCCTTTGAAATCTTCAGTCTGATACCATATTTATAGATTTGGGAAGTTTGAATCCCAATCAAACTCAAATCAGATCCAAATCAGTTGCTTCTGATCCAAGTAATACGCGTCACGGTCGTGATGGCCATCACGGCCAGGCCGTGATCAGTTCTGCCAGTTGAGGGTCTGGTTCAGCTGACAGGTCACGGCCGTGATGGGCATCACGACCAGGCCGTGACCAGTTCTGACTTTTGCCTTCTTTCATTTTAGCTCTGCTTGATCATGGCCGTGATGGTCATCATGGCTAGGCAGTGATGAGATCTGTTTGACTTATTTTCTTCACTTTTAAAGCTCCATCTTCATCCAAGCTCCATCATGGTCAATCCTGAGCATTTAATCCTTAATTCCTGCAAAACAACACCACAACAACTGCCTTACCAGTTCCAAGGTAAAAACTAACAAAAATCAAATTAAATATGCCTAAACTATATGAAAATGCATGCAAAATGATAAACAAATATGAGGTGTAATCACACTCATCACTAGTGGTCCGAATATAAGCTGTCTGCACTAGCCCACTTTGAATCTTCTCACGTACCAAATGACAATCGATCTCTATGTGCTTCGTTCGTTCTTGAAACACTGGATTTGAAGCAATATGCATGGCAGCCTGGTTGTCACAAAACAATGTAACTGGTTGTGTGTGAGTCACCTTCAAGTCTTTCAGTATATTTTTCAACCAAGTAATCTCACAACAAGTAGGGGCCAACAACAAGTAGGGGCCATGGAACGATATTATACCTCTGTGCTTGAACGCAACACGGTATGTTGCTTCTTAGTTTTCCAAGAGATTGGTGCTTGACCGAGCAAAATACAATAACCAGTTATCGACCTTCTTGTATCCTTGCACCGAGCCCAATCGGCATCACAAAAGGCACGTAGTTCTAGTGAACCTGTAGATGGTAACAAAATTCCCTGACCCGGTGCTTGTTTGATATATGATAAGCCTCTGGCTTGACTAGTTTTATACTAGTAAGATCATGGCTTTTTGCACTAATTACTCGAGTCCAATCTCGTTTTAGCCCAAATTTGGATTTAACCGTCCTCAAGCAACATTTTGAGTTTCTTAAGTAGTTTAGGGCATTTTAGTTAATTTTGAGTCGAATAAAGCATTTACTGCTAATTCATGTTTTCAGGTTAATAAGAAGAGCAAAAAGGGAAGGAAACCTGAAGCAGAAGCCAGCACGCCCAGGCCGTGACACTGGTCACGGCTGTGATGTGCTACCCGTGAAGATTAGAGAGCATCACGGCCCAGTCGTGATGACCATCACGGGCGTGATGAGAAGACCCTGGAAGTCATAAAGCATCATGGCCCAGTCGTGATACCCATCACGGGCGTGATGAGAGAACCCTGAAGAACAGAATTGATCACGGCCTATCCATGATGGAGGTCACGGCCGTGACAGATCAGCACCCAAAGTCAGAATGCATCACGTCCTGGCCGTGATAGGCATCACGGCCGTGACGGACCAGAATTTGAATGTGCGCCCTTGGCAGAATTGTTCACGGCCTGGCCGTGATGACCATCACGGCCGTGACGCGCGACCTCTCTATAAATAGGAGCGCAGGAGACACAGAATGATCATCTAGTTTTCACTGTTTACATTATATTTTTAGGCTATTGTCATATTTGTGATGGAGAACTAATTCCCTTAGATTAACCTGTTGTAATCAGTTTCCGCCGACACTTGAGGTTTTGTAATTCCCGGATCAATTTGCTTCTTCCTTTCAATACTATGATGTATGTTTTGTTTGCTTAATTCAGGATTGTATAGAATGAGCATTGAGTTATTTCGATGATTCTATGTTCCTATACTTAATCGCGTTTGCTTAATTCGCGTGTGTTCAATCGTGTTTGCTTAATTCACGAGTGCCTCGACCCGTTTGCTTAATTCGGGAATTGGGAACATATATCGTGTAGTATCAATTTCGCTTGTTAATTGTTGCTACGATCGACATACCAGGCATTAGCCCATCCAGGTGTATGCATAGAATTATGTTGGAGGATGTGGCTAAAACAGTTAGGCAACCCCAAAGGCGGCTCAATCCCTTGATTCTTGATGTTGTGAAGAAGGAGGTGACAAAACTCTTGCAAGCGGGTATCATATACCCTATCTCTGACAGTAAGTGGGTGAGCCCAGTGCAAGTTGTACCTAAGAAGTCTGGACTCACAGTGGTGAAAAATGAAAATGATGAGCTTGTTCCCACTAGAGTCCAGAATAGCTGGAGAGTTTGCATTGATTACAGGAGGTTGAACCAGGCTACTAGAAATGATCACTTTCCTTTGTCGTTCATCGATCAGATGCTTGAACGGCTAGCAGGTAAATCACACTATTGCTTTCTTGATGGTTTTTCAGGTTACTTCCAGATCCATATTGCACTAGAGGATCAAGAGAAGACAACTTTCACGTGCCCCTTCGGCACATTTGCTTACAAGAGGATGCCATTTGGTCTTTGCAATGCTCCTGGCACATTCCAGAGATGCATGATTAGCATTTTTACTGAATATATTGAAAATTGCATGGAAGTGTTCATGGATGATTTTACTGTTTATGGTTCCTCATTTGATGCATGCTTGCATAGTTTGAATCTGGTTTTGGAAAGATGCATTGAAACTGACCTTGTTTTAAACTATGAAAAATGCCATTTTATGGTTGAACAGGGGATTGTTTTGGGGCATATTATTTCTGAAAAGGGTATTTCAGTAGATCCTGCTAAGATTGATGTGATTTCTACACTGCCTTACCCATCTTGTGTTCGCGAGATTCGCTCTTTTCTTGGTCATGCAGGTTTTTACAAACGCTTCATAAAGGATTTCAGTAAGATAGCGCTCCCTCTGTCAAACTTGTTGAAGAATGACCCACTTTCAACTTTGATGACAACTACAAGAAGGCGTTTGATTTCTTGAAGAAGGCATTGACCTCCACTCCCATCATCCAGCCCCCTGACTGGACCCTCCCCTTTGAGATCATGTGTGATGCCTCTAACTATGCTGTGGGGGCGGTCCTGGCACAAAGGGTGGGCAAGGCTGCCCATGTGATTTACTATGCTTCTAGGACTTTAGATGCTGCACAGGCTAATTACACCACTACTGAAAAGGAACTTCTAGCCATTGTTTTTACCCTTGATAAATTTAGATCATATTTGCTAGGTTCATAGGTTGTTGTTTTTACTGACCATGCAGCTTTGAAGTACTTGTTAAAGAAACCAGAAGCAAAGCCGAGATTGATTCGGTGGATGTTGTTGCTCCAAGAGTTTAGTGTGGAGATTAAAGACAAGAGTGGAGATGAGAATTTAGTGGCTGATCACTTGAGCAGAATAGAGAGGAATGAGGATCCTTCCCCCATTCAGGATGACTTTCCTGATGAACAGCTTTTACAGTTACATGGGGTAACTCCTTGGTTTGCTGATATTGTTAACTATCTTGTTGCTGGTGTTTTTCCGACAGGTGCAACTAGGGCACAAATTCACAAACTCAGGAGTGATGCCAAATACTATGTTTGGGATGATCCATATCTTTGGAAGTTTGGCAGTGATCAGGTAATTAGGAGATGTGTCCCCGACTATGAGATTGAGTCTATTTTGCACTTTTCTCATGCCTCTCAAGTAGGGGGACACTTTGGGTCACAGAGGACTGCAAGAAAAATACTAGACTCAGGTTATTATTGACACACCATTTTTAGAGATGCTTATGAGGTTTACCGCACTTGTAGAGAGTGTCAGACAGCAGATACAGCCATCACTCGTAAGAGTGAAATGCCTCAGCAACCTATGCTTTTCTGTGAGGTGTTTGATGTGTGGGGAATTGACTTTATGGGTCCTTTCCCTGCATCTTTTGGTTTTCTATATATTCTGCTTGCTGTTGATTATGTTTCAAAGTGGGTGGAAGTTGTCCCAACTAGGACTAATGATTCTAGAGTTGTTGAAAATTTTGTCAGGTCCAATATCTTCTGCAGGTTCGGAATACCTCGGGCTATCATAAGTGACCAAGGCACTCATTTCTGCAACCGCACCATAGAAGCTTTACTCCGGAAGTATGGAGTTGTGCACAGGGTCTCCACTGCATATCATCCCCAGACTAATGTGGCAGGCTGAGATCTCAAACAGAGAGATCAAACAGATCTTAGAGAAAGTGGTGCAACCAAACAGGAAGGACTGGAGCCGCCGTCTAGAAGACGCACTTTGGGCTCAAAGAACAGCTTTCAAAACACCAATAGGGATGTCTCCCTATAGGCTTGTGTTCGGTAAGGCATGTCATCTGCCTGTGGAAGTTGAGCACCGAGCTTATTGGGCGGTCAGAAGCTGTAATTTGGAAATGCAGAGAGAAGGCATTGAAAGGAAACTCCAATTACAGCAGCTTGAGGAGCTTAGGATAGAAGCCTAAGAAAGCTCTCGAATCTACAAAGAGAAAACTAAGCACTTCCATGATCAGATGATTTCTAGGAAGGAATTCTTTGTGGGCCTACAGGTTCTATTGTTTAACTCCTGCCTGAAAGTGATGGCTGGGAAACTTCGATCCAAGTGGATTGGCCCATTTGTTGTTACTAATGTTTTCCTTCATGGTGCAGTAGAAATAAAAAGTGCAGGTAGCAACAAGGTCTTTAAGGTTAACGGGCAGCGCTTGAAGCTATTCCATGAGAGCTCGGTGCCTGAAGATGCTACTGTTGAGGAGCTCTCCTTGGGAGAGCCCACCTACACTACAACTTGATCAGGGAGCACCTTCTCCTTTCCCTCACTCTGATTTTATATTTATGTTCTTTCATTGAGGACAATGTATATCTTAAGTGTGGGGGAGGGAACCAATTGTTTTGTTTTTGTTTTGTCTTCCTTGTTTGTGTGCTTTGTGTCGTATGTGTGTGAGTCTTGTGTCGGCAAGCTTGATCGGGTTTTGTTGAATTTGCATAGATAGATTGCATGATATATGTTGGCTTGATGATCCCCCCACCCCCATGTTTTGAGAATTGAAATTTGACCCCCATGTGAAAAATTGAAAACTAAACTTTGAGATATTCCATTATGACTGCATGATTTATGATAAGTTTGGGGTGAAAGGGTGCACACACTAGGGATAGAATCTCGGTCAAACAATTTGCGAAAATGTCCAGGTGAGGAATTTGAGCTTTCAACATGTTTTTTTTAACTGTGTGAATCACTTTCAAGTTGCACTTTCCCGAATTTGCTTGAATCTCTTCATGGTTTGCATGTTTATGTGTGCATAAAATGATTTAGGCAATTTTCTTTGAAATAACTACTTGGCCTAAAAAGAACCATCCCTAATACATGTTCCCTAGTTAGCCACATTGAGCCTAATTAGCCTATTGTTTCTTGATGACCCTATGTTACAAGCCAAAAATCTGGGGAAAAAAACCATGTTAACCCGATCTTAGGATTAGGAGAGCATGGAAGCTTAGCAAGAGAAGGGTTGCAAGAAACTAAGTTTGGCGTGGCTACAAGGTGTGATATGTCATTCTGGGTCGAGAAAAAGAAAAAAAATAAAGGTTGGAGCCAAAGGCAAAGAAAAAGAAAAAAAAAGGGGGGGAAAGAACAAAGTGTCAAAAACGGGGTATTAGAAGAAAAAGGTTGTAGCCACCCAAAGCAAAAATAAAAATGGAAAAGGAATTTGAGTGGAAGTTCAAGGTGTCCAAATGCTCATGCTCTCTTACTTCCTAGGGACTTAAGCCTAGTACCTTTGAATATCCTACCTTTAGCCAGGCCCCATTACAACCTTTAAAAGACCTTTTGATGTTGCATGCATGTTTCCGTGGGAACTTTGTTTGAGATGGAAATCAAATTCATGGGAAGTGCTCTTGAAATGTGAAACTGAGTGAAAAGTTGATTGCCTAGACAAATTGAGTGAAATATTAAATGCCCTTGTGAGGAAGGCAATTGTTTGAAATTGGTGATCCCTCTTTTGTGTGTAACTTGGATCCTCAACTTAGATTAATGATTGCATGAATGATGGAATTCTCAATTGTTTAAAGTAAATGAATGTGGGGATTACACTGTTCCAAAGGGGGGAAACATTGAAGAAAAAATGTGTTGTTAGAATTGCATAAAATTTGTGCGAAATTGATTGAATCCTTTAAGCTTGCCAAGTTTGAGTCTTTTTGAGTTTTAGTTTGCTTGGGGACAAGCAAAGTTTAAGTTTGGGGTATTTTGATAAGCCTCTGGCTTGACTAGTTTTATACTAGTAAGATCATGGCTTTTTGCACTAATTACTCGAGTCCAATCTCGTTTTAGCCCAAATTTGGATTTAACCGTCCTCAAGCAACATTTTGAGTTTCTTAAGTAGTTTAGGGCATTTTAGTTAATTTTGAGTCGAATAAAGCATTTACTGCTAATTCATGTTTTCAGGTTAATAAGAAGAGCAAAAAGGGAAGGACACCAGAAGCAGAAGCCATCATGCCCAGGCCGTGACACTGGTCACGGCCGTGATGAGCTACCCATGAAGATCAGAGAGCATCACGGCCCAGCCGTGATGAACATCACGGGCGTGATGAGAAGACCCTGGAAGTCAGAAAGCATCACGGCCCAGCCGTGATACCCATCACAGACGTGATGATATAACCCTGAAGAATAGAATTGATCACAGCCTAGCCGTGATGGAGGTCACGGCCGTGACAGATCAGCACCCAAAGTCTGAATGCATCACGACCGTGACGGACCAGAATTTGAATGCGCGCCCTTGGCAGAATTGGTCACGGCCGTGACGCGCTGCCTCTCTATAAATAGGAGCGCAGCAGACACAGAATGATCATCTAGTTTTCACTATTTACATTATATTTTTAGACTATTGTCATATTTGTGATGGAGAACTAATTCCCTTAGATTAATCTGCTGTAATCGGTTTCCACCGACACTTGAGGTTTTGTAATTCCCGGATCAATTTGCTTCTTCCTTTCAATACTATGTTGTATGTTTTGTTTGCTTAATTCAGGATTGTATAGAATGAGCATTGATTTATTTCGATGATTCTATGTTCCTATACTTAATCGCGTTTGCTTAATTCGCGCGTGTTCAATCGTGTTTGCTTAATTCACGAGTGCCTCAACCCGTTTGCTTAATTCGGGAATTGGGAACATATATCGTGTAGTATCAATTTCGCTTGTTAATTGTTGCTACAATCGAAAAGGGATTAGAATCTGCTTAGGGCATGGGAATTATATGAACCGATGATAGTGGAAAACCGGAAACAGTAGATTAACGTCTTGATTATTGACAATCACTTATTTGCTCTATTTTCTGCTCTGTTTTCTTAATTGAATTTCAACCCCCCCCCCCCCCCCCCCAAACTGATTTTTCTGCGAATAACAATCCAAGAGTCCTTGTGAGACGATACTCGAGTTGTCGCGCCTTAACTGCAGTTTTCTTAAAACTACTCGCTTTTTGACCCGTGTGCGACAGCGTGTCAATATACCTTTGAACCTTGTGAGCAGCTTCAAGATGAGGTTGCCTAGGCTTGTCCATGAATTGACTCAATACATGGACAGCATAAACAAGATCTGGCCTTGTGATGCTGAGGTAAATTAGTCAACCCACAAGACGCCTGTATGGACCTGGATCAACTAGCAACTTCCCACTCGTTTGTGTGAGTGAAAGGTTCTGTTCAACAGGAAACCGTGAGGGCTTGGTACCTAAGAGCCCTGCATCTTCTAGAATTTCTAGAGCATATTTTCTTTGACACAATGTGATTCATTGTCTTGACCGTTCAACTTCTATCCCCAAGAAATATTTAAGTGGCCCCATGTCTATCAACTTAAAATAATTTGAGAAGAAATGTTTGGTTCTTGTAATGTCCTGCAGGTTGTTGCCCGCTAATATCACATCATCAACAAAAATTAATAATGCAATAAAACTACCTGCATGGTTTCGAACAAACAACGAGTAGTCTGACCATGATTGCTGAAATCCAGCCTTCTTAAGGGCACTGGACAGTTTTAAGAACCATTGTCGCGATGCCTGTTTAAACCATAAATTGACTTGTGTAGCTTGCAGACACGGTGATGGGGCGCAAATCCGCAAGTGTACGGCTTCATCGTCAAGCAATAAAAAGATGGAATCCACAGGGACTGTGATCTTAAATAACTATCAATTTTTAAATCAATTAAACTGGACTAGAAAAAGAGATTTGGAAAAGATTTGGTTTTTAAAAGATTAACTAACAAATCAAATATCTAAAACACAATCAAACAAAATAGGAAAGTAAATCAAATCTGAGATTTTTCAATATCAAAAGAGATTCCCAGGAATTGGGTTACCAATAAGACTGCTCATGTTACTAAAATGACTACCCCTCCTTTTAATTATCGAAATTTTCTTTGAAGGCGAATTTATCCTAAATAAGTTAATGTTCCCTCTCGGGATACAAGAACCGTGCCCGATTAAACCAACCCCTGCTCTCGTGGTAATTGAATTTAAATCGAACCCTTTAAGCTTTGTAACAACTCAGTGAACCCTCGAAGGACCGCTTCTAACTCTCGTGATTTAAGTCCTAAGTTTGATTCCTATAGATCCGATACCTAAGTTCACCGCTAGGTCCCTCCTTAGAGTATCTATGCCATGCAAATAAGTACGCACCGGATTCACAAGTAATTCATGCAATAGGAATCAAATCGAAAGCAAAATTGAAATTAGCAAGAAGTAAAACGTCAATTCATAACATAAAACAAATCTTGGGCATAGCCCCAATTCCTAGAAATAAAAACAACTACTCAAGCATTGCCATGTCCATAGCAAGCTTGATTAACAAAAGCATAAAAGAAAACCTAAGAGAATAGAAGCAATTGGAGAAGAAGAGAAATCCTAATTTTTGCCTAAGGTAGCAGTCCAAGTCATCCTATTTTCGAGCCTAATTGCTCTATTTATAGAGTAGGATAACTTGAATCCCAAGCAATTACAAAATCAGATCAAATCAGGTTTTAAAATTCCAGATATTGCACGTCACGACCGTGACAGATTCTGTCTTGGAAAACTTGGCACTGATGGCCTGTCACGGTCGTGATGGCCATCACAGCCTGACCGTGACAGGTTCTGACTTTTTCGTTCTTTTCTTTTCAGCCTTGCTCGATCATGGCCTTGATGGCTGTCACGGCTAGGCCGTGATAGACTCTGTTTGGCTCATTTTTCTTACTTTTCAAGCTCCATCTTCATGCAAGATCCATCATGGTTGATCTTGAACATTTTAATCTTCAATTCCTGCACAACAACACCTCAAAACTGCCTTACCCGTTCCAAGGTAAAAACTAACAAAAAATCAAATTAAAATTGCCTAAACTACATGAAAATGCTTGCAATACGATAAAGAAATATGAGGTGTAATCACACTCATCAAACTACCCCAAGCTTAAAATTTTGCTTGTCCTAAAGCAATAACCAAGGCCAGAGAAGATAAACAATCAAAGCATGGGCAGTGAACCAAGAACCCGAGTAATAAATCCAAGTAACAGGAATATCCAATAAGAAGCCAAGAGACAGTCAATTTCAAGTCCAATTAGAAGCTTAGGTTCCCTAAATTCACACCTCTCACTAATTCGGGCACTCTTCTCACCTCGGTTTGAGACATTTGACAATTCACTCAATTTCCTCAAGGAAGGTACCCTACCATAAGCTTGACTATTAACCAAATCTCTACTATATTAATGAAAACACATAAGAATCAAGAGGTCTTTTATTTTGGTTGTAATGGGGCCATGGGATTAATTGTTAGGTGGGGAAATCAAGAAAGGGAAAATTCAAGAAGGCTTAACAAAATATCAAACAATGCAAAGCATGACAACCTTCTAAAATACATTTTTGGGCTTTAATTCACTTTTCCACATTTATTTCTTTTTCTTTTTTTTATTTGTTATTTATTTCTCACTTTCCCTTTTTTTTCACATCCCATTCTCCATTTTTTTTTCCAATTTGGAGAAGGGGAGATTTCCAACTTAAGAGAAATATTTTTCTAACTTTTTCATCCCACAATTTATTTTTTTTCAAACCACCTTTTTGCCTTTTTTGCAATACTTTAAAAGGTGTTATACCAAGCATCATTCATCAAAATAAATCAAGGTACCAAGAAAAGTATTTTATTCTTTTAGGCTCAAAATTGGGCAACTAAGGGGCATTTAATCAGTCAAATCTCAGAAGGCCAGAAAAATACCTAGTATCTCAATCATTTTCAAATATGTTTTCAAAAATTTTTAAGTTTCAAAACGGTTTCAAGTCAAGTTCTAGAGAACACAATCCAAGAGGAATAAAACATTCAATCACAAGAATGGGGTAGATTTAGTGAGTACCCCTTTTAGGCTAAAAAAATCTCACATTTAGTAGTTTAAAATCAATGAGAAACACAAATCTAAGGAACCACATGCTAATTATCAACTATTAGAAGATCATCTCAAGCATTTTTATTTTTAGCCACGAAAATTGGGTTCAAAAATTCATTGTATCAATTCATTTGGTGCAAAGTTCTCACAATTGGATGCATACTCTAAGCAACAGGCAATCTAATCATGTGATTATACAAAATTACGCCTATATGAATGCAACATGCAAAACGCAAAAATGCAAAAAAAAAAAAATATATGCAAAAATACCCCTACCCCAAGCTTAAAAAATTACATTGTCCCCAATGTAAATAATCAAGTCAGAGAGAGGAGAACAATGGAACAACTCACCGAGGTGGTGAAGGGAGTTGGCTCAGATGCCAGTCATAGAGCTACTAGAAGACGCGTCACGGGCGTGATATACATCACGGCTAGGCTGTGATCAATTCTGTTTGTTGGGCTCCTTCACATCACGCCCGCGAGGGCTATCACGGCTGGGTCGTGTTCCTTTCAGATCTTCAGTTGTTGGCTAATCACGGCCGTGACCCCCGTCACGGCCTAGGCGTGATCAATTCTGACTTTATTTTTCCATGCCTTTTTGCTCTTCTTGCCTTCATAACCTGAAAATACTTAGCAAAACCATTAATTAGTGATCTTTCTTCTCTTAATCTTCTCAAATTATTCAAAAACAAAATTCAAAAACGAATTAAAAAGGGAAAGAAAACTTGGGTTGCCTCCCAAGAAGCACTTATTTACGGTCTTAAGCTTGACCATACTCCCTTCAATCAACCGGGATCTGCTGGGCTTCGAAGTGCAAGAACACCTCTCTTCCAAGGAAGTCCATCAAAGAGCCTATTTTGTTCATATGGCCACATGCGCTTTTGCTTTGCTCTTTCCACTCTGAGTTTCATGGCCTTACTTCCTTCCGGCGGAAGTTTTAACTCCACATGTTGAGCAGCTCCGATTTCATCATTATTTGGTGCATCATTTGTCATGCAAAGTTTCGGAGTTGCTTCCATGTTAAGCTCTTCATTCACCTTTGGAGGCATTATCTCAATCATGCACACATGACTCTCAAAAGGAGGGTTGTTATATGAGTTAGTCAAATCAAAATCTACCCTACCTTCCTTTACATTCAAAGAGAGCTTACCATTTTTTACATCTATTATTGCTCCAGCTGTGGCCAAGAATGGCCTTCCAAGAATGATAGGGAATTTATAATTCCCGTTCATATCCAACACTATGAAATCGGTAGGAATGAAAAATTTCCCTACCTTTATGGGAACATTCTCTAGTATGCCTAGAGGAGTTTTAGTTGAGCCATCCGCAAATTGTAAATAAAACTTGGATGGACTCAATTCCTTTGTTCCTAACCTCTCATAGATGGTATGTGGCATCAAACTCGCACTAGCCCCTAAGTCACATAAGGCTTGGTATATTTTCACTTATCCAATTGAGCAAGCAATAGAGAAACTTCCTGGATCTTTTAGTTTAGGAGGCATATTAGTTTTTATCATGGCATCATGCTCCTCAATTAAGCTCTTAGTTTCTTTTTCTACTTGCTTTTTCTTGACCAACCTTTATGGGAAAGGTATTGCGGGTTGGTAAGGTGGTGGAGGGACATACTTTGGCTCTATCCTTCATGTTCACTCATGTCCTCCTCACATTCCACATCCTTTTCAACTACCCCAAGCTTATCATCCCTTAAGTATATAGCATTACAGTGCTCATTGGGATTAACTTCGGGTTGTCCTGGAAACGTACCCTTAGTTCTAGAATATGTACTAGCTTGTTGGGCAATCTGAGTTTCTAACATCTTATTATGGATGGCTAAGTTATCTACCTTAGATGCTAACTCTTTTATTGCCTCATTGAATGCCCTACCTTGTTGCCTAAACTCTTCATTTTGCTTTGTTTGAGTTTCAACAAAATTTTCCAAAAGAGACTCAAGTTTAGACTTTTATACTTGAGGATAACCCGATGCGGGTTTCCTATTACCTTGGCCATCCTGGAATTCGTGGTTCAACGTGTTGTTGTAGTTCCCGTAGGAGAGATAAGGATTATTCTTCCTCACTTGGTTGTAAGGATTTGGGGGAGCATAATTTGGCAACTTCGGGTTTGTGTCATAAAAGTTGTGACAAGAGTTCACTTGTTCCCCCGAAGCACCGGATCCAGGAGTAATACCATGCGGGCACTCCATTATGTCATGTCCCTCCATTCCACAAATCTCATAAACAACATTAGTAGCACCTATTGAACTCACATTGGCCTTTTCAAGCTTATCAAAGCGTTTATTCAATGAGTCAATTTTAGACATAATTAGATCAGTGCTATTTATTTTAAACTTACCCCACGAAAGCTTTTTCGGGTTATTACCTCTTTTCGAACCCCATTGGTGATAGTTGGTGGCTACGTTTTCAATGATATTGAACGCTTCAGTCGGTGGTCTATTCATAAAGGCTCCACCAGCTGCGGAGTCAAGTGACACCTTCGAAGAGTAATCCAATCCGTTGTAGAAGGTATGCACTAACAACCACCTCTCGAGCCCATGATGCGGGCAAGACTCTAGCAATCCTTTGTAACGATCCCAAGCTTCGGATAAGCATTCTCCGTCCTTTTGGAAGAAGCCGGTGATCTGAGTTCATAGGTAAGCAGTCTTGGATGGAGGGAAGAATTTCTCTAAGAATGTCTGCTCCAGTTGGTCCCAAGTTGACAAAGTATTAGCGGGCACTTGCTTCAACCAAGCTTTTGCCTTTCCAGTTTGAGAAGAGGGGAATAACCTCAAGCGAATAGCATCAATCGGGGCACCTCGAATTCGTATTGCATTGGTGAACTCCAAGAAAGTCTCCACATGATCAGTCAGGTCCTTCGAGGGTAATCCTCCAAATTGATGTTGCCTAACCATGCCAATTAACAGAGGCGATATAGTGTAGTTCTCTACCTCAATTTCTGGCCTAGCAATCCCAGTTCGCAAACCCCTGGCATTTGGGGCTACGTAGTCCTTTAGTGGTTTGGTATCCGATAGATTCTCTATGAGTGGAATGGGAATCAACCTCTCTCTCTCTTTGTCTTTGTAGTCTCCCACGTCTTCGAAAGGTCCTTTCGATCTTGGGGTCAACTTCAACAAGATTTCCAAGACTTTGGGATCTTTGCACAAAAGAGAAAAATACCTGCAAAGAGAGATAGATACTCTAGAAAAAGAAAAAGAGATAAATGAAAAAAAGAGAAAATTTTAATATATAAAAAACGTCCAGAAAAAAACAATTTAAAAATTAAATTGAAATTCAAGAAAGCACAGTCCCCGACAACGGCGCCAAAAACTTGATGGGGCGCAAATCCTCAAGTGTATGGCTTTGTCGTCAAGTAATAAAAATATCGAATCCACAGGGACCGTGATCTTAAATAACTATCAATTTTTAAATCAATTAAACTAGACTAGAAAAATAGATTTGGTAAAGATTTGGTTTTTGAAATATTAACTAACAAATCAATTATCTAAAACGCAATCAAACAAAATAAGAAAGTAAATCAAATCTGAGATTTTTCAATATCAAAAGAGATTCCCAGGAATTGGGTTACCAACAAGACTGCTCATGTTACTAAAATGACTACCCATCTTGTTAATCATCGAAATTTGCTTTGAAGGTGAATTTATCCTAAATAAGTTAATGTTCCCTCTCGGGATACAAGAACCGTGCCCGATTAAACCAACCCTTACTCTCGTGGTAATTGAATTTAAATCAAACCCTTTAAGCTTTGTGACAACTCAGTGAACCCTCGAAGGACCGCTTCTAACTCTCGTGATTTAAGTCCTAAGTTTGATTCCTATAGATCCGATACCGGAGTTCACCGCTAGGTCCCTCCTTAGAGTATCTATGACATGCAAATAAGTGCGCACCAGATTCACAAGTAATTCATGCAATAGGAATCAAATCGAAATCAAAATTGAAATTAACAAGAAGTAAAACGTCAATTCATAACATAAAACAAATCTTGGGCACAGCCCCAATTCATAAAAATAAAAACAACTACTCAAGCATTGTCATGTTCATAGCAAGCTTGATTAACAAAAGCATAAAAGAAAACCTAAGAGAAGATAACAAATTGGAGAAGAAGAGAAATCCTAATTTTTGCCTAAGGTAGCAGCCCAAGTCATCCTATTTTCGAGCTTAATTTCTCTATTTATAGAGTAGGGTAACTTGAATCTCAAGCAATTACAAAATCATATCAAATCAGGTTTTAAAATTCCAGATATTGCGCATCACAGCCGTGATGGCTGTCACGGCCAGGCCGTGACAGATTCTGTCTTGGAAAACTTGGCAATGATGGCCTGTCACGGCCGTGACATGTTTTGACTTTTTCGTTCTTTTCTTTTCAGCCTTGCTCGATCATGGTCGTGATGGCTGTCACAGCTAGGCCGTGATGGGCTCTGTTTGGCTCATTTTTATTACTTTTCAAGCTCCATCTTCATGCAAGCTCCATCATGGTTGATCTTGAACATTTTAATCTTCAATTCCTGCACAACAACACCACAAAACCGCCTTACCCGTTCCAAGGTAAAAAGTAACAAAAAATCAAATTAAAAATGCCGAAATTACATGAAAATGCATGCAATACGATAAAGAAATATGAGGTGTAATCACACTCATCACACGATTCTCGCCCTTTCATTCAAAACCGGGCGGTGTAACACCCTAGTTTTTACACCTATGATTAATTATTTTATTTGGATGTTTAATTTTATTTTGTTATGTGGTTTAGTTTGAGTAATTAAATTACTCTCTTCAAATTATTTTATTGGGTACGTTAGCACTGACTTATTTAAGTGAATGCACGCTTATTAGACAATAATTTACGTTATTGTCACTATTATTACCAGTACAGAAAAATATTTTAAATAATATGATTAAGAGAAAAGCATTTTCATATTTTCATCCTATTTAATTTTAGAGTTGAAAATAAACTGGTTTGACATCAATCGGAGATTAAATTTTGGACCGAGTATTTTCTTAGTTGATCAGTTCAATTATTAATCTTTGCTCTAATTTGAATTTCGAAATCATATATTTACCAATCTTTATTTTTATATTCCAAAAAGTAAAAACATGTTTATTTTAGGCTTAATATTTATCACTCATTTTGTACCCACTAGTAAAAAAATAAGAAATTCTTTCTCCTCTCCCCTTTATACTCGACGCCTCCCCCTTTCAACAGATCTTCTCCCTCCTTTTATATTATTCTCCTTCTTCATTAAGGAAACTCCATCCCTCTCCATTCAGATCACGACCACTAGCCGGAAAGCCACGCGCCGCCGCCTGCACCGCTCGGAGTCGCGTGCCGCCAAGGAGAAGCTTCGACCGCCACGCGAGGAGAAGACGCGCATCTGTTTCGCGTCCTCAGCCGTCCCTGTCTCGTTCAAAACGCGCCTGGTCTCGTGCCACCGCGAGCTCCGTAGAGCCGTCGCCTCTTGGCCGCCGTTCAGTCGTCCGGCCGCCGCTAGAGGAGGAAGGAGAGGGTTGTACATCCCCGCTCCCCTCATCTCACGGGTCTGGTTCGGAGCTCAGCCGCTCGGACCACCTCCAAACGTTGTTCGAACCACCATGGTTGCTGTGTTCTCCTTTCCTCTTCATCTTGGGTAAATGTTTACCCCTATTCTCTTCTAGATTGAAAATCCCCAAATTGATTTTGAAACCCTAACCCTAGATCCTTGATTTCATGTTGTAATATGAAATTAAACTATGTTTTTATTCTATTGGGACTATAAATTAGTGTTTTATTAAACTAATTTTGTTATCCTTTGATCAAATGAGTTTTCCCCAAATTGTGTTTAGGAACCCTTGATGAGTGTGATTTCACCTCATCTTTGTTTATCATTTTGCATGCATTTTCATGTAGTTTAGGCATATTTAATTTGATTTTTGTTAATTTTTACCTTGGAACGGGTAAGGCGGTTTGTTTGGTGTTGTTTTGCAGAAATCAAGGATAAAATGCTCAAGATCAACCATGATGGAGCTCGGATGAAGAAGGAGCTTGAAAAGTGAAGAAAATGAGCCAAACAGAGCCCATCACGGCCTAGCCGTGATGCCAATCACGGCCATGATCGAGCAAAACTGAAAAGGAAGAAAGACTGAAGTCAGAACCGGTCACGGCCTAGCCGTGATGACCATCACGACCGTGACCTTTCACCCCCACAAGTCAGAATCTATCACGGCCTAGCCGTGATTCCTATTACAGGCTAGAACTTGAAGTCTCGCGACGCGAAAGTCCTCTCGCTCTCGCGAGAGTCTGAAATCTATAGAAGTGGCCAAGGCAGAAGCCGTCACGGCCTGGCCGTGATGGCCATCACGACCGTGACGCGCATTACTTAGACCTGAAGCAACTGAATTGGATCAGAATTTGAGTTAGATTGGGATTCAAACTTCCCAAATTTATAAATAAGGACCCAGGCAGAGGCAGGGGAAGACTTTTGGTTGCTACTCTTAGGCTACAATTTAGGATCTCTCTTCTCCTTCCTCTTCTTCTCTTATTTTCTGTTTTCATGTTATTTGTAATCAAGCTTGTCATCTCCATGGCAAGGCTTGAGTAGTAGTTTAATTTCTAGGGATTAGGGTTATGCCCAAGGTTTGAATATGTTGTTACTTTGATGTAATATCTTTGTTACTTGCGATTTTGCTTTAGATCTGATTTCTAGTGTTTGAATCACTCATAAATTTGGTGTCCACTTGTTTGCGTGTCATAGGCATTCTAAGGAGGAACCTAGAGGTGAACTTAGGTGTCGAATCTATAGAGTCAGACTTAGGACTGAAATCACGAGAGTTAGAAGCCTTCCTTCGAGGATCAACGAGTTGTCACGAAACGCAAAGGGTCCAATCTGAATTCGACTACCACGAGAGTAGGGGTTGGTTCAATTGGGCACGGTTTTTGTAACCCGAGAGGGAGCTTAAACTATTAGAGGATAAACTCGCCTTCAAGGCAATTTCGATAATTAATAAGGGTAAATCAGATTAGTAACATAAACAGCCTCGTAGGTAACCCAAATCCCTAGGAATCCATTTAGATCCAAAAACCACAAATAGATTTGTTTTCTGTTTTATTTATCTCTTAATTCAAATTCAAAACCTTTTAAAAATATCAAATCCTTTTTCAAATCTTTTTTATACAGTCCAGATTTATCATTTAACAATTAGTTGCGATTTGAGATCACGGTCTCTGTGGGATCGATATCTTTTATTACTTGGCGACAATCCGGTACACTTGCCGGAATCGCACGTGCATTCGCACGACACAAACCCTAAACCCCAATTTAATTTTAATTGAATTTGATTCTGTTTTTGTGAAAATAATTATGATTTAGTGCAATTAGGACTCTTAATTGATGATTCCCAAGTTCTCTTTCATGATCCTTTAATCAAAACAAAGTTTCCTTAAAGGGTATTGTGAAGCGTAAGCTCCAAACGTGATTTTCTTTGAAAATAACCTTGTTTGGTAATAAGATAAAGTGTTTAGATCAAATTAGAATGTGTGTTTGATCATGTGTAATTGATTTCTTGGTTTCTGGTTGTTGCGCGTTGTTGGATTCCCTCTCTGAGACGTTTGACACGGCTATGCTTGCTTGATGGAGTAGATAGTTATACTCTAGGAGCTAACGTGAGCATTAAGACGAGGATCCATTACTTGTCTTCAAAGGTAAGGGGAGTTTGCCTAGGGATATTCAATAACTATATGCATGTGTGTATGTGTGTAATTGAGTGTTGTGAATATTATTGTGATGTTGAGCCAATACTTGAATAACTTGTTTACTTGAACTGTTGTGGTTATTACTTGAAGTTGAACATTTCTTGCTTTAAAGTGTAATGAATTATATATTTGTGATTAACTGTCATTAAGTATGATATTATTATTGTTGTGAATATATTACTGTTGATTGAGGTTTGAGAAGCCGGACTTGAGTCTGTGCCCAATGACTATAAGGATTAAAAGCCTTAATAAGCCTTGAATAGAACTTTGAAAGTTTTGGGTTCACTTATAAAAGTTCCTTATTTAAAGTGCTTATTTCAAGAGAATAAGATCTTTGTTTTTAGAAAAATGTTGAAGTGATTTTAAGTTGAAGGAAACCACCTTTTTATGATCAAAAGTTTTGTACAAGAGAAAAATCCTTTTCGAACTATGTGTCGTCAAGTGAAAACTTTCAAGATTATTTGGCAATATCCTATTGGGGGATTTTCAAAGACAAAAGTATTTCAAAGATGCTTTATAAAAGATTTTCAAAGAAAAGGTTTTCTCCTAAATGTTTTAGAAACTTTCCGATAGCCTGGATAGGTTATCGAGGATTCGGTTTTGAATTTGATTTTCACTGAACGAAAAATAAGTACATAAGAAAGAGAATCCGGTACGCGAGACGTCGCCTCTAGTATTCAATTATACGCACGTGATCTTGGATCAGTGTTAATTCGGGGACATGGGTCCTATTCGTGATGTTCTGGACTGAGGGTCCAATTCTCGAAATCGAGGACAGTGCGTTCTGATTTCATTTTTGTGGAATGTGTGTCCTAATCACGTTGTTGTGGACTGTGTGTCCTAACCACGTTGTGATGAACATTGTTAAATGTGAATGTTGTTTTCTACGACCACAAGCCTAGGACTGGTGCATCGGTCTCTGGCGTTGTGATTGAGCATTCGGACTGTGTGTCCTATGCTTCTAAGTTTTCAAGTGATGGGGAAATGATGATTAAGTCGTTAGCTTTGAGCTGCGACAGCGAAAAAGAATGAACACAAAGAAAACCTTTTAAATAAAATATTTTCTCATGTGCATTTCCTCAAGCAGACGTGCTTTATTATATATCAGATACAAGGTGGTATCTGGGAGTCTGTCCATGTAAACCGAGTTCATAGGCACATGTGACGTTGCTCGTCCTGAGACCTTAAATGCATGAGGGTATAGAGGCAACTGCCCGGTGGGCTAGAGATTGACCAACTCTAATTCTTCTCCAGTGGAAAACGGTGAAGTTGAATATGTGTGCAGCTATTTCCTCACTGGAATGGGGAATAGTGTCATTGTTTTGCATGAGCATCCTATCGGGAATGGGGATGTGCACCATTGATTTTTCTTGGGCGTTGTTTTGTTCGTTTTTACAATGCGCCATGTGCGAGCCTGATCAGCTTGAAACGAAACAGAAAGTTGTGGGATCTCCGGAGATTAGGTATCAAAATAGAATTGAATATTGAAGTGTCATGCATTCTCTTTATAAAACTGATTGTTCGGGTTTGAGACCCTTTAATATAGCATTGTTATGTTATGTATATACATGATTTAACTGCTTATATGATTATGTGATGTATGTATCATGTATATGGTTGTTGTGTGATATATCCATTTGTCGGTATCTCACCCTTACAAACATATCAGGTTTCTTCTGGTTGCTATTGTACCCTGGGTATTTTAGTACAGATGTTGCAGAGAAGTCTCCCTAAGTCACCCAGAGACTTAGATCTGGTGGTTTGATGAAGTACTTAATTGTCGAGTGATCACGGGAGTTTTCCTCCAGAATAACTTTTAGATTGACCAGCTTAGGGTTTGAGACTTGGATTCTTGATAAGTATGTATGAGTATGACTCAGAGAGTCTATATTTTAAAACGAAATGTTTATGGCTCGGAGAGCGTCTCTTTTGAATGAAAACTTAAACTTTTCCTTTTAGTCATGTATAGCTAATTGATATAACTATCTTTAGCATATTACTGCCTGGTTGTATTTGGTGTAACTGGAATTCTGGAATGAAAATGTAATTATTTTAGCAGGTGTTCTTTTACCTGGGATGTTCGAATTACATAGGAGACTCTGTCGAAATTTTCGTAAAATACTAGCTTTTATTCAAGTATATTCTTTAAATTAAATAGGCTTGCCATACTATGATAGTAAGTCAGTGTGCCGATCAAGGCTTAGGAGTCGTGACAAAATTTTTATACCCAATTTCAGACACTTATGTACTTATATAAATTATTTTTCGAAAGCACCAGCAAATTATCTTTTAATTTAAATTCCGCATGTGTTACGTAAGTAATGCCCTAAGGGGGGGTGTTACAGGCGGGATGGACATGTAGACTTCTTCATAGAGATCTCCATGTAAGAAGGCGTTATTAACGTCAAGTTGGTGCAAGTGCCATCCTCGTACGGCTGCAACACTAAGGAGTACTCGGACTGTTGTGAGTTTAGCAACGGGAGCAAAAGTCTCTCGGTAATCAATACCTTCAATTTGACTATAGCATTTTGAAACCAAGCGAGCTTTGTAACGCTCAACAGTTCCGTCGGTGTTGAGTTTGATTTTGTAAACCCATTTGTAACCGATAGGCTTTTTGTGAGATGGCAGAGGGACAAGACTCCAAGTATTGTTGGCATGGAGGGCTTGGATTTCGTGATGCATGGCATCACGCCACCTTGGATCTCGATTAGCCTGTTGAAAATTCTTAGGTTCTTTGTGAAGGGACAGTTGAGTGGTAAATGCTTTATGACTTGGGGAAAGGCAATCATAAGATAAAAATTGGGAAAGAGGATTAGAAGTACCATGGGAGGTGACCACGTTCGTTGAAGATGAAGAAACGGTCCTAGATGAGAGGGCCGCCTCAACATGAATGTCCTGTAAAAATGTTGGTATTTTAGTAGATCTAGTGGAGTGTCTTGATGGCGGTGGCGGTGTGATTTTCGTTTGATTGTGAGTGGTGTTCTCGGATGGGAGATTTTCAATGGCAGGTTGGGGCATTATTTCAAGGGATGGCATATTTATGGAAGGTGGTGGAGGGTCTTGGTCTAAATAGGATGGATTTAAAGGTTCAAAATTGGGAGGTTTCGGATTTGAGGGTTATCGGTGCTATGAGGAGTGTTTGGGTCTATAGTGTTTGTGGTATTCTTGGGAATAAAAGGATAAGGTGAAATAGGGTGAGACATTGATGGTGTGACAACGGAAGTTTTTGGTGTTTTGAATGGAAATACGTCCTCGTAGAAAAGAACATCACGTGAAACAAAGACCTTTTGAAGTTGAAGGTCAAATACACGATATCCTTTTTGGGCATAAGGGTAGCCAAGGAAAAGACAACGAGTGGAACGAGGGTCAAATTTAGTGGGCTTGGTGGGGTGTGTAGATGCGAAACACAAACAACAAATGACTCTTGGTTGTGAATAATTAGGGGGTTTATTGAGTCATTTTTCATATGGTGTTTTACCTTGAAGGGGTGGTTTAGGTGTGCGATTGATGAGGTATGTTGAAGTGAGGATAACATCCCCCTAAAACTGTTTTGGAAGACCACTTTGAAAAAGCAAAGCAAGGGCAACATTTAGAAAAAGTCTATGTTTGCGCTCAGCAACACCATTTTGTTGGGGTGTGTTGATGCAACTAGATTGATGGATGATTTCTTTCATGGCATAAAAATTGTCTATTTTGAATTCTGGACCATTATCACTAAGAACAATTTTGACATTGGCATGGAATTGGTTTTCAACCATGTTAATGAACTTGACCAAGAAGTTATGTGTTTTTGATTTTTGTTTCATCAAATAAACCCATGTGCTTCTTGTGTAATCATCAATAATAGTGAGAAAATATTTTGCTCCTGAAAGTGAAGGAACATGATTGCCACCCCAAATGTCAACATGTATTAAATCAAAACAAGATTGGCTAGCAATAAAACTCACTGGAAATGGTAATCGAGTTTGTTTGGCCAATGGGCAAATTAAACATTTGTCTGGTTCACAAGATTTGTTATTGGAAAAAGGAAATAACATGGATATTTTGTGAGAAGGATGTCCAAGGCGTTGATGCCAAAGAGAGGGGCTATAGCTTGAACATAATTACATGATCCTTTCTCTGCTTGATTGAGATAGTAGAGTCCCCCCCCGCTCAATTCCCATCCCAATCATCTTCCCCGATCGTAAGTCCTGTATAACACAAAATTGTCTGAGAAAAATAGTAATATAAAATGAATCCAAGGCTAGCTTGCTAATGGAAATTAAATTTAACTAAAAAAGTGGTACATACAAGACATTATCAAGGATAAAGTTGGGAGAGAAAATAATCTTGCCAACATGTGTGACTTGTGTCAATGAGCCATTTGGTAACTCAACAATATGATTTTCAACAGTTTTTGAAGCAGTGGGGAGATGAGGGCTACAAACAATGTGGTCAGTAGCACCACTATCGATGATCCAAATAATTTTCTTTCCATTTTGAGTGAATGAAAAGGCTTTACCTGAGAATTCATCATGATTTGAATTTTTACCAACTTGATTGGCTATGGAAATCTTGTCCTTGTTTTTGTTCAACATGTTCAAAATCTGCCTACATTCTTCCTGAGAGAAAGGGAAATAAGATGCCATGTCCCTTTTGTCTGGTACAAAAGCTGTGACTTGATTACCTTTGGAGCGGCTAGAATCCCCTTCTGCAGCTTTTCTTTTCCGGCAGAATTCATACAGGTGTCCTTTCCAACCACAGTAAGTGCATTTCTGATGGGCTCTACAGTTCTCAGTGATGTGGTTGGTTCTGTTGCACTTCTTGCATTTCAGTCGACTCTTTTCTGGATCAGATTCACGGCCTGCATTCTTGACAGCAAAGACAACAGCCTCAATTGGTGTCAAAACTTTACCACTTGAGACCTCCATTTATCTTTCATGGCATAGAACCAGCGCATGGGTCTAACGATAAGGTGTTGCTACGAACCGTAAAGAATGACTCATTCAATCCCATGAGAAATTACTTCATGGTTTTCTGGGTGTTCATATATGAGTCAAGTCCTTTTGTTGCTTCACAATTACACGGTGGAATTGAACAAAGTTTGTCTCGTGCATCCCAAAGTCCCTTCAGTTTTGTGAAGTAGGAACTCACAGTCATGCTATCTTGTACACAGTCGTGAATCTCATTCTCCACATGGAAGAGTTGAACAATATTCACATGAGAAAAACGCTCCTGCAACTTAAGCCACATGCTACGTGCATCTCCACAACTGATAACACTTGCAGCGATTTCCTTTGACATAGATCCCAATAGCCATGTCTTGACTAAATTATTTCAACGAGTCCATTGCAAAAGTTCATCATAGTTATTCTCCTTTGGCTTCAAGATATATCCATCAACGAGACCGATTTTGTTTTTGACCGTCAAGGCCATGCTCATGGACTGAACCCATGTGTTGTAGTTGTCTTCCACCAGAGGTTGTGATACAAGGACTGCACCTGGTTGGTCTGAATGATGGAGGTAAAGAGGGTGATGGGGTTGTTCCCATTTTGGAGGGGGAGCCATGTCCCATTTGGTTGATGATGATTGGTTTTTTTCATTATCATCCGCCATGACTACCTAGGCTAAGGTTTGTGTTTGTTGGGTTTCCCAGATCAATTCGATTATCTGATACCATAAAGAAATCAGATATTGCTAAATTATTTTATTCATTATCACAAATCACACCTTTATAGAATTGTGTTACAGAATAGGATCCTAATATTATGCTTATACTCACGTATACTAAAAAGGAAATTAGTTGTACTCTATCAATTGCAATAAGTACTCTATCAATTATAATAATTAACAAATTATTTGGATTCTTTCCTTTGGATTCTTTCCTTTAACAAGTTGGTTAGTGTATGTGACCCCACGTGGGTTTATGACAAAAAAGCTTCATAAACAACCCTTCTAATGTCACTGGTATCGAAACACTGAAGGTGAAGGATCTCTTTCTTCCAGGTCAGAAAACTTGGAATGCTACTCTTGTTTCCATGTTGTTCTCTAGTGCCCAAGCTCATGCCGTCCTTAACACTCCTTTGTTTCCCTCTGAAGCAGGATATGCGAATATGGTCCCCTACCCCTGATGGTTCATATACAGTTAAGAGTGGCTATTATTTTGCTTTGAATTAACCACTTGGTGGACAGCAGCCATTTATGGAGTGATGGAGACTGGGATGCGATTTGGTCCTTGCAGGTCCCTCAGCTTTTCAAGCTGCATATGTGGCGTGCTTGTCGAAACTCTCTTCCAAATCGCGAAACTCTTAGGCAGCGAGGTGTTAACTGCAGCAGTTTATGTGTGCACTGTGAAGCTAGTATAGAAAACAATTGGCACATGTTTGTTTCTTGCCCTAGGACCCTTAGTTGTTGGAGAAGAGCCGGGCTTCATGACAAGGTATGTGCAGTGATGGCTATTGCAAGTTGTTTCAAGGATTGGTGCTTTAGAATGTTGGCTTCTTTGGATAGTAATGATAGAAATATTTTTGCATCAGTTTTATGGAGCATTTGGGAGTCTCGCAATGCTTGCTTATGGAACAATGAAACTCTTGACGCAGCTCATACTTGTGACCGAGCTGTACAATTTCCTCGTGATTGGGAGCATTAGGCATGAAAATGTCAGTGTTCAATCTTAGCATTTTGATCTTAAATGGGTTCCTCCACCTAGTGGTTTTTATAAATGCAATGTTGATGCATCTTTTTCGCAGGACAATGGCACTACTGGATGGGGAATGTGCCTAAGAAATGACCAGACATGTTTATTGAAGCTAAGACTTTGTGGAGTAGTCCTTGCTTGAAGGTCCAAGTTGGTGAAGCTCTTGGTCTACTTTATGCCATCCAGTGGGTCCAAGATCTTGGGTTGTCTAACGTGCTTTTTGAAACTGATTGTAAGTTGGTTGCATACAATGTTAAGGTGCCTAGGAATGATTGTACTGAGTTTGGTTGCATCATTAGAGGATGTATTGGGTTTTTATCTTTTTCTCAAAACTTTAGGGTGAGGTTTATTAGGAGTTAAGTCAATAAAATTGTTTATTGTTTAGTAAAGGTAACTCCTATAATGTGTAGTCTCCACAATTTCTATCATGTTCTCCATTTTATTGATTTGCTTATTGCAAGCGATATGAATTAAGTTGATTTCCCTAAATAATAATAATAATAATAATTTAATAATATATTTTTATTACTAACTTCAAATATCATTTCATTTTAAAAGAGCCTTATCAAAAAAAATAAAAAAATAGGGTCGACATAGACGTGTTGCTTTGGTATGTGTCAGCCACTTAGCCTCATGTGGGATATGCCAACTATACAGTGATACGTGATTAAAAAAAAAGACAATACTTAGAAATAATTTCATTGGTATAATATGTGTTATTTTTCAATAATAATAAGATATGTAACAACTCATTAATAAAAATATAATATATGTAATAACTGTTACACATATCTTATTATTATTAAAAAATAACACCTAATGACGTATACCTATGGAATTATATTCAAATTTGTCATAAAAAGGCTTTTTTATGTAAGTAGTGCAATTTTGTTGCACAATTACGTGACTGGTGTACTTTTTAAAATATTTACACAACTAGTGAAAGTCGTAACCACGTTACGTCTAAAAGTTGTATCCCACATACACGATTTATTTTTATATTCATAAAAAAAAGTGAATCGTATATCATAAATATGACCGATTCTATTTTTATTATTTTCCCCCTAATTCGTATGTATAGAATACGACTTTAGTATTATATGATTTTATTATTTATTAAGAAGTTGTATCCAGTAGATATGACTTTACTTTATATATATATCAACAAGTCGTATTCAGTAGATACGACATTAGTATTTAATATTTTTTATTATTAACAAAGCATTCTTTATATACTATTTTATTTATATGCTATTAAATTTATAGTGTTAAATTTATATGCACTTTAAATTTATATACTATACTAATAAATTTATATTTATATACTATTAAATTTATATTTATATTCCTATCCTTTATACTGGTAGTATAAAAATCCTTTACACTGACAGTACATAAAAATTTAACTCTTAAATTTATATTTCTATACTAAAAGTGTAGAAAACTGAGTACTCAAACTAACACGCTCAAACCAAGTGGTTGAGTGCAAGTGGTTAACACACTGCTACTTAAGAAAGAATCGTGCGGGCTCTGCCCGAGTTCGATCATTGGGTATGTAACAACACTTGGCCATGCTTTACTAACCGCGTGGCCGACTCGAAGATTAGTCTCATAGCGGGTCCAAAGGACCTAAGCCGTAGAGATACTTCGAGGGCTCACTCGATCTCAATGACTAATTTGGATGAGTTCTAGAAAACAAAACTAAGACACTCAAAATAAGGTCAACTATTAAGCATAAATGATTTAGCAAATTTGGAGCAATTATGATTACATAAATAATTAAGCATTGGTGAATATATAAGGACAATTTATCCTAGTAATTGTCCTTATAAATTGACTAATGCTTAATTTTTTATGTAATTATAATTGTTTCAAATCTGCTTAATCATTTATGCTTAATAATTGATCTTATTTTGAACGTGTTAGTTTGAGTACTCAGTTTTCTACACTTTTAGTATAGAAATATAAATTTAAGAGTTAAATTTGTATGCATTGTTAGTATAAAGAATTTTTACACGATCAATATAAAGGATAGAAATATAAATATGAATTTAATAGTATATAAATCTACATTTATCAGTATATATATATAAATCTAAAGTGTATATAATTTTTTTTTGTTGAAGGAAAGTGTATGTAAATTTAACACTATAAATTTAATAGTACATAAATAATATATACATAAAGAATGTTGAAGTCGTATCTTATAGATACGAATTGTTAATAATAATAATAATAATAAAATATTAAATATTAAATTCATATCTCAAGAATACGACTTGTCAATATAAAAAAATTAAACAATAAAACCGTATCTATCGGATATGACTTCTTAATAAATAATAAAAGAAATAATATATAATACTAAAGTCGTATTCTATATTTTTATAAATAAAAAAAAAGGTCGTATTCTATATATACGAATTAGGAGAATATATATATATAAGTCGTATCTATGGTATACAACTCCTTTTTTTATGAATATAAAAAATAAATCGTAAATATGGAATACGACTTTTAGATGTAATGTCGATACCTCCAATTATAGCTTACGCTAGTTATATAAATATTTTAAAAAGTATACCAATCACATATTTATGCAACAAAATTTCACTGCTTATATAAAAAAAGCCTCATAAAAGAAAGTACTACCCCTGCCACACGAGTCAATCACGGATTAAGTGGGCACCAAGACCTGGAGAAATCTAATGCCATAATAATGCGTCTAAAACAATTTTTTATCTTTTTTTCCTGTGCCACTCAAGTGTTACTCACGAGACATATAGGTGTGCAACTTTATAAACGATAAACTCAATTAATTACTCATATTTTTCGTTATTAATTAGTTACTTTTTTATTTGATTGGAAGAGAGATTAGAAAACGGTAAATTCATAAAATAAATAGAAAAGTGAATTGATTAATAAAAAGAAAAAAAAAAGGTAATTAATTAAACTTATCACATGCAAGGTTGTACACGTTCATGATCGGTCATAGGATTTTTGGTGCTCTGGACGAACTAAGAAAATGGTGTCCTCATAATCATCAAGCTTCTTTAAAAAATCATTTTCGATAGAAATCAATGCAGACTATTCAATCTACATTGTGATGACATAGTAGATCGCAAATAAGATTTTAACAATTTCAATTTAGAAAAACCTCTCTCGACTGATGCGTCAGTAACAGGGATAGTTAGTATTATATATTCTATTAGTTGTTCATGCATTATTAAAACAATTAAATTTCTTCAAAGAACTCAATATATTATAGAGCTTGATTTTGATTCAACTGTTAAAACATCTCTAATGACTTTTAGTTCTTCAAATATAACTTCTTATCAAGATCATAAGAATTATCGTGTTTTAGATGAGATTCAAGATGTTTGCAACATAATTTCAAGTCCTTATCAGAGAATGACCTAAGCCTTTCAATACTAAACAAAAAAGCAAAAATCTCCTCATATGTGCTATACTGCTATGAGAGATTGAGATATAAAGAGAGAAAGAGAATGAAAGAATTAGAGAAAAAGAAAAGTCTAAATAATAAATAAATTAGGAGTATAACAAATATTTTAAAAAAATTAATTTAAAAGAAATTATAATATATATACAAATACATTTGTCATATTATTTTTTATCATTATATTATTAATTTTTTGGAATAATTATTTTTTATTGGTAAAAAATTAAGTATATAAATTTTTTATTTAATATTATATAACAAGTAAAATTTTACCTGCTATCTAGTGCCAAAAAAAAAATTGGAGACCTAGATGATCATTTTTTTTTTTGGTAAACCAAAGAATATATATATGTATGGAACAAAAGGGAATCTCCACCCCATTACAAGAGAACATGAACAGAGAGAGCAGAAAACAGGGACATAACAGAAGATATTGTTTCAACCCAAATCATGATATGTTTTTGGTTGAACAATAGCTAATGCCAAGTCCATCACCAAACAAAAATCAGCAAGGATCTATGTTCACCCACTAAGGAATCCTACATACGAAACCACAACCCAGCGAAGCTAAGCCACACCACTAACGCATAAGCCAACAAAAAATGGGCCTATTAACTATATTGTAAGCAGGCAACCGGGTCTATACTCCAATCCACAAAAGAATAGCTTCCTGGTCCATCTCCACACTGTTGGTTTTATCAACTCAATAATGTTAACAAAAACTAATCTGCCTTGATTGAATCTCACCTCATTTCTTTGTAGCCAGAAAGTCCATTCTATAATTTGTCATTCTTTAAGGCCCCTAAAAAGATTATTAACAAAATAGTTCAATTGCAAAGAAGGTTCCTTTAGGTGTAGTGAGAAGTGTAACGTTCTTCATTACATTAGTTGTCCAAATTAATTTTCTATGAAAACCTTTAAAATATTTGGATTAAATAATCGAATCATAAAAAATTTTCACAATGAATTTTAGTCTGAAAGTATCTCGCATTTTCAAAATAAAGTCTCATAAAAATTAATTAATAAAATCCACATAATCCTTTTACAATTGTTTTTGTCTCAAAACACGGACATCTAATAAACCCAAAATAAATAAATAAATTATAAGTATTATCTTCAAGACTCTCTCTCAAAACGCTGCATCATGTATCTCATCACCTGTAAACTCTAAAAGACAACACCACTAATGAGATTTATAATCCCAGTAAGTAAACATAGTTCTAAAAGGTTTTCGAAAAGATGTTTCTTTCAGCCGACACGGTAACCCGAAAAACAATCATGGTAATCCGTTATTTTCAAAATAATATAACTCAAAATATTCTCTATAAATTAAGAATAATTAATCCAATCTCATGAAATTCATTCACGAGTCATAACATCAACAATATATGTAATCCATCACCAAAAGTACGCATAACATAAATAAAATCATACAAAGGGCATATCTCGTGTCCAAATAATCTCAATTTATCATCCACGTCTCTTTTATTTAATTACCCAATTTTAGTCTATGAACTCATGACGAATGCAATGGCATCCCACTGCCTTCCCCTTCCCATTCCCAGAATGAGGTATCTATAATGGGTCTTCCCCTTCCCAGAAGGAGGTATCTGTCTTCCCCTCCAACGAGGAGGTATTTGTCTTCTCCTCTAACGAGGAGGTATCTGTCATCCCCTTCCCTGAAGGAGGTATCTGTCTTCCCCTCTAACGAGGAGGTATCTGTCTTCCCCTCTAACGAGGAGGCAGCTGTCATCCCCTTCCCTGAAGGAGGTATCGGTCTTCCCCTCTAACAAGGAGGTATCTGTCACCCCCTTCCCGGAAGGAGATATCCGTCTTCCCCTCAAACGAGGAGGTGTTTATCATCCCCCTTCTCTGAAGGAGGTACCTTAACAATCACAAATAACAATCCAAAACATATTTTGGGCATATGTCATGACCGCAGGACATGATATATGACATCGTGCATCAATCTCAATGGTATAACTCAAGTCAAAACAACTCATAAGCATTCCAAAATAATATCAACACATAGCATCAAGTAACATGCATTATTATTCATCAACTTCGTATCAAAACAACACTAAGGCATCACATATCACAGAAAGCATATCAAACAATAATATCATTCAGCATGTGAATATTTAATCTCCTAAATATTTATCACCAACAAATCATCAATTTTATTTTTAAGACAAAACCCCAAATAATTATTCTTAATTTCATAATCAAACCCTTCAAAATTCTATACCATGAAAGTTTAAGAAAAGAGATGTTTACTTACTCCTCGTAGACCTCAAAAATCCCTAATGACAAGGAAGAAACCCTAAGTCAATCCTGTTCAAATCAAGAAAATCCTTCTGATGTTGCGCGGCGCTGCGCTATACAACTTCCCCACTGTGCGTGTTTTCCTACCCCTAAAAAGATGGTTGACTCTCATTTAAATTACATTCACGTGTGGCCCTATTATATATTTGCGAAAGCCCAAAAGTTACTGGCGTGAATTTCTTATTTCCTGTTGCCAAAGTCTAATAACCTTTCTTACTTAAAACCTAACTCCTTGTATACATTTTGTCTTATCATCTATTAACTTTAAATTGAATTTCTTGGATTCTAATTCTCATAGCAACTCACATGAGTTGCTTGTCACTAGGCCCTTCTTTTTCTTTTAAATTATTTTTATATTAAGTTTGTATTATTTTAATTACTAAACAACTCTAATAAATTAATCCTTTTATAAACTAAGTCCCCCTAATAGCTTAATCTTTTATTAAAAAATATAATATTGAAATTTTAGAATGTTACATTTCTCCCATCCTTCAAGAAATTTCGTCCCCGAAATTTCAACATCTAAACACTAATGGAAAAAAAAACATGCAACTAGAAAATAAATTGATTTACATACACTATAGAGACATGAATTATGATTATCAAAATAAATTTTTCAGCACAACAAACAATCTCACACAACCAATAATTAATCAAAACAACAACATAGAACAAGTCTTGTACACTAGAAAACAATTTAAACAGGAGGTGAAGGTAAACAACACAAAAAGAAGCAAACAAACACCAGTCAACCCCAAAGTTTCTCAAACACGACAAATTTAAAAATTGTTTTGTCTCTAATAAAACCCACACCCTTGCCTATTTATCGCCATACATCTATATACCATCAATCAAATATTGGGTTAGCCAGTCCCAACATCTAAAGGAATAACATGCAATCTTTATGACTCTAACACCAGTCCTATGCGCCCATGTCTTAATTTTAGAAAAATCACCATACCACAGTCCGATTTAGAATCGAACTGCTCTGATACCATAAATGTAACGCCCTTCGTTACATTAGTTGCCCAAATTAATTTTCTATGAAAACCTTTAAAATATTTGGATTAAATAATCGAATCATAAAAATTTTTCACAATGAATTTAAGTCTGAAAGTATCTCGTATTTTCAAAATAAAGCCTCATAAAAATTAATTAATAAAATCCAAATAATCCTTTTACAATTCTTTTTGTCTCAAAACACGTGCATCTAATAAACCCAAAATAAATAAATTATAACTATTATCTTCAAGACTCTCTCTCAAAACGCTGCATCATGTATCTCATCACCTGTAAACTCTGAAAGACAACACCACTAATGAGATTTATAATCCCATTAAGTAAACATAGTTCTAAAAGGTTTTCGAAAAGATGTTTCTTCCAACTGGCACGGTAACCGGAAAAACAACCATGATAATCCGTTATTTTCTAAATAATATAACTCAAAATATTCTCTATAAATTAAGGATAATTAATCCAATCTCATGAAATTCATTCACAAGTCATAACATCATCAATATATGTAATCCATCACCAAAAGTATGCATAACATAAATAAAATCATACAAAGGGCATCTCTCGTGTCCAAATAATCTCAATTTATCATCCACGTCTCTTTTATTTAATTACCCAATTTTAGTCTATGAACTCATGACGAATGCAATGACGTCCCACTGCCTTCCCCTTCCCAGAAGGAGGTATCTATAATGGGTCTTCCCCTTCCCAGAAGGAGGTATTCGTCTTCCCCTCCAACGAGGAGGTATCTGTCTTCCCCTCTAACGAGGAGGTATCTGTCATCCCCTTTCTTGAAGGAGGTATTGTCTTCCCCTCTAACAATGAGGTATCTGTCTTCCCCTCTAACGAGGAGGTATTTGTCTTCCCCTCTAACGAGGAGGTATCTGTCATCCCCTTCCCTGAAGGAGGTATCTGTCTTCCCCTCTAACGAGGAGGTATCTGTCTTCCCCTCTAACGAGGAGGTATCTGTCATCCCTTCCTTGAATGAGGTATCTGTCTTCCCCTCTAACTGAAATAGACAGCTATAAACATGAGAAGGGGGGTTGAATTGTGTTTATCAGAATTTAAGCAGAGAAAGGCTAGATTTGGACGAGTGGAAGAATACAGGATGGACGGGTGACTTTTGCAAGCACACCACTTGATAGACGTAAGAAAACTAAGGCAATTAAAGAGTTTAAGGGAAGAGAGATTGACACAGTTATTTATCCTGGTTCACTCTTCAAAGCAAAGAGCTACGTCCAGTCCTTGGCAGCACCAAGATTTATCCACTATAACTGATAAGGTTAAAGACTCAAGTATTATTTGCACACCTAGCCTCTTCAGGCTCAAGACAAGTATTGTTTTCACACCTAGCCTCTTCAAGCTCAAGACAAGTATTATTTTCACACCTAGCCTCTTCAGGCTCACTCTGGTTTGTTTGAGAGATTTGGTTTATAATAAATACAACTTCTTACAGGTAGATCTTTCACTAACACTCAGAGAGTGGTTTAAATGTAAGGCTTAAGAAAGTCTGCATAATAACTTCAAAATGATTGAAGAATACATAATAAAAGAATGAAGAAATTTATGCTCAGAGTAATGACGTTTTAATGCAATGTGTATTATGTCGTTATTCATCTTCAATGACTTCTGTATTTATGGTCTTCAAGCATTTAGGATCCGTTAGAGACATCCCATCAGATGTTGGCTTCAAGCAAAACTTCATTAAATGCAATAGAGTCATTCTGGGCAGCCATTAATGCAATAGAGTCGTTCTGGGTAGTCATTAATGCAATATAGTCGTTGGTTGTACTCTAAAATGAAGGATCGTGGCTTTATTCATCGTGCTACAGCCATATCAGAGTTGTGTAGAGAGCTTTTTGTACTTTACTGAGTACACTTCTCTTTTCGTGTAAGGACCAGAGGTACTAGGGAATAAAGCATGTTGGAAGCATTCTTTAACTGATCTTTGGTTCTGATTATCCAAGTTTGCTTGAGAGAGTAACTTCTGACCTTTCTTGATAATCTTGAAACTGAGTAGGAGAGAAAGCTTCAAGTCTCTTTCTGGTTCTTGAACTAAGATTCTGATAATCCTTATAGAATTCGCGTTCATAAGATAAGTGCTTCCATCTTGAAAATAATCACATCTATCTAGTCATTTGAGTTTTCATTCGGGCTAGTAGATAAGCTCCATATTAAGGACTCGACAAGTCCAAAGACTAGTGGACGAGCGCTTCTGTCACCTTTAGTGGACGAGCACTTCTGTTACTCTAGTGGACGAGAGCTTCTGTCACCTTTAGTGGGCGAAAGCCTTTGTTACTTTAGTGGACGAAAGCCTCTATTACTCTGGTGGACGAGAGTCTCAGTTACTCCAGTGGACGAGAGTCTCGGTTACTCTGGTGGACGAGAGTCTCAGTTACTCTAGTGGACGAGAGTCCCAGTTACTCTAGTGGACGAGAGTCTCAGTTACTCTAGTGGACGAGAGTCTTTTACCACGTCATTGGACGAGTCATTCTGATACCTTAGTGGACGCGCTATTCTAATACTTTAATGGACGCGCTATTCTGATACTTTAATGGACGAGCTCCAAGTGCCACGTCATTGGACGGAAAATTCTGATAGCTCACTGGATGGGCTTTTCTGATACTTTGATGGACGCGCTCCAAATGCCATGTCATTGGACGGATAATTCTGATACCTCACTGGACGGGCTTTTATGATACTTTGATGGACGCGCTCCAAATGCCACGTTAGTAGACGTTGACTTTCAACACTTTAGTGGACGCAAGTTTATTTCTCTTGCGTTTTGGACGTGCGCTTTAAGCATTTGCGATGGACGTGAGCTTCAATCTTCAAACATTTGCGATGGACGTGAGCTTCAATCACTACTGTGTTGGACGTGCGTTTCAATCACTTGCGTTGGACGTGAGCTTCAATCACTACAGTGTTGGACGTTCGTTTCAATCACTTGTGTTGGACGGATGATTCTCTTATTTAATCTGCACACTCGATAGATAGGTTAGCAACCAATATGAAGGTTAATTAAATCATCAACCAATGTTTAGTTTTCATCAAAACTTAAGGAAATGCACATCAGACATTTTAGAGACTTAACGATCTCCCGCTTTTTGATGATGACAAACATTGAGATGATTTAATGAACCTCAGAAAATATCAACAAAGAAAATAGCATAAATCAGATAGGTTGAAATTTTCTTAAGCGGACAGGTTATATCATATTCATTCTCCCATATCATATTCATTCTCTCATTCTCCTTTAACAGATTTCTATCACAAATCTCAATTTCTCCTATTCTCCTCCTTTTGGCAACATCAAAAAGTGTTATCAAGTTTTATTTATGAGATATGTTAAGGGCAAGATAACATGTTAAGAAAATCATAGTGATGCAGCAAGCATATTAGACATACTCCACTTAAACTATTGTATCATTACTCCCCCTGAACTAATGCTTAGTTAAAAGAACATGTATATAGGAGTAATGACAGATTTTGCATAGACAGGTCATTCATACATGTCATTCAGCAATGCAATGCATGTTTAGATTATCTCTAATGAATAAAAACCTTTCTCCTGTGAGGGGTTTAGTGAAAATATCAGCCCATTGATTTTCAGTTTTAACAAACTTAATATCAAAGATGCCTTTCTGAACATAATCCCTAATGAAATGATTTTGATTTCAATATGCTTAGCCTTAGAATGCTGAATTGGATTTTTAGTTAAGCATATAGCACTGGAATTATCACACCATACAGATATGTTATATTCATAAATAGAGTAATCCTCAAGTTGATGTTTTACCCATAAGAATTGAGAGCAGCAACTAGCAGCAGAGATGTATTTTGCTTCAGCAGTAGACAAGGCAATGGTTGTCTGCCTCTTGCTTGACCATGAGACTAAACTTGCTCCAATGAAGTGACATCCTCCACCGGTGCTTTTTCTTTCTATTCTGTCTCCAGCAAAGTCAGCATCACAATATCCTACTAATCTGTATTCTTTTGATCTTAAATACAGCAAACCAAGATTAGTAGTTCCAAGTAAATATCTAAATATTCCTTTTACAGCCTTAAGATGAGATTCTCTAGGATCAGATTGTAATCTAGCACACATACAGACACTAAATTGAATGTCAGGTCTGCTTGAAGTTAAGTACAGTAGAGAGCCAATCATACCTCTATAGACAGTTTGATCTACCTTTTTACCTTCATCATCTTTGCTTAGGTTTGCATTGGGTTGTATAGGGGTTTTCATGAGCTTTGCATTTTCCATTTTGTATTTCTTGAGTATCTCCTTGGTATATTTTTGTTGATGAATGTAAATTCCATCACTTGTCTGCTTGATTTGTAATCCAAGGAAGAACTTCAATTCTCCCATTATGTTCATCTCAAATTCAGCTTGCATTAGATTTGAAAATTCCTTGCACGGCTTTTCATTAGTTGCTCCAAAAATAATATCATCAACATATATTTGAACTATAATAAAGTTCTCTTTAGAGCATTTTTTGAACAGAGTAGTGTCTACTTGTCCTCTAGTAAAACCATTATGCATGAGAAAAGAACTGAGTTTATCATACCACGCTCTAGGTGCTTGTTTCAAACCATATAATGCCTTTTTAAGTTTGAAAACGTGATCTGGTTTATCAGTATCCTCAAAACCAGGGGGTTGTTTAACATATACTTCTTCTTCAATTATACCATTTAGAAAAGCACTTTTTACATCCATTTGAAATAGGGTAATTTGGTGTTGTGCATCATATGACATTAAATTACGTATTGCTTCTATTCTATTTACAGGTGCAAAGGTTTCAGTATAATCAATACCTTCTTGTTGGTTATAGCCTTGAGCTACTAACCTTGCTTTATTTCTGACAACTTTACCATCTTCATCTAATTTGTTTCTGAAGACCCATCTTGTTCCAATAACCGACTTGTTTTTAAGCTTAGAGACAAGAGTCTAGACATCATTTCTGGTGAACTGGTTAAGTTCTTCTTGCATATCAAGAATCCAACTTTCATCCTCAAGAGCTTCTTCAATGCGTTTAGGCTCCAAATCTGAAATAAAGGCCACATTGCTTGATTCTCTTAATGTGGATCTGGTTCTTACTCCTTCAGAAGGATTTCCAATAATAAGATCCTTAGGATGATGAGTGTTGAACTTCCAATCCCTTTTGAGATCATCATGAAGATCTTGACTTGTCTGCTGACTCGTCTATTCCACTTGCCTTTCAGCCTCAGACACAGGTTCTGTTTTGGTTAGATCGAGTTGTTGACTTTCTGGCTTGTTTATATCAAGACCTGCAAGATCATCTTCTAGATCTGATAGTTTTTTATTAGTCTTTAATCCATCATTGAATTTAACATGAACAGATTCTTCAATAATACAAGTTATTGAATTGTATACTCTAAAAGCCTTCGACTTTTCAGAATATCCTACGAAAATACCTTTATCTACCTTAGAATCAAACTTTCCAAGATTATCTTTGGTATTCAGAATAAAACATTCACATCCAAAAGCATGAAAATAAGATATGTTGGGGCTTTTTCCTTTCCACAATTCATAAGGAGTCCATTTTAGAAAAGGCCTAATAAGTATTCTGTTTTGTACATAACAAGCAGTGTTTACAGCTTCTGCCCAGAAGTACTTAGGGAGATTATTTTCATTGAGCATAGATCTAGCCATCTCTTGCAGAGATCTATTCTTTCTCTCAACCACTCCATTTTTCTGTGGAGTTCTTGGTGCAGAGAAATTGTGAGAGATTTCATTCTCCTCACAGAACTGTCTAAACTGCTCATTTTCAAATTCTCCCCCATGATCACTTCTAAGGGTAGAAATACAAAAACCCTGCTCATTTTGTACTCTTTTGCATAATACTGAGAAAGCCTTAAAAGACTCATCCTTGTGTGTTAGGAAGAGTACCCATATGTATCTAGAATAGTCATCAACTATGACAAATCCATATTTTCTTTCAGCCAGGCTGGCAACACTAACTGGTCCAAACAGATCCATGTGTAACAACTGAAGAGGTCTAGAGGTTGATACTTGGTTTTTAGATTTGAAACTTGATTTTATCTGTTTACCTCTCTGACATGCATCACACAAGACATCTTTCTTAAAGCTAATATCAGGCAATCCTCTCACGAGATTATTCCTTTTTAATTCAGAAATTAGTTTTATACTAGCATGACCTAGTTTATTATGCCATAACCATCTCTCATCCTCTTTAGACATCAGACAGGGTACACTTTGATATTAGAGATCAGACATCTCAATTTTATAAAGATTTTGTTGTCTTTTAGCTGAAAAGAAGGTTTTGCCATTACAGTCTTTAACTATGCATACATCCTTGGTAAAGGAAACATCAAAACCACTATCACATAATTGACTTATGCTAAGCAAATTGTGTCTTAATCCTTTAACGATAAGAACATTAGATATAGAGGGAAGAGGGGGTTTACCACCAATAGTACCAATTCCTATAACTTTCCCTTTTTGATTTCCTCTGAAGGCAACGTGTCCTCCTTTTTTAAGTTGGAGGTCTAGGAACATAGACCTTTCTCTTGTCATATGACGCGAGCAACCACTGTCCAGGTACCAGCAGTGGTGTTTTCTTTGTCCTGTTGAGGACATCTGCAACAAAAATTATTTGATCTTTAGGTACCCATATTTTTCTGGGTCCTTTTCTGTTAGTTCTAGGAGTCTGTAAAGACTTCCTTCTCTTCTTATGGATACACTTAGACATAACATGCCTAGTTTTTCCACAGAAGTTACAAATAGGTGTTGATTTGGTTACAGTTGACTTAACAGTTACTGTAGGAACTTTAGTTGATACTTTATGATGTGTCTGATGGACATATCCAATACCTTCTTTGTTAAGAGAGTGCTTCTGACTGCCAAGTAGCTTAGTCAGATTGTCTCTACCATTAACAAATTTGGCAAGATTAGAAGTGAGCTCTTCCACTTTCTGTTGAAGTTTTTCAATTTCTTCAGATGGTGATGTTTCACTTGAGATCTTAGCTTCATTAGACTTTTCAGTCTTCAGCTCACTGTTCTCTTTAGCCAGCTTCTCACACTCTTGAGATTTCTGTTTATGCTCACTGGTGAGCTTTACATACTCTCTCTTGAGGGATTTGAAGGCTTTAGATAAGCAGTTGGATTCCTCCAACAATTCCTCATAGGCATCAAGTAATTCCTCATAGTCAGGATGTACCTCATCATCAGAGTCTGAATCAGTGTTGGCCATCAAACAGAGATTGGCTTCTTCCTCCATTTCTTCATCAAAAGATGTTGACTCCAGATCGTCCCAAGTAGCCATCATTCCTTTCTTCTTATTCTTGAAGAATTTCTTAAAAGGGGCCTTCTTGAGTTGAGGACATTCAGCCTTGAAGTGACCGGGCTTCTTGCACTCATAGAAAACAATTGGACTTTTGTCTGTTGGGGTGGATTCTTTGAAGTTCTTGTCCTTGTTGAACCTTCTGAATGGCCTATCCCTCTTGAACTTCTTTTTTCTGTAGGAGAAGCTTTATCTTCCTGGTCAGGAGAGACAACTCTTCATCACTCTCAGAATCCTCGAGTTCTGATAGGTCAGCATCACTGGATGACTCATCTGCCTTCAGAGTCTTGGAAAATTTTGCTGACTTTTGATCAGCTTTCAGAACAATTGACTTGCCCTTCTTTGGTGCAACTTCATCTCCAAGTTATTGCTCATGAACAGTGAGTGTTCCAAGAAGTTCATCCATAGTCAAGGTAGTGAGATCCTTGGCTTGGGAGATAGCAGTGACCAAAGGTCTCCACTGTTTAGGTAGACTTCTCAGAATCTTTCCAACCTTCTCAGCATTGGTAAAGACTTTGCCAAGAGATTTTAAACTGTTGATTATAGTTTGGAATCTTCCTATCATCTGAGCAACAGATTCATCTTCCTCCATGACGAACAGTTCATACTTCCTGACAAGTATGGCAATCTTTGACTCTTTGACTTTAGTCGTTCCTTCATGTATGACGGCTAAAGTGTCCCATATTTCCTTGACAGAGTTACAAGCACAAACCTTCTTAAACTCCTCCGGACTGAGAGCACAAATGATGTTATATCTGGCTTTGTGGTTCAGCCCCCATTTTGTCTTTTATGCACCAGTCCACTGAGCTTTTGGTTTGTCAATGTTATCATCATTCTTGGGAATGAATGGACCATCTGTGATGACATCCCAAAGATTAGAGTTTGTGGATAGAATAAACCATTGAAATCTAACTTTCCAGTAGTTGTAGTTTTCTCCATTGAAGTAATGAGGTATGGTTAGGGAAGCTCCTTCAGTCTGATGACTTCCACTTGAACTAGCTTCAGCCGTCATGTCTATTCTTCAGGATCTTTTACATCTACACTGTTAGATGCTCAACCCAGAGGCTGAGCTCTGATACCAACTGAAATAGATAGTTATAAACACGAGAATGGGGGGTTGAATTGTGTTTATCAGAATTTAAGCAGAGTTGAAATCTTTTCGCAAACAAAAAGGCTAGATTTGGACGAGTGGAAGAATACAGGATGGACGGGTGACTTTTGCAAGCACACCACTTGATAGACGTAAGAAAACTAAGGCAATTAAAGAGTTTAAGGGAAGAGAGATTGACACAGTTATTTATCCTGGTTCACTCTTCAAAGCAAAGAGCTACGTCCAGTCCTTGGCAGAACCAAGATTTATCCACTATAACTGATAAGGTTACAGACTCAAGTATTATTTGCACACCTAGTCTCTTCAGGCTCAAGACAAGTATTGTTTTCACACCTAGCCTCTTTAGGCTCAAGACAAGTATTATTTTCACACCTAGCCTCTTCAGGCTCACTCTGGTTTGTTTGAGAGATTTGGTTTGTAATAAATACAACTTCTCACAGGTATATCTTTCATTAACACTCAGAGAGTGGTTTAAATGTAAGGCTTAGGAAAGTCTGCGTAATAACTTCAAAATGATTGAAGAATACAGAATAAAAGAATTAAGAAATTGATGCGCAGAGTAATGGAGTTTTAATGCAATGTGTATTCTGTCGTTCTTCATCTTCATTGACTTCTGTATTTATGGTCTTCAAGCATTTAGGATCCGTTAGAGACATCCCCTCAGATGTTGGCTTCAAGCAGAACTTCATTAAATGCAATAGAGTCGTTCTGGGCAGACATTAATGCAATAGAGTCGTTCTGGGTAGTCATTAATGCAATAGAGTCGTTGGTTGTACTCTAAAATGAAGGATCATGGCTTTATTCATCGTGCTACAGCCATATCAGAGTTGTGTAGAGAGCTTTTTGTACTTTACTGAGTACACTTCTCTTTTCGTGTAAGGACCAGAGGTACTAGGGAATAAAGCACGTTGGAAGCATTCTTTAACTGGTCTTTGGTTTTGATTATCCAAGTTTGCTTGAGAGAGTAACTTCTGACCTTTCTTGATAATCGTGAAACTGAGTAGGAGAAAAGGCTTCAAGTCTCTTTCTGGTTCTTGAACTAAGATTCTGATAATCCTTATAGAATTCGCGTTCATAAGATAAGTGCTTCCATCTTGAAAATAATCACGTCTATTTAGTCATTTGAGTTTTCATTCGGGCTAGTAGATGAGCTCCATATTAAGGACTCGGCAAGTCCAAAGACTAGTGGACGAGTGCTTCTGTCACCTTAAGTGGACGAGCACTTTTGTTACTCTAGTGGACGAGAGCTTCTGTCACCTTTAGTGGACGAGAGCCTTTGTTACTTTAGTGAACGAAAGCCTCTATTACTCTGGTGGACGAGAGTCTCAGTTACTCCAGTGGATGAGAGTCTTGGTTACTCTGGTGGACGAGAGTCTCAGTTATTCTGGTGGACGAGAGTCTCAGTTAGTCTGATGGACGAGAGTCTCAGTTACTCTAGTGGATGAGAGTCTCAGTTACTCTAGTGGACGAAAGTATTTTGCCACGTCATTGGACGAGCCATTCTGATACCTTAGTGAACGCGCTATTCTGATACTTTAATGGACGCGCTATTCTGATACTTTAATGGACGCGTTATTCTGATACTTTAATGGACGAGCTCCAAGTGCCACGTCATTGGACGGATAATTCTGATACCTCACTGGACGATCTTTTCTGATACTTTGATGGACGCGCTCCAAATGCCACGTCATTGGACGGATAATTCTGATACCTCACTGGACGGGTTTTTCTGATACTTTGATGGACGCGCTCCAAATGCCACGTTAGTAGACGCTGACTTTCAACACTTTAGTGGATGCAAGTTTCTTTCTCTTGCGTTTTGGATGTGCGCTTTAAGCATTTGCGATGGACGTGAGCTTCAATCTTCAAACATTTGCAATGGACGTGAGCTTCAATCACTACATTGTTGGACGTGCGTTTCAATCACTTGCGTTGGACGTGAGCTTCAATCACTACAGTGTTGAACGTGCGTTTCAATCACTTGTGTTGGACGGATGATTCTCTTATTTAATCTGCACACTCGATAGATAGGTTAGCAACCAATATGAAGGTTAATTAAATCATTAACCATTGTTTAGTTTTCATCAAAACTTAGGGAAATGCACATCAGACATTTTAGAGACTTAACAATCTCCCCCTTTTTGATGATGACAAACATTGAGATGATTTAATGAACCTCAGAAAATATCAACAAAGAAAATAGCATAAATCAGATAGGTTGAAATTTTCTTAAGCGGACGGGTTATATCATATTCATTCTCCCATATCATATTCATTCTCCCATTATCCTATAACATATTTCTATCACAAATCTCAATTTCTCCTATTCTCCCCCTTTTGTCAACATCAAAAAGGGTTATCAAGTTTTATTTATGAGATATGTTAAGGGCAAGATAACATGTTAAGAAAATCATAGTGATGCAGCAAGCATATTAGACATACTCCACTTAAACTATTGTATCATTACTCCCCTGAACTAATGCTTAGTTAAAAGAACATGTATATAGGAGTAATGACATATTTAGCATAGACATGTCATTCATACATGTCATTCAGCAATGCAATGCATGTTTAGATTATCTCTAATGAATAAAAACCTTTCTTCTGAGAGGGGTTTAGTGAAAATATCAGCCCATTGATTTTCAGTTTTAACAAACTTAATATCAAAGATGCCTTTCTGAACATAATCCTTAATGAAATGATGTTTGATTTCAATATGCTTAGCCTTAGAATGTTGAATTGGATTTTTAGTTAAGCATATAGCACTGGAATTATTACACCATACAGATATGTTATGTTCATAAATAGAGTAATCCTCAAGTTGATGTTTTACCCATAAGAGTTGAGAGCAGCAACTAGCAGCAGAGATGTATTCTGCTTCAAAACTTAGGGAAATGCACATCGGACATTTTAGAGACTTAACACTAACGATGAGGTATCTGTCTTCCCCTTTAATGAGGAGGTATCTGTCATCCCCTTCCCAGAAGGAGATATCCATCTTCCCCTCAAACTAGGAGGTATCTATCATCCCCCCTTCTCTGAAGGAGGTACCTTAACAATCACAAATAACAATCCAAAACATATTTTGGGCATATGTCATGACCGCAGGACATGATATATGACATCGTGCATCAATCTCAATGGTATAACTCAAGTCAAAACAACTCATAGGCATTCCAAAATAATATCAACACAAAGCATCATGTAACATGCATTATTTTTCATCAAAATCATATCAAAACAACACTAAGGCATTACATATCACAGAAAGCATATCAAACAATAATATCATTCAACATATGAATATTCAATCTTCTAAATATTTATCACCAATAAATCATCAATTTTATTTTTAAGACAAAACCCCAAATAATTATTCTTAATTTCATAATCAAACCCTTCAAAATTCTATACCATGAAAGTTTAAGAAAAGAGGTGTTTACTTACTCCTTGTAGACCTTAAAAATCCCTAATGACAAGGAAGAAACCCTAAGTCAATCATGTTCAAATCAAGAAACTCCTTCTGACGTTGCGCGGTGTTGCGCTATACAACTTCCCCACTGTGCGTGTTTTCCTACCCCTAAAAAGATGGTTGACTCTCATTTAAATTACATTCACGTGTGGCCCTATTATATATTTGCGAAAGCCCAAAAGTTACTGGCGTGAATTTCTTATTTCCTGTTGCCAAAGTCTAATAACCTTTCTCACTTAAAATCTAACTCCCTGTATACATTTTGTCTTATCCTCTATTAACTTTAAATTGAATTTCTTGGATTCTAATTCTCATAGCAACTCACGTGAGTTGCTTGTCATTGGGCGCTTTTTTTTTCTTTTAAATTATTTTTATATTAAGTTTGTATTATTTTAATTACTAAACAACTCTAATAAATTAATCCTTTTCTAAACTAAGTCCCCCTAATAGCTTAATCTTTTATTAAAAAATATAATATTGAAATTTTAGAATGTTACAAGAAGTGTAAGAAAATTTGTTGGGTCAAATGGGAAACAGTTTGCAAGTTAAGAGAGGAGGGTGGGTTGAGGATTAGAGATGTTGGGGCTTTCAATCTAGCTTTGTTAGGAAAGTGGAGTTGGAGATTCCTAAATGAACAAAATGCTGTGTGGGCTGACGTTATTAGAGTTAGGTATGGTAACCCTACTATTTAGAGAGCTACTTGGCCTGGAGTGCCAGTGGGTGGGGGTATTGGGTCTACATGGTGGTGTGATCTTGGGAGACTAGAGGGTGAGGATTCACAAAGTTTAGGTTGGTTATCAGATGGGATTTTCAGGAAAATTGGTAATGGAAATCAAACATCCTTCTGGCTTGAACCTTGGACAACAACAGTGTCTTTCTCTGTTTTATTTCCCAGATTATTCGCAATTTCGGTGTCAAAGGAGGTTATGGTGAATCAAATGGGTTAGTGGATTGCAGATGCTTGGTCTTGGGTGCTTAGATGGAGGAGACCGCTCTTCGTTTGGGAGGAACGATTGGTCCTGAATTTGGTGGACGCTATAGGCGAAAAGAAACCTGTCCCATGTGTGGAGGACTCTTGGTCGTGGCTTCACAATACTGAATGAACTTATTCTGTTAAAACAACTTTTAAAAGAATCCGTGATGGGATTGGTCAGCAATGCAGGGTACCGATATGAACATGGGTTCACAAAGTAAAGGACCAAGCATTGAAGACTCACATGGACCCATGACAAGGTCAAGGCTAAGAAGAGTCCAAAATACTCTAAAGAAGAGTCCAAGATGCCTAGTTAGGGATAGGACTTAGGACCTTTGTATATAATAGAGTTCGTGTAATAAAAGTAGGGTTAGAAACCTTGTATAGAGTAGAGTTCATGTAATAAAAGTGTTTATAAAAAAAAATAGCACTTGGGTAGTTTAGGCTTTTGGGCTTTTTCTTCGGGCTTAGGCTAATTGGGCCTCTTGTACCAAGTAGGCCCAACATAGGAATCCTACATTTGGCCAAGAGAGGCCCACACTTGGGGAGGGAAGGAGGCACAACTTGCACCATTAGGGAGGATGATCACTTTTGCTCATCTATAAATAGGCTTGATGTAACTCATTTTGCAAGTTTGAATTCATTTGAAAGGTTTTCTCATACTTGAGATTTCTAGAGAGAGAGAGAGATTTATCCTCTTCTTGGTTCATGAGTTGAACCATTGATTCTTATCTTGAATTTCCATATTCAAGTGGTGAATCCTCCTTTGGCTTATTAATTCAATCTTCTTCACAAAGATGATTCAATTGTGGCGCCTTCCCCTTCATCTTCTTCCTATTCCATTTTCTATTTTTGTTCTTTAATTCTTGCACTTTAATTTTTGCAATTTACTTCTTGCAATTTACTTTCTAGTCATATATCAATTGTTCTTCTTTTCTACACCTTTTTGTTTCTCTTGATTCTTCACTTGAAGAACAAGTTTCATATCAGTTGTGCTACAATTGTGTTTGATATCAAAATTTGAAACAAATAGATCGAAGAAGATCCTAAAATGCTTAGTGATCAATCCTTGATTACATCAGGTACCCTATAAACCACTATGGGATAATTCGGTTCCCCTGAAAGTTAGTGCCTTTTGTTGGAGAGCATCTATTGATAGGATTCCTACCTCGTTGAACCTACAAAAAAAGGGGGGTTATGATCATAAATGGGTCCATGTTATGCCAAATTTGTAATATGGAACCTGAATCTTGTGAACATTTATTCCTCCATTGTTACTTTTCATATGCAGTTTGGATGCACCTGTATAATCTGTTTGGAATACAAACAGCAGTGGAAGGGAACTTAATGGGAAACTTACAACCCTAGCTGATCACTTACTTCAACCGTGCTGAGAGTCACCGCTGTAAACGTTAGGAAAGTGTTATCCTAAAACATTAACCATTATTAATAACTTAATCCATACATGTCATTTTAAAAGTCTTAAAACTTCGGCACCGTACGTGGTTAATAAGATGCATTGAGCTTAAACAGGAATGACACAACAATCAACAAGTCATAGTGCGAGTGTGCGACATTTGCCCCCTTGCATTTATGTGAATGAAATGTACCCAACAACTAAGTAGAATCATTGTTCGACATTTGGAATCAACAAACAAATCTGGCATCTCTTTAAAGAAACAACATCATCTGCTGGCAGCTGCCATGTTAAACCAAATCAAACGCATGAAGAAGTAAGCTTCAAACGAAAGATTCCAAAGAGTTAGTGTGGACGCAAATCTCCAAGGGACACTAACACCTAGTTGGTCCAAGTGGTAATAGACTTAGACATTAAAAGCAAGTGGTAAGAGATTTGAATCTTGTCTCTTGCGTATGGAGAAAACCTGTTGGGATGGGAGAACTCACCATGTGTGCCCAACATGTTTTTCGATGGATATTTATCACTGCTAACGATGTTAAGAAACCAATGCAACAATAAAAGGAAGGAGATGAGGAAGAGAGAACCAAGGAGTAGAAGAAAGGGCTGCTAGGGTTTCATTAGAATGCAATTAGTCTCTATGTTACAATAGATAGCAAAAGGAATAAATATAAATAGGAAACAAGCAAAAGACTAAACTACCCTTAAGACATAAATAAATAAATAAATAAATAAATAAATAAATAAATAAATAAATAAATAGACTATATTATCTAACAACCCCCCTCAAACTCATGATGCATCAACAGGAAGCATCAAGAGTTTGCTAATCAAGAAACAAAAGCGTGTATGGAATACGATTTCGTAAACAAGTCAACAATCTGCATAGAGAAAGAAACAAAGGGCAAAGTGACGGTTCCCTACTGAAAATGATGTCTAGTGAAATGGCAATCAATCTCAATGTGCTTGGTGCGTTCATGAAAGGCCAAGTTGCGAGTGATTTGAATAGCACTCATATTACCACAATACATAGGAGTTGGTGTAGAAGAAGAGACACCCATAGAGTCAAGTAACCAGCACAACCAAACGATTTCTGCAGTGGTAGATACCACGACACGAGACTCAGCTTCAGTAGAAGATCGAGAAACAACTGCTTGCTTCTTACTCTTCCAAGAAATAAGAGAATCTACTAGAAAAATGTAAAACCCCGTGGTAGATTTACGGTCAGTGGAATCACCACCCCAATCAGCACCTGAGTAAGCACGCAACTCCAATGAATAAGATAAGGGAAATAGAAGGCTTTGAAACTAAGTGCCTCAAAGATAACGAAGAGTGCGAAGAACAAATGCCCAATGAACTGTAGTAGGAGAGGAAACAAATTGACTAACAACATGCACTATAAAAGCAATATCAGGTCTAGTAATGGTAAGATACACCAAGCTGCCAACAAGGGTACGATACAAAGTAGGGTCTGATAAAAGGACACCATCAGATGAGCAATATCGAGCATTAAGCTCAAGAGGTGTGTCCGTTGTTTGAGTATCAGAGAGACGAGCTTGTGCAAGAATGTTGCCAATATACTTAGATTGAGAAAGAAGGTAGCCTTGAGGAGAGTAGGCAACCTCAATCCCCAAAAAGTAACGAAGAATGCCTAAGTCTTTCATCTCAAACTGTCTGGCTAATTGTAGTTTCAAATCGACAATCCCATCAACATCATCCCCAGTAATAATCATGTCATCAACATATAAAGAGAGCAAGATACGACCATGAGGAAACCTGATAAATAAGGCAGAACCATGCAGGCTAGAGTGGAAACCAAGGGATTCAATCACAATGGAAAACTTCTCAAACCAAGCAAGAGGAGCTTGTTTAAGCCCATAGGGAGCCTTCTTCAATTTACAAACTTCACATGGATTATGAGAAACACCTGGAGGAGGAACCGTATAAACCTCTTCTTGAAGATCACCATTCAAGAAGGCATTTTTAACATCCATTTATGAAATATGCCACTGACGGATAGATGTAACTGCAATAAGAGTACGAATAGTTGTCATTTTGGCAACAGGAGCAAAAGTTTCTTCACAATCTATACCATATTGCTGAGAAAACCCCTTTGCAACTAAACGAGCTTTGTATCTTTCAACAGACCCATCAGACTTGGTTTTGATCTTATAAACCCAACGAGAACCAATTGCATTTTTTCCTAGTTGAAGAGAGACAAGGCCCCAAGTATCTGTCTTGTGCAAAGCAAAAAGTTCCTCTGCCATAGCTTGTTGCCAAGAAGGATTAAGAATTGCCTCTTTATAAGAAGAGGGCTCAAACAAACTGTGAATGGAGGTTAAAAAGGAAGAAAAGGAAGTGGAATAGACAGAATAAACAAAATCAAGTAATTTAGTGGACTTACGATCACGATGAGGATAACGAGGAGGAGGAGGATCCACAATTACAGGAGCTTCTCGGGGAGGCGTGGGGACAGAGGAGGCTTCTTGATCATCGGAACTACTAGTGTCAACCCTGCAAAGCTCAACATCAGAGTTATTTTTACTATGAGTAACTAGACGGGGTGTTGTGTCAGAACCTGTGGAAAACGGGTCAATACGGGTGAGATCAGTTTTGGTAAGACCATGCGGACTAGAAGGAACAGAATAAAAAGGAATATGTTCAAAAAACACAACATGACGTGAGACATACAACTTTTTATTTGCAGGATCATAACAATGATAACCTTTCTGACCATCACCATAACCAAGAAAAACACAAATAGCTGAACGAGAAGACAACTTACTACGTTCTACATGCGGACGAAGCACAAAACAAGTAGAACCAAACACTTTCAAGGTAGAATAATCAGGGGCACAACCATATAACTTTTCAAAGGGAGACAAACCTGAAGTGACATAAGATGGGATCCAGTTAATGACATAGACTGCAGTGAGGACAGCTTCCCCCCAAAACTCACTTGGGACAGAGGCAGATAAAAGAAGAGAACGAGCAGTTTCAACAATGTGACGGTATTTTCTTTCAACTACTCCATTTTGTTCAGGAGTACCAGTACAAGAAGTTTGGTGATAAGTCCCATCAGAGGCAAGTAATTCAGAAAATTTGTTGGAAGTATATTCACCACCAAGATCACATCTAAAATATTTGATAACAGTATTATGTTGAGTTTTAACCAAAGCACGAAACATGTGATAAATGCTTTAAAAGTCAGAACGATGTTTCATAAGATAAACCCAACAATAACGAGTGCAATCATCAATGAAAGATACATAATATCTAGAACCACCTTTAGTAACGGTCGGGGATGATCTTCATACATCAGAATGAATCAAGTCAAAAGGTGCAACCAAAATTGAAACACATTTACAAAAGGGCAAAGCAAAAAACTTAGCAAGTTGGCAACCACGACAATCAGAAATATCATTAGTTTGCAACTTTCCCAAAGCTCCTGTAGAAGCCAAGTATTTCAAACGGGAAGAAGAAACATGACCAAGACGAGAATGCCATAAATAAAAGCTAGAAGAAGAGGAAGTCAAATGAAAGGACGACAAGTCAGTACTAGCAGCTGCAACATCTGGAAACCTTAGTTCATCCGAAACATAAAGTCCTCCATGTCTACGGCCTGTCCCAATCAGCCTCTGGAATTGCAAATCCTGCACATAACAAGAGGTGGAAGAAAATAAAACTGAGTAACCAGAATTACATAACTGACTAACATATGAGATGGGGAAACAGACCCAGTGCCTGCTACTGGCAGAGGGGTGCCATCAGTAGTTATGATTGGTACAAAAGAAACAGAATATAAGGACACAAAGGAGTTTAAATCAGATGACATATGATGACATGCTCCAGAGTCAAGGATCCATAAGGATGGGAATATACCTGAGGAGCTAGAGGAGGACAAACCTATATTGGATTGGGCAGACATAGCAGACATGGCAGACATGACAGATGGCTGTGTGGCAAGAAACCTCTGGAATTGCTCAGCAAGATCAGCTACTGAAGGACTATAAAGAGACGTGCTCTCATCAGATGGAGGAATAACTGCATTAGTATTAGGTGTTGGAGGCCTGAAGTGCTTGAAGTTGCATTGGTTGAACTGACTTGGAGGTCTCCATTGAGAGGACTGTTGTGTTTGTTGCGGTTTATTCGACAGTTTTGGACATTGAGCTTTCCAATGGCCCTTATTCTTGCAGAAGCTACATTCATCATAACCATCCTTTCCATAAGATTTACCTTTATTAGAAGGAACAACAAAAACAGATAAATTGGGATTGGAGATGATTCCTTTGTCAACATTTCCTTTATCAGATTGAGACTTGAGGCGAATTTCTTCAGCTAACAACTCATCAACCACTGAATCAACAGTTGGGAGAGGATTGCGGTGCAGAATCGATCCACGAATCCCCTCAAAATCACCCCGAAGAGCCATAAAAAACTGAACCTGGCGTTGTTGGATGCTCATGTTGTTTTGTTGAAGGGCCCGAATATCAATCTCCAGCTGGTATTGCTTTGCAAAATTGGACTACTCGTACAATCTTTTCAAATGATCCCAAACCTCCTTGGCTGTCTCATATTTTACTAATTGAACGCCTATTGGCTGTGAAACAGAATTATTAATCCAAGTAATAATCTTCAAATTATTTGCTTCCCAGGATTCTAGCTCAGTTGCATATTTTCCATCTTTGTTGTCTTTTGCCTTCTCGGAGGTTCTAGAAACATAGCCCCACATTCTTTTGCCTTTCAAAAAAAATTTCAACACATAACTCCAATACGAATAATTTTGACCATTCAACTGCATACTAATACCTTGAAGAGAATCATCTTTTTCATGACCGGCCATTATTGAAACAAATTAAATAATAGAATAATAAAAAGAGAGAGGAGAACCAAATGCCAATATGTTGAGCTTCAAATTGCTTCCATTTTTTTTACCAATCTGTAAGTGGTCCCTTCCCTTTTTTTAATTGAGAAAAAAATTGTAGCCTTACCAATTTGCTCTGCAATGTGAAACATTGCAACATAAAAGTGGTTCTTCCTTTTTGTGGAGGCTTGCGAGAAAGGGAGGAACAGGACACCGAAAAATTGTAGACTTGCGTGAAAGTGGTCCACTGCAACACATATATATTTGTTCTAAAAACGCAAACGCACAACCACCTGAGACAAGGATCTATCATGCTCTAGATACCATGTTAAGAAACCAATGCAACAATAAAAGGAAGGAGAGGAGGAAGAGAGAATCAAGGAGTAGAAGAAAAGGCTGGCAGGGTTTCATTATAATACAATTAGTCTCTAGGTTACAATAGATAGCAAAAGGAATAAATATAAATAGATAACAAGCAAAAGACTAAACTACCCTTAAGACATAAATAAATAGACTATATTATCTAACAAACGATAGTCAATACTTCATACATATAAGCATAATTACAAAAAATTCGCTAGGGGACCAGACCCAATAGAAGACTAAGAAGAGGCAATTGAAGGTCATGAGAGTAAGCGACGTTTTTCTTGATAGCGACCACAAGACAATGTTAAGAATTTTAAAATGTTTATGTTCGGATCCGGGAGTAGCTGCTTTAGAGGGCATTATCATCTCCAATTCAAAGGGTATGGGTTAAATTCACCATGATTAATGTTTTAAATTTTTTAAAAATTAACGGATAATTAATGGCATACAGAAATTATGTGATCAACAGTAAATGACACAGAGAAGAATGTCTAACTCTGTGTGCACTTAAGAATTTTCACAATGATGGTTTCTCACCTTCAAATTATATCAACACATAGATCATCAACAAGAAGGTATTACTGTCTGTTGAGACTGAATGAATAGCAAGAGTGCAAAATCTGTTTATTGATGAAAGAAACAACCCTTATATAGAGCAGAAAAACAACAGAAAACTAATAGAAACTAACAAAATACTAACAAACTCAACAACCTGATAACCAATAGCTAATAACAGATTATACATGCCTAAACTCAATTAAGACTAACTCAACATTCCCTCCCTTAAACTAATTGTGTATTAATCAGAACACAATCAGTTTATCTTTGGCACTTCACAAACTCCAAGCTGCTTCCGAAATTTCAGAAATGTGTCCAACTTCAAGGGCTTGGTAAACAGGTCTGCGAGTTGATCCTTAGTACCAAAATGAATCAGGTCAATGGTTCCAGCTTTAGACATATCTCTAAGGAAATGAAAGCACACATCAATGTGCTTGCTCCTGCGATGAAGAATAGAATTCTTAGAGAGTTTAATGGCTGAACTATTGTTACACAAGATAGTAATACATCCATCTTGTAAATGATTAAGTTCCTCCAAAATTTTCTTCATCCAAATTGCCTGAGTAGCAGCTCCAGTAGCTATTACAAACTCTGCTTCAGTTGTTGATAGGGTCACGATTGGTTGCTTCTTGGAGGACCGTGCCACAGCACCTTCACTCATTAAAAACACATATCCTGATGTACTTCTTCTGTCCTCCAAATCCCCACATAGTCACTATCAAAATATGCTAACAGATCCTTGTTCCCTCCCTTTTTGTATAGAATTCCAAAATCGGTGGTGCCTCTCAAATACCTCAGCACTCTCTTTGCTGCAAGTAAATGCATCTGAGTTGGCCTGCTCATGTATCTGCTGATGATGCTGACAGAATACATCAAATTAGGTCTGGTTGCTGTGATATAAATCAAGCTTCCCACCAGCTGCTTATAATTTGTCTCCTTTACTTTCTCCCCTTTTTCATCTCTTGACAATTTACATCCTGGCACCATAGGAACTTTTACTGCATTAGATTCTGTCATACCAAATCTGTCAAGGATCTCTATTGTATACTTCCTTTGACTCAAATATATCCCTTGATCTTCTTGAAGCACTTCAATTCCCATAAAGTACCTCATTTTCCCTAGATCATTCATATCAAATTCCTTCTTCATAGAGTTTCTGAAATTACTCATGGATTCTTCATCATTGCCAGTATATATGAGATCATCAACATATATACTAACAATAAGAATCCTTCCATCCTTATTTGTTTTTAGAAACAGAGTGTCCTCATTCTTACTTCTTTGAAAACCTTCTTGAATGAAATAAGCTTCCATACGGCTAAACCAAGCTCTTGGAGCTTGTTTTAACCCATACAAAGCTTTATGCAACTTGTACACCTTGTGCTCACTTCCTTTCTTTACATAGCCCTTTGGTTGCTCTACATACACATCTTCAGTTAATGTGCTATATAGGAAAGCTGACTTTACATCTAATTGATACAAAATCCACCCTCTTTGAGCTGCAATTGCAATCACCATCCTCACAGTGTCCATCCTACTAACAGGAGCAAAAACTTCATTATAATCAATTCATTGCTTCTGTGAGTATCCCCTAGCTACAAGCCTAGCTCTGTATTTATCAACTTGTCCATGCTCATTTAGTTTGGTTTTGTAAATCCATTTGACTCCTATCCTTTTAGCTCTAGCAGGTAACTCAGTTAACTCCCAAGTTTTGTTCTTCACAATTGAGTTAATTTCTGCATCCATAGCTTTTCTCCATTTTTCACTTTTCACAGCTTCTTCAAATATCTCTGGATCAGAATTGTCGATTCTGGTTAAGTTTACCAATTCCTCATCTTCTGATAAACCTTCTCCACTGACATGATCATTCATCCATCTTGGCTGATTTCTGATTCTATCTTGATCACCATGTTCAACTTCGTTTTCTATATTGGTTCCAGGATCTGTCTCTTCATCATTTTCAGTTGATTCACCACTACTTTCGTCTTGTTCTTCATTGTCTTGAGCTTCTGAAATTTCATCCTCATCCCATTCCAATTCCATAGCTAAATCTTCCTTATGACTCTTATTCCAATCCCATTTTGCCTCTTCTTCAAATCTCACATCCCTGCTGATGATAATTCTTTTTGCAATCGGATCATACAGTCTATAACCTTTAGACTCATCACTGATTCCAAGCAGCACACATTTACAGCTTTTATTCTTAAGTTTAGTTCTCCTAGCATCTGGAATGTGCACATATGCTACACATCCAAACACTCTGAAATGAGCCACATATGGCCTTTTACCACTCCATACCTGCTCTGGAGTTTGATGTTTCAGTGCTAAAGTTGGAGATCTGTTTAAGACATACACTGCCCAATTGGATGCCTCAGGCCAAAAATTCTTAGGGACTCCTTTTCCACACAACAAGGATCTCACCATGTTCATTATGGTCCTATTCTTCCTTTCCACCACTCCATTTTGTTGAGGAGTATAGGCAGTAGTCAGCTGCCTTTTAATGCCAGATTCTTGACAGAAAGCATTAAACTCATTCGATGTAAATTCTCCTCCCCTATCCGTTCTCAAACACTTAATTTCCAACCCAGTTTCTTTCTCCACAAATTTTTTAAAACATTTGAACTGTTGAAAAGCTTTAGATTTGTCAACTAAGAAATAAATCCATGCTTTTCTAGAATAGTCATCTATAAAGCATATATAATACCTCTTATTGTTGTTGGATGCTGGAGAAATTGGGCCGCATATGTCAGCATGAATCAACTCCAGTTTCCGTGATGCTCTCCATTGACTTTTCTTTGGCATTGCATCTCTATGTTGTTTTCCTTTCATGCAATCAGCACACACTCTAGTTGCAGTGGACAATAAAGGAAGACCTCTAACCATTTCTTTGTTCTGCAAAAGCTTCATCCCCTTGTCACTCAAATGACCATATCTGCAGTCCCACAGATATGTTAGATCTTCAGCCACTGTATGAAAACATGACTCCTTCTGTTGAAAACTTTGAGCAACCAGCACAAACATCCTGTTAGATGTCATACCGGTCTCAATGATCAACCCTTTTTCTGGATGATAGACCTTGAATTTTCCTGTTTGAAACATCACAGTAAGACCCTTTTCTTGCAACTGTCCTATGCTCAAGAGATTATTTTTGAGATCCGGCATAAAATATACATCTGCAATCATATGTATTATTCCATTGAACTTCAACTTGATAGTGCCCTTTCCAACAACCTTCATTTTGGTATTGTTCCCAAGTTTAACAAATTCTTTGAATTCCTCATCAATTTCATTGAACCACCCTTGTTTCCACACATATGATTTGAATCCATGCATCTTCCTTTTCTTGATTGTGACTTCTTCATTGCCATTAACATAAGCAATTCTTCATTAGTTTCTTCACATTTGGCTTCTTTCTCCATTACACTCCCTGTAATGTCCAATTTTATTTGAAGCATTATCCGCTACCTCTTCCTCTTCCCTTCCTCTAGATCCTCCTCTCCTCTGCTCGCTTTTACCTTTAAGGCATGTTCCTCTCCATGGATCTTGTGAAATTTCTGCTCATGAACCACTAATGAGCTTTAGTTCATCAAGAGATTCTCGTCTTTAGATCTCTATCAACAAACTTGTAATTAAACTTTGGGTTAAAGATCTAAGAATCTTCTCAACATCAGCCTTTCATCAACCATTTTGTTCACCATGGATTCTCATCTTGTTTGCACCACTTCATAACTCGAGAACAGTAGAATGGTTTCATTCTTGACTCATTTCAGACATTTCAATATCCTTCCTCGAGTTTGAAGAATTGATCTTTTCACCCTTGCATTGCCTTGGGATTTCCTTTTCATGGAATCCCTTCTCCTTGAGGTGTTCTTTCTCAAGATTGCTCTATCAATTGCTTGAAGATGATAATTCTTGGTTTTCGGAATCTTTCTTTGACTTCAAATCATCAAGAGGTTTTTTCTTCAAATCCTCATTCAACACAACACCTTCAGCTGGTTCTGTATAACCCGTTTCAATTAGAGTCCAATACTCCTTAAACCTCAAAATTTTCCATCAGCATGCTCCAATGGTCATAGTGACCATCGAAACGTGGAATAGCAGGTTGCATAAACCCTCCTTCGTTTTCTTTTGACATTGATGCTTTCACAAGAGATCTTTCCTGCTCTCAGATCTTGACAGGAACCTCTCTTTTTCAGTTTTTGAAAGAACTCTCATGATTTTCTTTCTCAAAACTTGAAAGAACACACTTTACTCTTGTTATTTCTTTGTTATCAAGGCCCTTGATCGGAGCTCTGAATACCAAATGTTGAGACTGAATGAATAGCAAGAGTGCAAAATCTGTTTATTGATGAAAGAAACAACCCTTATATAGAGCAGAAAAACAACAGAAAACTAACAGACACTAACAAACTAGTAACAAACTCAACAACCTGATAGCCAATAGCTAATAACAGATTATACAGGCCTAAACCCAATTAAGACTAACTCAACACTATCAACTTAATAATCTATGCTAAGCAATGAGAAGATGATGGTTATCAGCTGCATGTTTAGATTTAGAGAAAAAGGTTCTTTGTCATTATCACCTTGCAGCAAGTACAAACAAAAAAGAAAACAAATTATTGTATGCACATAAAAGTCAGAAAAATGTATGCTTCAGGAAATAAATAAATAAATAAATATATATATATATATATATATATATATATATATATATATATCCACTATTAATTTTATATAAAAATTTAAAATAAATAATTTTGTTTGAAATTAATAATGAATTTTCTTCGTAGCTTGTATTTATTATGTTTTAGGAACATATAATATTTTTTGAGAAAAAAAAATATTTACACGCGTCATGGGGGGCAATTTTTTTTATTGAGGATAATGGGTATACCTCCACCTTAGTAACTAAACTATAAAATAGTAATAATTAAAGAATAACAATTAGTTCTTTAAACCCATGATTAGGTGAGTTGTTGCTTAAGAAGATTGAACGGTGAGCAAAGGAGGCATGTGAATTGAGAACAAACTTTTTCGAAGACAATATTATGTGTTCGCCATTGTGGGAGTGGGTTTTACCGTAGAGGGTGTATAAAGAAAACAAACTGGGCTCGTAGAACAATCTAGGATGTACTATCTCATTTTTGTATGTCATACTCTATCCTCATCAATTATAACTTATTATATAAGTTGAAATTTATTATAATTTTAATAAGTTAGAATATATAACAAGTTGTGATTAATGGAGACAGAGTATGATATATCAAAATAAGATAATAGATCTTTATTCGGTTATATAATACAAAAAAGGATGCATGTATATGTAATAAAAAAAATGCCTAAAGATATATTCTAATAAAATCAAAAATCAAATTTAAGGATGTATTCAATTAAAGATTTAAAAATATTATTTTAAAATAAAAAAGGTCTTGTGAATTTTAAATGACTATTTAAGAAATGAAATAACTTATAAGATTTGTTTTAAAGTTTTTTTATAATCAATATTTCGTACATTTGATTTTAAATAATTTATATCATAAAAAATTATAAAATTTAAAACAATCGCATGAATTTACAAGGTTTGAAAGAATCATATGATTTTTTTAGCAAACACCTTGAGCCTTGGCTATTGTGGATTCAAATCTGAAATCAAACAAGAAAAAAATTTCTTTGTGAATTGTAAAACAAATAGATGAAGATACTTGTGTGTGTGCGTTGGGGGTTACAACATGAGGTGAAATGAAAAATGAAAGGAGAGTTTGAGAATGGATGATTTTTTTATTTTTTATTTTTATTGAAGAATGGATGATTTAAAGATAGAAAAGTAGACTTTTATGATAAGCGTGACAGGGGTTTTGTTATTACAAAGAAGTATAACTTTCAAAGAGAAAGAAAGAGAGTAAAAAAAACTCTTATGTTAGGTTGAGATTTTTCGACGACTTTAATATTTATACAGAATACCTCCCGCTGAAATGTCATACAAAATTTATATAAAAAATCAATCAAAATTAACATGTTTTTGAATATAAAAGACTTTTGATTACTAATGTACCGTATTAATCGAATACCACTAAATTTGGGCTTCATATTTTAAAAAAGTTAATAGTACTGATTGAATATCACAAGACTTATTTTGATTATTTAAAAGTTTTGGTTGAATAACATAAAACTTATTTGTCCAAAAATATATTTTTTAATTGTTTTAAAATTCTAATTGAATATAACCCTAATTTATTTTCTTATATGGATTTCAACATTCTTTTTATTTAACTTCATATATGTGAGACCAGCTATCAAGCGAGAGTGATGGTTAATTCGCTTAAGGACGTAATTCACTTTCATCGCGATCAGTTATACTCTTTGAGATAAATAATTTTTTCTTGTGATTTTTAATTAATAAAGATGTTTTCATACCTTATAATAATATAATAATTTGTTCAAATGTCATTTCGGAAACTCAGACTTCACCTCATGGATTCAACAAAATAAATATTCAAATTCACAAAAAAAAAAAAAAAAAAAGGACTCCACCTCATGGGACAAACTCATTGAACTTTTCATTTCTAGTAGCTAGTGGCAGGCTGGCCTTTATACAATTTTCTGAAAGGCCATAATATAATATGTTTTACATTACAACTACATGCTCGTCAAAAAAAGCATTTGAGCACAAGGAAAAAAAAGATAAAAGAATGGGCCCTCTTCTTGAATTGGTTATGCTAGGGCTCATTGATCATTCCGAAGCCCAGGTATCAATGGCCCAATATCCATCTTCATGTAGGCCTTTCGAGGCGAAATAGGGTTTCATGAATTATGTTGGTCTTCAACGGCCTACAATCAGCAAACATGCCTATAAATCTCACTCACTCCCAAACCCTAGTTTCTCATCTACGAGTCAGTAGCCACAGCTCTGGTACTGCGCGATATCCCACAGGTCATAGCTTTTGTGTTCTTCTATTTTACTCTGTTTGTTAGGGTTGCATAGTTTTCGATTATTTGTTTTACATATATGAAGTAGAGAAACGAATTCCGTCCCCAATGAAGAAGCTAACCCAAATTGATAGGAAGTGCCGTATGACACTCCAAACAGCAGCGGCTGTAGCTTCGATCCCACAAATAAACGTTCTCATCCACCGATGTCAAAGCCATAACGACACTTGCTTTTTATCCGGTGCGGCGTCGTTTGGTTATTTGCCATTGGTCGAGATCGTTGTGGTTCCGATGGTTCTCCGCTGTGTGTGTGTGATTTGAAAAGGGACTCTGAGGGTTCATTATCGCTTATATTTGTGTTTTTCAATTTTGCATTATTAGATTCGGTTCAATGCCACGTCGATGGTAGCTATCTATGCAATGACCAACGATGCTATGATTGGACCAAAAGCAAGAGTCAATTGTTTCGCATCCTGATAGGAATCTGTGGATTTCGTTTTTATTTCGATCCATGGAGCCGTTTTGTGCGATTACATTATTTTCACCTATATAATTTTCTATTATGGTATTTTATTATTGTTTTTATTGAATGTTGTGTGAGAAGCCAGTGAGGATTAAGTCAAATTGGAATTACCGTCTGAACAATCCATTGATGTGAATATGTCTGGCTTGCTGAGGCTTCCATTATTTTCCTTCTGATTTACGACTTTAAATTTTGTTTTCGAATCCATACTTGATTTTTTGTCAAGTCTTTCTGTGATAATGCTTTTTGTTTTATTCTGTTCTATGCTGGTTTCAATACTCACAAATGAATAAATCTTTGACGTTGAACCCCACCATTCATATCCCTCACTTAGTTTTGTTCACAATAATTGTCTCGGTTCTTTACAAAATAGTGAAGAGACTGTTGAAAGTGTCTCTGCCATTCTGTATGAACTCTTGAGGCATAGCAAAATGGGCGAGTCATCGTTTCGGTCGTCATCTCTTTAATTGGCGAATCGATTGTTACTCTTCTACAATTTTTTTTCTCTCTTGGCCATTACAAAATTGTTTTTTTCTTGTTTGTTTTGCTTTTGGTTTTGCACAGGAAAGAAAGCCACGACATATATAGTATTTAGTGTCTCTGCCATTGTTTGTCAACATTGTTGGGGATGCTAGTCACTTGTTTCAAATTTCAATGCAATATGCGTACATTTGTTTGAGAAAATGAACTCTCAAATGAATAATCTAGAATATCATGCTGTGTCTCTTTAATTTTTCGATAAATCTAACATACTTTTATTAGGTTAGAATGGGGCCTTATTTCATGATTCGAGTTTGTAATGCTTGAGACTATTTTTGAAGGACTCGTGATGACCATTATTATAATCGATGTGCAGTACACAAAACATCGTATTTGAATGTTAGCAGTAGGAGCGGGGTTGTTCTTATCCTTCAATGTTTATGGGAGTGTAACCCAACCCGTCCACTATAAAGGACGCAACCTGAAGAATATATTTACTTAAGTGGCTTCAAAACTGCTTTGGAATATTTGAAGATAAGCTGCAAAGGAAAAATTAACTATGGAGTGAAACTATGATTGTTTATTGAAGGAAGAATGTGAATTGGCGATACCTTCAACTTATGTTTTCAAGGCACGGGATCCTTTTCATTTTTTATTCTCTATATTTACCCTTCTTTAAAGAGAGTGGTAGACCCAAAGGAGAAATTTGTATCTCAATCATTTTTATCATTTGAATACAATTAAATCATTAAAAATTTTGTGCCTTTCCATCTCCTAAACGGAAGGTTAATGAAGAGGATCTACACTCATGAGATGTTAAGAGAAAGAAAGAGGCCTAGGCCCAGTCCAGTGGCTCATGTTTGCTTTATCCTTATGTGAATCCAAATATCAAATTTGGGGTTAATTTATCCTAAGTGGACCACAGTCCACAGAATAGGTCCAATTTTACTATTTTAGGTTACATTTCCTTTAGACAAAAAAAAAAAAAAAACTTCTCGTAAGAATTTTGTTATACAATTTTACTATTTTAGGTTACACTAGTGTAATAGCCCGTGCGCTACGCATGGGCCCTAACATTGGAAAATTTAATTTTAAATGGGTGCATAAATATTATAGAGAATATAATAGTATGTATACTATGAATTTTTTTGGGCCTTCAGAAGAGAACTTGGCCTTATAAAATATGGTCCAATTTTTACTTTTTAGTAAAACCATGATCAACTTTAAAGAAGAATAAGAAAATGCATAGTAACTCATTTTAAGAAGAAGAAGATGCAAAGCAAGTTGGAAGATGCAGAGCAACGTGGAAACATCATCTTAATGCTATCATTAGCGAGACACTTTGGCTACTCAAGCATTACGTATCTGGCCGTATATTTGGCATTTTAATTATGTAAGGTAACTTATTTTGAGACTTGATTTTAAGCTTTAACAATGATTTTATAACTTGACCAAACTATTCCTATTTTCATTGGTTGTATTAATTCTTGTTTCGCATGTTCACTGCAGTTTATTAGATGGCTAAGGGGCTTCGTTATAAGGTTGTTTAATTTCTATGTGATTTACCATTAGTAGAGATACTTGTTTGTTTGGATAGTAATAACCATTAAATTGATAGTAATGTTTTTTATTATGACAGTGTTGATATGCGCTGGTTAAAGTTGTATAAAGTTATCTGTTTCAAGTATTTGTTGGTAGGGATTGATGCTATAGTTTTTTTCTTTTTGTTGGATACCATTGCTCACTTGTTTTATTAGAGTTTTAGATTTTTTTAATTAATGTTCAATTACCAGGGGAAGGTGAGTACTTATTATGTATAACATGTATAAATTAGTTGTTATTTCTTGAACAGTCATGTTGATTTGGATAATCTTTATAAAGTTTTAAATATGTTTTGACGGTAAGTTGACGAAAGAAAACAAATTAGTGACAACTTAAATTAATGAAAGATGAATATTTCTACAACATAAGAACATAATGGTCGAGTTATTTTAATGGTGAACAGGTGACAATAGGGACCTATTCATAAACTTTGATATTTGGATGGATAAAAAAGTGTGAAAAAGTTGAATGTAATTAAAACCGAAATATACATAATTTGGAAGGATTAAATCGTCAATCAAACCCTTATAATAAGTTTATGTACAACTATTTCACAAATATAAAATTGAATTGAGGTAACCTTTTTTTTTCTCTTTACCTGAGTTGAAGTACTTAATTTCATTAAAGAAGGATTGATTTAAAAATAGGGTAATGTGTGAGTGTTATTATTTTTTTTGAGAATTTGGCTGTTCGATGAAACATTTACCTAATCATGAAAGCGTTATGTTTTATTTTGTCTTTTGGATTAGTTAGTTGGATTAGAAATGAGGGTAAATAACAAATAATTGTAAAGAGAACTAAAGATAACTTTGCATTGAATAAAGCAAATAACTCATGAAACTACTTTAACTTAGCATGCCCAATTCCTTTATAATATAAACACATGTCAACAACAAAAAAAACCCCAGTAAGATCGATGGTGGCATAAGTTTGAATACATCAGATTTTCTGGAATACTTCTTTGTAAACAACATTCTTAACAATAGAGGTTGGTTCACCATGATCATCACAAGTTAAAATTTTAAGCCCTGCCTTACACTTAACCCTCGAAATAGCTACATATAGTTGCCCATGAGAGAAAACCGGTCGTGGCAAATATAAGCCAACATGGGATAATGTTTGCCCTTGACTCTTATTGATGGTCATTGCAAAGCTCAAAATGAGTGGAAATTGTCTTCTCTGAAACTGGAAAGGAATTCCAGAATCTGAAGGAATCAGGTTCATCCTAGGAATATAGACCTTCTCCCCAGCATGAGTTCCCGTAGCTACTTTACAACCAATAACATTTGAACCCAACTCACTGACAATTAACCTTGTTCCATTACATAACCCATAAGATTGATCAATGTTTCTCATTAACATAACTGGGACTCCTAGTTTCAAAATTATCTTGTGATTAGGTAGGCCTGAACAATTGATCTGGTTAAGAAATTCAGTTGTTACCTAATCAGGGTTAATGCCGTTAGTTTCCTCCATCTTGCAAATAGTATCAGCACTCAGGTATTGCTTCGCCTCACCAGGTAGCAAAGCTAAGACATAGTTATTGACATTTTGTGCAATTTCCAAAGTTGGAACCAAAATCGCTCTATCCTCAAAAAACTTGTAATCATTGATATTTTCCAGCAAGTTAGGATACGTGGAAGAGACAATGCTTTCAATATGATCCAAAGAATTTAGGATCAAAAGGTCTTCAGGGACATGAATTTCAGCTTCACCATCATTATCAATCCCCAACTTCCCATCACCAATATCAATGATCCATTTTGCAAACTCCATGGTTACTTGTAGATCAGCAACATCTGATATAGTTCGCAACCTCGTATGTTAAATTTCATCAATTTACAATGTTTCCATAGTATAGAGGAATTGATTGTTGCCATAACAATATCAACCCTACATGCTTTAGGGATTACAGGTAATATTTGTCTAAAATCACCGCCAAGAACAACAACCTTCCCACCAAATGGTTTATCCAAATTATCTGCACCGACAACCTTCATTATATCTCTAAGGCTCCTATCAAATGCTTCAAAAGCCCACCTATTAACCATAGGAGCCTCATCCCAAATTATTAAACTTGCTTGTTGAAGTAAGTCAGCTCTAAAGCTATTCTGCTTAATATTACAACATGAGTCTTCATTGCACACTAAAGGGATTGAAAATTGGGAATGAGCAGTCCTCCCCCCAGGTAATAGAAGTGAAGCAATGCCGCTAGATGCAACATTAAGAACAATGTTACCTTCAGAACGAAACCTATAAGATAACGTTTTCCATAGAAACGTTTTGCCTGTTCCACCAAAACCATCAACAAAATAGAAACCACCTGTAGCATTTAACACAACAGCAACAATTTCATTATATATTGTCATTTGCCCAACATTTAGTTGACCCAAACATTCAACATGGCTATGAAACATCTGATCTCTATCATAGTGAAGCTCCCGAACAATATAGATATTACTAAAATCAGGCAAATCATGACAAACAGGATAAGGCATGGTAGGAAAATCCTTCAAAGACTTCCCATTCAGATGCAATAGTTTTTCAATCTCAACCAAACATAATACTTTTAATTGTTCTTGCTCCAAAATCAACCCTACATTTACAACCATATAAACATGGTTATATAGATACAGATGAGCAAACATAGTCAAGATCTAATATATAATTTTATATATATTAATAATTATGAATTAAAATAGAATAACAAACTTTTAAACAAACAATAAGTCAGCTGAATTGTATTTTTAAAAAATAAGATGCATTACCTAGAAATTGCAGCCTTTTTCTTCTATCATATAGAATACCATCAGCTAACACCTCCCACGTCTCTTCCCATACATGTTTAGGATTTTCAAGACTATTAGACAATAGCAACGTGACAAATAGCCTCCTAATATATAACCCGGAAGACAAGGATGCAACCTCACGTAGACCATCAACAAACTCCTTATCATCAGTTAATAATCCCAAGGCAGAGCAAGCGGCTTGAAAAGTATCATATTTATGATTGTTAACAGTTGCTAAACTTTCATAACTGGTACAACCTTTTTGAACGTTAAGCAACAACCTCATATAATACGATTCTCCAGTACTCCAAGGAACAAAATTCAATCGACCAATCATGTGCCCCTTTTTCCTAGGACGCCATTCCCTTTCCTGAGCTAGGTAAACAAACTTTGAAGGAAATTCTCCATAGGTCAAATCCCTACCTTCAGTGTATTTGCGATTAGCGTCCATCCAAGCTTTAAACATGGTCTGCTTATTTTTACTTCTATCAACAACATCATCAAGGTTATCGCTATCGTTGAACACTACGAACTGTTCTTTAGGAAGGTGGAAGGTCAACCTTTGAACTGCAGGCCATCTTAGATGAATATCAAAAGCAAAAAGTCTCCAAGCAGACTCACACGGAGACAAGTAACGACAATCATAATAAGCCTTAATCTCATCAATCACTTCATTCTGATTAGGAGGAGAAACACCAGCAGTGATAGCCATCGTGACACGATCCGGACCCTTGTTAACATATTTAAACAAATATTTAATGCAATCAGATTTATTACAATATTCAATATTAATATGGGCCCGGTACCTCATCAATAATTTCGGATTATAAGGCACTACATATCGGTTATCCAATTGGACACCACCTTTTGTGGCAACAATTCCAGTATCCCTTCTCTTATAAATTGGATATCCGTCATCATCAAAACTTGTACAATCAACAAATTTCTTAGGGAAGTACTTTGAACATTTACCATTTTTCATGCAGGGAGAGTTACGCTTAAGATGACCACAGGGTCCATGAAGCATAAAATCATCACACGACTTTATGTAACTCTGGATACTTGTTATTGTCTGGTAACTCAGCTGATATAATAGAATCAATAAAGTCCACACTTTGCAAATGATCCTTATCTTCTAGCCACAATATTATATGCGCATGTGGCAAGCCTCTTTTTTGGAATTCAATAGTATACATGCCTACAGAAACACCCAAAATAAATTAAGTTTGTTAAATTTATAAATAAGACAACTTCTACTGTATGGAAACCCAAAAACAAAACTACATTGTAGGTTTTGTGGGATTCCAACATGCAACAACTTTTCCGAAGAATTGCTCTTTCTTAAGATCAACCAATAATCGTTCCAACTTAATGTGAAACACCCTACATTCAATATCCGGACGATTAGACGCTGTAAGACCTTTCTCAGTAACAAACTGATGTATTTCATTCCACCTTGGGTTGCATGTGAAGGTTAGAAATAAATCTGGGTAACCATATCTCTTGCATATCGCCATAGCATCTTGACAATTATTAAACATATATCGTCGACCACCGGTAAAGGAGGATGGAAGGATAATACGCTTTCCAACAGAATTTGCTTGTACATCACCTCTATCAACAGCTTCCTCTATGCCTTTCAAAAAATCACATCTTATAATATTCTGATTGCGTCTAATAAATTGCAATCTTTCTGCCTCAACCATTGAGTAAGAATCAACAATAAATTGTTGGAATAACCTCTTACTTTTCAGCAATATAGTCTCTTCAAAAGTTCTCTCCATCAACCTAAATGCAATCCACTCTCTAACAGAAACGCTAGTCCTCGGATGAAGTGCAGTAGACGTGGCATTCACAATTAATGGAATGTCTTCCTCATAACCATATTCTCCATATGGGAACAACAATGGATATTGCAAAGGAATAAATAAAACACGTGTCTCATAAATCCGTTGAAAAGCACCATCACACGTACGTAGAATGATATCTCTACCACAGTCAACGGAATCCCAGTCACCGACAATCAGTGCCGCTACCTCATCCACAGTTGGTAAAGTATACATACGGGAGTTAACAGGTCGGCTTCGAAACAATCTCATGGATACAGTAGCATTTTCATCAGCCTCAATAACATCCCTAACACGTCTAAAAGACTTTGCAAGCTTGTTATTCTTATCTATCATTTCCATTAAATCCTTCACCAAAGATGGATCAAGCATTTTTTTATCACTATCAGACCTGAAACAAATTCTGATGATTTAGGGTTTTCTTAAATAGTATGGGTTTTAATTATGTGATAACTAATGTTGCCACAACATAAAAACAATTTATTTCAAGCATATATATAACGAGGCAAGAATTAATATTGTTAGTTGGAGTACAAAAAAGAAATAAAGTACAACATGCCAAAATAAATAGCCAAACTATATCAATAACATTCAATAATCACATATAATGGTGAACACTAATAATACTCTAATAAAGAAAAATAGAATAGGAAACTTTATTTTATTACCTGAAATGTGACATTCGATTTGATACTTCATTTTGTGTGTCATATATATACAGTTGCGCAAATTTAGGAACTTGCCCATCAATAGGCAACAAACCACCTATTCGATGATAATTTTGTCCACCAACAATAAATTGTGGTGGCCCATTACCAGCATTCTCAACGGTTTGAACCTTACCCCCCATTTAGGTAAATGCAAACATACTATTATAAGTACGTATATTTTGAAGAAAATGAGAACTTCTTGAATCAAAACCATGGATCAAGTTCCAAAGTAAGTCAGGTGGTCTAGACAAATATTGTAACATAATCTTCCCTTTCATGCAACAAATTGAGAATGCAACACCAGTAGAAGTCCTACGTTTCTCCGCACGTTCTTCAAACCAAACCAAAGCTCCACAATACTGGCAACAATAATCCATACGTCCAAAATCCAAATAACCTAGGGCAACAAACATTTTGGTTGACGAAAAATAAATTCTAAATAAGAAGATACAATAAAATACATATGAATAAATTGATATATAAATGTATGATAATAAAATTCAATACCTTCTTTTTCACCTTCAACAAATAAGCTATTCCCCTCAACTTCAACATTCGTAACATTGTTTGAGATTTGAACATCTAATAAATATTATAAACATAACACAATATCAAATAAAAGTAATGTGAAAAAGTAAGATTTCAAACATGCAAACAATAAATACACGTTGTGTTCTTAAAAAATAGAAAGAATACCTGGTATAATATTAAAATCAAGTCTTCTCCTTCTTCGAAAAGTATCGCCATGTATAGTTGTTTGTGGTAGATCAGATAACGGGTGACGCATCCCATTTACATAGTCCAAATCTAAATATTTTTTTAAAAGCCAAGCGACCATTAAATTCAATGAAAAGCAATCCTTTTGAAATGTGTTAGTTGGTGCTCATAACTAATAAAAAAGATAGTAAAAAGTTAGTTAAAACTTACCATTTTCAATAGAACGTAAAGGATTTACGTTACTACTCGATGGCACATCTCTTTGAGTGTGAAATGGTACTTTACACTCATTATCAAATAATGGGACTGCAAAAAAAAAATATAACTATACACTTTTTTTAAAAAGTTATTTGTCATGATCTTAATGTGTAAAATACCAACATTAAACTAAGACGATTATTAGGATAATGCATATAAACCTGTATTTTCGTTACGGACTTTTTTTTTTATTTTCCCTAATCAAAGTCATTCTCCTTTTCCTAGCATCTTTTCCGGTAGAACTGTAGTTTCCTTTGAGCTGGCTACCTTCAGAACCATTCATTCTGAAAATAAAAATACAAATAGAACAAAAGAGCAATTACAAAAATCAATATAAGATTACATAAATTTAGAAAAAGAATAAATTCATTAGTTATACAACAAACATCCCATAAGAAAAAACAATTCCTTTTAATTTCCAAATATGAGTAATGGGTGAATTCGTCTAAAAAGTTGTTTTGTTAAGTGAAAGAATTTGTGAAGGGGGTCAACAACCTTTGGTGCATTATTGAGGAATTCAGTATAATGAAAAAAAATAAATAAAATTATCGAAATTCATAAATACTATATCAATAGTTAGTCAACCATAAAGTTGAATTTTTCTTCTCTGAAGTGTGCGTTATTCCCAGATTTGTAAAAGAAACAAAAGGTAATCATCCATCTTTTATTTCACATAACATATAAGAAGTTACTCTACCCATGATGCTTTGCAAGCCAACTGGTGTGCATTTTTTTTTATATTCCTAGCACCAATGATCTAAGTTAGGTAGTAATTCGCGCAACAACAAAAAGTTAGGTAATAATTAATAGGTAATCGAAAATATCCATGGTGCAATTAGAATTACTCTATCCAGTGTTCCAGATATTGACTTCAAGAAATACCTTTATTTTTTCCTCTTACAAATTATTATGCAACAAAGCAACTTGGAACATATGGAAAAAAAAAATATACCATCATGAAAATCTAATAAACACAGAGATCACAAGTACACTATAGGAAGTCATCAATAGAGACAAGAGACTTACACAATAAGGTAGGAAAGAGTTCCGGACTGCAAGATGCCTAATATGAGCTAATATAGTAGTTAAGTAAAATGTTGATAAGTTAGGGAAGACAACACCACTAGCTTGCAATACCCAAACCTCCAATAGGAAGTAACCGTGTTTGATCTATAACATCTATTTATAAAAAAACCTATGTTCTCAACCTATCAAAGGACACAATATACAAAAAGCCATGTACTCAAGCTATCAAAAGACTTAAGTAACCTATCATAGTTTGGTGACCTGAATCAGTTAATCTCATGGGGTAAAGTTGATTGAAAATGAATAACATACACATCCAATCATTACTGACACTAAGAGAAAGTCATTATTGTACAAAAATAAAGGTTGTTCCACTTTAATAATAAAAATATAAGGACTTTCACAGTAAGTTGTACCATAATGGTAGTTCAACATAATTATGAATAGGTTAGGCCACACATATGCAAATAAAGGTAACCCAAAATAAAAGCAACTTAGAAATAGGTGATAGTCATACTGACAGGACCATCAACATGGAAAGGTAGAAGCAACTTTCATAAATATAAAAAGCTGATTAGAAGTCAGCTTAGTACATTCATAGATGTACACAACTTAACACCATACTCCATTCCACTAACATTCATATGTATAGGAAGGAGGAATAACACTAGTACTAAATAACTTAACATGCCTGCAACATTCAACACCTACAGACACCCCTAACTTAGACAAACTTCAAAAAGAAAACATAAGATGAGGACACATGTGTTTGTATTTGGAAGCCAAAACAGAGGGACATCCAAGAACAAACAGATTGCACCTCACAAAAACATAAGGAACAAATGATCCCAAAATAAACAGCCAACGGTCTAAGGGAGCCTGATGCAATTACTATAAAGAAAATAATAAATCCCGTAGACCCACTCAAAATAAGCATACCCTCCACATGTGTCATAACCCTCAATCCTTTTCAATCTTCACTGCAACCAATGGGACAAGTTGGTTGGTCCGCTTCTTCAACATTAACAACATTCTTCAACTTGGCACTTGAATGTTCAGCTTGGTCAACATCTTCAATGACAACAACACTCTTCATCTTGCTGCTTGGGTGTTCAAGTTGAGAAGACAGAAATTTAGGTTCAAGACACCTCTTTGCTGGGGTAAGTTTCCAAGCAGAGGGAGGGAAATCCGCTCCAAGGGAGGTAGGAGTATACTGACTAATGCATGGTATGGCCTGATCATTTTGACAAATAAAGATGGAAGAAAGATTTGAATTTAACTAAGATAAGTGAAATGAAAGAAAATGCAGAAAGAATAAAAATGAAGATAACAAAACTACTTACAGAGGATGGCCCCTCAAGATCTACAAAGGAACTGTCCACATTTGGAAATGCAGGAGCAAAAGTTGCCTTCATGGGAGTGTTGTGTCCACCACACATGTCAAACATTGCAACAATGAGTTCATCATCACATATCCTCCTCACAGCAAAAGTAGTTTCATAGTGCACATTTTGATGAGCCTTTGTCTCAACCTTAAACAGCAGACGCCTACCAATTAGATTTGCAATTAAATGAGGGGATCCTGTTTCTGTAGGAACCTACAGAGGAAAAAAAGAGAGTCAGAGGCAAACCAGTAGACCAAATAAAACAGCAAATGAGACTATATCAGTCATTGAATCTGCTAAACTAATGAGGCAGGAAAAAATGAATGATATGTACTTCAAAAGACTGCATAAGAAGCTCTTCACAAGTTTTTTTCAATAGCAAGCTAACATCACGATCGAATAGGACAAAAACTGTTGTTCCTGAGTCATCAACAACCTCTACAATCACTTTAAACCCGAGGGATAAAAAAGGTCGAGTTTTCCACCTCAAAAAGTAATAGGGTATTAAAGGTAGACATAAATAAAGGTTTTTTAAATAAATAAAAAACCTGGGAGATACTTGAAGTACGGGCACATCACAGTTATCACAGAAATAAACCGTAGAGCGCAAGGATACAGATTTGTTGCATTTACATGCCAGGTAAAACCAGTCCCCATCACCAACCATGTCAACAATAGTGCCTAAGACAATGAACAGGCCATCCTAATAATAGTAGGCAACAACGAATGGAAATAAGAAATTACGTTAAAAGTGCACACCATATACATAGAAACTGTACTTTAAGAAAAGAGAAGTTTAACACAGGGAAAAAATAAGCATGACAACCTCCTGTATATCTTTAAGCTGCGCAACAGTTTTTTTGGGGTGAAGCTTCATAAAATCATACTCAAGACCCTCCCTTGAGTTGTCAAGTATAACACAAAGTGGTTCAACATCGATCACACCATGTTCAACGATCCTTAAATAATTAATCACATACAATGAGAATTGTTATTTAAAACTGGGACAATGAAAAAATACGTAAATGAAAAAGCAAGAATAGCAGCAATTCATATAAGTATTGTATCCTACGTGTTTCTAAAAGAAAGAGCAGCTGGAATGTCAGGGTTAAACATGAGCTTTGTGGCATTGATACTGTTTTGTATAACAACGTGTCCTGTTAATGGTCAAAAAGAAAGAAAGCAGCAGTTAGAAGTGCAATAAATTGAATCAAAATGAGAAAATGCAAAGGCAAAAATTAGGAAGAAATTCATAATTGTGGAGTAAACACCCACCCCTAAAGCTCTTAACTCTTGCAAGCTGAAGTATAACTATAACCTGCACATTGCCCCCCTGGTTAACGAAACTCCTCAGCTGGTCAACATAATCCCCAAACAGAGTGCACTCTAATTTTCCACTGTTATCACAAAACCAAAGTTAGAAGCAAGAACATCTTTTTGTTTTGGACAGGAAAAAAATGAATACAAAGAAAGGGTAAGGGTTAAATATTAACGTAGAGTCTGTGAGTTCCATGACCACCATATTAGTTAACCTCCCATCTTTCTCGTACTGTTTTTCTGGGAAGACCTCAGTCAACACACCAATCACATCTGCAAATAACAATGGCAGACATCAATAAAAAAGAGTGAGTAGTGTAGAAAGAATATTCGATGGTATTAAAAGTGCCTTCAAATGGAAAATATAAACACAGATGAAGTAAACTCACCAATTAGAAATTCATGATTTTCACCCAAATTGACAATCTCATTAAAAGGAATGAAGGAAAATCCAAATTCAGGCATTGAGCTATCCTCCATCTTCACAACGGTAGTCTTAAAAAGGAAGACCAACTTGAATTCATGGTGAGTCCCCCTATAATTTCCATTATTAGGGACAACATTAAAGTAGACCATTTTGTAGACAGCACCCTCCTCCAACATAGGGCTGAATTTGTAGAGAAGATTCCTAACACTTGCCTGGATCTTCCCTCCCTTGAAGGAAAGGACAATTGTTTAAATGGGCATATAATGATTAATTTAAGACAGCAAATCAACATGACAAAATAGCTTACATCTTGATCAAGAAGGATCAACTCGAGAGAGCTGGTTTGGGTAGGGTTATTGAACATCGGGACTGTCCACATCCTAGCCACACGCACCTTCAACCTCACACACTCCCTATTGAAGCGAATCTTACTAAGTTGATCAAAGTTTACAGCCATAGTAACTAACGGAATTCTCAGTTTCAGACTAACCAAGAGAAGTTAAAGCCAGGTGATGAAACATGACCAATGCCTTCCACTTTTTATAGACCACAAGACAAGCCAAAGATGTAAAATTCAAAATTCAAATTCTTGGGGAAAAAAGAGGGAAGTTTTAGGTTTAAAAACGAACTAAAGAGCAATCATCACTCAAAATCAGAAGCATCAGAAGCATACATATACATACTAAATACTAATACTAATACATACTAATCCTAAAATAGACATCAGGGAAGCAGCTGAGCAATCAAATCAATAATAAGAAGTAATCATACACTACTAATATATAAAATTCGAAATTCAAATTCTTGGGAAAAAAAGAGGGAAGTTTTAGGTTTAAAAACGAACTAAAGATCAATCATCACTCAAAATCAGAAGCATCACAAGCATACATATACATATACATACTAATACTAATACTAATACTAATACTAATACTAATACATACTAATCCTAAAACAGACATCAGGGAAGCAGCTGATCAATCAAATCAATAATACAAAGCAATCATACACTACTAATATATATGTTAATAAGCATGAGAGTAAATAATTAGACTTAAGACTAAATTATAATATTTAGTGCCGCATGCAAACAACAAACTGAACAAAGCATGGATGGTAACAAAACACTCATGACCTATTAGTATGAGGAAATCATGACCTATTAGGAGGAGGAAATCAACAAAAATAGGTAATGATCAACATATAAGCAATCCTCTCAGCCGTCTACCTCAGTCACGATGGGACATAGCATACGAACCCCTTCGAAAGGGGATAGTTACATAGAAAAACCACTCTCTCTCCCTCTTCCCCAAGCCTCCATGTCCATCGGAGGGTAAGCACAAACCCACAGCTATTTAAAAGCATGACCCTACAACTAAGCCTACCCTTAAAATGCAACTTTACCAAGGATAACCTAGACACTGTCACAAGAACCAAGTTCACACAAACACGTTGAAATTAGATCCAAAAAAAATACACCTAAATATGAGACAAAACAGAGTTTAGCCCAGTAAAGGCAAGAAAAAAAAGTATAAATAAATAAAAAAAAGTTAAAGAAATACAAATATAAAAATAACCCTATGTAAGATAATCCAGTAGAAGGGGTATTGGTTAGCTTAGACCTGTGTTCCAGCTTAGGAATCAGCGATTTAGAACTCGCTGGAGCTTTAAAAAAAATTATGTCAAAGAAAGGTTGAAAAAGTTATAAATGATATCAACTAAAAAAATGGGTAACATAACCTTGTTTCACATTTTCGTTGACTAAAAAAGGTCTTTAACTGCTGCACTTCAGTCCCAACTTTGCGCAAAAATTGAAACCAGATCGTCTCTCTTGGAAGGCAACAGTCTGGATCTGCAACTTTTTAGTGTCCCCTCTGCAGGGAGGTTGCTTTTGAGAGAAGAGTGAGCTGTCTAAAAGACAGGTTAGCTGAGCAGGAAACGTGTAAGGAAACCTGCAACGTGTAAGGCAGCAGCAATGACAGGCAAGTACTTTTCTTTTCTTCTCTTTTTTTTACAGCAGGAAAAGACTTTTCTTTCTGACAAAGGGAAACAGTGTTAAAAGCTATGGGAAACAGTAAATTGAATAAGGAACATATTAAAAAACATGTATGTGACACTTGTAAACTTTAGTGGCATGTCTGTACGCATACTTTAGTGGCAAGTACTTTTCTTTTCTTTTCTTTTTTTGACAGCAGGAAAAGACTTTTCTTTCTGACAAAGGGAAACAGTGTTCGAAGCTACGGGAAACAGTAAATTGAATAAGGAACATATTAAAAAACATGTATGTTACACTTGTAAACTTTAATGGCATGTTTAAGATGCTTAAGTCTGCACTTTAGTGGCATGTATGTACGCATATATTTTCTTATGAACATTGATACATACACACATACATATATATATATGTGTGTGTGTGTGTTGATAAATTTTTTTCCTAATATTATTTTCATCTTTTTACTTGACTCCAAATAAAACAATAACAAATAAAGATCTCATAAAATATTTTAAATAATAATCGCGTAATACTATCTCTAGTCTCTACACATCTAAAGTGATAGTTTCATCATAATGATAGCATAAGGAGAACATTTTTTTAAACTTCAAGTTTTAAGTATATATTTTCAATGTGAATTAAATTTAAATAACTTTACTTTTTTTAATTGAAAAAATGTAACAACTTTAATTTGTACATGAAATCGATACCAAAATTGCATAACATAAAAATGGCAAAATATCTACACTACTATCTGTTCATTACATGACTCCTTTTCATAGATCAAGCTCTTTAGCAGTGAGGGTAATGACATCATGGGTATTAAACATGAAAAAGGGCATACTGTAACTCTAAAAATCAATTTATAATTATATTACGACATGTATTTAAGCTCATTTCCAAAATATCTCATAAGTATTCAAACAAACAGGTAACTAACATGATAAGAAAAGAGTGAAAGAAATAGAAGAAACTATGAGAGCAAGAGAAACTTCATTTTGGCACTCAAATTCAAGACAAAAGCAACCATGCCCATCTTCAAGTGCCTCAAGATATGGGTTTTGATGAACTTGGGAAGCTTATTCTGATCATCCCCAATATCACCTTTAAATACTAATCTTTGAGGCTGTGCAAAAACAAATTATGTTCCTAGTAATAATAAATTGGTCTATGCATATCAAAACTTCTATTCAGCTAAGAAGCAATAGTTATTTCCAAAGCCATAGTTTCCATCTTTACTAACACATTGACAGCCATTGTCTTTCTCATATGCAAACAAAAAAACAGGACATAAACAAATAATCATGTAGTAAGGATTACATCAAATTAAAATCTGAATATAACATATATTATAAAGTTCAAATTCTCCTCAAGGTAAGATTGACTATTGTATCAAAGATTAAGTTTTTTAAACATTTTTGTAGCTACAGTTTCATCATTGTTAGTTTATGGACAATCACATATCTCACTTCATCCTTTGTTCACAACTGATTACCAGGTTGGCTCCTTTATTTTTTTTCACCAAATCTTAATAAATGGTAAAAGAGCATGAAATCTTTTCCAAGTTATTTTATACCCAAGGATGTTTTCCTTGAGTGTCCATATCAGCCAAATGATTAGTGGGAATGCTGAGGTTGTTAATTGTTCATGTAATTTTTAGTACTTCTATGACAGTATATAGAATATGTAGAAAGCTGTAAACATAATCATGCATTATGCATGAACATGTTTTTTCAAAGTTGTAATTGTTGTGGTCCTTCAAGTCTTCATGGCACCCACAATACATGGAAACATTGAGCATGAGGAAGGGATGTCAAAAACAAACCTGGAACCATGTTGGAAACGATAGAAGAGCATTAAATCATGCACTTAACTAAAATAAGCAGTAACACACTAAGCAACAGATGCAACAAATTCCATGGAAGAACCATAAATAGATTATTCTTTGAAGAAGTGGATAAGGAGGCATATCTAATTAGAAATTGATGGAGATGATGAAAGAGAAAATGGGGTTTTAAGAAGTTTCAAAAACTGGAACAGAATTAACAGAGAAAGTTATGCAAAAAGATCGTTTAATAGTCCATTTATAAAAGCATGTTCTCGGTATCCTAAACTTCACAACAGACAGATGATTGTTTTCTCTTGTTTCAAATTTTAAATGAAGGATGAGAACTTGCAGTCGAAGATCAACAAATGGTATTAAATCTTTGAATTTCACATGTAATGAACTAACAATAATTGCTTACATTAGACATTAGTCATAAAAGGGAATGTCAAGAGAAGACACCTACCTAACTAAAGTATTCGTTGGGTTGGTGGGATTCACAAAGTTATACCTTTTGAGCATGAAGATAACAGTCTCAAGCATTTGTCAATGCACACTGAGCACCAAAACAATATCAACTACCTAATGTCAAATTGAAATCAGAGTGTAAAAATAAATGAAAACAAATTTCGCAAGTCCAAGTTACATGGTTAGCTATATTATTACAACCACCTTTCTGTAGCCCTCCCACATTCTATTGCTGGTTATTACTCGCACTCTACTATCTAAAGTGTGCCTTGCACTTTAGGGAAGCTGGAGCCCCTTTTCCACTTATCATATTACAATATTCGATCTTTATAACAATTTTAAATATTATATAAATTGAAATATATAATTAATTAATAACATAAAAATTTATATTCATAATATATTAAAATTATGATTTAAGTATAATATAACGTAAATGTAAAGTACCACTATAATTATTTGCCGCTTTTTTATCTAACTGTTGGCAATTCCACTCCCATAACACAAGGCTTGCATGCAATCAGACTGACAAGAAAACTTACCTTCTTTAACTGCACCCTAAGAGGAGGAGGCTCCTAGAGTAGAAGCTTGGTATTGGAACACTGCAAATCAAAACATCCTTTCTGGTTGTCACCTAATGAATAACATGAAAAATATCATTTACTTAATATAATGCACTGATAATAATTAATAAGTACCAGAAGAATGTTAAAGCACCGACGATATTACAAAACCAAAGATAAGTATGGATATGAAATTATGGGAGACTTGCCAAGTCCTTTTTGTATCATCTGCAGTAAATTTAAGCTCTTACCAAGGGAACTAAAGTTCTGAGGCCTTTAGATTCCGAGATCTTTGATGATGATTGAGCTTTGAAAGTCCCCATCCAAGTGCCTTGACAAATAAAATTTCGAATCAATAATAATGCATTGTGGCAATTGTCCAAAAGCAACTGGAAAAACAGCAGAGAATGATTATATCAAAAATGCATTTGGTCCCTTTTGACAATCCTTTCCCCTAGAATCAATTATATGCATCTCTTATCTAATAATAACAACCCAGAAGCAACAATAAAGAATCACAGATAAAATCAAGGCATGGGGTGTCAAATACCTAGCAATCTGAAGTGAAAATCTGATAGCTGTACGTGATATCAATTGCAACAAAAATACACCAAATAAGAAGTATATCACAGGCTTCTGAATATATGTTTAAATGAAAAAGCTAGAGGCTTTGAACAAAAAAAAATGGAGGATGTGATTTGATACCTGTATGTTCAAAAATTATTCCTTACTCATGTTTGCCACCACCAACAAAACAAAAGAGGAGATTCAGATAAAGATAAGACCAGAAAGTGCAGCATTGATCCAGTTTACAAACCCAACACCCTACCACATGAGAACTAAAAGCCAAAAATGATATGTGAAGGATGATAGCAGTTTTGACCAACTAAACAGAAAGGCAATGGTTAATAGAGATGAAACTGCAGAAAAAGACAATATATCAATTCCCACTACTACAAAAAAGGCTTAAGTAGCGCTTTTTTTGGCCTTTAGTAGCGCTTCAAAGCGCTATCTATTCACCCGCTACTGAAAGTGGGAGAGATTCAGTAGCGTTTTTTTAAGCGCTACTGAAAGTAGGAATAGGTAGCGCTTCCTTGAGAAAACGCTGTCTAAAGTTGGTAATAAGACAATCTATTACATACTTTAGATAGCGCTTTCTCAAGGAAGCGCTATCTATTTGTAACTTTAGGCAGCGTTTTTTCAAGAAAGCGCTACTGAAAGTAGGAATAGGTAGCGCTTCCTTGAGAAAGCGCTGTCTAAAGTTGGTAATAAGACAATCTATTACATACTTTAGACAGCGCTTTCTCAAGGAAGCGCTACCTATTTGTCACTTTAGGCAGCATTTTTTCAAGAAAGCGCTACTGAAAGTAGGAATAGCTAGCGCTTCCTTAAGAAAGCGCTACCTATCCCCCCCTTTTTTTTAATTATTTTCTACATTTCCCACCTGCACAACCATCCCTCATCAATTCACAGTAACACTACTTTTAAGTACATCACACACGTACACGTATATAATGTACAAAGCTTACATATTGGTAAGCATATATATATATATAAACCAAACCAACTATCAAAATCATGCATTTTTAACCAATTAATTAAGTAATATACTTTAACACAATTCACAGTAACGCTTACACATAACCAATTCTACTATTTAAGTCCATAAACCAAAAGGTCGCTAACCTACACTAGATAATAATCATGCATACTAACAATGTGTACAACACACTAGTAATTATAAACAATTTGTGCATGCTGCTTCCATCTTCTGCTTGATCGCACAAAGTCTTTGTTGTCGGCCTGCATAAGATACACATCCAGATCACTTGCACATACACACAAGTCTAATAATATAGGAGAGACACTAGCTAGCATAATATCACTACTATGGGTATGAGATCTTACATATCAATGTGTGTTGTAAAAAAGGGAAAACTTTTCTAGTAGCACTTACCTGGCCATCATCATACCATGGACGCCAAGGGCTCACGGTTGGAAGCTCAAGAGCATCTATACTATAGTGAGTAGATGTCGCTGGTATTATGGCATCTGCGTCACCACTGAAAATGAAATGGGAAATATAAGTTGGTGGCAAAATTTGTTCAGGAGAGGAAATGAAAAAGCACTATCACTTTCAATCAAGTTACTTCCTTCAAGAAATATATGAAGTTATGAACTTCCAAATGCAAATATTTGGACAGTAACAGTCTCTTTCGTTATTACCCTTTTGCTTTTCATTTGTTATTAGTTAAATACAAAATAAGTTCTTCAAAGTTGTCAAAGTTCAGAATCATGCAGGAAATGAAACTAAAGATGGAAATGGAGACACAATCACAAAATGAAAGTTCTTACATTATCAAGTAACTAAAAAATATAGTAGTCAAATTATTTATATATCTCATTGTCACATCAAACTAACAAGAAATCATTGTCCAAATAAAAAAAAAACAAGAAATAAGACAGCAAACTAAGTCATGTCATCAACCTAACAAACTCCACACTCCACTATCTTGTATGGGCCTGAAGTTCTCGAACTAAATGCAATGGTTGATGCTAAACGAAACATTGGCTCTCAGGAAAATGTTTAAATGCTCGACACATTTACTGATAAAAATTACATATATGCTAAAACCATTTATATTTATACGATTTTTATTTAATCCTGCATGAAAGTCTTCTCTCTTATATCTTTGTCCGTTTTATTACCTTCAATATATGCCACCATATCCCATGAATCCAGGGGATCATTAGCATATGTATTCCCTAAACAATTAGCTCTTAAAGCACTCAAGGTCTACACATTAATAACAGCTAAAGTAACTAGTACATTACAACAAAGAAAATAACAGACATGATAATGTATGAAGTGAGTAGGTAATATAAGGGCGGTCAACAGATCAGGTGCCATGTAAGTCCAATAACTGTTTTACTGAAGTGTCCGCTCAACTAAGGGCCTATACATCATGTCTGCCTCAAATTCAGCATCTTCTGTTTATAGCAAATATTAAAAATCAAAGCAACATCAAGAATTTGAATTTGATTGTTAAATCTTAACTTGCATTGTTTTCAGATCCTCAGTAATTAGCAAACTGTGTTAGGCAACATTAACACAAGAAGTGAATGCAAATTAGTTTGAAGTCCGTCATTGGCTTATTTACTGTGTTAGGCAACATTAACACAAGAAGTGAATGCAAATTAGTTTGAAGTCCATCATTGGCATATTTACTGGTACGTAAGAATGATAGCAAACACATACGTAGTATTGCACCTACAATAGACATCGAGGGTACCTGAACACCCATATCCTCAGTCCCAAATGAATAAGTTCATGATAAATATCGAGCACTGTTCTCGGAGAATCCTTCCAGTGTTCATTTATCAAGTCACTGCAAAGCATGAGAGAATAAATAAGAGGTACATTAACCCATTGTATACTGAGACTCCGACTCCCTAAAGTCACTACTAGTCAAACATATAAGAATGGTAAATCTCATTCCATTTGGTGTTTGATCTATATCCGACAATGCACGAGGCTCGTATTCCCATGAACTTAATGGAAAGCACAAGCACAATATCACTTGTTTGATGCAGATGCATATTGGGTACTTAAATAGACGCTTCCAAGTGTGTCCCTAATTATCATTACCTGCAGGCCTCCCATTTAGCAGGCTTATGTGCTGGATCCACATGAAGTGCCTTTTGGACCTCAGGTAGATTGAAGTACACCGTAGAGTGCTTCTCGGTGCAAGGATCATACCCTTCATTGAGGCTACCGATTCTCTATAACATGATATAACATATTAACTAGAATTTCTATCACAGAACTTCGGTAGAATTCCACATCAGCTGCATGAAGTTATATTTGTTCAAGTTAACAAAATATTATGTATTTCAAAGCTGAAGCGTGAGGGGGAAAATGGTCAAAATAGTACCAGTCCTCTTGTCGCCATTGTTCAGAATGTCAGATGAAGTGTTTGAATATGAAAATCCAACTCCAACAGGAGATTCCACAAAAAGAATGTTGGCAACTACAAAACATCACAAATACTAAATTTAGACATGATTGCATTTATGGTTTTTGTTTTCTTTCTGCTTCCTTACAAATCTGTGGATAACAGTCTCATTGAATCAGTTCAGTTGGTTAAGCTGCATCACAAGAATTATAAGTGTATGGCAGTGCGGATTCAAACCCCCGCGCAATACACTCCACCCATTTCCCTTTACCTTCTCCACCATCCCCCTCCTCTCTATACAAGGCCTCTTACGAGCCTCCAACCAAAAAAAAAAACTGGAAATCAAGCATACACTTACAATGATCTCAATGAAGAGAGAGAACAAGTTATTGTAGATTGTAAAATTGTGGTAATTGATTCACCTTGGTTCCAAGAGTAAGGATTAAGAAAAGGGGTCTTTCCATCTGGCTTTATATGAAAGGGGCCAATTTCCTCTGCTTCTCCATAAGCAATGGATGAACATCCAGGCCCTACCAAAAACAGAAGCAATTGCTCTACAATATGATCTTTGTTGATTCCTCACCCAAATACACTTGTTTCCCACACATTGCATGGTCAAGTTTTTGGCTTTAAGTTAGCTTTCTCCATCTTCATAGTCCATTTGCTTTTCATGAGTAGAAACAACTCCTTTCTTCTACAAACATGAGTAAAACACGCAACTTTGTAAAGAAAAAGGGATAAAAGATGTATGTTCTGAACAGGGTATAAGCTCAAAAGCCTCAATGAACATAAGCACACTTTGGAAGGAATATAGAGCAGATTAGGCATGCATGAAGAGAAAGAGAGAGATGAAGCATATTTGCTTTTAACAATAACTTTGCTAGCAAGTGGATAAAGGTGGGAAGGAAGCCAACTTGTTCATCAAATCCAAAATCCAAATCAGTGATAACTTCAAATTTTCTAAGTGAAAACCACAAAACAGCACACTCAACATTCAACAACACCAACTCACTCATATGGGACAAAACCCAAAATCCCCAAATGCTGATTATTTAACTTAACCTTTCTCACCAAGCATGTAAGTACAAATTAATTTCAAACACTGTGAAACAGTTGGTGCGGGGGTAAATCAATTTTAAAATTTTACCTTTCAACTTCCCCCTCTCTCTGTTTCACAGCAAGCAACATCTTCATAAGAAACAATAACTTAGAGAACAACAACCTTATGCAAGTGGGAACTTACAGAAGCAACCCCCTCAAAAATGCCAAATGCAGGATGTAGTGAAACCAAAGTAGCAGTTAAACTATTTGCTGCAGCCTACAAGTGATTGCATGTGCAAATATATACTTTTAACTTGTAAAACTATAGAGAGACAAATGATAAATTGACATTAGGTCACCATCCACCTTAATGGGCAATCAGGGGTCAAAATAGAAAAATTGTACCTTCTATTGGGAAGACAATGTGGTGGGACCATTCCAATCACCTGCAAGCGTTCCAAAAAAAAAGATCATATATGTTAAATTAGCAGTAAATTGAACAGTGAAAATATACATCTAGCAAATTAACAATGAACTTTCAGCACTAAAAACATGGTTCAACACTCAACAGTTAAGAGTCAAAAGAAGCTAAAACTAAACCAAGGAATTTTCAAGGGATGTACCTCTCCCATGCTTTGCAATAAATGACGGGAGTGAAGTGTGCGCATTGAACCCATCTACCACATTAAATTAAGACTTTAAACATTGTTAAATCTTTATAAACATAAAATACCTATGTAAAAATAGTACAAAATGTCATATAGCTGACTAAATGTGGTTCGATGGTAGTGCAGCGGCTGTTCTCGAGGGATAGGTGTCGCGGCGACGTAGAAGACGTACATCAGCGGCGGCGTAGAAGACGTACAATAGCGGCGTACGGAGGTTGCACGGCAGTGAGGGTTTCTCTGACCGAACGAGGGAGATCGCGTAGAAAACATGATGTGTTGTGTGAAGTCTGTGTTGCCATGGTGGAGGCGCTAACGAGGGAGACGAGAGTGGTGGTGGTAGACGAACGGCGGAGGTGGTAGCTTAGGCGGTGGTGGTAGACGAGATCGAGTGGTGAGGGAGAAAATGACGGCAGAGGAGAGGGAGGCACGATGAAGGGGAAGGGTTTGAGACAGTCGCGATGAAGGGGAAGGGTTTGAGACAGTCGCGCGAGGGTTGGATATTATGGCCGCGAGAGAAGATGTGAGGGAATTAGTAAAAGGGAATAGATAGCGCTTCTTTGAAAAAGCGCTATCTATTTACTTACCTATGGTAGCGTTTTTTTGAGGAAACGCTATCTATTCTCTTACTTATAGTAGCGCTTCCTCAAGAAAACGCTATCTATTCCTATAAATCTACATTCAATAGCGCTTCTTTAAAAAAGCGTTGTCTTAGAATAATGAATAGATAGCGCTCTCTTAAGGAAGCGCTATTAAAAACCTTCCGCCTATTTTTCAGTAACGCTTTTCATTGAAGCGCTACTGAAAGTGCGCTACTAAAACTTTTTTTTGTAGTAGTGTCCTTAGATAGATTCCATTTTTTATGAACACATAAAATTCTCTATTGATATCTTTATTGTTTTATATGAACACATAAAATTCTCTAGTTCTATTATTTTCAAAAGGCAAATGGTAGATTGATTTCATATTTAGAATAGTTTAGGCTAACAGGAATATAATCAGTCTGAGATGTAAAAGCCTTTTGTTCCTACTTGTTTGAGATTATCTATCTAATATCTATATTCGCTTGTGCTTAATTGCTCAAGTTTAGCACCAAATATTTTTTCATTGTCGTTAGGACTTGTGGTGTAGGACATGTATATAATATAGCAAAAAATACTCAGACAATATTAATGGAAGATATGGCATCACCACAACATAAAGAAGAGCAAAATATAACAAAGACAGCACAACAATGGCATATTCGGAAGCACCAACATAATAAAAAGTATTCAAAAAACTGAACTACCCATCACCCCCTATAAGATATATATAGATCCTAATTTGACAAATCTTAGTATCAGACAAAAAACCACCCCCACGACATTAGATGTTCAGAACAAATCAAAGTATATTGTCATACTCTTCACACAATAATAATAAGGCATACCCACTTCATCCATAGCACACTTTCATCCAAAGCACTTGTTAGCTGTTTGAAGGTGATGTGGTAAAAGTAAAAAAGCAAAGATAAAATAGATGGGTTATTCATCATAGGCAAAGTCATATCCAATTGACTAAATAGAAGATGTAACAAACAACAAAAAATAGGTTATCACCATTTCATAGTTTAACAGTGAAAAACCATTTAACAGGAAATAATAAGCAAAGCTAAAGAAAACATACCCTTAGACCAACCATAGTTGGACAGGTAATCAATTTTTCTTGGTTCTATGTCGAGCTTCTCCACCATGTAGTCTAATTGAATGATACCATTCATGTCAATACCTGGAGAAATAAAGACATTAATGAGAGAATCATAAAACTGTGGCCCAAGTTTGATAAAGTTGCTTACCTTTAATATTTTTGAGACATGGTTTTAAAGACCAGAGCTGATGAGATAAAGAGTTTCATCAAAATATGCAAAAGGATCTCATGGTTAGCATGTGGTGTGTGTGCATCCTAGAATTCATAGTCAATGAACATTGATCTGGTAGTTCATTTATATAAACTTAAACTATATAAATCATCAACAATGTCTTAAACCCCATTCTAATGTAACTCATTCTAAAGCACATCCCACTGCAAACTGAGTGCACTCCTTCCATTGGATCGAAATATGTAGACGGAAGTGGAGGTTAACTGTAAACTCAACTAATGAGGTGAGAAAATATGAGATCTTACTAATCATCGAATCCAAGACAGAAAAAAGATAATTCCATAAGCTAGAGTGCATAAGTTCTTAAATAATAAAGTAGTAAGCATATGTCTCCAGAACATTCACAAGTTCAACATGAAACCCAAATTCATGAACCCAAGAAGAGAATCACAGTCGAAGATGCGGAGATGCAATTGGGAAACAGAATAAGTCACCAAATAATTTTTTAAATATAAATTGAGTAATTTAGGATCAATAGACAATTTAAAAGATTCATCCATAGATATAAGGCGAAGCATAAAACCTGATTAATCAATGTAGGACCAAAAGATGGAAACAACAAAATAGATGAAAAATGGAAACAACAAAATCAGCTAAGAAAATAAAATTCAAACAGAAATGGTTTTGCTCGAAGCATCTGACTTGAAAGCCAGTGGATACCTTACTAATATGAAATGGAAGAACCACAACACTGGCTGACGAGAAAAAGGAATAAGACATCATCGACCCTTCGAAGAACTGATATAAGAATAGGAGAATAATTTCTATGGCTCTCATATTTCTATGTTAGATTAAGGTTTGGGATTAAAAAGAAGGAACAAAAATGAAACCTTAAGTATGGAAACCCTAATGGAAGAAAAATGAAACACTAAACCACTTACAGAGTACGCCGGCACCGTTACCACCACTCGCCACCGCGAGATCCAGAAGCCCACCCACCGCAGATCCGTCCAGCACCGTATATCGCCGTCGCTTGCGACTTCCACCTCGCCGCCGCTCCCGCGCACCAAACCACCACCAGATTCGCACCGCCCATACCCTCGATTCCAATCCAGTCGCATACAAAGGACCTCGCCGCCGCCGTGCCAGCTGCTGCTCCGCACCTGTAAGCGGTCAGGGATTAGGGAAGAAAAAATTCAGATAAAGGAGAGAACAATGAGGAGAAAAGAGAGAAGAAACCTTACGTAAGGAAACCCTAATGTAAGAAAAATGAAACCCTAAACCACTTACAGAGTACGCCGGCACCGTTACCACCACTCGCCGCCGCGAGATCCAGAAACTCACCCACCACAGATCCGTCCAGCACCGTATATCGCCACCGCTTGCGACTTCCACCTCGCCACCGCTCCCGCGCACCAAACCACCACCAGATTCGCACCGCCCACACCCTCGATTCCAATCCAGTCGCATGCAAAGGACCTCGCCGCCGCCGTGCCAGCTGCTGCTCCGCACCTGTAAGCGGTCAGGGATTAGGGAATAAAAAATTCAGATAAAAGAGAGAACAGTGAGGAGAAAAGAGAGAAGAAACCTTACGTAAGGAAACCCTAATGTAAGAAAAATGAAAACCTAAACCACTTACAGAGTACGCCGGCACCGTTACCACCACTCGCCGCCGCGAGATCCAGAAGCCCACCCACCGCAGATCCGTCCAGCACCGTATATCGCCGCCGCTTGCGCCTTCCACCTCGCCGCCGCTCGCGACCACCAAACCACCACTAGATTCGCACCGCCCACACCCTCGATTCCAACCCAGTCGCATGCAAAGGCTCGCCGCCGCCGTGCCAGCTGCTGCTCCGCACCTGTAAGCGGTAAGGGATTAGGGAACGAAAATTTCAGAGAAAAGAGAGAACAGTGACGAGAAAAGAGAGAAGAGAGAGTCCGAGAGGTTGAGTGATCGGACGAGAAAAGAGAGAAGAGAGGGACCGACAATTTTGGCACGAGCCATTCGTAGGAAACAGTAAAAATCGTTCCATCAACCAACACGTGGCAAATTACTGTTGTTCTACAGTGAGAAAGTCTCTTCAGCATTTATGTGTATATTGATTTCCTTTAAACAAAAAAAGGTCTCGTAAGAATTTTATCATAACAGTTTAATTTTGATATATATTGTCTTGTGATAGTATAAAAAAGTTTTTATAATGTTATTGATTAGAAACAATGTTTTAAAAACTGGATATCGAATGGGTGAGACCTTTATGTCATGGTTCAATAGGTTCAACTAATATTATATATGGTTCAATCGAATAACCGGATAACTAATAAATAAATAAATCAATTAATATTATATATATATATATAAATTTGTATGAATAAAAATTTATATAAAAAAAAGTTATAACTTCAATAAAAAAGTGGCATACTATCAACTCCTAAAAAAATCCTATTCTCTCTACATACAAACTCTCTCTATTCTCTCTACATAGCCGCGTGTCACTACTAGAGGTGGTGTTTGTGCTATTTTTGGTCTGGAATTATCTCTTTTACTTCGTTTTTTCTCTCATTTTATCTAAATAAGTAGTTTTTCCATGTAGATCTGTTTTTTTCTTTCTGTTTTTCGTCGTCTGTGTGTGACGATATTGTTGTTTGTCGTCTTGGTGAGGCGTTGTTTGGTTTCCCGTCTTGGTGCGGTATTCGTTTGGTTCGGATTGGCAGATCGATCCATCATAGATTTGATCAAGAATTTGGTATTCCGGTGATTTTGATTTTGTGACTTTTGTAAGCATTTTGATTTTGCTGTGTTATGCTATTAACCTAGGTGTTGTGAGTTTGTTCGCAAATTTATTCTTTTTCATTTTTTCTCCCATTTTATCTAAATAAGTGGTTTTTCTACATAGATCTGTTTTTTTTTGTGTTCTTCGTCGTCTGCAGTGTGGTTGTTCGTCGTCTTGGTGAGGCGTTGTTTGGTTTCTCATCTTGGGGCGGTGTTCTTTTGGTTCAGATTGACAGATCTGCTTCGATCCATCACAGATTTGATCAAGAATTGGGTATTCTGGTGACTTTGATTTTGTCACGTAAGCATTTTGATTTTGCCGTGTTATGCTATTAACCTGGGTGTTGTGAGTTTGTCCGCAGATTCATTCTTTTTCGATTTTTAGCGATGTTGGATTTGTGTTGTTTTCGATGTATTATAGTCATTTGAATGAATGAATACCTTTTTAGTAAAAAAAAAAAAAAAATCCTCTAGCTCCCACCATCAACTAGCATCGGAGTATCACAATAAAAGAACCACATTTTGGTTCTTATCTATCCTTATTAAGGTGTAACGGGTCGGTTTGGTTTGCTTTTAGGTGGAGCAAAAATCCGAACCAATAAAAATGGTTAGATTCGGTTTTATGAAATTTTGCTACCAAACCCGAACCAAACCAAACCATTCAAGAACATGTTGGTTTTGTTTGGTTTGGTTCGAACTTGAGGATTATTAAATTTCAAAATATATAAATATTAAATATATAAAAAAATAAATACAATAAATATTAAACTATTAAAATATAGATAAATTAAACTATTAAAATATAGATAAATGTTATTATATATAATAAATATTAAATGTCAAAATATAATAATTGGTTTGGTTTTGTTAAAGAATCCTTAAAACCGAGAATCGAATTAATCATGATGGGCACAATATGTTTTGAAGGCAATTTCAATCCATTGCCAGAGTTTCAAAGAACTTAAAGTTGATGGGTCGTGTACAATGGCCTTTGCTTCGATGCTTGCCAAATTTGTTTCAAATTTGGAAGTTCTTAACCTCAGGCACAAAGCTAGATGAGGAAGTGCTCTGTTTAATTTTGAATATCTCTCATTGTCTTCTTGAGGGAGTGCTCTAGACCGTGACCGATTCAGTTACATATATTATTCCATCAACGAATTCTATTAACAATCAATGGTCATGACTTGCAAATATTATTTTCTCCAAAATAATTTCCTATTTGGCCATGTAATTAAGAATTTCAAATTCAGATAAAGCATAATGTACAAAGAGATTGATTAATCTAATTGATCAACCTTATTGAAAGATCATGATTAAAGTTTTGTCATGCAATAACCCTAACCTTTATTATTTTATATGTCATACGATTAATTGCGTTATGGCCACCAATCAATCAACTCAAGCATGAAAAGGGTGATAAACTCTTAACCTTAATTAAAGCAATAAAATCATATTAAATTAGGACAAAAGGGTTTTCAAGAAACAAGATCCGCCATACCCTCCTAATGATATTTAACAATCCATAGAAGAAAAGAAAACCAAATCCAAATAAAGATACTTAAAGGAATATATAAGAAGAACCCTTTCCTAACTCTTCAGTCCCTCAAAAGATGTGAAAGAATTCTCACAAGAACAAAACTCTCCAAAATAGTGTTTGCATCTTTAAAACAATGCAAAAGATCCCAAATTTTGATTAAACAATTTAAAAGGCTCATCACAAAGCTTCCTTATATATATATTTTTTATAAAACTATATTAACAAAGGCTCATTCCAGCTTAACTTGGCCAAAATGTTGAACACAACTGTTCAGTAATTCTTCTGTTTGGGTGCAATTTTTTCTGATGGAATTTATAACTGGTCATTGTTTCCAGAACGTGGGATAAATTTTATAATATTTTTTGCTTTAATTTTTTTAAAATATACCAGGCATGACATTGCATCGGTAGGTTTTCTTCTATCTTGTCTGTCTAAGGTTGCAGTGCAGCGTTTCTTCTCATTGTCGTGTAATCTGTTATTTTTGAAAGAAAATAAATTTAGGTCCATTCTATATTAGAAACCCAGCCCAAACCCCTAACACTAAAGGAAGCAACGAGTGGACATTAGCAATCCTAACTCTCACTTGGATGCCACCTCCCTCACCCCCCACTCCCTCCTCTTCATTCTGATTCTTCACTGGTAAGTGGTAACACGTTCTTGTTATGTTTTTCATTTCGCTCTCCCCTCTCCCTCCTACATCAATCATTTTCTCTTTGTAAGTGTTTTGTTCTTCATTCCGTCCTCTTCTCTCTGCTTTTTCTTGGCCATCTGTAGTTCGTCGGAGGAGGAGGCGAAGGTTGTTGGCGGTTTGCGAAGGTCACGCGAACCCCTTCATCAGTGTAGCTTGTCCATCTCTATACTGTAGTTTCCCCGTTTCTATGCCGGTTCAACATGTTTCTATTCGGCTTTTTGCAGAACGATTATCTAGGGCGTCCGGACAGGATGCCCGGGCGATTCCCGGTCTAACCAGTCCGGTCCAACTTTAATAACACTGGTAAGGAAACATGGCTATGTTAAGATTCAGCAGAGAGAATTTTCCACTTTCTAGAGACACAGTTGTGTCTATCAAGATTCAAGACACACAGTTTGTGTTTCATGCTCCAACTCTTGATTAACCTAATTTTTTTAAACTCTAAAAAAAATGCAATTTTGCTCCAGTTCAGTCTAACTTGGTCAGCTATCAAGAATAGGGAAAAGTAATTATAATTTATAAGAATCCATCTCTTTAATAATCAAAAATCAATGAATAATTATATCGGGAACTTCATTTTAGGTTATATAAAATCATGTTATCAAATAACAATTGATAGACGTTGATAGTTGGAAACTAAAAGATGCTAAAAACAACGAAAGAAATTGCTTAAAAAAAACAATGAAAGATGCGAAGAAGACAGGAGACTCAATGTCAAGTGGAAGTGGAACTTGTCGTATGATTGAGTACGTATGGAATTAATGGGAGAAATGCGTTTATGGGCCTTATTTTATTTAAATTTTCGTGTATCTAATCTTTTAGTTAAATAAAAATAAATTAACATTAAAATATATATATATAAGCAACCGGGTTTTCAGAGCCCGATGCGGATGCGGATTCGGGTTTCACCACGCTGAGCCAAAAAGATTCGAAATTAATTCGAGCTCAAATTGTACAGTCCAAACCCTACAATTCATCGGCCTTATTCGAGCTGGTCCAGTTGAGTCAGCCCATTTTGCGGCCTCTAGATGTGGTAGTGATATGATTACAAAAAACAACCCTAATAATCCTATTTATACTAAAAGATCATTTAAGATATTCTAAAATATTCTAAGATATGAAAAAATATATATTATTAAATATTTCTCTGATTTTCTAACACAAGGTTATGTTTAGGGATGGCAAAATTACCCGCAACGCGGGTATCTGCATAAATTACCTGTAATGGATAGTAAATGTATACCTACTAAATGGTGACGGGGATTATGATACCCGCTTCATTTTGAGATACCTACTACTATATATTATTACCATTTCTATCATTTTGAGATGAAATAAATTTTATTTTCTATCTTATTTGATATTTTTTAGTGGTTAAATCCTTAATAATAAATCTTTTAAAATATATATAATATATTATATAATATTAATATAGTATATTATTATATTATTTTATTTTATTTTATTTTATTTTACATTTTTAAATACCCGCAAATATCCCGCGTAAATATGATATTAATGAAAATGACCCGCATAAATATCGATGTAGACCATTCATTTAATCCAACAGTCTATATAAAGCCATCATTTATGAACATAAAAAAATTCAAAAAAAAAAAAAACTAAGTACACTTTCTCCTCTCTTCTTCCCATCGAGGCTGTCAGGCCCAGAAACAAGTCTTCTTCTCCTGCTCCATGGAGCCGCCGCCGTCAACCACCTTCGCCGCCATCATTAACCTTTGTCGCTGCCATCTCGCCTCCTTGCTGCAGCCGCCGCCGTTCACGCCCCTTTCTCTCTGCCGTCATGAGGTCATTTTCTCTCCTTTCTCCACCGTGGTTTAGCGTCGTCGTGCCGTCGTCCACGTCCACTACCTCCTGCAACCGCTTCAGGTTAACCCCCTGTTGTGCTAAATCCCCCTAAAATCTCATGAAATGATGGACGACAACACCACACTTGCAAGCTTGAATTGTGTGGCAGGGGAGGTAGCAGCGGCGCTGAACGATGGCGGCGATGAACTCAGTTGAGGCAGGGAGAGACACGGCTAAAAACTAAAAATTTGGGATTTTGTTTTATTTTTATTTCATTAAATGCCAATTAATCTAAACCGTTAAATATGGAGAGCATGGAGAGCTGGGATGAACCCATGAATTTTGATTAGTGAGGACAAAATTATATAACATATATACTTTTATGATTATATATATATATATATATATATATATATATAAATAAATAAATGCATAAGTAATAAAATATGCAATATGATTTTTATGTATCAACAACATTTCTCAAAGATGAAAAATCTCATTTAAATTAGGAAATTGTTCGTTAGAAGGAATATCTCTAATATAATTTTCAAGTTAACTATGAAGTCTCATGAGTTTGACAAAAGAAAATTTTGATGGATAAAATCGGATCAAATAAATCAACGCTTATCACACAAATAAACAATTTAGCGTTCACCTTCATAAATCTATTAATTAGCTCTTGAAGTTCTCTATCAATTATTTGATAAAACCTGTCAACTTGAAAGTGATACAAGATTGAAACTTTTTCAAGTTTATGTCTTAATCTTCTTTGTAATTTCATGAATGCATCATCCATATTTGAAATGACAACGTATTTTGCTTCTAACAAAATAATGATATATTTCATTGAGGAAATTATGTCAATTATTTTCTCTCATACTTTGTAATCTTTTCTTTGACACTTTGACTAATATCATAGTTTTTATAATATCTTGACCACTTCTTTGTGATGCTTCATACAACTCATTAGTAATCCCCAATATATTTTTTAACAAATGCAAATAAAAAATAAATTCAAAAGTGTTGTATAGAATAAGGTTGTAATACAATGGAGGTAACATTTATTTTTTAGTAAGGGCAACAAAAACTTATTCAAAACTTTAAAAAAAGGGAAGAAAAAAAATGTACTTAAGGTGGGTCCGTCCCTACCAGAGAGATGCTGGAGAGGACATGCGGGAGACAATCTCGAAGCAGTGGCCCATGGTCTCTACCGGTTAATTCGACACAAAACTGATTTTATCAATTCCTGAATGGTTCTCATTGAGCAGTTCAATAATCATTTTATACCGGCCAGACCGATCTCGATTGAATGGACAGGTCTGATCTGATTTTGATAACCTTTATTTTCAAGGATACTCCTAAAGCTCTTTTTTTTTTTTGTTGCTCAAAGCTCAAGTTTTAATGCCCTCGTCATGAGCTTGCATGGTATGCTAACGTTAAAATGAATATAATAAATACGAGTTAAATCTTTTTCATGAAAAAAAAAAGTTAAATCCATATTGATTTTCATATTTATCTTTGAGCAAATAAGAGTGAATATTATAACATTTCTTTGAAGGTGGAGAGGATAAGGATGTTAAAGTTAGATACTTTTAATAAAAATATTTACTTATTAAAAAATGAGTTAAATATTATCTAGTTATCATATTTTAAATTTGTCAAATAATAATAAGTATCTTAAAGACATTTGGTTAAGGAATCGAAAATAAAAAATTTATATTAAAAAATGATGCAATCAACCTATAAAAATTTGAAAAGCTGTAATTTCCTATAAAACTTTTCTATATGTTGATTCATTAATTAATTCCTTTAGGACTTCGGTCAATAAAATCATTTAAATATTTAACTAATAAAACCATTTAAAATAAAGGATCTTATTAAGGAATATCTTAAGTGTTTTGTTTAAGAAATCCAAATAAAATGTTTATTTATTGAAAAATTTAGTATACCCTTTCTTAATATATTAAATACATCATTTATTATAAAAGCTTAATTTTTTTCAATTTTTTTATGGATAAATTTTTTAAAATTTGTTAATTAATATCCTTGGAAAACTCGTTAACCTACCCCATAAAATAAAACGCGTATTTAATCCCTAAACAGACCCTACAAGAGAAGAGCTATACCATTTTGCTCATAACTTGAGAAAAATTAGCATGTTCGTAAGTTACCTACATACAAGAACAACAAAAAACAAAATGTTGACTTTCGCTTGATCATCCAGAACTCGCACGTGGCTTGCCACGTGTCAGGCTCTAATGCTCTGTACTCTGTTTTCTTCGTCTCTTCTTCAAATTAATTAACACGTACCTTCAACGCATACGTGTATAACTTGATTTGCTATACTACTATAGTGCTTATCTTTTGCACTTGCAGTATCCGTAAAGGCTTTCTCTCTTTAAATTTTTTTCTTTTAATATTGTAAGGCTTTCTCTCTTAACTTACATGTGTATTTAAAGAAGCGTTTGATAGTGATTTTGAATATAATTGATTTTATAAAATTTATTTGATTACAATTGAGTTTTAAATAAAGTGATTTATGTTTGAATATTTTTATTTTAAAAGTAAGATTAATGTAAAGTTTAGTGTAAATTTTTCAACTCAACTAAAAAACTACTTTTATACCTTCTAGTCATAATCGATTCTGAAAACAAAATTAATTTTATCTTATAGTAATTAAATATCTCATTTTTAATAAAATCACATTTGATAAATGAAAGAATTAATTTAAGAGGTTTTCAACCAAAACAAACACTTACCCAAAAGTTTATTCGAACGTCAATCGCTCTTCGTATTCAAGCCGAAACAAAACTTCAGTGCAAAATATTAATAGAAAATATATTATTATAACAATTTGTAATTGTATGATTAAGATCTGTTAAAAAATTTGTATGATCAAGAACTGTTAAAAAATCTGTATGATTTTTTTTTTGTTGACTCCAAGCAAAAATCTGTATGATTAAGAAATGCATTATCTGCAATTTATGACCGTTATTAATAAATAAAAAGCTATCAAACTATTCAGTCAAAATGACTAAGTTTTGGATCTTTAGTTTTTGAGAGAGTTATGATATTTTAACATCAAAATTTGACACTATGGAGGGACATCCTAATTTGAAATAGTTTCTGAACCAATAAAATAAAGAGGAAAAAAGAATAAAGTGATAAATAACCTACTCAAAACTAAGATGTCCCGTGATATCAAATTTTGGTGTCATTCTTACCCTCACCAAAGTCATTTCAATTCTTACAACTCAGCAAAGTCATTTCAATTCTTACAACTTTATTTTGCAGTGATTGGAGTTCCGGAAAGTTTGAGACGAATCCACCATACGCGCTAGTCAAGCTTTGTGTGTTGGCTAGCTCAATTAAACTTGAAACTTCGAGTGTGTTAATTAAACAAGTGTCTAAGATAATCAAATATACACTTTTTTTTATGAAATAATTTTATTTAATCACTCAATATAAAGATGGGAGATGAGTATTTTATTCTGCGCATGTCTTAAAACTCAAACTTTCAAGTTCCCATGCATCGCAATCACCGTGGCCTTTCCTAGCTGATAATGATATCATCTCCTATTTTGATGTACCACATTCCGTCCCAATCAACAATATTACAAGAATATTATGTAAGTTAAAATTTTATTTAATATTTTAAAAAAATAAAATATATTTTAAGATATTATTGGTTAAGATATAATGTGGTATATCAAAATAGTACCGGAGATCAATTCCTCCTTTTAGATCTTCACATGGAACTTGTTACAATTTTGAAACTGTAATTCAGTGTAGCTAGCTGCTGGCTTTTAAATTTCACATGGAGCTTGTTGCAATGTTGCAGATGGATGCTGAGGTGTGACTTAATTTTAGTTAGGAAACATTGACAATTGCTAGCTTTTAATTTATTTAACAGTTTATGATTTTATACTGAAGGTGAATAATATGTATATTTAATTGCATTTGACAAAGCCGAAGTACAGAGCTTCCTTTGCTGAAGTCACCTTTCCGTGATCAAACGCCCAAACCTCCACCTCTCTTCCCCCTCTTCTCCATGGCCCCAAGCTTAACTCCCCATAAAGAAACGGTTCTCCCCCACCTTAATTCACCACCCTCCATCAAACTCGAAGGTTCAACTTTCGTAGCAAATAACAACCCAATTCTTACTCATGTCCCTCCAAACATAACCTCCACTTCAAACACCGTCGGTTGTTTCGTGGGGTTTGATGCCGACGAGCCAAGCAGCCGCCACGTGGTTTCCATCGGGAAGCTCAGAGGAATCAGGTTCATGAGCATTTTCCGATTCAAAGTTTGGTGGAGCACTCATTGGACCGGAAACAAAGGTGGCGATGTTGAGCATGAAACACAGATGATGATGTTGGAGAACAACGCTGACATAGGACGTCCCTATGTTCTTCTCTTGCCCCTCCTCGAAGGGTCTTTCAGAGCTTGTCTCCAACCAGGACTTGATGACTACGTGGACATTTGCATGGAGAGTGGGTCCACACGTGTTTCCGAGTCTAGCTTCAGAAGCTGTTTGTACGTTCACGTGGACGACGATCCTTATTGTTTAATGAAGGAAGCCATGAAAGTGATGCGAGAATATCTAGGAACATTCAGGCTTCTAGAAGAGAAGACCCCACCTGGTATTGTGGACAAGTTCGGGTGGTGCACTTGGGATGCGTTTTACCTCAAGGTAAATCCCAAAGGAGTGTGGGAAGGGGTGAAAGGCCTTGTAGAGGGTGGGTGCCCTCCAGGTTTTGTCATCATTGATGATGGTTGGCAAACTTTTTGTCATGATAATGAACCCGTCAGTGATGAAGGAAGCTTGAATTGCTCTTTACCTGGGGAACAGATGCTGAACAGGCTCACCAAGTTTGAAGAAAATTGCAAGTTCAAGGAGTACAAGTCTTCAAGGGTGCCTGGTGATGAAGGTATGGGTGCCTTTGTGAGGGACCTCAAGGAGAACTTTAGGGCCTTAGAGTATGTGTATGTATGGCATGCATATTTGGGATATTGGGGTGGAATTAGGCCCGACGTGCCAGGGATGCCTGAGTCAAAGATAGTTAATATAAAGATGTCTGAAGGGGTGAAGATGATGATGGTGGATCTGGCCGCAGTCAAGATATTGGAGAATAGGGTGGGATTGGCGCCGCCAGAAGAGTTGTACGAGGGACTTCACTCCCACCTGGAATCGGTGGGAATTGACGGTGTCAAAATTGATGTTTCAAATGTAAGTGTTTGCAACTTCTTGCTTTGAATTGATAATCAACTTTATTATATCAATCCATAGCTGTATTTTAAAATCAGATACCATGCTATTTTTAGTCTCTCTTTTGTTTTTTAAATGATTGGTGATAGAGATATGGCCCAGTTTCCAATCAAAATATGATTTTAATTAACGACTTAAAAGATTGTAATAATCTGTTGAAATCTTGTGCTGGCGCCCACAGAGCCATCCTCTGATAAGAAACCACATAAAAGTTAATTGAGGTGGATAAATGAGCTCATAATCAAATCAATATAAGAGTTTTTAATCATATATATGAACAGAATATCTATTTAATAACTAATGACAGAATAAGCAGGACAATACAGAATATGCCAGTTCTATGCTTTCATGAATAGTGTATAAAATGCTTAATCACTGGCCCCATTCCAGACAAAGCTATGAGAGAGAAAACTAGAGAGAGACGCTCTGGGTGGGTTCGGGAAAACATATCAAGAAAACAACATTTGATAAGGGATAGGAGATATCAAGCTCATAACTTTAATGGATCTTTCTCTTATTACTTCACTAACTTCCCAGAAAGCTATGGGGTTGGTGAATTATGGAAAGTGTTTATGAGGTGGGGGAGGGTGATAGATGTGTTCATTGCAAACAAAAGAGACATTCAAGTAAAGAAGTTTGGCTTCGACTGGTTTTTAGACGTGCAAAATCCAAAAGCTTTGGAGCTAGCATTGGATTCAATACAGATAGGAACATACAAGTTAAGGGTCAACATCCCTACATTTAATAGAGGGTTTGAGATTGACTCAAAGAAAGGCGACAACAACCAGAAGGATCGTTTTGGCTCTGGCAAAGGGCATTTAATAGGGACTTCATATGCAAGAGCTGTTGCGGAAGGGGGGACCGGAGTCATTTAAGAAGGGTTATTCCCAGAAGACAAAATTTCAACAATAAACGATTTGTTACAAAAAGGGACAGAATTTGGAGGGTTAGACTTTAATGTCTCGGAAGAGGAGATGAGCTGGTTAAAGGGAAGCTTCGTGGGTAAAACGATTGACCCGGAAGGCATTTTGTGGTTTAGGAAGAAATTCGAGTTGGAAGGATTGCTATCTGTAAATCTCAGTCGCTGGTTCTCAGAAATATCGCCTTGGGGACTAGAAACGGTAACGAATCAGAGATCGATCTGGGTTAAAATCCTAGGGACTCCTACACACGTATGGGGTGAACATTTCTTCAAACAAGTCTCACAAATGGTTGGCACCTTAATCACACTCAATGATTCAACCAGAGATAAGGCAAGACTAGATATCGCAAGGGTATTGATCACGGTCACGGTGCCAGAGGTTATCAGTAGAACCATCCAAGTCAGGGTAAACGGAACCACATACTCTATCCGCATCTTGGAGGAGTCCTTTGGGGATAACTTCAACAGACTGATTTCGGATTGGAAATATCAACAATCGGAGCGATTCTCCTCAGATGATGAAGATTCACTTGTCAATGGCTTCATGGCGGTCCCGGAGACGGAGCTCTCGACGGGGGTTGGGGAGGAAGATCTTCAACGGCTACAGTTGGAATTTTTGAATCCTCACTTCGAGAAAATCGCAAATCTAGATGGTAGGGATATGGGAAGCTACGAAGCAGGGACAGTGGTTGGGGCGGCTCAAGGTAGTACAGTCCAAGGTAAATCTCTGCCAAAGCAGGAGAACGTCTATTCTCCTGAAGGGGTAGGGGAATGAGGTCATAAGTAACACTCTGTCAGTCATTCAAAAGAATGAAAGTTTTTTGGATAGCCCAACAGAAGCCCAAGAGAAACTGGACCGAAGTGAATTATTGGGTTTGGGAGCAAGCAAGGAGAACGAAGTCCAAATAGTAGATCCAACAAGGATAAATTTGAAAGATGGAAAGGAGGATGTGGATAAAAAGGGCGTGGGGAAAAAGGAACTACCTAAATGGGCCTGTGGGAGGCAAAACAAAAAGGGTCAACTCAGTAGGAAGGAGGGGTGTCTGGAAGAAATCGGGCTGGAAGACATCAGCCTTACTAACTCTTCTCAGACTGGGATGTCCAGAAGATTTGGTCTGAAAGGGTTGGTAACGGAGGAGGAGCCGGGAAGGGCTTTGGGTGGAGGAAGGACAATCGTAACGTCTAGAGGGGACGTGATTTGGAGGAGGGACTCATTACGTATAGAAGAAAAGGAAAACCTGCAAAAGAGGATTGAGCAACACTGAATAAAAGGGGAAAGAAGAATCAGGGTCATTTGAAGGAGGGTGTTCTGACGGAATGTGAAGGGAGAAGAGTAGGAGCTCAAAACAGAGTGAGTTTCAGGGACGAGGAGAAAAGGAACGAAATTGCACTTGGGAAGCGAGTACTGACTAGGGACTCACAGCTTTTTGAATCCCTACAGGTATGTGATTCCCTATCAGTCAACCAATTAAATGGTGCTGTGACTAGGGGAAACACATATCGTGAGGTAAACGAAATTTGGGAGATAGGGAGAAACATGGGGCTGGTTGCAAAGGGTAATAAGGAAGAAATTTTAGAAAAGTTGGTTGATATGGAGGTGGGAGATCAGATTAATTATAAAGAAAGTGTTGTGGCAGGGAGTAATGTGGTTTCCTAATACCGATCGGATAGTATAACATAAGAGGTGTATGAGGGAGGTTGAAGAAAAAAGTAATAAGGAAGCTGATAAAGGAGGAAAAGCTGAAATTCCTGTGTGCTGGAAACAAAGCTAACAACAATTGATCCTAGGTTGTGTCAATCTTTATGGGGCGATTCTGAGGTGGATTGGGCTTCTAAGGAAGCAGTAGGGAGTTCTGGTGGCTTACTCTGTTTGTGGAATATGTCATCTTTTGTGAAACAAGATTCATTTGAAGGTACCGGTTTTTTGGGTGTTTTGGGAACTCCCAGGAACCTGTTTTCATCATCAACATCTACGCAGCTTGTAATATAGCTGGGAAAAGGGCTATGTGGGAAGAGATTAAAGTTATCAGGGCGGGAAATTCAGAATCACCTTGGTGTTTGACTGGCAATTATAATGCAGTGAGAATGGCACACGAGAAAAGGGGGACTTCCACACAATTGGCAACTAATGAAATGGAGGAGTTCGGTGAGTTTATTGAAGATATGGCTCTGGTTGATTTACCACTCACAGGAAGGAAATATACATGGCATAGACCTAATGGTAGGTGTATGAGCAGAATTGATAGGTTCTTGTTGTCAGATGAATGGTTGAGCAGATGGCCAGATTTAACACAATGGGGGATGAAACGCTCGGTTTCGGATCATTGCCCAATAATTTTGAAGGGAGGAACAACTGACTGGGGTCCTAAGCCTTTTCGAGTCTTAAATTGTTGGATTCAGCATAATGATTTTGAGAAATTTACTGCAGAATTTTGGTTGAAGATGTCAGTGCAGGGGTCAGGTTCATATGTTTTAAAATAAAAATTAAAAGGGTTGAAAGAAGCTTTGAGAGGCTGGAATCGAGATTGTTTTGGTAATTTAGATGGCAAAATCAGTGATGCAGTTGCAGGAATTTAGGCAATTGATGATAGGGCAGAGAATGGTTTCTTGGATGATAGAGACATAATAAAGAGGAGGGAATGCTTTGAGTCTTTCTGGAAGTACTCTAAAATGCAGGACTCAATGGTGTTCCAAAAATCTCCGTTGAATTGATTGAGGCTTAGGGATTCTAATTCTGCATACTTTCATGCGTGCGTTCAACAGAGGAATAGGATCAACAAGATTCATGGGCTGAAGCTTAATGGCAATTGGTCAGAGGATCCGGTTTTGGTGAAGGAAGGAATTGCAAGCCATTTTGAAAAGCAGTTCAAGCAGAACTTTTACCTTCGACCTACATTGGATGGAATCAATTTTAAGCAAATTTCTTTGATAGAAAAAACAAGACTTTCACAATAATTCTCTAGGGAAAAAACCAAGAAGACGGTTTCGTATTGCGAAGGGTATAGAAGCCCTAAGCCAGATGGCTATAATTTTAACATGATTAGGAAATTCTGGAAACTATTGTCCGATGATTCCTTTAGCATGGTTGCAGATTTCTTTAGGTGTGGAAAGGTAACTAGAGGAGGTAATGCTTCATTTGTGGCCTTAATTCTGAAGATTGACAATCTGGTAGGGCTTAATGACTATAGGCCAATCTCCCTGGTAGGATGCATTTACAAGGTTATCACTAAACTGCTTGCGGATTGGTTAGCAAAGGTAGTGAGCTTAATAATCTCTAGCGATCGATCGGCTTTTATGAAGGGAAGAAATATCCTTGACAGGGTGGTGGTTCTAAATGAAGTTATGGATTATGCAAAAAAAAGAAGAGGAAAACCGTGTTTGATTTTCAAGGCCGACTTCGAGAAGGCTTATGACTCCATCAGCTGGGAATTTCTTGGCTACATGCTTATGAGGATGGGATTTGGTCCTAAATGGATGAGTTGGATAAGTGGGTGCTTTAACTAGGAAACAGATTCAGTGCTAGTAAATGGGTCTCTAACGAGAGAGTTCAATATGTCTAAAGGGATTCGACAGGATGACCCCATGCCTCTTTTTTATTCCTCATTGTGGCAGATGGATTAAACGGCCTAATCCGGAAAGCGGCGGAGTGTAACATTTACAAGGAATATGTGATTTGGGGTAGGGATGAACATATTGGCATCTCGCACATTCAATATGTGGATGATACGGTATTGGTGGGTGAGTTATCTGTTCAGAAAGCAAAAGCAGTAAAATGCAATCTCATATGCTTTGAACTTGTTGCTGGAATGAAAGTTAATTTTCATAAAAGTGGTCTTGTTGGTTTGAAAGCCAATTCGGGAGTGCTTGAGCATATGGCAGACGTCCTCAATTGTAAGTTAGGAAGAATCCATTTTAAGTTCCTTGGGATCCTAGTTGGGGCTAATCCAAGGAAGTATTCAACATGGGTTCCTCTGATTGAGGCTCTACAAAAGCGTCTCTTAGGATGGAGGAACAAATTCCTATCATTTGGAGGTAGGGTGATTCTAATAAATGTGGTCTTATCAAGCTTGCTAGTGTATTACTTATCCTTTTACAAGGCTCCAAACAAAGTTTTAAACAAGATTACCCAAATCCAAAGAAGGTTCTTTTGGGGGGTGGGGGGTGGGTGAAGAGTGTAGGAAAATATGTTGGGTAGCTAGGGAGGAGGGTGGGTTGGGGATAAGGAATATGAGATCATTCAATTATGCACTTTTAGGAAAATGGAGGTGGCGGATCCTAACACAAAATGAGTCTCTTGGTCTAATGTTCTTAGGGTAATTTATGGGAGAGCTTCTCTTTGGGGGGTTCCTTGGTGTGTCAGGTCTTTAAAGGGGGGTGTGGTCTCGTCTTGGTGGAGAGATTTAAGATTGTTGGAAGGGTGGAGAGGATTCAGAGAGTGTTGGCTCACAAATGGGATTTCTAGAACAGTGGGTAGTGGTAAAAATGTCTCTTTCTGGAAGGAAAATTGGGTGGGAGTCTTGTCTTTAGAAAACAATTTTAGTATATTATGCACAATTTCTTCTAACAAAGATGCAATGGTTGCTGACAAGGGAAATTGGTCAAATGGCTCGTGGTGCTGGACTCTTCCACGGAGAAGAAGTTTATTTGCTTGGGAGGAGGAATTGGTGCTGGTTCTAATGAACTATTTGGAAGGTATACAACTGGTTGAGGAGAAGGATGATGCTTGGAGTTGGTTGGGAAACAAGGATGACCAATACTCAATCAAGTCTGCTTACACTCACATGTTTGTCTTGGATCGGCCAGCATCGGACCCAGAGTATCAACTGTTTTGGGATAGGAGCATACCACTTAAGATTGAGGCTTTTTGTTGGAGGGTGAATTTGGATAGAATTCCAACAGCTTATAATTTACATAGAAGGGGAATAAATATTCAAGATGAGAACCTTTTGTGCAGGTTTTTAGCTACATATTGAAACTACTTCACATTTGTTTATACACTGCAAATTTTCATACGCAATTTGGATGCAAACTTATAATTGGTTAGGTGTGGATTCAGTGCTCCCAAGAAATGTATGGGACCTTCTGTTACAACATGATGGGATCCGAATTGGAAGAGGGTCTATAAAAATTTGGAGATTATTTTGGTTTGGAATAATCTGGTCATTATGGTTACACAAACGAAATGGTGTTCAAGCAGGGAGTTTTGGACTTTGGTAAGGTGGCTGAGTTGATAAAAGTTAGGGTGTGGTCTTGGTGCAAAAGTTTAGTAAAAATTGCAGACTTCTCTTTCACTAATTGGTTAATCAATCCAATGTGTTGTTTGGAGTCAGTACACTAAGCCATTAAGGTTGATAATTATCAAAAGTATGGCTGCTGGTTTTGTGGGTCTGCAACAGTGGCGTCTGGTTTATTTGTAACTGTTACTAGGTTAAAATTTGGTGGTGTCAAGCTTGAGAAGGGATGTTTGAGTATGCATCCCAGTATATGCCTTGGTTAACCTTATAACATGGTGGTTGTTGTAGTTCTTGTGTTTTCGTTTTTCTGGTTCTTTCGGAGTGGAATAGGGTGTTGTAATTGTTAATACTGTGATGGTTGTCTTGCAGTATTAGGTTTACAGTTTTCCTTCTTCTTTGATCTTCTTGTATATGGGTTGAGTACCCCTTGTGCTCCAATTCTATATAATTGTTGCTTATCAACAACAACAAAAAATGAATAGTGTATATAATACAAGGAAAATTGACATACTTGGAAAGCATTTCTCTGTGCATCATTATCATTGACATTAGTTGGAAATAATAGCATAGCTCAAATATGTAATGGCCGCAGCAATGAGAAAGTGCGGGGGTTAAGAGTCGCTTATCTCAATTCTTAACCTCAATTTATCTGCTTTCTCTTTTCTTTTTGATTTTCCTCATCCATTCACAAGTGCCTTGTTGCATTGGCATGAAATGGCATGAGACCATATAGTTGAAACATCTTGGATTGAGCATGTTTCTATTTAGAACTTCATTGAGTTGATATTAATTAGGTAGGAACAAAGTAAATAATAAACACTGGCATACTCTATATTCCACTTTTTGTTGTAAATCCCAGCCATGTCAGCACATATTGAAACAATTTGGTCCAAAGGTTACATATTTATAAATTATTTTAGCATTTCCATTTTGCACATTCGGGAAATAATACATATATATTTTGGTGAAATTAGAGCTTAAGGTGAATTAAATTCAAGATTTGTTACTCTCTCAATCTTTCCTTCTCTTTCAGTCTTCTATACAAAATTAAATGTAAGCGCATTCTGGAAAATTTTATTCTTTGTTCTTTCAAAGAAAGATTTTGCTTTTTGTGCCGCCAATAAGACTTCAGTCTCCTTCTCATATTGATGCTGGCATATATTATTCAGGCATTAATTTAGTCTTCACAAAATTAGCGGATAAGAATTGGAGTCTGTAATTGTAAGAAATAGAACAAAGTACAAATTAGTATTTTTATATATGGCAGATTCTTGAGATGATAGCGGAGGAATATGGTGGTCGCGTTGAACTCGCCAAAGCATATTCCAAAGCACTCACTGCTTCCGTGAGAAAACATTTCAAAGGCAATGGTGTAATTGCTAGCATGCAGCAGGGCAACGAGTTCATGTTCCTCGGCACAGAAGCGATATCCCTTGGACGAGTTGGTACGTTTTTTAAATTTCACCAGTCACTTTCACTTATAAATATGGGAAAATTTTCAGTTTATATATATAAATTTCAATGTTCATATATATACATTACATTGCTTGTGAGTTATGATACATTCATGCAGGTGATGATTTTTGGTGCAAGGACCCAGCTGGAGATCCAAACGGTACCTATTGGCTGCAAGGATGTCACATGGTGCATTGTGCATATAACAGTTTATGGATGGGAAATTTTATACATCCTGATTGGGACATGTTCCAATCTGATCACCCTTGTGCTGAATTTCATGCTGCTTCTCGAGCCATCTCTGGTGGACCAATTTATATAAGTGATTCTATTGGAAACCACAACTTCAAGTTGCTTGAGGCGCTGGTTCTACCTGATGGCTCTATTTTGCAGTGTCAACATTATGCACTTCCTACCAGAGACTGCTTATTTGAAGACCCTTTACATGATGGCAAAACAATGCTCAAAATTTGGAACCTCAACAAAGTAAGACACTAACATAAATTGCGTGTGCGCCTTTTCAAAAATATTGGTACCTTTTATCTCATTTATAGCTTTCTTTTTATGCTAACAGTATACAGGGGTTTTGGGTCTGTTTAACTGTCAAGGAGGAGGATGGTGCCCTGTGACAAGGCGAAACAAGAGTGCTTCTGAGTGTTCACGCTCGGTGACTTGCTTTGCAAATCCTAAGGACATTGAATGGAGCAAAGGGAAGCATCCAATATGCATTAAAGGGGCAGATATATTTGCTGTGTACATATTTAAGGATGACATGTTGAAGCTCCTGAAGTACGAAGAGAGTATAGAGATTTCACTTGAGCCTTTTAGTTTCGAGCTTATGACAGTTTCTCCAGTGGTGGTCTTACCCAAAAAATCAATCCAATTTGCTCCAATTGGATTGGTAAACATGCTCAACTCAGGAGGCTCAATTCAGTCTTTAGAGTTTGATGAAGAGGAACATTTGGCAAGAGTTGGGTTGAAAGGACACGGAGAAATGAGGGTATTTGCATCAGAGAAGCCAGTAAGTTGCAATGTTGGGTTATCGATTGGGGCCACGTAACCTCCATAGAGGTAATGCACCATGAAAGGAAACAAGCAAGAACGTTAAAGCATGCAAATCAACCATAATAAGAACTAATCGAAAACTAAAGAAGATAAAACGGCAAAAGGAAAGATGAACACCAGGATTTTAGTGGTTCGGTCATTGATGACCTACGTCCACGGGAGAGAGCACAACAACTCTTCTTCTCCCCTTCACTATCTTGATCATAGAGATACAAGTGTTTTACAACAGAAACCTCCCACAATCTTTCTTCCTAGTCTTGCCTTCCATGTCTCTACCATGGTATCTCCAAGAACTACCACAAGATTGATGTTTCCACTCCTATACACTTTTCCCTATCTCTCACCTAATCAATACATGATTCTCTCAAGATAGAATTGCCTAACACTCAAATCCTTCTTTTCTTTCTGCACATTACATTGTGTCACTCATGTGAATGTGATCCCTCACTTATCTTCTCATCCTATGCATGATGATCTATTTATAGACTAATACAACCAATCATTAATAGCCTTGATGAGTCATCAATCCATGTGAGTGTTGATATAGCCAATCATAGTGAAGCTTTAGGATCCAAGTTAGTTATGCCTAACTAACTAACCAACTTCAAATTATTGATTTAGAGGCATATCTCAACAATCTCCACCTTGACTCTAAATCAGGGAATATGAGTCTAAGCCAATCACCAATGTTGTGCTCTCCCACTTATGCTCCAGAGAATCCAATCATTCCTTTGAGTCACCGAGCTTCCTAGTGTGCCTTTCTTCCACACTTGCAACATAAGCCAAACTTGCTTCCATGTTGTTCCAGCAGCTCCACCTCAAAACTGAAACCTTTCTCTGTCAAGCATCAATCTGAGTTCTCCACTGTGCTGTCTTCAAGAAGTTTCTGAATCTTCAAGTATTTGCAAATGCGACCAGATATCACATCTACTGCTCTAGCCTGGCGGTCTTCACCCACAGACGGCGCCACTTGTTGGGTTATGACGTTCCCACAGACGGCGCCACTTGTTGGGTTATCGATTGGGGCCACGTAACCTCCATAGAGGTAATGCACCATGAAAGGAAACAAGCAAGAACGTTAAAGCATGCAAATCAACCATAATAAGAACTAATCGAAAACTAAAGAAGATAAAACGGCAAAAGGAAAGATGAACACCAGGATTTTAGTGGTTCGGTCATTGATGACCTACGTCCACGGGAGAGAGCACAACAACTCTTCTTCTCCCCTTCACTATCTTGATCATAGAGATACAAGTGTTTTACAACAGAAACCTCCCACAATCTTTCTTCCTAGTCTTGCCTTCCATGTCTCTACCATGGTATCTCCAAGAACTACCACAAGATTGATGTTTCCACTCCTATACACTTTTCCCTATCTCTCACCTAATCAATACATGATTCTCTCAAGATAGAATTGCCTAACACTCAAATCCTTCTTTTCTTTCTGCACATTACATTGTGTCACTCATGTGAATGTGATCCCTCACTTATCTTCTCATCCTATGCATGATGATCTATTTATAGACTAATACAACCAATCATTAATAGCCTTGATGAGTCATCAATCCATGTGAGTGTTGATATAGCCAATCATAGTGAAGCTTTAGGATCCAAGTTAGTTATGTCTAACTAACTAACCAACTTCAAATTATTGATTTAGAGGCATATCTCAACATGCAAGATTGATGGAGCACCCGTGGTATTTGATTATGAAGACAACATAGTGAGGCTCCAAGCTCCGTGGCTTTGCTCTTCAAGATTGTCCGTGGTCGAGTATTTATTTTGAACCTAGCTTTGGTTCTTTCAATTGCTGTGTGTGGCTGGTGGTATAAGTAAAATGTAGGTTAAAGTAATGTTTTGGTCCCTGTACGTGACATCGATTTTCAATTTGGTCCCTATACGTAAAAAGTTATCAATTTAGTCCCTATACGTGACACTGATTTTCAATTTGGTCATCACCGCAAATTGGTCCTTATATAAGAGGACCAAATTGCAAATTATTGTCACATGTAGGGACCAAATTGAAAATAATTATCACATGTAGGGACCTTCAAATTTTTTTTGTTGAATTAGTCCCTACATGTGACAATAATTCGTAATTTGGTCCTCTTATATAGGGACCAAATAGCGGTGAGGACCAAATTGAAAATTAGTGTCACATATAGGGACCAAATTGATAATTTTTTACGTATAGGGACCAAATTGAAAATCGATGTCACGTATAGGAACCAAAACATTACTTTAACCTAAAATGTAAAATCCATAAACTAAAAAAAAAAAAAAAGAGTTTCTAAACTATGATTTTCTTTTAGGTATAACTTATATATACTATATATATTAGAATGGAATGAATCATTTTCTCATTGAACATTTGAGTACATTATGGTATATACAACAAGTTAGCTAGAGTAATCGAAGATGATAGCTTTGAGCACAGTACATGCTTACTAACGGGGGCGAACATTTATTTATTTATTCTGAGTTAAAACTTTTTTCTCCAAAAGTAGCTTCCATAATTTTGCATCTGATGAGCGGGTTTCGGTTCAGGTAGATGTCGGTTGAATGAGCCTATTGGTTTGGGTTCAACTTATTTATGGGCACCTAATCTGGATTAGGGCCAACCAATTTTATGCAAAAGGTTGTGTTCAACACACTTATAGGTACGTGCACTCGGTTTGAGTTTAGCATCCAAATAATGTGGGGCCCTAGATATTGGGCCTAATCTAACACTCGGTTAAGAACTAAATACAAATTACACTTTGTTGCCTTAACACAACACTTTGAGGTTGTGTATGATACAAGTTTTATTTTAATATTTTTGAGAATGTGAGTGTCAACATAAAAGTTTCTTATATTTGATACAATTTTTAAAAGATTATTCTCAGACATAAGAGATTGTCTTGAAATAAAATTACTGAATGAAAGTGAAAAACATTATTTCCAAGTGTGGAGGCGGGAAAGAAATATTCCTGAGAATTAGATTCCTCGAAATGTAGTTTACCTGATAATAAAACATTTCATGAAACAAACATCACTTGAGGGAAGAGTGCCTATGGTTAATGAGTATTAATCATGCACATGCGCCTCCCAATCGTATGTGACTTTTAAGATAATTATTATAAGGGTCAAAATTTATATGCTGACAATAAATTACAATTAAATAAAAAAAATCAAATATCATCAATAAAATTACTTCATCAGGTTTCAAACTTATTAAATTGGTAAAATATGTATATTGGTCCTATACGTTTTTTTTCCCACATCGGTCCTATGATTTTTTTTTATTTTTCAAATTAGTACTACACGTTATGTTGGCTGATCGACCTTATGAAGTCGGATCAAAAGCCATGTGTTAGACTAATGTGATAGTCACGTCAGGTCAAAATTGACGGCGTGATGTCAAAATTGACGAAAATGACTAATGTGGAAATGAAACGTAACATGTAGGACCAATTTGAAAAATAAAAAACTTACATCACCGTTGTGAAAAATAAAGAAAAGGTATGGAACCAATCTACTATCTTGCCTATTAAATAACATAACCATATGATACATATACATGTCCAGAAATCCCCCCTATGATCTACAAGCCACCCCTACATCAACCATAGCCATTACTCTCAACCTTCAACCATCTAGCCACTATTTTTGACATCTCATTTTCTTGCATTCCCATTACATTTTTGTATTTCTAGCTTGGTTACAGTTGCATCTAAGGCCCCTAGGATTACTATAAATAGAGCCAAGCATTCCTTGTAATATCATCTTGAAGTTTATGAAAATTTGAGTTTCTCATAGTAAGAGTTGGAAAGTGGATTCTCTCATTGTCTCTGTGCCATTTTAGCATCAGAGCAAGTTCCTAGATCCCAGAGTTGAGTTTGTGTGAGAGAATCAACGGAAAGTTTGAGTTTTTCAGTGGTATTTAAGTGGAGGAGCCGCTGCGCTCGCTGAAACTATACTTTGCAGCCATTTTTTCCGCAAAACTAACACCGCCATTGAACTCGGGAGGCCGAAAAACCTTGGATTAGAGGTTTTCACCGCCACTGGAGCCAACACTTGCCGTCGCCGGACCACTTACCACCACCGCCGGAGAACACGCGCCGCCGTCAGAAAACCAGAGGTTGAAGACGACCACGTCAGCCGCCACGCGTTCTGTCTTCGCCACGTCATCCAATCAACTTATGTCACATGTCATCATTACCATGCCAGTAGCAAAGTCGGCAGATATTTTCATAAATTGTCAATCAGTCCCTCAACTTCTCATAATTTCAAACTGGTCCATGATCTTTTTGAAATTACAAAATCGCCCTAAACTTTTAGAAATTATTTTTTGGTCCCTATACTTTTGGAAATTTCATGTTGACCCCTAAACTTTCCAAATATACGATTTTACCCCTGGGTCATATAAGTTGCAATTTTGCTACAAAAGCTTTTGTAAGGTACCGAATTCTTAGAAAAATTCCTAGTAGGCTCTGTGGTTGCAGCATTGTCTGATCTTCCACATCAGAAGAGAATTATTCTTGTTACTCGAAAGAAATTGTGGAATTGTGAAAAGTGCATGTCTAGGAAAGCTCTGACTAAGGAAAGACTTTGTATTTAAGTGTGTCTATCACCACCTCTCTTTCCTGGGAACTTACCTGGTGCGTTGTTTACAAAACTACGATATTTTTTCAGTCACACGATACTTGACAAATTTCAAACCACACTTTTCTTTATAAAAAAAAATGCCTCCAAGAAGACAGAATGATCAAACTCTACGTGACATTCAAATGGAAGAAATGAGGAGACGAATCCAACATTTACAGGAAACAGTGAATGCACAACAAGCACTGTTGGAAGTGCAACACATAAAGTCAGACGCTGACGAATCTAGTAGCGATTCATCATCATTTAGAAGTCGTCGTCCACAAAGACAATCATTTAGAAACAACGACATCAAGGAAGAAATTCTAGATTTTGAAGGAAGTCTTCAGCCTGATGAGTTTGTTAATTGGCTTCAAACAGTAGAACGAGTTTTTGAGTATAAGGTGATTCCAGAAGAAAAGAAAGTGAAGATCATTGAGGTGAAGCTAAATAAGCACGCTTCAACATGCTGGGAGAATCTTAAGAAGAAGCGTGAAAGTGAAGGAAAAAACAAGATCAAGACATGGGATAAGATGCGGCGAGAGCTAACCCGGAAGTTCTTACCTTCTCAATATTATCAAGACAATTTTATTCAACTACAGAATCTTCGTCAGAAGAACTTGTCTGTAGAAGAATACACTAGGGAATTTGAGAAGTTGATGATGAAGTGTGACATTCATGAACAAGAGGAGCAGACAATAGCTCGTTAACTTGGTGGATTAAACACTGATATTTCCCATCCAGTTCGGCTCCAACAATACTGGTCGTTAGACGATGGTATCCGTCTGGCTATACGAGTGGAGAAACGGTTACCAAAGAAGTCTTCTTATAGAAGTTTTTCCTTCGCCGAAAATTCTCCTTATCCTCCAAAACAAATGTGGATCAACCAAGTACTTCAGGTAAACCTCCTTCTAAAACCACCACAGAAAACAAACCCAGAGCCACCAAATGTTTCAAATGTCAAGGTTTTGGTCATATAGCCTCCAATTGTCCAACTCAGAGAACTATAACCATTATCAAAGGAGAAGCTTATGAAGTCTCTGAAGAAGAAGAAACTCAAGAAGAGCAAGAAGAAGAAGAGGAATGAGAGCCAGTGTATGATGAAGAGCTCACCGCTATGATCATGGTGAATCCCTAGTGATTAGGTGAAGCTTACACACAATGTCAGCAAAGGAAGAGCCTTGGCTGAGGCACAATATTTTCCACACCTGTTGCACCTCTGCCGAAAAAGTTTGTGATGTTATTATAGACAGTGGAAGCTGTGAAAATGTGGTGTCTAACTACATGGTGGAGAAATTGGAGCTGCCAACACAAAATCATCCACATCCCTACAAGCTACAATGGCTCAATAAAGGTAGTGAAGTGAAAGTTACTAAACGCTTCCTTGTGACATTTTCCATTGGTCAAAAGTACCAAGATAAGGTGTGGTGTGATGTTATTCCCATGGATGCATGCCAACTTTTCCTTGAAAGACCCTGGCAATATGATCGTCGTGCCTTATATGACGGTTATACCACACCTACTCCTTTGTCAAAGTTGGAGTAAAGGTCAAGTTAACTCCCTTACCACCGAGTGAACTTGATGAAAGCAAGAAGGAATCCAGGAAGAAATCGGCCAACCATGAGCTTTATTATATTGTTCGAATCAAATGAAGAAATCGTTCTTCCAGAAGAAGTTGAGCAATTGCTCAGTGAATTCCTAGATGTTGTACAAGAAAAAGTTCCGCATGGATTGCCACCAATGTGAGACATCCAACATGCTATTGACTTTGTTTATGGAGCAGTCATTCCCAACAGACCGACTTACAGGATGAGTCCCTAGGAGCATGCTGAAATCCAGCATCAAGTAGAAGAACTGTTGAAGAAAGGGTTGATACATGAAAGTGTTAGCCCTTGTGATGTTCCTGCGATTTTAGTACCCAAGAAGGACGGAAGCTGGAGAATGTGTGTTGACAGTCGAGCTCTTAACAAAATTGCCATCAAGTATCGGTTTCCGATACCAGACTCGATGATTTGCTAGATCAACTGCATGGTGCCACAATCTTTTCCAAGATTGATCTTCGTAGTGGATACCATTAGATCAGGCTTAGGCCAGGAGATGAATGGAAGACTGCTTTCAAAACCATAGATGGCCTGTATGAGTGGACTGTGATGCCCTTTGGGCTATCCAATGCTCATAGTACATTCATGCTCCTGATGAATCAGGTACTTCGTCCCTTCATGGCAAATTTGTAGTCGTCTACTTTGACGACATCTTGATCTATAGTAAAGGCAAAGAGGAACATTTAGACCACCATCGACAAGTGCTACAGACTCTTCGTGAACAAAAACTCTATGCCAACCTCAAGAAATGCACTTTCTTAACCAATAAAGTTACTTTTCTGGGTTACATCATCACTGCTGAAGGCATTCGAGTTGATCCCAGCAAGGTCGAAGCTATCAATAATTGGCCTATTCCAAAGTCAATCCATGATGTGAGAAGTTTCCATGGATTAGCTTTATTTTACAGATGGTTCATCAAGAACTTTAGCTCTGTTGCTGCCCTGCTCACAAATTGCATAAAAGGAGACAAGTTCCAATGGACAAAGCAAACACAAAAAAGCTTTGAAGAACTGAAGAAACATTTGACTGAAGCACATGTACTAGCCCTTCCGAACTTTGACCAAGTGTTCAAAGTTTGCTGTGATGCTTCCAACACTGGAATTGGTGCTGTTTTAAGTCAAGAAGGTCATCATATAGCCTTCTTTAGTGAAAATCTCAATAATGGTAAACTCAAGTACTCTACTTATGACAAGGAGTTCTATGCCATTGTTCGTCCCCTGCAACATTGGAGTCATTACCTGTTGAACTTGAACTCTCAACAAAAGATCAACCACATACTTGCCGCTTGGAGTGAATTTATGCAGCCTTATCCATTCTTATTTAAGTATAAGGCAAGAGTTCAAAATGTTGTTGCAGATGCTCTCGGTAGGCGTCATACCCTACTTTCCACTCTACAGATGAAAGTCGTTGGCTTTGAGACTGTCAAGGAGTTATACTCAGATGATCTTGACTTCCAGAAGTTTTGGAATGCCGCTGAATTACAATCCTCCCAAGACTACTGCAGGCATGATGGATTTTTATTTAAAGGGAAGACTTTATGTATTCGTCAGGTCTCATTACCAGAAGCCATTATTTGGGAATCCCACGATGGAGGATTAGCAGGTCATTCTGGGTGATACAAAACTGCAACTTTAGTAAAAGAGAATTTCTATTTGCCAAGTCTTGAAAGAGATGTTAACAGACATATTCGAAGATGCAGAATCTGCCATTTGGCCAAGACCAAAAACCAAAATACAGGGTTATATATGCCACTTCCCGTTCTGGAAGCACCTTGGGAAGATGTGAGCATGGACTTCGTCCTTGGACAACCTCAGACTCAACGTCAGAAGGATTCCATAATGGGAGTAGTAGACAGATTTTCAAAGATGACCCACTTTATTCCATGCCAGAAGGTCAATGATGCGGTACAAGTTGTAGACTTGTACTTCAAAGAAATTATTCGTCTTCATGGAATTTCTAAAACCATCACTTCTGATCGAGATGTCAAGTTCTTAAGCCACTTTTGGAGAACCTTGTGGAAGAAGATGGGTACTAAGCTTCAATTCAGTAGTGCCAGTCATCCTCAGATAGATGGACAAATCGAAGCAGTTAACAGGCTTTTGGGGAATCTACTTCGGAGCTTTGTCAGTAAAAACTTGAAACAATGGGATCTTGTCCTTGAACAGGTTGAATTTGCTTACAACATGTTATGGCCCAAAATATGGCACTAGATCCAAATACCAAAGCCCAAGTATTATTTCTTAGGTGTGACAATTCATTAGGAGTAGAAGAGTCTAGAATAATGATGAGTCACGTCATTTAGGAAGAGTCTAGAATAATTGTGAGTCACTACTAAGTTTATTAGGTTTGTTATTAAGAATGCTATATATGTAATGAATGAATGCAATGAACAACAAGAAGAAAATTGAAAGGAAAATCATTTGCTTTTATGAGGAGGTTTGCTCCCCTCCAAATGAGCCTTTTCTTTATACCCTTTTATTTTACTGTTTACCTTAATTTCTGTTAGGTATATTCTGTATACCTTACACAACAATTCAACTAATCAAGCCACTGGAAGATGCCCACTTGAAGTGGTATACGGCACTCACCCGTATAGTCTGCTAGGCTTAACGCCTTCATCTAATAAGCAACAGTTTAGTGCAGATTCGGAACACAGCAAAAGAAATCAAGAAGCTGCATGAACGGGTTCAAGAGAGGATTAAGAAGTAGAATTCAAAATATAAAACTCAATGTGACAAGCACCGAAGGTAACAAGTTTTTAAGGTGGGAGATTTGGTATGGATACATCTGCGAGAGGAACGATTTCTAAATCAACCAAATGCTAAGTTGTCACCTAGAGCTGATGGTCCGTTCAAGATCGTCTAGAAAATCAATGACAATGCATACAAGGTCGAGCTACCAGGAACTTAAGGTGTTTCTGAAACTTTCAGCATCGCTGATCTTTCACCATATTTGGATGATGAAGCAGAACTTTGAAATAGACAACTATAAACACGAGAAGGGGGGGTTGAATTGTGTTTATCAGAATTTAAGCAAAGCTGAAATATTTTCGCAAACAGAAAGCTAGCTTTGGACGAGTGGAAGAATACAGGATGGAAGGGTGACTATTTCAAACACACCACTTGACAGATGCAAGAAAACTAAAGCAATTAAAGAGTTTAAGGGAAGAGAGATTGACACGGTGATTTATCCTGGTTCACTCTTCAAATCAAAGAGCTACATCCAGTCCTTGGCAGCACCAAGATTTATCCATTATAACTGATTAAGGTTACAGACTCAAGTATTATTTGCACACCTAGCCTCTTCAGGCTCAAGACAAGTATTGTTTTCACACCTAGCCTTTTCACACCTAGCCTCTTCAGGCTCACTTAGGTTTGTTTGAGAGATTGGGTTTGTAAAAAATACAACTTAGACAGGCAGAACTTTCACTAACACTCAGAGTGGTTTAAATATGAAGTCTAGGAAAGTATGCGTAATAACTTCAAATGTTTGAAGAATACAGAATGAAAGAATAAAAGAATTAATGAGCAGAGTAATGGAGTTTTAATGCAGTGTGTATTCTCTTTTTTTCTTCATCTTCAATGACTTCTGTATTTATAGTCTTCAAACATTTAGGATCCGTTAGAGACATTCTCTCAGATGTTGGCTTCAAGCAGAACTTCATTAAATGCAATAGAGTCGTTCTGAGCACCCATTAATGCAATAGGAACATTGGTTGTGCTCTAACATGTAGGATCATGGCTTTATGCATTGAGATACAACCATGTCAGAGTTGGGCAGAGAGCTTTTTGTACTTTGCTGAGTACACTCCCCTTTTTGTGGAATAAAGCATGTTGGACGCATTCTTTTAGATTATCCAAGGTTGCTTGAGAGAGTAGTCTTCTTTTCTTGATAATCATGAAACTGAGTAGGAGAGAAGACTTCAAGCTTCTTTCTAGCTTTTAAAAAAACAATTCTGATAATCCTTAGAGAATTCGCGTTCATAAGATAAGTGCTTCCATCTTGAAAATAATCACGTCTATCTAGTCATTTGAGTTTTCATTCGGGCTAGTAGATGAGCTCTATATTAAGGACTCAGCAAGTCCAAAGACTAGTGGACGAGCGCTTCTGTCACCTTTAGGGGACGAGAGTCTCTGTCACCTTTAGTGGACGAGAGCCTTTGTTACTTTAGTGGACGAGAGCCTCAGTTAGTCTGGTGGACGAGAGTCTCAGTTACTCTAGTGGACGAGAATCTCTGTTACTCTAGTGGACGAGAGTCTTTTGCCACGTCATCAGACGAGCCATTCTGATACCTTAGTGGACGCGCTGCGCTATTCTGATACTTTGATGGACACACTATTCTGGTACTTTGATGGATGCGCTCCAAGTGCCATGTCATTGGACGGATAATTCTGATACCTCATTGGACGGGCTTTTCTGATACTTTGATGGACGTGCTCCAAGTGATACTTTTAGTGGACGCGGTCTTCTGATACTTTAGTAGACGCGGCCTTCTGATACTTTTAGTGGATGCGGCCTTCTGATACTTTTAGTGGACGCGGTCTTCTGATACTTTAGTAGACGCGGCCTTCTGATACTTTAGTAGACGCGGGTTTGTTTCTCTTGCGTTTTGGACGTGCGCTTCAATCACTACAGTGTTGGACGTTTGTTTAAAACACTTGTGTGTTGGACGTGAGTTTTTATCACTACACTGTTGGACGAATGATTCTCTTATTTAATCTGCACACTCGATAGATAGGTTAGCAACCAATATGAAGGTTAATTAAATCATTAACCAATGTTTAGTTCTCATCAAAACTTAGGGAAATGCACATCAGACCTTTTAGAGACTTAACAATCTCCCCATTTTTGATGATGACAAACATTGAGATGATTTAATGAACCTCAGAAATATCAACAAAGAAAATAGCATATATAGACAGGTTGAAATTTTCTAAAGTGAACAGGTCATATCATATTCATTCTCCCATTCTCCCATTTTCATTTCTCCCACCATTCTCCCTTCCCCCCCTTTTGTCAACATCAAAAAGGGTTATCAAGTTTTATTTATGAGATATGTTAAAGGCAAGATAACATGTTAAGAAAATTATAGTAATGCAGCAAGTAAATTAGACATATTCCACTTAAATTATTGTATCATTACTCCCCCTGAACTAATGCTTAGTTGAAAGAACATGTATATAGGAGTAATGACAGATTTAGCATAGACTCATTAACATTCATACATGACATTCAACAATGCAATGCATGTTTAGATTATCTCTAATAAATAAAAACCTTTCTTCTGCGAGGGGTTTAGTGAAAATATCAGCCCATTGATTTTCAGTTTTAACAAACTTAATATCAAAAATGCATTTCTGAACATAATCCCTAATGAAATTATGTTTGATTTCAATATGCTTAGCCTTAGAATGCTGAATTGGATTTTTAGTTAAGCATATAGCACTGGAATTATCACACCATACAGATATGTTATGTTCATAAATAGAGTAATCCTCAAGTTGATGTTTTACCCATAAGAGTTGAGAGCAGCAACTAGCAGCAGAGATGTATTCAGCTTCAGCTGTAGACAAGGCAATGGTTGTCTGCCTCTTGCTTGACCATGAGACTAAACTTGCTCCAATGAAGTGACATCCTCCACTGGTGCTTTTTCTTTCTATTCTGTCTCCAGCAAAGTAAGCATCCCAATATCTCACTAATCTGTATTCTTTTGATCTTAAATACAGTAAACCAAGATTAGTATTCCAAGCAAATATCTAAATATTCTTTTTATAGCCTTAAGATGAGATTCTCTAGGATCAGATTGGAATCTAGCACACATACAGACACTAAATTGAATGTCAGGTCTGCTTGAAGTTAAGTATAGTAGAGAGCCAATCATACCTCTGTAGACAGTTTGATCTACCTTTTTACCTTCATCATCTTTGCTTAGTTTTGCATTGGGTTGCATAGGGGTTTTCATGAGCTTTGTATTTTCCATTTTGTATTTCTTGAGTATCTCCTTGGTATATTTTTGTTGATGAATGTAAATTCCATCACTTGTTTCTTGATTTGTAATCCAAGGAAGAACTTCAATTCTCCCATCATGCTCATCTCAAATTCAGCTTGCATTAGACTTGAAAATTCCTTGCACAGCTTTTCATTAGTTGCTCCAAAAATAATATCATCAACATATATTTAAACTATAATAAAGTTCTCTTTAGAGCATTTTTTGAACAGAGTAGTGTCTACTCGTCCTCTAGTAAAACCATTATGCATGAGAAAAGAACTGAGTCTATCATACCATGCTCTAGGTGCTTGTTTCAAATCATATAATTCCTTTTTAAGTTTGAAAACGTGATCTGGTTTATCAGTATCGTCAAAATCAGGGGGTTGTTTAACATACACTTCTTCTTCAATTATACCATTTAGAAAAGCACTTTTTACATCCATTTGAAACAGGGTAATTTGGTGTTGTGCAGCATATGACATTAAAATGCGTATGGCTTCTATTCTAGCTATATGTGCAAAGGTTTCAGTATAATCAATACCTTATTGTTGGTTATAGCCTTGAGCTACTAACCTTGCCTTATTTCTGGCAACTTTATCATCTTCATCCAATTTGTTTCTGAAGACCCATCTTGTTCCAATAACCGACTTGTTTTTAGGCTTAGAGACAAGAGTCTAGACATCATTTCTGGTGAAATGGTTAAGTTCTTCTTGCATAGCAAGAATCCAGCTTTCATCCTCAAGAGCTTCTTCAATGCGTTTAGGCTCCAAATCTTAAATAAAGGCCACATTGCTTGATTCTCTTAATGTGGATCTGGTTCTTACTCCCTCAGAAGGATTTCCAATAATAAGATCCTTAGGATGATGAATGTTGAACTTCCAATCCCTTTTGAGATAATCATGAAGATCTTGACTTGTCTGCTGACTCGTTTGTTCCACTTGTCTTTCAGCCTCAGGCACAGATTCTGTTTTGGCTAGATCGGGTTGTTGACTTTCTGGCTTGTTTATATCAAGACCTGCAAGATCATCTTCTAGATCTGATAGTTCTTTATCAGTCTTTAAACCATCATTGAATTTAACATGAACAGATTCTTCAATAATACAAGTTCTTGAATTGTAAACTCTAAAAGCCTTAGACTTTTCAGAATATCCTACGAAAATACCTTTATCTACCTTAGAATCAAACTTTCCAAGATTATCTTTGGTATTCAGAATAAAACATTCACATCCAAAAGCATGAAAGTAAGATATGTTGGGGCTTTTTACGTTCCACAATTCATAAGGAGTCCTTTTTAGAAAAGGCCTAATAAGTATTCTGTTTTGTACATAGCAAGCAGTGTTTACAGCTTCTGCCCAGAAGTACTTAGGGGGATTATTTTCATTAAGCATAGATCTAGCCATCTCTTGCAGAGATCTGTTCTTTCTCTCAACCACTCCATTTTGCTGTGGAGTTCTAGGTGCAGAGAAATTGTGAGAGATTCCATTCTCCTCATAGAACTGTCTAAACTGCTCATTTTCAAATTCTCCCCCATGATCACTTCTAAGGGTAGAAATACAGAAACCACGCTCATTTTGTACTCTTTTGCAGAATACTGAGAAAGCCTTAAAAGACTCATCCTTGTGTGTTAGGAAGAGTACCCATGTGTATCTAGAATAGTCATCAACTATGACAAATCCATATTTTCTTTCAGCCAGGTTGGCAACACTAACTGGTCCAAACAGATCCATGTGTAACAACTGAAGAGGTCTAGAGGTTGATACTTGGTTTTTAGATTTGAAACTTGATTTTATCTGTTTACCTCTCTGACATGCATCACACAAGACATCTTTCTTAAAGCTAATATCAGGAAATCCTCTCACGAGATTATTCCTTTTTAATTCAGAAATTAGTTTCATACTAGCATGTCCTAGTTTCTTATGCCATAACCATCTCTCATCCTCTTTAGACATCAGACAGGTTACACTTTGATCTGAGAGATCAGACAGTTCAATCTTATAAAGATTTTGTAACCTTTTAGCTGAAAAGAAGGTTTTGCCACTACAGTCTTTAACTGTGCATACATCCTTGGTAAAGGAAACATCAAAACCACTATCACATAATTGACTTATGCTAAGCAGGTTGTGTCTTAATCCTTTAACCAAGAGAACATTAGATATAGAGGGAAGAGGGGGTTTACCACCAATAGTACTGATTCCTATAACCTTCCCTTTCTGATTCCCTCCAAAGGCAACGTGTCCTCCTTTCTTAAGTTGGAGGTCTAAGAACATAGACCTTTCTCCTGTCATATGTCGCGAGCAGCCACTGTCCAGGTACCAGTAGTGGTGTTTTCTTTGTCTTGTTAAGGACATCTGCAACAAAGATTATTTGATCTTTAGGTACCCATATTTTTCTGGGTCCTTTTTTGTTAGTTCTAGGAGTCTGTGAGGACTTCCTTCTCTTCTTATGGATACACTTAGACATAACATGCCCATTTTTTCCACAGAAGTTACAAATAGGTGTTGATTTGGTTACAGTTGACTTAACAGATACTTTAGAAGCTTTAGTTGATACTTTATGATGTGTCTGATAGACATATCCAATACCTTCTTTGTTAAGAGAGTGCTTCTGACTACCAAGTAGCGTAGTCAGATTGTCTCTACCATTAACAAATTTGGCAAGATCAAAAGTGAGCTCTTCCACTTTCTGTTGAAGTTTTTCAACTTCTTCAGATGGTGATGTTTCACTTGAGTTCTTAGCTTCATTAGACTTTTCAGTCTTCAGCTCACTGTTTTCTTTAGCCAGCTTCTCGCACTCTTGAGATTTCTGTTTATGCTCACTGGTGAGCTTTACATACTCTCTCTTGAGGGATTTGAAGGCTTTAGATAAGCAGTTGGATTCCTCCATCAACTCCTCATAGGCATCAAGTAATTCCTCATAGTCAGGATGTACCTCATCGTCAGAGTTTGAGTCAGTGTTGGCCATCAAACAGAGATTGGTTTCTTCCTCAGTTTCTTCATCAGAAGATGTTGACTCCAGATCCTCCCAAGTAGCCATCATTCATTTCTTCTTCTTCTTGAAGAATTTCTTAAAAGGGGTCTTCTTGAGTTGAGGACATTCAACCTTGAAGTGACCGGGCTTCTTGTACTCATAGCAAACAATTGGACTTTTGTCTGTTGAGGTGGATTCTTTGAAGTTCTTGTCCTTGTTGAACCTTCTGAATGGCCTATCCCTCTTGAACTTCTTTTTCTGTAGGAGAAGCTTTATCTTCCTAGTCAGGAGAGACAATTCTTCATCACTCTCAGAATCCTCGAGTTCTGATAGGTCAGCATCACTGGATGACTCATCTGCCTTCAGAGCCTTGGAACCTTTTGCTGACATTTGATTAGCTATCAGAGCAATTGACTTGCCCTTCTTTGGTGCAGCTTCATCTCCAAGTTCTTGTTCATGAACAGTGAGTGTTCCAAGAAGTTCATCCATAGTCAAGGTAGTGAGATCCTTGGCTTGGGAGATAGCAGTGACCAAATGTCTCCACTGTTTAGGTAGACTTCTCATAATCTTACCAACCTTCTCAGCATTGGTATAGACTTTGCAAAGATATTTTAAATTGTTGATGATAGTTTGAAATCTTCCTATCATCTGAGCAACAGATTCTCCTTCCTCCATGATGAACAGTTGATATTTTCTAACAAGTATAGCAATCTTTGACTCTTTGACTTTTACTGTTCCTTCATGTGTGACAGCTAAGGTGTCCCATATTTCTTTTGCAGAGTCACAGGCATATACCTTCTCAAACTCCTCCGGACTGAGAGCACAAATGATGCTGTATCTGGCTTTGTGGTTCAGCTCCCATTTTGATTTTTCTACAACAGTCCACTGAGCTTTTAGTTTGTCAGTGTTATCATCATTCTTGGGAATGAATGGACCATCTGTGATGACATCCCAAAGATCAGAGTTTGTGGATAGAATGAACCATTGAAATCTATCCTTCCAGTAGTTGTAGTTTTCTCCATTGAAGTAAGGAGGTCTGGTTAGGGAAGCTCCTTCAGTCTGATGACTTCTACTTGAACTAGCTCCAGCTGTCATGTCTATTCTTCAGGACCTTTTACTTCTACACTGTTAGATGCTCAACCCAGAGGTTGTTCTCTGATACCAACTGAAATAGACAACTATAAACACGAGAAGGGGGGGTTGAATTGTGTTTATCAGAATTTAAGCAAAGTTGAAATCTTTTCGCAAACAGAAAGCTAGCTTTGGACAAGTGGAAGAATACAAGATGGAAGGGTGACTATTTCAAACACACCACTTGACAGATGCAAGAAAACTAAAGCAATTAAAGAGTTTAAGGGAAGAGAGATTGACACGGTGATTTATCCTGGTTTACTCTTCAAATCAAAAAGCTACGTCCAGTCCTTGGCAGCACCAAGATTTATCCACTATAACTGATTAAGGTTACAGACTCAAGTATTATTTGCACACCTAGCCTCTTCAGGCTCAAGACAAGTATTGTTTTCACACCTAGCCTCTTCAGGCTCAAGACAAGTATTGTTTTCACACCTAGCCTCTTTAGGCTCACTTAGGTTTGTTTGAGAGATTGGGTTTGTAAAAAATACAATTTAGACAGGTAGAACTTTCACTAACACTCAGAGTGGTTGAAATGTGAAGTCTAGGAAAGTCTGCGTAATAACTTCAAATGTTTGAAGAATACAGAATAAAAGAATAAAAGAATTAATGAGCAGAGTAATGGCATTTTAAAGCAGTGTGTATTCTCTTTTTTTCTTCATCTTCAATGACTTCTGTATTTATAGTCTTCAAACATTTAGGATCCGTTAGAGACATTCTCTCAGATGTTGGCTTCAAGCAAAACTTCATTAAATGCAATAGAGTCATTCTGAGCACCCATTAATGCAATAGAGTCGTTCTGAGCAGCCATTAATGCAATAGGAACATTGGTTGTACTCTAAAATGTAGGATCATGGCTTTATGCGTTAAGACACAGCCATGTCAGAGTTGGGCAGAGAGCTTTTTGTACTTTGCCGAGTACACTCCCCTTTTTGTGGAATAAAGCATGTTGGATGCATTCTTTTAGATTATCCAAGGTTGCTTGAGAGAGTAGTCTTCTTTTCTTGATAATCATGAAACTGAGTAGGAGAGAAGACTTCAAGCTTCTTTCTGGCTTTTAAAAAAATGATTCTGATAATCCTTAGAGAATTTACGTTCATAATATAAGTTCTTCCATCTTGAAAATAATCACGTCTATCTAGTCATTTGAGTTTTCATTCGGGCTAGTAGATGAGCTCTATATTAAGGACTCAGCAAGTCCAAAGACTAGTGGACGAGCGCTTCTGTCACCTTTAGTGGACGAGAGTCTCTATCACCTTTAGTGGACAAGAGCCTTTTTTACTTTAGTGGACAAGAGCCTCGGTTAGTCTGGTGGACGAGAGTCTCAGTTACTCTAGTGGACGAGAGTCTTAGTTACTCTAGTGGACGAGAGTCTCTGTTACTCTAGTGGACGAGAGTCTTTTGCCACGTCATTGGACGAGCCATTCTGATACCTTAGTGGACGTGCTATTCTGATACTTTGATGGACGCACTATTCTGATACTTTGATGGACGCGCTCCAAGTGCCACATCATTGGATGGATAATTCTGATACCTCACTGGACAGGCTTTTCTGATACTTTGATGGACGCGCTCCAAGTGATACTTTTAGTGGACGCGGCCTTCTGATACTTTTAGTGGACGTGGCCTTCTGATACTTTAGTAGTCGCGGCTTTCTGATACTTTAGTAGACGCGGCCTTCTGATACTTTTAGTGGACGCGGCCTTCTGATACTTTAGTAGACGCGATCTTCTGATACTTTAGTAGACGCGGGTTTGTTTCTCTTTCATTTTGGACGTGCGCTTCAATCACTATAGTGCTGGACGTCTGTTCAAAACACTTGTGTGTTGGACGTGAGTTTTTATCACTACACTGTTGGACGAATGATTCTTTTATTTAATCTGCACACTCGATAGATAGGTTAGTGTTGAGTCACCGGCAAGTGTACCGGGTCGTCGCAAGTAATAAAATAAACACGGTAAGAATTTACCGAGGTCGAACACAAGGATTGGGCTACCAATTCGCGAGAAGTTCGATACGTTTGGTATTAAAATCTGGAATTAAAATGTCTAAGGTCTCAAATCCACCTACCCAATCATGCATAGTACCCAAGTGATGATGATTCTTCCCTAAGTTCAATTACAATGTCAACCGGGACCCCCAAATTCTCCTATATCCACTGTCGTGCTCAATAGGACGTATTCGACGATTGAGTTAATTACTTACTAGGTCTCATAACCCTAATCATCAAACTCTATTAATTTTTGTTCCCTATAAGGTTGCACTAATCTCCTACTCACTCTCGTGCAATATTCAATTAGTGATCCCAATTCAAGTTCTAAACGTGAATTGTCGACTAAGCCTCATCAACGTTAACAAGTCAATCACGCGTGCATATGATCAACGCAATCAAATCAGAATTGGAAAACATCAATTGAGAAAAGGGGAGAAACATACATCACATGAACACTATACCGCCATGGGTGGCTTCATTGATCCCTTAGACGAGGGGATTAACTCCTCATGCCCGTAACGACAAACGAACAATCGGAATTAACCACCTTTGTAAAATAAAAGAAGAAAAGAGGGAGACGCAGCTCCAGAGTAACAAGGATTCGGCCTAAACGCTACTCTAAACAGTGAAGAATCAAAAGCTTCCAAATTCTGCCCTAAAACAGTAATATATAGGATTCAGGATCTGCGCGCGCTCGCGAGGCGAGCATGATCTCGCGAGGCGAATATTAAAATTGGCGCGCTTTCAAATTGGACTCTCGCGAAGCGAGAGTATGTTTCGCGTGGCGAGGCTTCAAATCCTAGTCTTTCACAGCCGTGACCTTCATCACGGCTAGGCCGTGATGGTCTCTGTCCTCCAGGGTCTTCATGATTCGCGAGGCGAACAGCCTCTCGCGAGGCGAGACAGAAAGGATGATTGTTGCTGCTTAGCTGATCTTCAGGCTCGCGAGGCGAGCATCCACTCGCGGAGCGAGTATCTCCAGAATGGCAATTTCCACTGTTTCTTGACTTTCCTTGACTCTCAGAGCTTCACTTCTAACCTGAAACAATAAAAAGAAACAAAAAGCGTAATTCTATTCAAAATAGACTAAAAACTACTAAAAATGCCTAGAACGAGTCAAAGTCTAACTTAGGAACAAAACAAGGCCAATTTGGGCGAAAACGAGATTGAACTCGAATAACTAGCACAAAAGCCATGGTCTTACTAGTTATAAAACTACATAAGCCAGAGGCTTATCAGTTAGCAACCAATATGAAGGTTAATTAAATCATTAACCAATGTTTAATTCTCATCAAAACTTAGGGAAATGCATATCAGACATTTTAGAGACTTAACAAAGTTAACTCGAGGGCGAGTTCTGTCCAATCCAGGGAGGATGATACAAATGCATGTCCAGAAACCTCCCTATGATCTACAAGTCACCCTTACATCAACCATAGCCATTACTCTCAACCTTCAACCACCTAGCCACTATTTTTTACATCTTATTTTCTTGCATTCCCATTACATTTTTGTATTTCTAGCTTGGTTGCAGTTGCATCTAAGGCCCCTAGGATTAGTATAAATAGGGCCAAACATTCCTTGTAATATCATCTTGAAGTTTATGAAAATTTGAGTTTCTCATTGTGAGCGTTAGAGAATGGATTCTGTCATTGTTTCTATGCCACCATATATAGATCTTTAGACCACGAAAGTATTTTTTTATATATATAGTGACAGTAAAGTCAATTAATTGAATTTAAATGTATTAAATGGACATAATACATTGTTTAGAATAAAAATATAAAAAAATCTCAGAAAAGGGATTTAAATAAATGAAAAGTAAAAATATAAATGTAAAAAATATAAAAGACATTTAATAATTTTCTCAAACAATTAATATGATTTTAATTAATAATAGTAAAATATAAAAAAAAAAGGAAAAAAAACTGTGACAATACATGTTTGAACAAAAACCTTATGAAGTATATGATTTTATACCAAACGCTGTAAAGCTCCCTCTCCCTTCCTTCTCTCAGGATCTCGTGCCGTCGAAGACTCTCTAGCTGGAAAAAGCTTGCCAGATCTCCATGGCGGCAAGCTTAAATGGCTTGGAAGAAATGAGGCCATCGTCCATAATACTCGAAGGGTCAACTTTCTTTGTCAATGAACATCCTATTCTCACTCAACTCCCACCCAACATAACCACAAATCTGCCATCATACACCATCGGTTGCTTTGTTGGTTTTGATGCCGACGAGCCAAGTAGCCGCCACGTGGTTTTCATAGGCAAGCTCAGGGGGATCAGGTTCATGAGCATTTTCAGATTCAAACACTAGTGCAATAAGTGCTTTTTACGTCAGTTAAAATTGATTTTTTACGTCAGAATACTGACTGACGTAAATACAGCTGACGTTAAAAGTTAAAATTTTAACGTCAGTTGAGAACTGACGTTAAATATAACACTATTAGCGTCGGTTCTTTAACAAAACTGACGTTAATTTTGTCAAAATTAACGTCAGTTCTTTAACAAAACTGACGTTAATTTTGTTAAAACTAACATCAATTGTTATAAAGAACTGACGTTAAAGGTCTTAATTTTAACGTCAGTTGTAATAAACAACTGACGTTAATAGTGTACTGTATATTTTATAAAATACTATTAATGTCAGTTGTATGATACAACTGACGTTAATAGTATTTTTTTTAAAAATTCAGTTTTAAAATATCACTCCCCTCAGCTATCCCTGCATTCAGTAAATATCCCAGTAACGCAGAATATCACACACATTACAGAATTGCAAAGGAAAAATGGAAGAAAACAATGATCCATATGTATGCCTGTTCAGAAACAATATATATTTATTAACATAGGTTATAACTCAAAATAAATACAGAAATAAAAATAAAAATAAATGTATACTAAGTTTAAACTACCTATATCAATATCCCTTCGTGATGATCATCACGAGTGGCATGTACATCGTCCACCTGTGTCTCCTCGATTATAGTAGGCATGCTTGTCGAAAAAGAAGGAGTCTCAGGAATATCAAGATTTGAATCTTCATTTTCATCACTACCATTATACATGCTTTTTCCTTGGAGAACCACAGACAACCTTTTGTTAGAAGGATCAGTGATGTAGAACACTTGTTTTGCTTGGGAAGCCATTATGAAAGGCTCATTTTTATGACCTAACTTGTTGAGGTCTACCAATGTGAACCCCAATTCGTCGGTTTGTACACCACCGTTACTATCAACCCACTTACATTTAAATACCGGCACCGTAAGCTTAGTGTAATCGAGCACCCAAATATCTTCAATATATCCAAAGTAAGGTCTTGGTGCTGTAACGGGTTTTGTGTCCTTTGCACTAGAGAAGTGCATTGCTTCGGCCACGATCATAACCCCACTATTTTGCATAGTACTCTTGTTATCTTGTTCCTTTGTATAAAAGGAAAAGTTATTTATGTCGTATCCGCTCCAACATATGACGTTGAAGCTAGGCCCACGTGCTAGCCATCTTACGTCATCAGAAGCAGTACTACCATCCTTAAGCATTTTTTCCTTGAACCATGGTAAGAAAGTCTTGTTATGCTTGTTCAACAACCACCTTTCGCTCATTCGAGGGTTTTCTTGATTGACTTTTCTTTTATGTTCAAATAAGAAAGGCTGAACACATTCGATGTTGTTCAATACATACAAATGTGCTTGAAGCACTTCCTCCCGATCCTTCCTATTAATTCTTAAGTCATGTGTACCCTTACCTTGACATCTAATCTCATCATGCCGAGGCTTAGGAACCCCTATAGGATCCGTGTTATGAAGGTAGTCCGAACAAAACTCAATAGATTCTTCTGCAACATACCTTTGAACAATAGATGCTTCCGGACGATGAGGATTCTTCATGTACCCTTTCAAGATCTTCATGTAGCGCTCAACTAGGTACATCCATCTCAGAAAAACCGGCCCACATAATCTAATCTCCCTCACCAAATGAACAATTAAGTGAACCATTATGTCGAAAAAGGAAGGAGGAAAATACATCTCCAATTGGCACAAGATTGTAGCAGCCTCAACTTCCAAGTCATCCAACATATGGGGGTCAACGACTTTGCTACATATAGAATTGAAGAATGAGCACAACCGAGTAATGGCATGTCTCACATTTTTTGGAGCAATACCACGAATAGCAACGGGCAGAAGTTGTTGCATCAAGATGTGACAATCATGAGACTTCAAGCCAACCAATTTAAGATCACTAGAGACAAGCCTCTTCATATTTGAAGAGTAACCATGTGGAACTTTGATGCCCTGAAGACACCCGCAGAAACTTTGTCTCTCTTTTTTTGACAAAGTATGACATGCTGGCGGCAAATAAGTCCGCTTACCATCCTCAACAAATGGAGCTAACTGCTCTCGTATACCCATAGCAACGAGGTCGAGACGAGCATTCACACCATCCTTTGTCTTGCCCTGAATGTTGAGAAGCGTCCCGATCACACTATCACACACATTTTTCTCCACATGCATCACATCAATGCAAATTATCGACATCAAGCTTGCGCCAGTATGGAAGATCAAAGAATATCGACCTCTTCTTCCATATGTTTTTCTCAGCAGCTTTACCTTTCTTTTTGGACTTGCCGAATATAACAGCGATATCCTTTACCCTCTGATAAACCTGCTCTCCAATTAAGGCCGTCGATGCTTCTTCTGTCTCTTGGCATCCATTAAAAGCTTTTTTCATCTTACGATATGGGTGATCACGTCTAAGAAATATCTGATGCCCAAGGTAAACTGTCTTCTTTCCATGATGCAACTGAGTGTCTCATGTGCCTTTTTCACATATAGGGCATGCTTTATACCCCTTGACACTGTACTCGAACAAGTTACCGTATGCTGGAAAGTCGTTGATGGTGCAAAATAACATGGCACGAAGCTTGAAAGTCTCATGAGAATACCCATCAACTACATCAACACCTTCCACCCACAGCGTTTTCAAGTCTTCAATCAAGGGACCTAGATAAACATCTAAGTCATTTCCCGGTTGCTTTGGGCCCGAAATCATCATAGACAACATCATGTATTTGCGCTTCATGCACAACCAAGGGGCATGTTGTAAATTACCAACAGAACAGGCCATGAACTATGAATACTACTCATGTTACCATGAGGATTCATTCCATCCGTAGCAAGTCCAAGCCTTAGGTTTCTTGGCTCATCGGCGAAATCCGGAAACATAGTATTGATATTCTTCCATTGAATAGAATCAGCAGGATGACGAACCTTTCCATCACGTTTCCTCTCATCATTATGCCATCTAAGATTCTTCGCATCTTTCGCATTGGCAAACAATCGCTTGAACCTTGGAATTATTGGAAGATACCACAACACCTTCGCAGGAGGACCCTTTTTTCTTACATCATCAAGATCATCATCATCATCACCACCCTTCACTTTGTATCATGATAACCCACATTTGGGGCAATCGTGATTGTCTTCATGAACACCGGTGTACAATATGCAAACATTGGGGCATGCGTGTATCTTCTTATACTCCATACCCATAGGACACAATACCTTCTTGGCCTCATAGTTACGGTCAGGCAATGTGTTGTCCTCCGGAAGCAAGTCTTTCAACACTTCAAGCAATTCCGTGAAGCTTTTATCGGTCCAACCATTTCTCGCCTTCACACAAACCAATTTTAGCACCGCCGACAACCGTGTATGAGTAGTACACCCTGGATATAAAGGCTTATCCGCATCACCGCACAACCTATCATACACATGAGCTCGATGAAAATATTCTTGTCCAATATCACGGATCATGTCCTCTACTCGATCATCCTCCATATCTACGTCAACGTCCTCACTTTGGGAGACACTCGCCGTACTACTCAACAACACATCACCATGCCATATCCATCTTGTATAACTCAAGCAAATCCCTTCACAAATCAAATGAGTACGTATATCCTTCACCATACATTTCCTCATATTCAAACACTAGACACAAGGACAACAAAACATTCCATTACTATTAGGAACATTCCTTTGAGCAAATTCTATAAATTCTCCCACCCCCTTCAAATACTCAGCACTAGTACGCTTACAAACCATCCAACTACGATCCATAACTAGATAGGTCCTGTAAATATACAAAACATATATCCAATATAAGGACAATACGGGAGATTGAAAACTATAGTTTTTGAAGATTGCCAAGCACTGGTCACGGCCTGGAAGTGATGTCCATCACGGCCGTAACGTGCCAACTGAACCAGACCATGCCATCACAGGCAGAACTGATCACGGCCGTGACAGATCAACCAGCAGAGCAACATGCACTCAAAACCAAAAATAGAGACGTACATTCCAAACAACTCAAACTCACGGTTCAAGTTTCAACTACTGAGACTACAGTTTCAACATACACTCAAAACCAAAAATACAAAAATGTGCCCTAAATACTCACCAGAAATAGGTGCTCGCGTGGTGGTGGGGAGGGGAGCTCGAGTGGTGGCCAACGTTCGATGTGGTTACTGAGAGCAGAGGGACAATGAGAGTTAGTGCGCGGGAAGGGGAAAGAGAGATGTCAAGTTATTGCAAAGAATGAATGGAAAGACAGAGTTAGGGTTAATAGTGTACCTCACGGTGGTGGCGAAGAAGCCCTCGCGGTGGTTGCGGTGGAGATGAGCTCGCGATTAGGGTTCTGTGCTGGGTGAGAGTGAGAGTGAGGGTTGAGAGTGATCTAGGGTTGAGCGTGATGAAAAGAGAAAAGAGACGTACGTACAGAGCGAAGTGCAGAAGGCGCGCGGGTGTAAACGTTATTATCAAAACCCAAAAATAAAACAACATTTAACGTCAGTTGTATTAAAAAACTGACGTTAAAAGTAATTGTTTAACGTCAGTTGTATTAAAAAACTGACGTTAAATATTAATATTTTTTTAAAAAACACTTTTAACGTCAGTTGTTGAATACAACGGACGTTAAAAGTGTTGTGTAAAAATCATTCTCTATATAAAGTACCATTCTTCAGACGTATCGATCACATCGCCTCTTCTTTTCCTCTATATTTCTATTCCTTCACAAAATGGCTCTGAGACCTTTGTTATTTCTTCCTATACCTAGACTTAAAGGTCTCTGTCTTAATGGTCAAAAATCTTCTGAGGTTGTGTAAATCACATTACATGGATGGTAAAGTTGAGTAAATCACGTAATATGATTCCCTCACTTTATTTCATCCCAGTCATCCCTTTCACTCTGCTTTGGCTGCAAGTGACTGTGGATTCGAGATGATGCATCAAGGAATTCCAGTGAAGGAGGTGATACAAAGATCCCTTTCACTTTGATTAATCACGATGCATCATGGAATTCAAGTGAGGGAGGAGATGCATCCATTTGAATTTCTGAGGACAGGACTGAGAAGAAAATGATGTTGAAGCAGAAACTTTTTTATATTTTAGGGCTATGTTGCAGAATTTTTTTATCTTTTAATCATGTAATTAATTGTAACTTATGAACGCTTCAATGAGATACATATATAACTTGTTTTATGTTAAGTGTTTATTTATCTTAATTTGCACAAGAATTTGTTTACTAATTCAAGCTAATTAATTAAGATTAAAAATAAACTTGTTTAAACAAAAAAGTTTAGAAATAAACTGCACTATAGATGTGGATTGACCTGTGTTAAGAGTGACAACAGGGCATTTCAGATAGGGATATAGGATTATTTACGTCAGCTATTTATTTAACTGAAGTAAAAAATCACACTTTTAACGTCAATTGTATAAACAACAGACGTTAAAAATAAATATTTTTTATTTTAAAAACACTTTTAACTTCAGTTTTATTCAACAACTGACGTTAAAAGTGTATAAGTTTCTGCAAAAATATTCATTCCTTTGACTACTCTGCTACTTACCCATTGACCTGTGTTAAGAGTTACAACAGGGCATTTCAGATAGGGATATAGGATTATTTACGTCAGCTGTTTATTTAACTGAAGTAAAAATCACACTATTAACGTCAGTTGTATAAACAACTGACGTTAAAAATAAATATTTTTTATTTTAAAAACACTTTTAACGTCAGTTTTATTCAACAACCGACGTTAAAAATGTATAAGTTTCTGCAAAAGCATTCATTCCTTTGACTACTCTGCCACTTACCCATGCACATTGTAACCTATAATCCTCTTTATGAGCACTAAGTCTATACCTAGACTTAAAGGTCTATTTCTTCCTATTCCTTCAGGCGTTTTCTTTTCTGCACGTTTATAATATATGACTGCCAACTCCCAATGCGCCTTGGAACCTAATGCTCTTAATGATCAATTTAATTTTTTAGCAACTTACGACGCCTAGTAACTTCATCCCCTACTCCTATAAATAGCTTCCTTCCTTCCTTTAATTTTTCTGCTTCACAATATGGCTCTGCCATGGAGATTAACTTCATCACTCTTTCTTCCTATACCCAGACTTAAAGGTCTCTGTCTTAATGGTCAAACAACTTCTGAGGTTGTCTAAATCGCATTACATGGGTGATAAGGGTGTGTAAATCGCATTATGTGAATTGCACACATTATCATCCTTTTGGAGAATCAGCAGCTACAGTTCCAAAACCTCAGCTTTGGAACCAAGTGACTATTCCAAGAATATTGCTGAAACAGATCGAGTGCACCCTTCACTCTGCTTTGGCTCCAAATTGACTGTGGATTCATATGGAGCATCAAGGACTTCAAGTAAGGGAGGAGATGCATCCATTGGAGTTTCTGAGGATAGGACTGAGAAGAAAATGATGTTAAAGCAGAAACTTTTTTATATTTTAGTGCTATCTTGCGGAATTTTTTTATCTTTTAATCATGTAATGGTAACTTATGAATCGCTTCAATGAGATACGATTTGATTATACATATAACCTGTTTTATGTTAAGTGTTTATTTATTTTAATTTGCACAAGAATTTGTTTACTAATTCAAGCTAATTAATTAAGATTAAAAATAAACTTTTTAAAAAAAAAGATTAGAAATAAACTGCACAATATATGGAGTGATGATCTGCGTTAAGAGTGACAACAGGGAGATGACAACGAAAGAAAGATAGGAATGAGTTGATTATTTACGTCAGTTATTTATTTAACTAAAGAAAAATCACACTTTTAACGTCAGTTCATTAAACAACTGACGCAAATAGTGATTTAATATTTACAAAACTGTCACCGCCTCATTTTTAACGTCAAACATATGGTCAACTGATGTAAAACGTTCCCGTATATTACATTATTTCCACTGGTGAAATTATGGTGGAGCACTCATTGGACCGGAAACAAAGGTGGCGAGGTTGAGCATGAAACACAGATGATGATGTTGGAGAACAACACTGACATAGGACGTCCTTACGTTCTTATGTTGCCCCTCCTTGAAGGGTCTTTTAGAGCTTGTCTCCAACCAGGACTCGATGACTACGTGGACATTTGCATGGAAAGTGGGTCCACACGTGTTTCTGAGTCTAGCTTCAGAAGCTGTTTGTACGTTCATGTGGACGAGGATCCTTATAGTTTAATGAAGCAATGAAAGTGATTCGAGAACATCTAGGAACATACAGGCTTCTAGAAGAGAAAACCCCACCTGGTATTTTGGACAAGTTCGGGTGGTGCACTTGGGATGCTTTTTACCTCAAGGTGAATCCCAAAAGAGTGTGGGAAGTGCTGAAGGGCCTAGCGGAGGGTGGGTGCCCTCCAGGTTTGGTTATCATTGGTGATGGTTGGAAAACCTTTTGTCGTGATGATGAACCAGTCATGCATGAAGGGAACTTGAATTTAAGTTTACTCGGTGAGCAGTTACTGCATAGGCTCACAAAATTTTGAGATAAAATTTTGCGGTGTCAACATTATGCACTTCCTACCAGAGACTGCTTAGTCGAAGACCCATTACATGATGGCAAAACAATACTCAAAATTTGGAACCTCGACAAAGTAAGACATTGACATAACCTGTGTGTGTGTGTGTGCATTTTCATATATTGTACCTTTTATCTCCGTCTATGGTGCACCACCCACTTAATGGTGCAGTGGTGCACCACCCACATGGCAGATCCTAGATCCATTCATTTAGTCATGTGGACCTATTCAATTTTCAATCGTATTCAAACCTGAAACTTATACAGTATGAAATACATACGTCTTATTTTCCTAATACATTAATTATTGATTGTTAAAATAAGAATATATTTGTCAAATTAAAAAATATGAATACATTGAATATTGTACACCTCTGTCCCCTCTACCAACTCTTCTCCGACCTTATCTCGTCATGCTAACCCCACCACCTCACAGTCACCACCTTTATGCTCTCCTCCACCAATATCGCCACCATCCACGACCACATTCGCTCCTTCTCCCTTTCCCAATCACATTCTCATTCCTGTTTCCAAAGCTCTAAAATCAGTTTTCACTTTTCGAACACGATTGTGGTTTTTAGCCATAGCATCGATTCAAGTTAGCTCAGATTCTACCAGTTCGGTATCAAAGTCGAAGAGGAAGTTCTGCGAGGAGTTTTGAACTTGTTAATAAACATATATCAGAGCGTGTTCGTGTCTCTCTGTCTATGGTTCAAAAAAAACGTAGATCTGAGCGTTTTTTATTCTTGTTCGAACTATGCCAGAGCCAGCTAAGGGAAAAAGGTTGAGTTAGGCGACGTAGATCTGCACTCGTGGTGGTGAATGTGGTGGACCGTCGTGAGCTTCTGTCGCCATTTGGATCTATCTTCGCGGCGGCGGCCAACACCATTGCTAGCTTCTATTCGCCAGTGAAAGCATATGCAAAGCTGGGCCTACGCCGATTTGCTTCTGCCCAACATGCTTGGTCCTCATTACTAGCTTCTTCCCTACTTGAGTTCATGCTAACACTACCCTACTTTGCATTATCGCCGACAACCACCTCTACGACCTATGCCAACCGCAGCATGGCACCATCCCTACCAAAACACGCCGGTCGTATGATGGATGACGCTGTCGGCAACCAGAACATCGATTACAGTGGTCGAAGTACCAACCTTATAATCAAACCGACACTATCTTAGATTTGTGGTCGGCCACCGCCGCCATAAACCACCCAACTGGATAATGCTAGTTCCCACCAGACACGTACGATAACGGCAATTAGGTCGACGGTGACCTTGCGCCGGTATACGACCGCAGCACCTTGCCACCACCCCATTCAACAAAAAACAATGGCTGAAACAAATAACAAAAGAATAAAAAAAATACAATATTTTATTCATCTGTATTGGGTTCCACAAATACAGCTTAAATACATGTTATTCAAGTGTAATATACTACTCAAATACAGATTTGACTACAGGAACCTTTGAATAGTCAAACTGATATGTACTTGTTGACTTAGCATTTTGATTGGCTGAAGGCAAAACAGGTGGCTGGTGCACGACTGCACCACCCAGGAGGGTGGTGCACTGAAGACGAAACCCTTTTATCTTATTCATAGATTTCTTTGTTTTTTTGCTAACAGTATAAAGGGGTTCTGGGTCTGTTTAACTATCAAGGAGGAGGGTGGTGCCCCGTGACAAGGAGAAACAAGAGTTCTTTTGAGTGTTCACACTCGGTGACTTGCTTTGCAAGTTCTAAGGACATTGAATGGAGCAAAGGGAAACACCCAATATGCATTAAAGGGGTAGATATATTTGTTGTATACAAATTTAAGGATGATATGTTGAAGCTCCTGAAGTGCGAAGAGAGTATAGAGATTTCACTCGAGCCTTTTAGTTTTGAGCTTATGACAATTTCTCCAGTGGTGGTCTTACCCAAAAAATCAATCCAATTTGCTCCAATTGGATTGGTAAACATGCTCAACTCTGGAGGCTCAATTCACTCTTTAGAGTTTGATGAAGGGGAAAATTTGGCAAGAGTTGGGTATATAGGACATGGAGAAATGAGGGCATTTGCATCAGAGAAGCCAATAAGTTGCAAGATTGATGGAGCACCTGTGGAATTTGATTATGAAGACAACACGATGTGGCTCCAAGTTTCGTGGCCTAGCTCTTCAAGATTGTCCATGGTTGAGTATTTATTTTGAACCGAGCTTTGGTTTCTTCAATTCCTATATATGTGACTGGTGCTATAGGTAAAATGTGAAAACCATAAACTACAAAAAAATAAGAGTCGCTAAACTATGATTTTCTTTTAGGTATAACTTATATGTACTATATTAGACTTGAATGAATCATTTTCTCATTGAACATTTGAGTACATTATGGTATATATACAACAAGTTAGCTAGAGTAATTGAAGATGATAGCTTTGTTCACAGTATATGCTTCCTAATGGGGGTGACCATTTTTTTATCTATTCAACTTATTCTGAGTTTAAAAAAAAAATCTCCAAAAGCATCTTCCATAATTTTGCATCCCTTTTTTATAAGCAAAACATATATTGAATAAGAGTATTAGGGATACTCTGACCCAAATACAGAAGAACCATCGGAAGTGACATATAAACTGTAAAAAAAAATACTACTTCCGAACGAAATAGTAATAGCATTACAATTTCCTATCCCCATATACCACTTAAAACACCAACTATACCAAACACCCAAACCTTTGCTTTCCAAACAAGCTACCCTCAAGCACCTTCCACCAAAAACTCAAGGCCCGTTCTCAGAGACAAACCTCCAAAATTAAGTAACAACCAACCTCAAACACCCCACCTCTCCTCATGTATTTTCTATATTTTCTTATGTTGACAACCTCTACTCCAATCCAAACCCAGAACCCAGTTCCCGTCACCTAGATGAGATTCGCCTCTTGGTAAGCCTTGGAGCCTAACCTCTTACGCAACTTCACCTTCGAACAAACTCTCTCTTGAACACCATCAACAACCAATGCCATAGACCCTCCATCCAAGTTCTTGATAATCTCCTTCATAGAACCCATATTCAAATGTCTAATAGCCGGAAGGACAGAGCCCTTGTAAGGTTCAATCTACCCCACAATACCTCCCTTTTCTTCCTTATAAAAGCCCTTGCCCTTGTTACACCCAGAGCTTTGAGACCCACTTGAGTGAACCACACTCTGCAGCCCTGGTAAGGAGAAAATTGGTTCCCATAATCCTAGACTTAGAGGCCCACTCCCGCCTTGGCCCACTTTTCTTTCAATAGACCAATGTTTCGGTTCAGGTAGAAGTCGGTCGAATGAGCCTATTGGTTTGGGTTCAACTTATTTATGGGCACCTAATCTTGATCAGGGCCAACCAATTTTATGCAAAAGGTTGGGTTCAACATACTTATAGGTACGTGCACTCGGTTTGAGTTTAGCATCCTAATAACGTGGGCCCATAGATATTGGGCTTAATCTAACACGCGCTTAAGATCTATATACTAATTACACTTTGTTGCCTTAACACAACACTTTGAGGTAGTGTTTGGTACGAGTTTTATTTTAATATTCCCAGAAATATGAGTATGAACATAAAAGTTTCTCGTATTTATATTATTTTTTAAAAATTATACTCAGACATAAAAGATTGTCTAGAAATAAAATTAGTAAATGAAAGTGGAAAACATCATTCCCAAGTGTGGAGGTGGAAAAGAAATATTCTTGGGAATGAGATTACTCGAAATATAGTTTACCTGATAATAAAACATTTCATGAACCAAACATCACTTGAGCGAAGAGTGCCTTAAAAATATGGTTAAGGGGTATTAATCATGCACATGCACCACCCAATCGTATGTGCCTTTTAAGATAATTATTATAATGGTCAAAATTTATATGCTGACAATAAATTACAATTAAATAAAAATTCAAATATCATCAATAAAACTACTTCATCACATTTCAAACTTATTAGATAGGCAAAATACGTAGATTTGTTCTATACTCTTTTTTTCATATCAGTCCTATCAGTTTTTTATTTTTCAAATTGGTCATACATACATATTAGGAGGGGCCTTGGCCCTTGCTGTCGAAAAAAAAGTTATTAGGATGACGGTTTCGAATAGGGCTTTCCATGCATATATAATATGTCCAAAAATTCCATCCGAAACAAAAGTTATGACCGTTCAAAGATTTCTCGATCGTTTGAGATTTCGGTTACCTGTTATGTTCAAAAAGTCATCAACAGGGCACATCCAATATGTGTTTGGATGCATGTTGAACCGTGCTGGGTGCCAGGGTCGAGGGATGAGGGTCTATGTGGCTATATATATATATATATATATATATATATATATATATATATATATATATATATATATATATATACCTATCATTGAAATCTTGATTTGTCCCTGCTTATGGAGTTAAATCAAAAACCAATGTCAGATTAATGTGATAGCCACACCAGGTCAAAATTTATGGCATGAGGTCGAAATCGACGAAAAAGACTAACGTGAAAACAAAACGTAATATGTAGGACCAATTTAAAAAATAAAAAACTTATACGACCGATGTGAAAAAAAAAAAAAACTTATGTAACCAATATACTATTTTGCCTAAATAACATAACCATATATAGATCTTTAGACCACGAAAGTGAAAGTTTTTTTATTTATTTATATATTAGCAGTAAAGTCAATTAATTGAATTTAAATGTATTAAATGGGCATAATACATTGTTCAGAATAAAAATCTCATAAAAAGGATTTAAATAAATGAAAAGTAAAAATATAAATGTTGAAAATATAAAAGACATTTTTTTGATCAGGAAATATAAAAGACATTTAATAATTTTGCTCAAGCAATTAATATGATTTTATTAATTAATAATGGTAAAATATTAAAAAAAATCTATGACAATACATGTTTTAACAAAAACCTTGATTTTATACCAAACGCTATAAAGCTCCCCCTCTCTTCCATTTCTCAGACACTCGTGCCATCGAATACTCTCCAGCAGAAAAAAAAAGGTTGCCCGATCTCCATGGCGGCAAGCTTTAATGGCTTGGAAGAAATGAGGCCATCGTCCATAATACTGGAAGGGTCAACTTTCTTTGTCAATGAACATCCTATTCTCACTCAAGTCCCACCCAACATAACCACAACTCTGCCACCCCATGATCCTTCAAACACCGTCGGTTGCTTTGTTGGTTTTGATGCCGACGAGCCAAGTAGCAGGCACGTGGTTCCCATAGGGAAGCTAAAGGGAATCAGGTTCATGAGCATATTCAGATTCAAATTATGGTGGAGCACTCATTGGACCGGAAGCAAAGGTGGCGAGGTTGAGCACGAAACACAGATGATGATGTTGGAGAACAACACTGACATAGGACGTCCCTGTGTTCTTCTCTTGCCCCTCCTTGAAGGGTCTTTCAGAGCTTGTCTCCAACCAGGACTCGATGACTCCGTGGACATTTGCATGGAGAGTGGGTCCACACGTGTTTCCGAGTCTAGCTTCAGAAGCTGTTTGTACGTTCATGTGGATGAGGATCCTTATAGTTTAATGAAGGAAGCAATGAAAGTGATTCGAGAACATCTAGGAACATTCAGGCTTCTAGAAGAGAAAACCCCACCGGGTATTGTGGACAAGTTCGGGTGGTGCACTTGGGATGCGTTTTACCTTAAGGTGAATCCCAAAGGAGTGTGGGAAGGGGTGAAGGGCCTAGTAGAGGGTGGGTGCCCTCCAGGTTTGGTCATCATTGATGATGGTTGGCAGACCTTTTGTCGTGATGATGAACCCGTCACGGATGAAGGGAACTTGAATTTATGTTTACTCGGTGAGCAGTTACTGCATAGGCTCACAAAATTTGAAGAAAATTGTAGGTTCAAGGAGTACAAGTCTGTGAGGGTGCCTTGTGATGAAGGGATGGGTGCGTTTGTGAGGGACCTTAAGGAGGAGTTTAGGGCCTTAGAGTATGTGTATGTGTGGCATGCACTTTGCGGGTACTGGAATGGGGTTAGGCCTAATGTGTTTGGGATGCCTGAGTCAAAGGTCGTTGCTGCAAAGCTGTCTCCAGGGGCGGAGATGACGATGCGGGATCCGGCGGTGGTGGGGATAGTAGAGGGTGGGGTGGGATTGGTGGTACCAGAAAAGGCGCACGAGTTCTACCAGGGACTTCACTCCCACCTGGATTCTGTTGGAATTGATGGTGTCAAGATTGATGTCGCACATGTAAGTGTTTCTCCAAATCCTATATTTTTTTGGTCCAATTATATTGTTGCACATTCTAGCTAGCTTTGTACATGGGTATGAAAATATATACATTGATCACCATATAATAAATGTTAATCTTGATAATATATTGTCCATCAATGGTTCCTGATTTCAAAACATATAATTGATCACCAACTGTTATACCCTGATGATCAATATAAAAGTGGTGTACAAAATGTTGTACGAATATATTTTTCATTGATCAAATAATGCAATGTAGTCCGAATTAAATTATTTTATCTTTTTGAAAAATCAACTTTATTATAATTTACAGTAATTTTTGTCTCCCACTCATTTTGGTTCTACATGGATTTACCTAGTGAGCTCAAGGACACGTCTGATAAGAACACCAAATAACGCAATGGAGCACATATTCAAATCAAAACATGAGTTTTTAATCATAGATGTATACTGAAAAACGATTTAATTACTAAAATCAGCAGGATAGTTCTGAATATGCTAGTTCTAAGGTTTCATAAGTAGTGCATAAACTACACCAAAATTGGCATACTAGCGGTGAGTCTGGAGAGCAGGGAAGAATGCTTGTGTTGATAGACAGTAGGAGCAACCATATATGTGCTTCATTGTCAGTGCCATTTGTTGCAATATAATAATATTACGTACCCAATAGCTTAAAAATGGAATGGCTACTGCAATCTGCAATGTCCAAGTGCGAGGGTTAAAAGCCTCTTATGTTGAAGCTGGCCTACACTATACGACCTATAATTTAGTGACGGACAAAGAATTGGAGTCAATTATTGTAGGAATCAAAACAGAAATCTAGTAAAATTATTGACTAGTAATTTTTGCATATGGCAGATTCTAGAGTTGTTATCAGAGGAATATGGTGGTAGAGTTGAACTCGCCAAAATATATTTCAAAGCACTCACTGCTTCCGTAAGGAAACATTTCAAAGGCAATGGTGTCATTGCTAGCATGGAGCAGGGCAACGACTTCATGTTTCTTGGTACCGAAGCCATATCACTTGGACGAGTAGGTATGTCTTCAAAAATTTTCAGCAACCGCTTGGATGAAATCATTTTTTTGACGAATTCACGTATTAAGTAAGGTTTGATCAATTCTAAGCTTTCTCAAACACTTTAATTGATTCAATAGTGTATTAATAGGTGAATGCGTGAATGTGTCAATAATTGAATGCAAAGAATCCATTTTCATATGTACACACGCTAATGTTAATACAAACGAGTCATGACATCAAATTCTGGATACAGTATGATATCGTATATATTTATTTCTATTTATTACTTATTTTTTATCTTCCTTATATACACGCTTCTCAAAATACATTAAAAAAAAAGGAGACACCCTATGGTGTCCCAATTTTGTGTACAAAAATCATTCATAAATACAATCAATGTTAATAGATATTCATTGCTTGAGAGTTACGATACATTCATGCAGGAGATGATTTTTGGTGTACGGACCCATCAGGAGATCCAAATGGTACATATTGGCTGCAAGGATGTCACATGGTGCATTGTGCATACAATAGCTTATGGATGGGAAATTTTATACACCCTGATTGGGACATGTTCCAATCTGATCACCCTTGTGCTGAATTCCATGCTGCTTCTCGAGCCATCTCTGGTGGACCAATTTATATAAGCGACTCTGTTGGAAACCACAACTTCAAGTTGCTAAAGACACTGGTTCTACCTGATGGCTCTATTTTGCGGTGTCAACATTATGCACTTCCTACTAGAGATTGCTTATTTGAAGACCCTTTACATGACGGCAAAACAATGCTCAAAATTTGGAACCTCAACAAAGTAAGACACTAACATAACTCGTGTGTGTGCGCCTTTTCATATTATTGGTACCTTTTATCTCATTTATAGCTTTTCTTTTTCTGCTAACAGTATACAGGGGTTTTGGGTTTGTTTAACTGCCAAGGAGGAGGGTGGTGCCCTGTGACAAGGCGCAACAAGAGTGCCTCTGAATTTTCGTGCGCCGTGACTTGTTTTGCAAGTCCTAAGGACATTGAATGGAGCAAAGGGAAGCACCCAATAAACATCAAAGGGGTAGATGTATTTGCTGTGTACATATTCAAGGATGACAAGTTGAAGCTGTTGAAGTGCGGAGAGAGTGTGGAGATTTCACTTGAGCCATTTAGTTTTGAGCTTTTGACAATTTCTCCAGTGGTGGTGTTACCCAAAAAATCAATCCAATTTGCTCCAATTGGATTGGCAAACATGCTCAACTCTGGGGGCTCAATTCAGTATCTAGAATTTGATGAAGAGGAAAATTTGGCAAGAGTTGGGTTGAGAGGACATGGAGAAATGAGGGTATTTGCATCAGGGAAGCCAGTAAGTTGCAAGATTGATGGAGCACCTGTAGAATTTGATTATGAAGACAACATGGTGAGGCTTCAAGTTCTGTGGCCTATATCTTCAATGTCTGTGGTGGAGTTTCTGTTCTGAACCAAACTTTGGTGCCTTCAATTCCTATGACTGTTAGCTCCCTAAACAACTAAAAATAAGAATGGCTAAATAATCATTGCCTTTTTAAAAAAGAAAAACTTTTCTGAGGGTTAATTCTGTAACCTTATATGAAATTCGGAAAACTCATTAGCCGGTTGAGCAATTGAAAGTCCACAACTTCGACTATGTAGCACGAAATGTTTAAGCTGGATTATGCATTTAAAAAGGAAGAAAAAAGAGCTGATAATATCATAAATTCAGTTGTAAATAAAATGAAAGGGTCCATATACAGGGGCAGATTATGGGAATTAGAAAATGGGGCTGGGCTCGTAATTTCCTGATAGGTAATGGGCATGTTGTCAAACTTCAACGTTGGTCTTACATGCATAGTCCAGACTCAGACCATTCCTAACATAATGTTGACAGCATTCCGTTTTTTGAATATTTTAATTTGGAAAAGTCACAGAGAATAGAACTGTCTCAAATTTGCTTTGAATTAGCCGAAATTGGTTTTGCTAGTCAATATTTCACACAATCTTCTTGATTGTAATATATGTGATTTGAACGAGATGCTATGGAAATCAACCGGCCTCCTATCTATATGATGCTCCACTTGACCAAATTTCCTTGTACCAAGAACCAAGACTTTTTGCGTAAAAAAAAAAAAGAACACAGACTTTGAAATGAAGTGGAGGATACCTACAAGAAACACTCCGAACCGAGGGTGGTAAAATGATCCATTTGTCCACCATCCATTCAGTCCATCCATGAAAAAATCCATCAAATCCATCCATTTATAAAAAAATAATATCAATGGATTGGATGGATTGGATTATTTTTTTAGTGGATGGTTTATGATCCATCCAATATATTTTAGAATCTATTGGACCAACAATCAAAAATGTAACGGATCAACTTTTATCCATTCCAAAACCAATTTATTTTTTTCATATTATTTTTCACCAAATAAAAAAACTCCATTTGTAAAAAAAAAAGTCTATCTAATTTTCTCTTCCGTTCCTTATTATTTTTTCTTCACTATTTTTTATTTTATTTAGGATCAAACTTAGGTACAGTATTCTAGTTACTGTGCCTATTGTCTTAAGGAAAAACACTATACAAGTATTGAAAGAATTATCCAGTCCATCCAAAGAGTTATCCATCCAATCCATCCATTACAAAAAAAAAACTTTAATGGATTGGATCAAGTTGGATCATTTCATATTAAGGATGGATCACTATCCATCCACTATGTTACTAAATCCATTGGATGATATTCTTAAATTAAAAACAAATCCATTGAATAAAATTGAAAAATAAAACAAAATTTACAAAATCCACTACCGATCATTTTTTAGTTAAAAACAAAAACACACAACATATGAATACTACATGCGACATGTGTTAAATGTAAGCAGCAAAATTGGCCGAAGAGAATTGAACTGTTGAAGAGGATTCGAATTGCATTGCCATCTTTGCAGTATTTTCTCATTCCATTATAAGTTTCTTTGTTTGTATTTTTATATAAGTTTCTTTGTTTGTATTTTTATGTTAACATTCTTAATGATATGGTATGTGCAGTTCAGGGACATCAACAGTAAAACCTAAATTGACGCCATCAATTGCCGAAGATCTTGACCGCCATCAAAATTATTTAATTGTAAAAAAAAATTATTCTTTAAAATAATTTTTATGGATGGATTGGATATCCATCCATAAAAAAATTGTTAATGGATGGATTGGATGTATTTTATTAAATGGATATGGATGGATTTGATTTTTTTTAATGAATTTTTAATGGATCATAATGGATTAATGGATCGTTTTCAATCCATCCATTACAATCCGCATAAAAATTTATCCAATCCATCCTTTTGCCACCCCTACTCCGAACCAATTATGATATACAATTATAGGTCAAAGTATTAATAGATAAATATCTATCAATGTATTAGAGGTAGCTTATAGGTAGAGTTCTCGAGTGTAACGGCTCCCAAAGGTGATATTCTCCACACTCGTGATATGACCATTATGACGGGTGAGGCTGAGACTCTTCTGCTTTTGGGCCAAACACGTTGGGCTGTATTTGACCGTCCGGTCCAGATATCATGTAAAAGACTCCATGATCATATAGGACTTGTTTGAAGGTTAGGAGCGGACAGGATAAAAAAATAGAATAGGAGTAGCATCTGATATGAGTTTGATAAATTGTTATTCTATTCAACGTTTGGTATTCGTTAGATAGCCAATTGGATAGCATTCTAATTTTAGTATGAATTTTAAAATTTTCGATTTTATTCTAAATATTTTCATATTTTATTAGATTTTAGTTTTTTATAATTTTCATTTTTTAAAATTATATAAAAGGACAAAATAATCCCTATTATAAAATTACATATAATATTTTAAATTTTTAAAATATTGTTTAACTTAAATAAATTTTTTATAATTTTAAATATTCATTTTTAGTTTTTATTTTACATATAGTTAAATTATTATAATAATTTTTCATTTTTTAAAATAATATAAAATAATAAATTAGCTTGTGGCAAAATAATATTTTTATTATTTAAAATATCTTATATTTTATTATATCTTTTTTGGTAACTATGTCATATTTTATTATACTTTAATTATTTTATATATAAAATATTTTTATATTTTGTTATTATACTTTTTTTATTCAATTTTTATTATTATACTTAAAATCACCCTATCCTATCCGGTCGGGTTCTGACTCAATCCTCCCTTAGGATAGAATTTTAACTAGATGAACAGGATACGATAGGTGACAAGATTGTTTTATCCTATCTCGATGGCTCATCAAACAATAGTTTTGGACAGAATATGATAGTTTATCCTATTTTGTCCTAACCACTAAAGGAGCTCGTAAGCTCTTGTACGGAATAAAAAAAAGCTTGATTAACTAATGTGATCTGTAGTGGTCTACCACAATCACTTTCGATCTGTGAGCTGAAGTAGCTTATAGGAAGAAGAAATCAAAGATTTAATTTATTAAGTGCCCTGAGCACAAATACTGAAGTGTGAAGTCACGACTTTAAGTGGTTCACCTCCAACAATTTTAAGTGGTTTCTACCCTGAGCACAAATAATCCACTGTAAAGTCATGATTTTTATGATCACTACTATTATAATAATAGTATATAATTATATATGTAACATAAACTCTCAGGTCGTCTATGTTTTTATATAGAGAATGTTTTGTTGTTTTTTTTAGTTTGATTGAGTAATAACGGCTTTGGCTCTATTGGCGTTAGAGAAACCATTGCGACAACCCTCTCACTGATCCTTATTGAATAACGGTTCTGGTTTTAATTCTCAGGTAAAAGAATGACTCGGATCTTCATTTGGAGTAGGTCATTATTGAAAAAGCAGGTGTCCAAGTAAACGAGAAAAAAACTACAGTTGTGATCTGATCACATGTAAATGTTGACTTGCTGGTTTTAAAATGTTTGCTATGAGGGGGTGTTAGACCCGTTGATGTTGATGTTGATGTTGATGTTGAGACAGGTGTGATTGTTACTGGAAGAACCCTTTCCTCTGCAACTGCAGGTGGGGCAATTTCAATCTAACTGTTGATAACCTATAAAGAAATATGAATTTGATTTATCTGTATTATTAGTTTTTATATTATTTATTAATTATAAATTAATTAAAAATATTTGATTTTTATCATTATGTTTAAAAGTTATAAATAGAATGATTTGTCATTGATTAAGTTGTATATGAAAAGTAAACTTAAAAATATTTTTGAAAGGTTGAAATACTCTGCAGCTTCAAACTGCCTTGATCTCATTGTTACCATGTTATAAGACTCGTCCATAACGGGGAGTGGGTAGAGACAATTGTAACACGATCTTTAAGGGTTTTTTTTTTTTTATTTGTTCTAAATAGCCTTTTGAATCGAGTCTCTCAGAATATCTCACGGTTTAGTTTTTTTGAACCCTGCTATGAGATTTCTGATTCGATTGATTGGACAGGGTTTTACTTCTTATTCTCCAGGTTTTAATTATGTTATTGGACAAGTTAATTATGTAAACAACATTTTTTAGAAAACTGCACATTTTTAATGTTAAACATTTGAATTATTGATAGAAGCGCTATTACGTATTAACCTTACTCAGCATCAGCATCACTTCCATTAGTGGATGCAAAATTGACTAGTGTTTGCAGGATGCTGTGTTAAGCTCAACATAACATATCAAGGGCAACCACGGACCAACTTGCTGCCCACAACGTTATCATGGACACAAGCAGAGCTTGGTTCCCCTTTTTCTTTTCTTTTAATCTAGGATCATGTATTGCTACCTTAGTCTTAGAAAAGGTTGTCCTACTGCAGATGCCATTCTTCAAAATTTTAAAACGGCTAAATAACAATGGCCCAACTTTGTTCTTTCAAAAGGATCCTCTGTGCATGTTCTAGAAGTGCCGCTTTGACTCTGAAAGTGCTGGAATCTTGATCATTGATTTTTCGTGTAATATACATATCTTGATCATTGGTTTCCACTTAGCAGAAAGCGACTGTAACATGTCGATTGATAATTTGATATCATGGCCACCCACAAACTGATCACTTGTACGTTTCTTTACAGCTTACCTTCTGATCACTTGTTAATTACTAATTAGCCATAGTGGAAGACCGACAGTGGTTATGCCTAAAATACAGCTTTTATGTTTTTTATTAAATTGCCACCTATCTCTCAAAAAAAAAAAAAAAATTGCCACTTAAATTTGCTGGGTAAAAAACTAAATTGTCATTTCATATTTAATCTTCAATTCGAGAGCTTTTATGTTTATTGATAAAAAAAAAAGATGATATGATATTTTTATTTTTAATTTAATTTCTCTAATTATGACCTTCAAACAAGTATTGAGATTTCATATTTTGGTCGTATAAGATTCTATATATTTTTATCTACTATATATTTAATTAATTTATAAAAGAGCATAATTAAGTTATCTTTTGCCGATTCATAAAATATTCTCTCTTGTTCATCAAAAAAAAAAAATATTTCTCTCTTTTTGATGTTTAACTTTGGAACTGTTTTATAATATAATTTTTATTTTTGATTATAATAAACTATTTTTGTTATACAATATGTTAGATATTTTTTGATCTTAAATTTTATTGCCTATCTTAAAATGAATATTTTTTCCAATATAATAAAGAACATAGCCATAATTATAATATATTAACTATAAGAAAATCTCATTAAAATAAGAAATAAAAAATATTATCAAGATCTATTTTATTGAGTTATTTAAAAACTAATATTACATTTTTATTTAAAAATATATATTTGTCTTATATGTGTAATATGAGAAAAATTTAAATTTTGTGATAAGTATATCATTTAAATTATTTTGAATTTCATTTAATATTTTATTCTATCATCATGTTTGGGAAACGTTTATTTTTTTCATTTAAGTTTTTTATCCCAAAAAGTTGTTTCGAAATATTCTAACACGTTTGACACCTTGCTTAAATTTATAAAAGAAACTTTTTTGAGAGAAAAAAGTTGTTTTATGGCATCTATTTTGTTTTAGCTTAAGATTGTTGTTATTTGATTATTTTTCATTCTCAAAACTCTCTTCCCTGTCTATCCCTACAAAACTAACTTGTAAACAAATATTATTACATTATACAAATAACTTCATACTCTTTTTCGTAATTTACTATATAAAAGTAATTTTTTGTACCATCCAAACTAAATAGATTATCTTAGAATATTTTTTCAACAAATAGATCCAAATAAAAATATATTCCGGTTATAATCGATTATCACAATAATCGATTATGGAAAAATCGATTATCAGCAAATATAATATTTTTTTCAAACTTTCCCAAACACACTCTATATAGCAAACGTATAATCGGTTATTATATTTTTTTTATTTCTAAATATATTAAATTATTAAAATAAAATAGAATTTTTTGACTAAAATAGAATTTATAATCTAATTTTGATATATTGTCAATGTAAATTTTTTACACTGTCAATCAATCAAAAATCATTCTATGTATGACTTTTAAGATAATTGTAAAAAAAATACATCAATAATATATACCAATAGATTCCATTTTATATTAAAAATTACATATTCATATTTTTATTTTTATTTTGACAAAATAAAAGTTAAGCAATTTCATTAATAATGGAGAACGAAATACATTCGATGACATCATCACGAATTTGGAGAATAGTAATATATATAGTCACCCCTAACAAAGAGTGAGCAACTACATGGATTTTCCTTCTATCAAACTCTACTAAAGAGTTGTTAACATAAGATGATAAAATACTCATACAATTTGAAATAACAGCCCTATAATTAGTTTGGTCCTCTTGAAGGAGACCTATGACTTCCTCTTTTTGCACCTGGAGTCTGGGAGAGTAACTATAAAATTTAGCTTTGAAGAAATATCCTCCCTCATCACGTAGATTGTGATCGAAGTCGATGCCTTCGATCTACCTGCAAGAAAGGCTCAATGCACAGCCAATTGTCTTCGACTTTATTTGCATTAACTAAAAAAACCAAAATTAAAAAGAGAAAACGACAAAACGTGTCTGGTCAATAGCACCAAACAAGTTATTTCTGGAATACTTATGGCTTCTGGCAGGTTTGGGAACCAGAATCTGCAGAGAAATAGAGAAAAACAATTTATTCATCTTTTTCATCCAACAACAATAAACTCTTATAAATAAAGAGAAAAATATAGCTCTGACAAACGAAGAAAAATTATAATACTCCTTAAATACCATGAGAAGATGAATGTAACCGCATTCCAGAAAAAACCAGGGGCGTGCACTCGTTCCTCTCTATTACATATTGATATTCTTATCGTATGAAATTTCATTCTTTACTTTGGACTATTCGCATGGTTGTCATTGTCAACAGCGAAAGTCACCTCTTCAATGAAAGTTAGGAGTGAAACTTGAATGTCACTTTTTAAGTAGGGCAATGTAAGAAGAAAAAGCATGCATCAAAGTCTCTTTGTTAGTGCTTATTCCGGGGAGGTGTGTTATATGATCAATATTCAAAATAGATATTTAAGATGGATATTTAAAAATATGTGTATTAATGGTATATTTATATTTATATAATTATTATTATATCTATTTACATAATTGTCATTATATTTACGATATCTAAAAAAATATTTCAAATAGATGTTTAAATATCATTAATGATTCCAGTAGGATGCTTTCTTGCACCTTAGTATGTTATCTTTTTCCTCAACATGGCAGAATGCAGATGATAATTAACTTCTTTTGTTATTTAAAAATAAAGGAGAAAAATAAAAGCATCATTCAATTAAAAAACCTTCCAAAATTTATATTCTTCATAAGATCACAAATTCACAACGGATCAATAACACCAAACGTCGTGCATGCCAACGAATGTAATGTAAGTATTTATTGATGTTTGTGACAAAAGGAGCCTTCAAATAAAGTAGTTCCCCTCCTCCTAAACTTTAAATTTATTAAAAAGAAATCCATACCAGTGCTTACCTTTGGTGTGAGCTTTTTTGTCCCCTTATGACTTCGATATTCATATTGTACGGACATGCGAAAGTTGATCGTGGATTGTCAATATAAAAATTAGAACATTTCCTGTTATTGGAATCGAAAAATGATTAATGACATATGGAGTGTGTGTTTAGTTTTAAGTTGAAAATCTTTCAAATTAATTCTGATTTCTATTAAACGTGATTTTAGTAAAAATAAGATATTTGATTATTATCAAATAGAATTAATTTTCTCTTCAGAAATAACTTTTGCATTGATAAGTAGCTTCTATTGAATTAAAAATTTTACACTAAACTTTACTTCAAATACTCAACGAAACACGGGCACTTTCAGAACTTCTTTTCAATTTCTTCTCAATAAGTGGGCTATAGAATCTCATGATGCAATCAAGAACTGCATATATTGGAGCCAGGAATATAATGCGTGCGTGGTGTCGTCTGTGTCTGTACCTGTCCACCTCCAACTTTCTTCCTTTTCTCTTGGCCTTTGCAGTGTGCACGTTCCTTTCCGGTTTGGCTATCATTAGTTTGGCGTACGTGGAAGATTTTCAGTCATCAAATGTGTGTGTGTTTGGTTTGATATTAAAAATTTAAAATCTTTAAAATTGGTTATGTCTTCTATCAAATGTGATTTTAGTAAAAATATAATATTTGGTTATTGTCAAATAAAATTGATTTTGCCTCCAGAAGCGATTCTGACTAGAAGCTATAAAAAATAACTTTTAAGTTGAGTTGGAAAATTTATACTAAGTTTTACATCAAACTTGCTTTTAAAATAAAAATATTCAAACATAAATCACTTCACTTCAAACTAAATTCTAACCAAATCAATTTTACAAAATCAATTACATTTAAAAGCACTTTTATCAAATGTTCATTCAAATACACACTAAAACAATAAATAAACTAACAAGTCAGATTTATTTATTCTAATGTAAGAAGCTTAATATTGCATTTAACATATGATCATGGTGTTAATGGAAGAATTTCAAATTCTTGACAGAAATAATTTTGACAGGTTAACAAATGGAGTGAAGTTAAAACTATTGTTTTTCTAAAGTATTGAAGATACTTGATTGACAATAAGATGTGCATATCGACTGACAGATGGTTTTTCCGACAATATTCATGAAAGAGTCCCCAATAAGGTGGAAAAGGAAAAATGATCAAGTCTCAAGGTCGACAAAGCAGTTAAAATAAGTTGCCAAGCAGTTAGTCCCGTCAAAGACAAGTTAGTTGACACGGAGTGATTCAAGATATTGAGAAATTATTGGAACTATTTTGACAAGTAGTTAGGTTAAGAATCTAAAAGAACTGCCAAAGACATGTGGCAGTCATTTAGATAGGAAATTACTACTAGGAAGTTATTGTATTTTTCTATAAATAGTAGTAAACTCATTGTAACCAGGGTCGGTCGGTTACTTGACACACATCCTACACATCTCGATCACACAGTAGATTGACGGATTAATTCAAGTACTCCCTCCACCTTTCTCATTTCAATTCAATTCAATATTATAACCCAGTACAATACTGGTTTTATCCTTCAAAGTTCTTTATTTTTTCTCCATTATTTCCTTAATATTTCGTTTATGTTCTTATTTTCATTTACTTTTCGTGAGTGGTATTACGTAGATCCTATTCTACTAAATTTTACTTTCAAATTCTTGTTTCTTTTCATTACATACCTAATGCAACTAGAAAATTATCTTCTACGGTAAAAACTATTTTTTATTTCAAACTTATCTTTTAAAAACACAAGTCGTTTTATTGTCAAAATTCATTATGGACAACACTTTGTATATTTTTTTGACAAATTTACATATTTGTTTTTGATACTAAGTCTTTGACAGTAATTTCTAATTTGGCTTCATTGTCAAATTCGTATTTGACAGACAATTCATGTACTTATTTTGACGAGATTACCGCATAATTCGTAGGTCCCACACTCGTTTGATCTATAATTATTTGTCACAAAGGAATTTTGGACACAACCAAAAAACTACGTTAACAAATTGGCATGTCTAGTGGGACGAGTTTAGAGTAACTCGTACAGTGTCACGAATTTGACATACAAATTTATTTGTATGCATCTACGGAGTGGAAAGGTGGTTCAAACATCATCTATTTCCCAAAACTCTGAATATGAGTAGTGCACGTGATGCAGGCGTAGTAGGCACTAACGCCGCTGGGTCAACGGTAGATGCTATGGCACCAGTTGACAATATTCCTGCAATCGGGGCTAACGCTACTAATGCAGGGAATAACATCACTAATAGTTTAGGTGTAAGAAGATGTGTTTCTTACGCTCAAGTTGTCAATAGATTTGACGAAGTTGGCCAAGGAACACTCTCGTCACCAACTTCCCCAGTTTTACAACAAATAAATCCACCCACTACTGGATTGTCTCCACGAAGTGTTGTGAATTCAAACCCAAGAGGGACTATGCAACCTCTATCACAACCTTTGTATGGGATGCCTTATGGTTCAACTGCTGTCAATCCAAATACCCCATTTGTATACATACCATATCCAAATGGAATGATGATGGCTGCTCATGCATCTGGGCAGGCAGGACCATCGACTGGGGGACAAATTCCAAGTCGTGCGAATGGGATAACAGGGTCAATGGTAGTAACCCATTCTCGACAAGAGCAACCAGTAGTAAGGCCACATATACCCCCACTAAGACAACCCCCACAAAATATTATTGGTCTGTCAGAGGCTACATTAGCCAATGTTCGACAACAAATTGACTCTAGTAACCATGACATGGTGAATTCATTTACTCAACAAATGAGTACAGTGGTTACACCACTAATGGAAAACACGAATAATGCATGCTTGACATTGACGAATGAGATACATAGGTTAAATAGAGCCTTGGGCGTTGTAGCCCCAGATGATAACCAAAATACCAATAGAAATCTCAATAGAAATGTCAACAGGAATAACCAACCACAAGTTGTACAACTTGACGGATCTGAACAAGATGACGAGCGGCCACAGCCCCATCGTTGGATTCCTTTGAGACGTGGAAATGTATATTTCACAACCAGAGGAAGACGAGGACTTTGTCATGAACCAGGGTGCTTTTGGAGCGCATCGTCAAAATGTTCTAAACCAAAATGTTAACCAAGTTGTCGAGCAGGCATTGAATATATTTGGTTTTAATATTGGTTATGTCAATCAACCACTTTTTGCATCGGCATTTCCTGATTGGGTCCAACAAGCAGAAATGCCTCGAGGATACAAAATACCCAAGCTGTCAAAATTTTCAGGAGAAAGCGGATAATTGACTGTTGAGCACATTGCCCGATATACAATCGAGTTAGGAGATTTGGATTTAGAGGAGGGACTAAAAATGAAGTTCTTTCCTAGTTCGTTGACTAAGAATGCTTTTTCTTGGTTTTCGACCCTAAGGCCTAATTCCATACACTCCTGGAATCAATTGGAGAGGAGTTTTCATGATCAATTATTTAGGGGTGATCTAAAGATAGGATTGACAGACTTATTTGGCATTAGGAGGATGAATAACGAGTCTGTCGATGACTACCTTGCCCGATTCCGTCAAATGAGGAGTCGTTGCTTCACCCCTATCCCTGAGGCGGAAATAGTGAAGATTGCTGCTGGGGGTCTAGATTATCATATTAGGAAGAAGTTGATCAACCAACATCTACTTGATCTTGCCCAGTTAGGAGATAAAGTCCGACAAATTGAACAATTGAAAGCCGAAAAGGTTTTCAAGCAGAAGAAATTCCTCAAAAAAGAAAAGATTAACTTTGTCGGATGTAGTGAATTCGGCGAGGAGGGAAACGATTCTGAGGAATATGAGGTAGATTATGTTGAATTAAAAAATGGTCCACCTTATATATGTCAAGCTTTGAAGCCTGCGAGGGATAAAGAAAGGATTCCTTTCATTAATAAGAAAATGTATACATCTGATGTGACCAAGGCCGGTCAAATATTTGACATGTTACTCAAAGATAAGCAGTTAAAATTGTCAGATGACCATAGGCTTTTGAAAGCCCATGAGATTGAAGATCGGAAGTACTGTAAGTATCATAACACTTTTTGTCGTGTAACTAATGATTGTATGCATTTCACGGACATTATTCAGAAAGGTTTGGTAGAAGGAAGACTAAAATTTTCAGACAAGAAACCAGACATGAAAGTTGATAAATAACCGTTTGGTCCTGAAGTTAACAAGGCTGACCGCCGAGTCCCTATGGGAATAGGCATGGTCAATATCAGAGCTGGGCAAAATATCCAGATGGATATGTTGGATTCATTTGATATTTATCCAAAGTCAGGAGAACCTCTTGTCGATTTCATGACACACAAAAAATCTAGTGGCATACTTAAAGTTTGCCCAAGATGCGAAACATTTTATGACGAAGTGGCTGCCGAGAAAGTCAGGGGGCAGAAAATGCCATCATATCACCCACAAGACAGAACAGAGTCTCGTAATGGTGGTAACCAAGGCAGGTTTTCGCACTTGAGCAGCCATGCTGGGTCTAATAGTGTACACATAAGTGCCACACCTGTTGTTAATAGGCAGGCAAATAGCCGTCAACAACACATGCATCAGACAAGACTTGGACAGCACCACACTGGAGGTTGGCTCGAAGAGTCGGTCAGAGGATCAGTGGGAAGTAACAACTTTATCGGTGGTGGGTTCAATTCCGTCAAGACTAGGAAACCCCCGTCCAATGTAATGGTGGATCAAAGGGTAAAGAATTCTGCCACTACTCGTTATCCAAAGTTACGAAAACAAAAATGGGTCAGAAAAAACAAGTTCAATGACCACAATCCGCCCTTTTGGAATGAGGATTACCGAAAGGGCCAACTAGCTCAGAATGCTCAGATGATAGGACCTGGCTTGTTAGGACCATCAACTCAGCCGGTCATCTCTAAGAGCCAAAAGAGGAGGTTGCAAAGGCTCCGACAGGATACCGGTTGTTTGGTTGCAATGGCTGACAACGTAGCTGACAAGATCTAGCTAACATCATCGAGGCACTGGATAACTGTGGTGCAGGGATAGCCCGGCCTTTGTCAGAAAGGTCAGGATCAGACGATGACAATGATTTGAAGAGAAATCATGGAAGAACTGTAGGAGGTGCATTCTTAGACGAGGATCCAGAGAATGAAATCATCCTAGAACCAAGCATGAGAATGAATATATGATTGATTTCCATAATCCCAGCAGAGTATGAAGGATATCTTGAAGTGGATTTTTCCGACGATGAAGATATGGTCGACAATGACAGAAATCCAGGTGATTTTCGGATGTATGTCCAAGAGAATTTGGCCACCGTGTTCGATAATATAGCCCAGTTGGAGAAGCCCATTGATGAACAAAGAAATCATTTAAGGCCATTGCATGTAAAGGCCATAATTGATGGGAGGCCCACAAATAGAGTTCCGATTGATGGAAGAGCTGCTGTCAATTTGATGCCGAGGGCAATGTTTAAAAAGCTAGGAAAAGATCAGTCGGACTTAATTCCGACAGACATGGTCGTCGTCAATTTCAGTGGCAAAACATCTCCATCAGATGGTGTGGTACTTCTCAATATCCAGGTTGGCACTGTCGAGAGAATGACATTGTTCGTGATAATTCCAGCCAAATCAAGTTACAACTTATTACTTGGCAGGGATTGGATTCACGCTGTGGGAGCAATTCCTTCGACAGTACATTAGAAAATAATCTTATGGAACGCACGAGATCAAGTGGAAATCATTGAAGCAGACGATAGCGCGTGTTATGCCTAGCAGTCACACGTGGATTTCAAAGTATATTCACCAAACGTCAGACCTGTGACTGCCAACGAAGGAGTTATTGACAAAGATGCGCTAGAAGCAAGTCTTCTCGGTCAGTTTGGCATGAAGATAAAGGCAGAGGCCGACAAGTCTCGGCCCAGTTCCGACAATGAACCTTGAAATACACCTGAGAAGATTGTCAGCATATCTGGCCGATAGAGACGTACACACTGCAGAAAGTGTGTTGGCAGATTGTATCATTGATGACGGCCCTTTGGATTTTGAGAAAGGAGCTAAAGTTAATCAAAACGTTGAAATAGAAGATCCTCTGGAAGAAATAAATTTAGGAACAGAAGAAAAAAAAAGACCCATTTTTGTCAGTGCTTTTCTGCCAGAGGATTACAAACAAAAACTTGTCAGATTAATTGCGGGGTATAAAGATTGTTTTGCATGGGACTACGATGAAATGCCTGGTTTAAGCAGAGATCTTGTTGAACACCGGCTGTCATTTAGGGAGGATTGCAAGCCTGTCAGATAGGCAAGTAGAAGGTTTGCTTCAGAGGTAGTGCATAAAATCAAAGAGGAAGTGCAAAGACTGTTTAAAGCAAAGTTCATTCGAACAACCAAGTATGTCGATTGGCTTTCTAACTTAGTTCCTGTCATTAAAAAGAATGGCAAAATGAGGGTATGCATAAACTTTAGGAATTTAAATATGGCTACCCCCAAAGATGAGTATCCAATGCCAATAGCCGACATGCTTGTCGACTCAGCATCAGGAAATGAAATTTTAAGCTGTATGGATCGCCATGCTGGTTATAATCAAATCTATATAGCTGAAGAAGATGTGTCAAAGACTGCCTTCAAGTGTCCGAGAACAATTGGGACAAATGAATGGATTGTCATGCCTTTCGGTTTAAAGAATGCAGGAGCCACCTATCAACGAGCAATGAATACTATTTTCCATGATGTGATTGGAAAGTTCATAGAAGTATATATTGATGACGTGGTTGTCAAGTCCAAAACCAAAGATGACCACTTGGAGCACCTGAAGCAAGGGTTTGAAAGGATGAGAAGACACAGCCTCAAAATGAACCCATAGAAGTGTAGCTTCGGAGTGGCAGCTGCCAAATTCTTAGGCTTTCTAGTTCACAAAAAAGGAATTGAGATGGACAAAAATAAAGCCAAAGCAGTTATGGAAGCCTCGGCACCGACAGATAAAAAGGAACTACAATCCTTCCTAGGAAATGTTAACTTTCTAAGAAAGTTTATATCAAATCTGTCAGGAAGAACAGGAGTATTCGCACCGTTGGTCAAGTTGAAAGCATAACAAAGCTTCATATGGGAACCTCATCACCAAGAGGCTTTTGACCAGATCAAACAATACATAGTCAATCCACCGGTCAGGATGCCAGCAGTGCCTTGTCGAGCGTTGAAGTTGTACATATCAGCATCTGAAGACACTATAGGATGTCTATTGGCCCAGGATGATGATGACAATGTTGAAAGGGTCGTATATTACCTAAGCAGAGTCCTCAATAATGCTGAAAGAAGATATAGTGCAATAGAGAATTTATGTTTAGCATTGTATTTTTCTTGTATAAAACTTAAATATCATATGATGCCATGTAATGTATTCGTTATTTCCAAAACTGATGTTATAAAATATATGTTGTCAAAACCAGTCCTTAATGGACGTATTGGTAAATGGACCATTGCTTTGTCACAATATTCTTTACAGTACGTACCATCTAAAGCTGTCAAAGGACAGGTAGTAGCTGACTTTTTGGTAGGACATCCAGGATTGGACGTGCCAGAAATAAATGTGGCAGTTTACAACCTTGGAAACTTTACTCTGACGGATCAAGGCATCAAGGAGGTAGTGGAGTAGGAATTCTAATCGTGACTCCACAAGGAACTCCTACTAAGTTCATGTTTGAACTTAAGTATCCATGTTCCAACAATGAAGCTGAATATGAAGCTTTGATCGTCGGATTAGAGATACTAATAGAAATGAAAGCACAAAATGTGCATATCTTTGGGGATTCTCAATTGGTTATCAAACAACTTACTCAAGAATATAAGTGTGTCAACTACAACTTGACAAAATATTGTATCATAGCTAGTAAGTTAATGAAGAAATTCGATGACGTAATTATCAAATATATTCCCAGAATTTTAAATCAAGAGGCTAATGAATTGGCTCAAATAGCATCAGGGTACAAGATATCTCAAAAGACTTTTTCAGGACTAATGGAAATCAGAGAATTATTATATCCATTAGAAGAAAGAGATATTTTGGTTAATGGTGTAATTCTACCTAATGACTGGAGGTTGCCAATAATTGAATATTTGGAAAAACCAAGTCAGAATGTAGATAGGAAAATGGAATACAAAGCATTGAATTACACAATGCAAGGAGGACTGTTATATAGAAGGTATGTTGACGAGACTCTACACAAGTGCCTGAGTGAGCAAGATGCTTATTTGGCTCTGTCAGAAGTCCATGAGGGCATATGTGGAGCCCATCAGGCAGGAGACAAAATGAAATGGGTACTTCGACGAAGTTTGTATTATTGGCCAACTATGATTACATATTGCATTTTGTTTGCCAAGTCTTGTGAACAATGTCAGAAACATGGAAGTAAATTTGATTCGACAGAAGGAAAGAATTGCAAAGTTCTATGATAGTCGAGTTAAATTAAAATCATTTAAGATAGATGATTTGGTATTGAAGGTCATATTGCCCATGGATAAAAGTTGTCGAGAATATGGCAAATGGTCACCTAAGTGGGAAGGACCATTTAAAGTTGACAAAGCATTTTCTGGAAATGCTTATGCACTTGTCGATGTCAATACGGGCCTAAGAATTAAATCAATTAATGGCAAGTATTTGAAGGAATATAAACCGACAATGTTGGAGGTAAATATTGACAACGAGTAAAAAGAAATGAAAAGTATCATTCATTGAATTGGCAATACATTCATATATTGTTAAAGGTACAAATTGTCAATTTACTCTAAGCCATATATATCTCGGTGGCAATATAGTAATGTATTATCAACAATACAAGTGGTCAATTAAGATTGACTTAGGCCTAAAGTCTAAGACTATACTGAGTTCAGCAGACTTTTATCTTCCTCTCTTCGACAATACAGAAGTGTGATAAGCCGCTGGTTCATCTAGTTTTATAGCTAGTATGACCGTGGTTTTGTGCTAATTTTATATCATTTTCGTCCAAATTAGACTTGATTGTCTTTAAGCAGCATTTTGAGTCTGTAAAGTATTTTTAGGTTAATTTAGTTGATTTAGAGTTAAATAAAGCACTTATGCTATTTTCTGTTTTCAGGTTAATAAAAAGAAATAAATCTGGAGCTTTCGCCCCGCGAGAAGGCATTAGCCTCGCGAACCTGAAGGTGACTGTGCCAGAAAATTTGTAACCTTTTTGTGTCGTCCCGCGAATAGATGACTCGCCTCGCGAGACTGAAGACCAGAAGCCATGACCTTTCCATTCCTCGCAACGCGAGCCGTACTTCGCCTCGCGAGAAGACCAAACACTGCAAGATTCGCCTCGCGAGACAGTGTTCGCCTCGCGAGTCCGCGGAAACCAGAAGTTGTATATAAGTCTGTTTTAGGCAGAACTGAGGAGTTGGTCAGTAGGAGTTAGTCAGAGTCAGAGTAGCTTTAGTAGTAGTAGTAGTTTATCTTCTTTTCTTAGATATGTTTTGTTTTCCTTTTGTAATGGAGAGCTAGTCTCCTTGATTAATCTACTGTGATTGGTTTCAATTACACTTGAGGTTTTGTGATTCCTGTTTTCATTTGCTTTTCTCTTTTTAATACCATATTATACATTTCTGTTTGTTATTTCAGGAGTGTATAGTGTTGTGTTGATTCATTTCGGTGATGTTATGTTCCTATACTTAATCGCGTTTGTTATTTCGCGTGTGTTCATTCATGTTCGTTTAGTTCATGAGGGCTTAACCCCATTTGTTATTTCGGGAATAGGAACATACATCCGTAGTAGTGATTTCGTTTGTTAATTGTTTCTACAACCGAAAGGGTATTAGAATCTGCTTAGGGCTTGGAATTTGCATGAACCGATGATAGTTGGGAAACCGAGAACAGTAGGTTAATCGCTTTAGTTATTTGTTAATCTCTTAAACTGCTCTGTTTTCATTGCTCTGTTTTGTTTTGTTTTCTTACTTGCATTCAATCCAAACCCCCCCAAAACTGATTTTTGTGTTAATAACAACAACCTAAGAGTCCTTGTGAGACGACATCCGAGTTGTCGCTTCCTATACTACATTTTTGTAAATCGCTCGTTCTTTTTGGCGCGTGGCGACAGCACGACCAAAAATTGGCGCCGTTGCCGGGGACTCTTGTTTGTTATTAAAAAAAAAAACTTTTGCATTGCTGAATTAGTTTTGTCTGCATTGTCTGGTTGTGAATCTTAGTGCTTTCCATGGAGAATTACATGTGTGGGTACATGCCTAATGTTAATTATGAACCACCATGCATATATTATCCTGATTTTGCTGGTTTAATGCACTGGTTGCCAAGGTTTAGTGGTCTTGCAGGTGAAAATCCGCAGGCGCATCTGAAGGAATTCCAGGCTGTTTGTTCTATAATGCTGAGACCTGAAGGAATAACAGAAGATCACATCCAGATGGGAGCTTTCCATCTCTCACTTGAAGGCGCTGCAAGGGATTGGTTGTATAATCTTGAGGTGGATTCCTCCTTCAGCTGGTTTGATTTGAAGAAAGTCTTCCTATTGAGCTGGGGAACCCATCTAAACCCTTGGTATGAGGATCAACAACTAATGTCACCACTGGCACCACCACAGAATCATCCCCAAGTGACCACCTCTGCACCTTCCGGACCTTCACTAGAGGACCTGTTCAAGCAAATGACTGCCCAGATAACTGCACAAATGGAAGCAAACTTTCTCGAAATCCAACAGATGATGGAAGCAAGTAATCTTGAATTTCAACAGAGGATGGAGGCAAGTTGTCAGGATTTTACCACTCAAAATGCTTTCATCGTTTCCTCCTCAGCTACACTGCAAACTCCACATTCCCTTGAAGAACATGCAGATTCACAGATAGTTATTCTTGAAGATACTTCTGATGATAATTTTGATAATGTTTCTGTTAATGAACTGTATGTTGAATCCCCTGATTCTATCTATTATACTGCATGTCCTGATTGTAATGAATTTGCTTCGTGCATAGCATGTTTTGAAAGGTATGAAGAGCAAAACATCCATATGGAACAGGAGACATATGAGGATGAGGATCAGGAGGACATCTGCTTCACCATGCCGGAGGATGATGAAGAACCTTTGGAAGTAGATGATTCAATTAATTCAAATGCATGTGTTAAAAGTGATGGGATGGATGAACTTTGGGTTGAATTTCCAGACATTCAGAACTTTACTGATTCAGTTTATTGTACTATATGTACTGACTCTACTAACACTAACCTTTGTGTGGTGTGTGCTGAAATTTCTATACGTTTAGCAGGTGATGGAATTGTTAGCACAGTAAATGAAGAACGTGCAGAAATTGAAGCAGCACCAGTAACACTCTCTACATGTTTACCACCTCCCACTGTGGAACAGCAGGTGTTGGAGTTCAAGCCTCTGGATCTTGCACCACAGCCAGTCCAAGGGGTTGAACCCCACTTCTATTGGGAGGATTTTATTGACAAAATTGAGAAAGAGGTCAACTGTGACCCGAAGGGGAGTGAGAAGTCTGCCGCACTTGGCGGAGGTACCATGATTATCAGGCGCCCGCTCTCATACTTATGCTGTAGGCCATGGGATCCGGGAGGATCATACTGCACTTTGGGCATTCCGTGGCCCCTGTATCACAGACAATGGGATCCTGGTGGAACCGTCCACATGAGTTTTCTCTAAACCCTCTCCTTTTTAATTTTCTTTTCCTTGCTTTATTTCTGTTTTGTTTTCAATAAAGCTCCTGAATAATTTGAGAAGATCAGGAGTATTTGTGTGTGAGTCTTGTGTCGGCAAGCTTGGTTGAATTTGATTGAATTTGCATAGATTGATTGCATGTTATGTGTTGATTGTTTTCCCCCTAGGATTTGAAAATTGAAAATTGATCCCCACTTGAAAAATTGAAAACTGAACTTTGATATTTTGTTGTGATGGCATGATTTATGATAAGTTTGGGGTGATAGGAAGCACACACTAGGGATTGAATCTCGGTCAAACAATTTGCAAAAAATGTCCAGGTGAGGATTTGAGCCTCCAGCATGTTTTTAAACTGTGTGAAATCACTTTTAAGTTGCACTTTCCCGAATTTGCTTGAATCTCTTTATGGTTTGCATGTTTATGTGTTTGCTTCAAATGATTTAGGCATTTTCTTTGTAAATAACTACTTAGCCTAAAATGACCAATTCCTAATGCATGTTCCCTAGTTAGCCCCTTAGAGCCTGATTAGCCTGTTAATTCTTGATAACCTAATGTTATAAGCCCAAAATCTGGAAAACCATGTTAACCCGAACTTAGGATTAGGAGAGCATGGAATCTTAGAAAGAGAATGGGTGCAAGAAACTAAGTTTGGGGTGGCTACAAGGATGTGACATGTCATTCTGGGATTGAGAAAAAAAAATTATAATAAAAAGGTTGGAGCCAAAGGCCAAAAGAAGAAAAGAAGAAAAAAAGAAAAGAAAAGTGTAAAAATGATAAAAATAAAAGTATTAGAAGAAATGGCTGTAGTCACCCAAGCACAAAGAAAAATGACAAAGGAACTTGAGTGGAAATTCAATGTATAAAAAGGTTTCAGGCTCTCTTAGTTCCTAGGGACTTCAGCCCAGTACCTTTGTATATCCTACCCTTAGCCAGGCCCCATTACAACCCCTAAAAGACCTTTTGATGTTGCATGCATGTTTTCCGTGGGAACCATTTTGAGATGAAAATCAAATTTATGGGAAGTGTTCTTGAAAAGTGAAATTGAGTGAATAAGTGAAACACTAAATGCCCTTGTGAGGAAGGCGATTATTTGAATTTGGTGATCTCCCTCTTGTGTGTAACTTGGAAACCTTGCTTAGATTAATGATTGTTTGAATGATGGAATTCTCAAATGTTTAGAATAAATGATTGTGGGGATTGCTTTGTTTGAAAGGGGGGGAACATTGAAGAAAACTGTTTTGATGTATTGCTTGAAATTTGTGCAAAGTTGATTAAATCTTTAAGCTTGCCATGTTTGGCCATGTCTCGAGTCTTTTTAAGTTTTTGAGTTTTAGTTTGCTTGGGGACAAGCAAAGTTTAAGTTTGGGGTATTTTGATAAGCCGCTGGTTCATATAGTTTTATAGCTAGTATGACCGTGGTTTTGTGCTAATTTTATATCATTTTCGCCCAAATTAGACTTGATTGTCTTTAAGCAGTATTTTGAGTCTGTAAAGTATTTTTAGGTTAATTTGGTTGATTTAGAGTTAAATAAAGCACTTATGCTATTTTCTGTTTTCAGGTTAATAAAAAGAAATAAATCTGGAGCTTTCGCCCCGCGAGAAGGCATTAGCCTCGCGAACCTGAAGGTGACTGTGCCAGAAAATTTGCAACCTTTCTGTGTCGCCCCGCGAATAGATGACTCGCCTCGCGAGACTGAAGACCAGAAGCCATGACCTTTCCATTCCTCGCCACGCGAGCCGTACTTCACCTCGCGAGAAGACCAAACGCTGCAAGATTCGCCTCGCGAGACAGTGTTTGCCTCGCGAGTCCGCGGAAACCAGAAGTTGTATATAAGTCTGTTTTAGGCAGAACTGAGGAGTTGGTCAGTAGGAGTTAGTCAGAGTCAGAGTAGCTTTAGTAGTAGTAGTAGTTTATCTTCTTTTCTTAGATATGTGTTGTTTTCCTTTTGTAATGGAGAGCTAGTATCCTTGATTAATCTACTGTGATTGGTTTCAATTACACTTGAGGTTTTGTGATTCCTGTTTTCATTTGCTTTTCTCTTTTTAATACCATATTATACATTTCTGTTTGTTATTTCAGGAGTGTATAGTGTTGTGTTGATTCATTTCGGTGATGTTATGTTCCTATACTTAATCGCGTTTGTTATTTCGCGTGTGTTCGGTCATGTTCGTTTAGTTCATGAGGGCTTAACCCCGTTTGTTATTTCGGGAATAGGAACATACATCCGTAGTAGTGATTTCATTTGTTAATTGTTGCTACAACCGAAAGGGGATTAGAATCTGCTTAGGGCTTGGAATTTGCATGAACCGATGATAGTTGGGAAACCGAGAACAGTAGGTTAATTGCTTTAGTTATTTGTTAATCTCTTAAACTGCTCTGTTTTCATTGCTCTGTTTTGTTTTGTTTTCTTACTTGCATTCAATCCAAACCCCCAAAAAACTGATTTTTGTGTTAATAACAACAACAACCTAAGAGTCCTTGTGAGACGACATCCGAGTTGTCGCTTCCTATACTACATTTTTGTAAATCGCTCGTTCTTTTTGGCGCGTGGCGACAGCGCGACCAAAGTGTAACCTGATTTGTTGAGGCTTCATTCCCCATTCGATGAGGTTTTATTTGCGTCATATGTCGAGACTGTGCAGAAACGCGAAGAAATAGACGAGAAGAAGCAGATCTAACCATCATTTAACCCAGAAGGTTGTAGTTGCTATGGTGCAATAAAGATGACACCAAGAGAGAACCACTACCTTCCAGGATGAAGATGAGGGAACTAGAGCAAGATGCACTCGTTCAGTTATGAGATCAGCTTCTCCCCAAATGTGCAGCAAGGTCAGCTCTAGATGTTATGTTGGTTGCTGACCTCCACTGCATTTTTTATGTCGGTTGTTGACCTTCACTAAGAATATGACCATTAAAACAGAAACTTTGGTATGAGGTCTTAATGTGGTAAGGTCAGATTCCCATGGGGGAATAATGAAGAAAGAATGAAAACGTTTTTCAGATGGAAGCATATTGTGTGAAATGCTCAACTATGAAATCGTTTGATTTGCAAACCTCGTTATTTATAGTTGGTCCAGAGAGACAAGAATTTAATACGAGTGGTTTACCCAAGTTTCGAAACCTATTATTGCATTTATATTATGATTTGATAAGCATGAGTTACGAATTTGGTCGGAAACGTGCAGTCAAATTGAACAGTAAACAAACGTGCAGATAAGTGAAGAGACATTTTAAATTAATCACCAATTATCGGACATTACAGGATTAGAATTTGACAAAGAAAAGAATTACAATAGTCAACTTTGGTTTAAGTTGAAATCAAGGGATAACTGATCCCATGCAAAGGAAAGATCAGTTTTGTCAGCAGCGGCAGCTTCATATTCGGGCTGTAATGCACGGAGTTTGCCAACTACGCTTTTAGCTTTCTGACCAAGTTGAACAGATTCATCGTCAATAGCTTTGACTTTGTCTCTACTCTTTTCTAGAGCTTTGTCAAACTTGGCACATTTCAAATCTCTCAATTCGATTTCTGCCAACAGTTTCTTTCGATACTCCAGGAGACTATCTTTAGTATGAGTTCCGGTGGAAATAAGATTAAGTTACTTTTGTTTAGAAGTTTCTAGATCTCGGAACCTAGATAAGAGGTCATCTTTAATCTTTTCTTCCTCCTCGTAAGAAGGAATGACAGAGGTTATCCTTTCTAACTTTCCAGAGAGCCGCTCCCAAAATTTATAGATGGAGAGAAAGTGTGTGAGGCTTGACATGGGGAGATTGGAATGAAGAGGAGTGATCTCTTTGATGAGTCGTGACAATTCTTGTTGGATACTAGCATCAGAAAGTCATGTTGAGTTGATGAAGAATTGGCAGAAAGTGTTGATTCTTTTCGGCTTACTTCCGACAGCATATTAATCCAAGTGTTGAAGTGAAGAGCCGGTTTAGGGTCAGGAGACTTCATGATTGGGGGTCTGATTATAGCAGAGGAGGAACGACAAGAATTTGTTCAGCCAGCAGAGCTTCTATGTCAATATCTTCATCTGGAATTTTAATTACGACAGCAGCCTTAGCTGGTGTGTCAGCTTTAGAAGTTGGAGTGATTGGAGTATGATGATGAGGGCTGGGGGGCAATTCCAGATTAGATTCAGGATTCTGAGGATTATCTGTCAGACCTCTAATGTCGACGATAGTGCTTCCTAAGTTTCTGTCAACCTGAAAAAGGAAAGGAAGTAAGAAACAAAATACTAAAAAAAAAGAGTCAATAAATGACTTGTACCTCTAGATCAGGTAGATTCACTAGTTCGACAGTCTTGTTGACAATTTCTTGAATAGTCATTGAGTCTTCAATCTGAAGAGATTTTTCCTGACATAAAGGAAAATGAGATATATATGATTATAAAAATAATATGAAGGAAGGTGACAAGATCAGTGGAAATACCATGTTAGATGACAAGATCAGTGGAAATACCATGTTAGAGTCTGAAGACATTAAGTCGACATCAACGCTTGCCTTTTCAGTTGCCTGAATAGTTTCGACAACTTTCTCTTTCTGTCAAAATGAGGATGATAAAATGTGAACAAATTGGTATAACTTGATAGACCAATTTCAAAAGTAAAAATTTTACCTTAGATTGGTTAGAAGGAAAAGTGTTGGAGGAGCCAACAACAATGTCTTGAGCCATAGATGCGGTAGAAGCCTTGGTAGCATCAGAGTCTGCCGAGATTGAAGAGCTTTTGGTGGATTTTGATTTTTTGGAAGGGAGGTCAGAAGCAGCAGCTTTCCATTTTCTTTTCTTGGCCCCTTTTATTGTTTGAGGTTTAGAGACAGAAGCTTTGGTCGGCCATGAGCTTTTCTTGACAGTTTTGGCCGTCACGGGAATTACGTCTTCATCTTCATCATCATTTTCAAATGCTTCTTCAGTAAGTACATCATATTTGGACTTACCAAGAAGGAGTTTGTCAAGAGGAACAACTGTCAACAATGACATGAATAAGTTGATTGTCAGCAAAGTGGAAAGAATAAAAAACTTGTCTGACGAGCAAGTACCTGAGTTATGAGTTAGAATTTGCGAATGGAATTCAAAGTCGTCATCAGGTTGGAGAAACCGACGAGCGAAGGTAACTGGATTCAGTTTGTCGAAAGGGTCAACATAAGCACTTACGCTCCCTAGAAAGAAGAAGTTACCTCCCTTCGTCGGCTTTCCAGGATGTGAGTCAGCTAAACCAAAAGGAGCACAAGGAATAGGCACAGGTTTAGGGAAAGGAGTCTTTAAGTTGTCAACAAATTTTCTAGTCATATTTGGGATGTCCCAATATTTGGCAAGCCTTTCGGATTCCTTGTTATCATGCTTCCTTTTGGCTTCAGCTAAAACACTGTTAACATGACGAACCATATCATATGGTCTCAGGGGATGCCACTTGATTTTGTAAAATTTTTTAAAGGCTTGAATTTCTTTTTGAAGTTCACCTTGAGTTTTCAATGCTGAATCTTGTTCCTGCATAGAAGAATCATCACCGTTACCTGCAGTATCTTCAATACAACTCAAGCAAGCCTTTAGACTTGGATGATAATTGGAATAGTACTCATCCCACAAGTCAAGAAAGCTTTGAGTTACTCCATGAAAGATAGAATGGAACAGGCTGTAAGAAAGTCCTACGAGCCTTGTCTTTGTCACTGATGGCCTGAATGTCTTCATACGTTGGGGCTTTGGCATCAATGAAGTCCTCATCAGAGTTTGATGAGTGAGGGGCAGGGATGGATTGACAAAAACCAAGCTGACAAGCAGTGGTATTGGGCAAGTGAAGATAAATGCGATGGGATTTGAAACCAGGACCATCGACAAAAATGACCTTTTGGCAAAGAAATTTGGTCCAAATTGACTTGTTAGATTTGGATATAGTGGTACTTAGATTAGTATACCACTCTGGACCATATCTCCGATCAATGAAAGGGGTGAAATTGATCTTTGGAGAGGTGGACGAAAGAGAATGGAAGATTTTGAAATAAAACTTGAAATTGGCAGTTTCATCTCTCGACAAAGATTCAGCAAAGGCATAGCAGAGGTAAGAACCATAAGTGTCGATTGACAAATCCAAAGGGGCTTTGTATGAGAATCGACACTCTAAAACAGCATTCAACCACAATTGAAGAAGCTAGAGTGGCCCTCCTATGTTGGTTTTCTTTTGTCTAGACCTGACAGTATCAACCAACATGCTCATGCTATCATAAAGATTGGCAAGGATGCATTGGCCTAATGCTAATCTCTTACCAGTTGACAAGAGATTAGCAAGAGGGACATAAGAAGCAATTAGGGTAGCAGATTTGCTGCAAAAGACATAGGCATACAGCCAAAGAAATAGAAAGGCTACGTGTTCAGTATCCGTCACAGGTTCTCGGTCTTTACCCCTAAAATCTGTTATGTATTTAGAAAAGGAGCACTTTGGAACATAAACATAAATTTGGTTTTCTACTTCAACATTGGAGTGCATAGTAGGGCCATATGGATGAAGACCTGTAATAGCCGACATGTCAAATAAGGTCGGACCCATCATTCCATAGGGGAAATGAAAATTGTTTGTAGTTCTGTTCCAGAAAAAGACAGACGCCCCTATTAGAGAAAAATCTACTAATTTGATATGACGAGAAAGCTGAATAAACTCAAAAATTCCAGCTTTCTCCCACACGTTACGTTTCTCAGTTTGGGCACGGTCAAGCCAACTGATGTAGGAATCAAACCGAGTAGCAGGGGACATTCTAAAAATTCTATTGCTCTTTTTAAAGACGTGAATAGGGATTGGGGTTAATGAAGCTAAGATAACCTCATTGGAGTTAGCGGAAGGAAAAGAACCACATAAATCCTCAGAAATGTCATTATGGGTTATAAGGGGACCTAAGGATGCAGCAGGTGGATTCAAAACAACCGAAGAATCATGAACATGGTAAATTACCTTAGATTTCTGCCATAATTCTGATTCTTTCAAGATTGGGTCTTGAACTACTGCCCTAGGAGCAGCGACCGTGGCCTGAGGTGTTAAAGTTGACATCTTTGAAGATGTTGCCATGGAGATTAAACAAAGTGATGAAGAGGAAAGGTTCTTTTGTAAAGAAGAGAATTTTGCAGAGAGAGAAATCAAGATCAAAGGAAGTCAGAAGGAGTTAAATAATGATATGACGAGCATTTAAAGAAAGTGAGAGTTGTTGGTTCGAATTTGAAGACATCTGCAACGTTATGATTATTCCTATTAAGTAGGGATATGATTAGTTTGATAAGATTTAATTCCTGAGATTAAAACCCAGAATTAAAAATATGTTAAAGATTTGAAAATTCAAAATTTTGCTATTCTTTCGGACAAGACCGTCGAAAGCAAAATTTGGGGGGCATCTGTTAATGGAAGAATTTCAAATTCTTGACAGGAATAATTATGACAGGTTAACAAAGGGAGTGAAGTTAAAACTAGGGATGACAATTTTATCCGTACCCGCGGATACCCGCGGATAAAATCCGCAACGGGCATGGGGCGGGTAGTTAAACGGGTACCCGCGGGTAAAATAAACGGGTAATTCCAATACTCGTCTATAAACGGGGCGGGGCGGGTATCACACTATCCGTGCCTGTGGATACCCGCACCTGTTACTTAATTACTATAATACCCTTTATTATATATATCTACTCTCAAAGTCCTTATATCATTTCCTAGATAATTTTCATCTATTGTGTTGTTTCATGGATATTTTAAGTGTGATGTATTAATTTGTAGGTGCTATTTTGTTCAAATACCGGAAGATATTAATGTGGTGGTTTGTTTAAGTTTTTTGTGTTTTTTTTAATTAAAAAACAGATTTGTTTGTTTTTCATAACTACCCATGGATATCCGCGAATCCGTTAAGAACCCGTTAAGCGGGTATCCGTGCGGATACGGGGCGGGTACGAGTGGGTTTTTTATCCAACGGGACGGGTAGCGGGTAACCAGTATCCGTGCCCGCCCCGCCCCGTTGACATCCCTAGTTAAAACTATTGTTTTTTCTAAAGTATTGAAGATACTTGGTTGACAAGAAGATGTGCATATTGACTGACGGATGGTTTTTCCGACAATATTCATGAAAGAGTCGCCAATAAGGTGGAAAAGAAAAAATGATCAAGTCTCAAGGTCGACAAAGCAGTTAAAATAAGTTGTCAAACAGTTAGTCCCATCAAAGACAAGTTAGTTGGCATGGAGCGGTTCAAGACATTGAGAAATTATTGGAACTGTTTTGACAAGTAGTTAGGTTTAGAATATAATAGAACTGCCAAAGACATGTGGCAGTCATTTAGATAGGAAGTTACTACTATGAAGTTATTGTATTTTTCTATAAATAGTAGTAAACTCATTGTAACCAGGGTCGGTCGGTTACTTGACACACATCCTACACATCTCGATCACACAGCAGATTGACGGATTAATTCAAGTACTCCCTCCACCCTTCTCATTTCAATTCAATTCAATTCAATATTCCAACCCGGTACAATACTGGTTTTATCCTTCAAAGTTCTTTATTTGTTCTTTATTATTTCCTTAATATTTCGTTTATGTTCTTATTTTCATTTACTTTTCGTGAGTGGTATTACTTAGATCCTATTATACTAAATTTTACTTTCAAATTCTTGTTTCTTTTCATTACATACCTAATGCAACTAGAAAATTATCTTCTACAATAGAAACTATTTTTTTATTTCAAACTTATCTTTTAAAAACACAAGTCGTTTTATTGTCAAAATTCATTATTGACAACACTTTGTATATTTTTTTGACAAATTTACATATTTGTTTTTGATACTAAGTCTTTGCCAGTAATTTCCAATTTGGCTTCAATGTCAAATTCGTACTTGACAGACAATTCATGTACTTATTTTGACGAGATTACCGCATAACTCGTAGGACCCACACTCGTTTGATCTATAATTATTTGTCACGAAGGAATTTTGGACACAACCAAAAAACCACGTTAACACATGGGATCTAAAACTTACAGGCTTGGGGAAGGAATGTGCAACTTAGAAGGACCGTGACAATTGTTTTTTTTTTACAGTAAAAGAACTCCATTCATTCAATAGAAGAAACAAGGGACATTACAAATTGATTGAAGTAAATGTGTTGGGGCATTCCCCATCCACATATTAGAGTAAAAACTAAGACTTAAGCCAACAGAGACAAGAGCATCACTACATAAAGATTGATGAGAAACCAAAGGAGCATGACCAAACCAATATCTGTATCCTAGATTCCAGTCTATCAACATCTTCCGCACCCAGTCAAATACGACCGAGAAGTGAGAATCCACAGTCTTTTTTTCTATCCAGTTACGGATCAAATTTTTAGTTTCTGCAGGCACATTTCGACTACAAGTGGTCTCGGGATTGGTCATATTGAACCCTTGCTCGGAAGACGATTGGCAACCAGAGAGGAGACATACATTGTTATCAGCCACACATGTTCCTGCACACCTCATGCCTAACTAAAAAACCCTTCTCTGTTGGGACTTTTCATCAAATAGCAGGAGGGCGTCCTTTCCCCTACTGATCTGAAATCCCATCCTGAACAAAAAGGGACCCAAATAGGTACCATCAACAGCAACCCTAACAAGATACAATTTTTTACCTGCATCTGGAGGCTTTCGTGGGGGGCGTTTGGCACCTAGCTCTGATGGAGGTGGAGCGTCTGCATATTTCTTCAGATCGAAAGTTTGTAGGAGCTCATGAGGCGGTGGCTCAGGTGGGGGCCGCTCCACCGAGGCAGGAACCAGAGCGGTTGTGGGAGAGAGCACATGGGGTAGGGCGATGGTTCGGAGGCTGCGGGGGGGAGGCGGAGGTAAGGTGGCGAGTTGAGTGAATCTCCAGTTTAGGAGCTAGTCCTCCATGGGTGGCCTAGCCAGAGACGATTAGGAGGTGGAGGTGGTGCGAAGGGTGTTTGCTGGGTATTTGGGTTAAAAAGGTGGAAATTGGGTGGGAGGTGAAGTTGGACAGCAAACACTGGTGGCTGAGGGGCTTTGGTGGTTGTTGGTGGAGGCACGGTGGCGGCTTTTTCGGGAGGGAGGAAGGAAGATAAAAAATGGACGAACCCCAACCGGTGGGGGGAAGAAGCCTCCATGAAGGAAGGAGTATGACTCCAAACTAGTGGAAGAGATGACCCTAATAGGTGGAGGCCCATAGGGAGGAAGAAGAGAGAAGGTAGAGCTTCTCCCTCTAGGGTTTCACTTTAAAGACTAATTACGACCGTGACAATAGTTAAAAGGGAAGGGCTTATTTTATGTTTAACTTTTGTGGTTCGAGATGACCCATGGTTGGGATCGAAGGGCTTATTTTATGTTTAACTTTTGTAGTTCGAGATGACCCATGGTTGGGACTTTGGAGGGTAGATGGTGACCCGTCTTAATTGCAGCAAAGCTGAGCCTCAAATTAATTCAAATACAGGGAGGGGGTTTGATTCAAAATTCTACCCTGCAGTTTTTTTTTTGGATAAATGTCGAGATTGATTTATCCGACAAGTACGACAAAAGTCTATAGCAAAAAATACAGCATGTGAACGTCAATAGCACAACTATACAAAAAAATATAGTTGTGCTATCATGACAACTCATCTATGTTGGTACCTTTCTAACACCTACATCATATCATATACTATACAAAGACAACTCAAGAGCTACCAACAAATATCACATATATGTAACTATACAAATAAAAATCCTAATGGTAATGCAGCTCCCAATTAGCACTTAAAATTCAGTTGATTACATCATCTGCAACAACTTTATAGCCGGAAAGAACAACACTAACATCACTTTTAATTCGAAGAGTCACCTGTAGAGGAGACCCCGATTGTTTTTTGTACACTTGATTGTCTAATCAGGCTCGCCATTCCAGTCCAAGATAGTCCTGTTAAGGCCATACCAAAGTAGGACGTGTTGCCAAACTTGCTTAGAGAACCTACATCCAAAAAAAAGAAGATGATTACGATCCTCAGGTGCTTGTTAACAGAGAACACACTCTTGAGCAACGGGGATTCCCCATGATACAAGTCTGGAAAGAGTAGGAAGTCAATCAAGCAATGCTACCCTACAAATTAACATCATGCTTGTTTTAGATTTTGGAGAAACAAAATCATATTTGCATATCACATCGGAAGAAAACTCATCTCGCATAACTTCAAAAATAATTACCTCAACAAATGTTATTTTCATATTTGTGTCAAAAATAATCTCAATCAATCGGGCACAATAATTAGCCTTACAATACTCATCCATGGCCATAATTCAAATTGGTCCCGGGTTGCTGGGTGCGCCTACAGTTGATACTTTAAGAGGGCTGATTTCGTGGACCCTAAATCCGCCAGAGGTCCAGGCCCTTTGTTCTCTAGGAATGTAGTTGTCCTTTCAACATTATTTCTGAGAGTGAAATAATGGAAGGAGAAGGAGGGAGGATTAAAGACACAACAAAAGAATGAAGCTCTCTCTTGATGCCGAAAGCTGGGACCTCAGTGGCCCAACTCCCACAACTTGCATAAAACATAAGAATTTTATGTGTGAATAATAATTTAAATAACATTATTCTTCTTAGTTTTAGTAGAATTTGTGTTCTTTTACCCTACAGCATTAATATGTCAATAGAATTTCAACATCTAACGACGAAGACAGAAGCAGATAGTACAAAAGAGTTTGGGAGAAAGTGTAATGGTTAAGGATACAATATCAATTAAGCTAATAAGTCAAGGTCTTATTTATATATTTTACAATACGTACTAATTAATAGCGACCATAATACTCTAGCATAATATCTTCATATAGCTGATCTTTATAAATTAAACCCTTCAGACAAATTAAAAAATAAAAAATAAAAAAACCTTTCATACTAAGTTACTAACAGAAGTTGTGTGCAGTGAGGTTGTTTGTGACTTTGTGGAGATATCCTGACAAAACACAGGATGATTCTATAAATACGTTTGGAATCAAACAATTATGAAATTGATTAAAGGTGCTAGTTACTTTAATTGGTAAGAGATTTGCAGTTGATTGCGAGGTTTGGAATTAAATTTCAGTTTCACCGGTTAAAATTTTCAGGATTTCCTGAATTAACTATCTAAAACAAAAAGATACTGTTTGATTGATTTGTTTTAGAATTATTTTTAATTTTTTTATACTTTTAGTTGTTTACATATAAAAAGTTATTTGGTAAAAAATAAAATAAAAAGTTATTTAAATGTAGTTGATTTTTTTTTATAATTATGACATAGGTACGAAGTATCCACTACCATTAAACGAAGGGTGTGGCTATGGCGCACCACCCACATTTTACACCACCCACTATACCTCTTATGTGGCAATTTTTGGGCCAATCAAATTGCCACATAGGTTGGACAAAATTTTAAACTTTCTAGTTGTATTATACCGTAGTCACACTATATGAATACAATATATTGTAGTATAGTATATGTATTCTTTGTATTCACAAATTGAACTCATTAAAATAATGTTTTTTTTATTAAAATAAACTGATTATACTGCAAAATATTATTGACAACGGACATTATTTTAATTCATATTAAAATATTATTTTTTAATATAATCAGTTTTTTAATCAAAAAACACTATTTTAATATGGGTTAAATTTGCGAATACAAAGAGTACATATACTATACTATAATATATTGTATTCATATATTTGACTATAGTAGAAATACAACTAGAAAGTTTAAAATTTTGAACAAACCCATGTGACAATTTGATTGGTCCAAAATTTGTCACATATGGGTGATGTAATGGATGGTGCAAAATATGAGTGGTGTATTTTAGCCCAACCCTTAAACGAAATGTAGTTGAATTTGAGTGGAATAATTTTGCTTAAATTTAAATTGTTTGAATTAATAATTTCATCCTTCTTAATTTTGTCATATATCCAAATATAGTAAGGGTGATAAAATACACTAATGATATAATATATATCTTAATTACACCTTTTAGTCCCCTGTTTTAATGTTTGGGTGAATTCTGTCCTCCAATCCTTATTCGTTCGATTTTATTCACATATTTTAAAAAGGTACAACTTTGGCCCACTCATTAAGTTAGCTTTCAATAATTAACGTTAATGATCAGTATTCATTTATGGTGCCATTTGTTAGAAAGCATAAGTCTGATCAGATTGATATAATTAAGCCACGTTAGATTCATTGTTAATTATTGAATATTAACATAACAGATCGATCAAAATTACATATTTTTAAAATACACGATTTAAAATCGAACAAAAAAATTGTAGACCAAAATTGTCCCAACACTGAAATAAAGTGAACAAAATTGCAATTAAACTTAGAGAATAAGAAGCGAAGCTCAAAAGAACATGGTAATGAGGCATCAACAACGTCAGCAGCCTGCAAAAAAAGCAAATCTAACTTCCCACATGGATCATGTATCCAAATATAGTTAAGGGTAAGACAAGTAGAATGTTAGAGTACAGGTTATGCAATTCAAAAAAAAAATTATGAAAAATTTGTTTTTTTAGTATTTGAAAGAATAATACATTTAATTTTTCAATAAAATATTAAAAATCAAACTAAGAACATTGGCTCAGGAATATAAAAAATAAACAAAGAAATTTTATTGAAAAACTATATTTATCACTTTTTTAAATTTATACGTATATTTTAAAAAATATATTTACATTAAATCATGTATAATAGTGATAGTAGGGGTTTTCACTATTTTTTTAAGAGCATATAAATTATTTCCTGGCTAAAAATGATAACTTCTATTTTTGCATTAGTAATTTTGTTTGAATTATATTATTATTGTTTAGTGTGCTTATCTTAAAATCATAGCAACCAACATGTGGTTGTTCCGAGTGATTAATGAGCTTGGTCCCTTTAAGCAAGTGGTCAGAGGTTCGATCCATGACTTTTGTGTATGAAAAAAATCTGGTTGGGAGATGTCGGTCCTTCAATATTGTTCAGTATCTCATGGGACTAGTCTCCACAATTACACACGAGATACCTGATAAACAAAAAAAAAATTAAAATCACATGAGGAAATTTAAGCTAGGTGAGAAAATATAAAATATAATATGAATTCTCTTGAAAGATTGACATTAATTTTATTTTTTAATTATTAAAGCATCAGTAATTTAATATATTTTTCATCATATAAACTAATATTATCTAATTCTTTATTCGTGAAAAGTTATGTCAAATTAGCTCTTAAACACACTTTCCGTATAAAAAGTGATAATTTTTATGATTACGAATTGTTTTAATTTTTATAAAGTTGTTTCACTAATTTTCTTATGATCTAATAAAAAGTATTAAATCAGAAATAACATTTTTAATAAATTTTTTGTAGAGACCCTCGATGTCTGAAAATCACATTTGACTCTGACTAATCTGAGTCGAGTTGGGAAGACTCATTTAAGTGGGCAAAGTTCTCCCAGCGCCTTTTTTTTCATTCACAATACTCGAACCCGAGATCTTGCATAAGAATAACCAAGTTTCTAGCCACCTGTACCAATAGGCGTTGGTATATATTTAATATTTTAACAATAAAATAGTTTACAATTATTTTAATAAGTAAAAATAACCATAAAAAATAAATAAATAGTAGGATTTAAAATTATTCAAAATTAAATTTATAACAAAAGTGGTGATACAGATAATGCGATTAGGGGCTGATCATCGGTTGGGTTCGGGCCCAAAAGATCCAACCTACGAAAAAATGATGAGGAAAAAATATGGCCCATTTCTGCCCATTTATTGCATGAGGTTGGTCGGGTGGCAGGTTAGGTCGAACGGTGGTTGGCGGGTTGATTAGTACGAGTCTAGAGAATGAACCAGAAAAGGATGTAACCCAAAAATGAACCCAATAAACAAAGGGGAAAAAAAAACCAGATCTAGGATCTAGGGCGGGACCAAAAAAGCCCATACCTGCCCCATTTTGCTCAATCTCATTTTCTCCCATCTTCTACTGCAACCCTAGCCACCACCCATATCTCATCATCTTTAAACCAGGAACGATTGGTGGTATAAAACAATAAGGACGACAACGAAGTAATTAAGGAGTGACGTGATGAGAAAGAAATGAAGAGGACGGTGGAGCATGCGTCTGAGTGGCGTGATGGAGACCACGATGAGGTTTGCAGGATGTTTGCGGGAAGTAGAGAGGCACGATGGTTTCGTTGGCGCAAGGGTCAAATCTAGGTTGCTGGTGGAGAAGTGCATGATGCGACGATGGACAGTGTTGGCGAGGTCTTGCGGTGGAGGGTGGCCGGAGAAAGGCAGTCTCTGGTTCATGATGGTCTGATGGAATGGGTGGAACTGGTTTTTTTTCTTTCTCTGGTAGTTGGTACTGAACGAATCTCTTCTGTTATTCTAAGTAGAGAAATCAGAAAATATGGTCATAGGCCATGAGGAAAGATAGGTATCGGTCAGGTTTAGTTATCGATGAGTGGAAATTAGCATAATTGAACTCGTCTGCTGTCACTAGTGTTAACCTTAATTTTTTCACCCAATTGATTAGTTGATCCGATAGAACCCACCTGTTTCACCAAATTTCAGAACAGTTAGTTTGAGTTCGGGCTGGTCATGGGTTCATGATCACCCCTAATGTGAGGATCAACCATAACAAGGCTAAAATATTTTGCCATTGAATTTTATTATATTTTTTTTACAAACAGGATAAATAATATATAACATTGAATACTCTTATCAAAATATATATATATATATATATATATTTATTGATAAAAGTATTTAATGTTATATATTAGCATATAAGAAAATTATTATGTAATATTGCTTAGAATTATAACAATTTTAGGTATTTTCGTTTAAATGATTATACATATATTTTCTGATTGAAAAATGTAACATCCAGTATTTTATGTATGGTTTACGTGTGAGGATTAGGTATGGGGCTTGGATTACATAGTTGAGATGTGGTTTGAGGCATAGGGACCCTTGCATGTTAACTACGCAGCTTTTTCGGGTGAGTTTGAACGTAGAGACCAATTAGGGTTTCCCGATTAGCGTCTTTGAGATGTTTGAGCGTGGAATAAGAATTTTGGAGTTAGAGTTGAGATTAGGCCTATTTGATAGTTTTAGGTTGTTTATTAGGCACTAATGAGCTTATATCTCAAATTTGAGGGCAATCGGATGTCGAACGGACCCTGAACGCAAAGAGTTGACTTTTGGTCAGAAGTCCACGCTCAAGCATGGGTGTATCCATGATCAAGCGCCCAAGTCAACAGATAATGGCCATGCTTTGACTTGCCACATGTCAATCAGGGCTTACGTGGCAGCTTGTGAGTGGATGCAAGGCGTGGTGGCTTCCCATGCTCCAGCGTGGCAATTCCCACGCTCAAGCGTGGCCCTTTCACGCTCGAGCGTGGCAGTGTGATTCAGCAAAAATAAAAGGACTTAAGTGAACCAAGTTCACTTAAGTCCAAGAGACAAAACAGAGAGCAGCAAGTTGAGAAAAAGACAAAACAGAAAGGGGGAGCAAGAGAGAACTTAGAGAAAGAGGGAGAGAAAATCTAGTGAGAGAAAGACTTCAAGTTAAGAGTTTGAGAGTTTCGTTCGTCCAGTCACAAATTGGAGTACGTGGTTGTGATTGTACTGACGATACCTTCATGTTCCTCTTCTTCGTTTCTTCAAAAAGTGAAGGTAAATCATCCTAGGTTATGTTGAAACTCGTTTCATACGTTTCTCTAGGTATCTTTCGTTTCGTTTGTCAGAATTCTATTCCGTCTTCGATTATGAACTCGTCGTAACGTGTGCTTCGTAATATGATGCTTAGGTGAAATTTTGGAAGCTCTGAGGCCCTAGAACCGCGCAGGGAAGAATCGAGGAAGTTAGAGTACGTCTCGTTTTGTTTCATTTTAGACATCGTACGACTCTCCAGGTGGGGGAAAGAAACTATTTAACATAGGAAATGGTGCAGTTGCATTTAATTCGATAATGACGTATGGCGACCCAAACCCTACACAAGAGCGAGTAAAGGACAATGTCCATATCACATTGGGAACTACCTAGTGGTACCTATGATGATATAGAACGTGTACGTTTATCGTCGTCAAGATATATATATATATATATATATATATATATATATATATATATATATATATATATATATATAAATATAATTTTATTACGTGATGAGTGCCTGCTTGATTGGTTGACTTGAACTCGGTACTTGATGAACGATATCATGAGTGTGGGAATTATTTTAGAAAGTGTTTATATTTATTATTACTATATTTTAGTATTTATTTTTGGAGATAATGACATGATGGTAATGATGATGATTTTGATAACATGATGAGTGTTATGATTGGGTTTAGAGGTTGAGTAAGTGATAAGTTATGTTGAGACATGATGATGTAATGGGGAATTCATATTATATGTGTTGGTATTGCCTAACCAAGATGATTATGTTGTTATGATGATGAGATTGATATGACGAGACTTATTATTTGAGGATATTCATGAGATTATGATGAGCGGTTATGGCACTAGGGGGTGACCTGAAACACGGCCTGTGATATGGTTGACCTGAAACATGGTCGTTCGGGCCTATTCCTCGGAGGGAGAATTCTCGGGGTTAGGCTAACGGCGGACCGTCCCAGAGGCAGGAATTGGAGGTGGAGGAGAGTCATCCGAGACTCTTCGGACTATCCGTGAGTTAGCATCTATTCTGTTGCAGCAGGTGCAACAGAATGCTTAGAGGGTACAAAGAGAAGCGGAGTTACAGGAACGACAGGATAGGAGGAGAGCCGTTGAGGCCGAGGATGTAGGATTGGATAACTTTCTCAAAGGTAAGCCATCACAGTTTGGTGGAGAGTATGATCCAAAGCGAGCAGAGTGGTGGATACAGGAGCTCAAGAAGATTTTTGACACCATGCGATGCAGAGATGATAAGAAGGTGACTTATGCCACCTTCATGCCGACCGGAGGGGCTGGGTCATGGTGGAGAGGCAAGAGGAGATTGCTTGAGGCTGAGGGCAGATTGATCAGTTGGGAGCTATTCAGAGAGTGTTTCTTCGAGAAGTACTTCCCGCGGTTGGTCAGACGCGAGAAAGAGAGAGAGTTCATGAGTCTCCAACAGAGAGACAGGTCTGTCGGTGACTACGCGGCCAGATTCGAGGTCCTGATTCAGTTTTGAGTTCTACCAGAGGTTTCCAGATGAGGATTGGATGTGCCGGAGATTTGAGGAAGGTTTGCGGCACGAGCTGAGGAGGGCTATATTGCCGTTGGATATTTTGAGTTTCCTAGAGCTTGTAGAGAGGTGAAATGCCATTGAGAGTATGGACCGGAGGCAGGATGCAGAGCAGAGACAACAGCGTAGTGGGGGTCCTACCAGAGCAGGTCATCAGAGGAGAGGTGATATGAGTTCTCAGTGGAGGAAAGGACCATATACCAGACCAGGGTAGAGTGCTTAGACATCTACACCACCAGCACCATTTACCAGAGAGGGCCAGCAGCAGAGGGCCCTAGTATGTTTCAGATGCAGAGGTCTGCATTATATCAGAGATTGCATGGATTGATCCGGTTGCTACGTGTGGCAAACCAGGTCATTTTACTAGGGATTGCCGACAGAGAGCGATACAGCAGCAACCAGCTACCGGCAGAGGAGCTAGTGGTTCCAGAGGAGGAGCTGGGAGAGGGGTTCCAGCAGCAGGATGACAGACGGCCAGACCTCAGGCCACGGGGTGGGTGTTTACATTGAGAGGATCTGAGTCCTCTCAATCTGCAGATCTTATTCAAGGTATGTGTTTAATATCTGGCAGACTCTCGTCTGTGTTGTTTGACTCAGGCGCTGAACATTCGTTTGTTTCACATGAGTGTGTAGATCATTTACATTTGCCCGTTTCCTATCTACCATATACTTTGACAGTATCTACCCCTACCAGCGATCCTTTGATCACTAAGTCTGTTTGCTTACAATGTCCTATAGTTGATGAAAATAGGACATTTCTTGTAGAGCTCATCTGTTTGCCTATGCAGCAGATAGACGTTATCCTTGGCATGGATTGAATTTTGGCTAACCATGTAGTGTTAGATTGTGCCCAAAAGACCTTATCTTTTCTTGAGCCTTCTAGCATAGTATCTGCCAATGAAGGAGCAGCTACGAGGAGTGACGAGTCTCAGCAGTATGTGATGCTTTTCTCTTTGGAAGCTAAGGATACTCCGAGTATAGATTCTTTGCCTATTGTGGGGGAGTTTCCCGAGGGTTTTCCTTCTGATGTTCCAGGTTTGCCACCTGAGAGGGAGGACGAGTTTGCTATAGATCTCATACCAGGGACCCGACCTATATCAGTAGCTCCTTATCGGATGTCACCAGTGGAGTTGGCAGAGTTGAAGAAACAGCTGGATGATATAATGAAAAAGGAATTCATCAGACCGAGTGTTTCGCCTTGGGGAGCACTGGTGTTTTTTGTCAAGAAAAATGACGGAATTTCTAGGTTGTGCATGGATTATAGGCAGTTGAATAAGGTTACAATCAAGAACAAATATATGTTGCCTAGGATAGATGATCTGATGAATCAGTTAAAGGGACCTTCGGTGTTTTCTAAGATAGATTTAAGATCAGGATACCATCAGATTAGGGTGAAGAAGGAGGATATACCTTAAGACCGCTTTCAGGACAAGGTATGGACACTACGAGTACGTATTTATGCCTTCTGGTGTAACTAATGCTCAAGCAGTGTTCATGGATTACATGAACATGATCTTTATACCGTTCATCGACAAGTTTGTTGTGGTGTTTATAGATGATATTCTCCTCTATTCTCGTATCAGGGAAGAACACGATGAACATCTGAGAGTGGTGTTACAAGTATTGAGAGATAGGCAGTTGTATGCTAAGCTATCCAAGTATGAATTTTGGTTAGGGGAAGTGCAGTTTCTAGGGCATATAATCAACAAGGAAGGGATAGTTGTTGATCCAGTTAAGGTAGAGGCAGTGATCAAGTGGGAGAGGCCTAAGTCAGAGAGTGAAGTGGGGAGTTTTCTAGGTTTAGCAGGGTATTACAGGAGATTTATCGAGGGTTTCTCTAAGATTGTGTTGCCTATGACGCAGTTAACGAGAAAGGGTATGGCATTTGCCTGGACGAAAATCTTTACACGTATCCGCAATGATGGGGAAAGAAATGGAGTTACTGGAATAGTTTAGAGATATGAACCTAGGTATGGATTTGACTAAGGATAGAATATGCTTAGGTATGATCACCATCAGTAGTGAGTTTTTGAGAGACCTTGGGATTAAGCAAGGTCAGGATGAATATCTCCAAGAGGTAAGTCGAGGCATAGATGAGGGTAAGGTTTCAGAGTTCAGTAGAGGATCTGATGGTGTGTTGAGGTTTAAAGACATGATATGTGTGCCAGAGGACTTAGAGATTAGGAAGATGATCTTAGAGGAGGCACATAAGAGTAAGTTAAGTTTTCACCCAGGAGCAACAAGATGTATCAAGACTTGAAGAAAATGTTTTGGTAGCCGAAGATGAAGAAAAAAGTGGCGGAGTATGTTCTATCATGTTTGGTGTGCCAGAAAGCTAAGATAGAGCATTCGAAGCCTGCTGGGTTATTACAATCCTTGGATATCCCAGAGTGGAAGTGGGATAGTATAGCGATGGACTTTGTGGTTGGATTACCACGAACTCCGAATAAGTTTGATGTGATTTGGGTTATCATTGATAGGTTAGCGAAGTGTGCTCACTTCTTACCTATTGGTGAGAGTTATAGTCTTGAGAAGTTGACCTAGATCTACATCAAGGAAGTAGTGAGGTTGCACCGTGTGCCGTCAAGTATTGTCTCCAACCGGGATCCTAGATTTACATCTATATTTTGGAGACGGTTACAAAATGCTTTGGGGGAAAATTTGAGGATTATTTCTGCCTATCATCCTCAGACGGATGGACAGTCAGAAAGAACAATTCAATCATTTGAGGATCATCTAAGTGCTTGTGTGTTGGAACATGTTGGTAGTTGGAATGAGTTCCTACCTTTGATTGAGTTCACATACAATAACAGTCTCCACAGCAGTATTGGGATGGCACCGTATGAGGCTCTGTATGGGAGAAAGTGCAGGATTCTGTTATGATGGTATGAGATTGGCGAGAGCCAAGTGTTGGGTCCTGATGTGGTACAGCAAACCACCGAACAAGTCAGGAAAATAGGAGAGAAAATGAAGGAAGCACAGGATAGGCAAAGGAGCTACAGTAACAAGAGGAGGAGACCCTTAGAGTTCTAAGAAGGTGATCACGTGTTCTTGAGAGTCACTCCCAAGACCGGAATTGGCAGAGCTATAAAGTCTAGAAAGCTCACTCCCCAATTCATCGGACCATTTCAGATTCTTTGACGAATTGGTCCAGTAGCTTACCAGATAGCCTTACCCCCTTACCTTTCTAACCTTCATGATGTCTTCCATGTATCCCAGTTGAGAAAATATTACCCTGATCCTTCTCATGTCATTGAGCTTGAGTCCATACAACTCCGAGAGAGTCTAGAATATGAGGCTTTACCGTCTAAGATCGCAGATAGAAGGATTAAAGAACTCCGCGGTAAACAAAATCCCCTGGTCAAGGTCATATGGGATAGTGTTACCGGAGATGCTACTTGGGAGCGTGAGGCAAACATTCAGCAGCAGTACCCCCATCCGTTTTCAGGTATGTAAATTCCTAGGATGGAATTTCTTTTAAGGGGGGTAGAATTGCAACATCCAGTATTTTATGTACGGTTTACGTGTGAGGATTAGGTATGGGGCTTGGATTACATAGTTGATATGTGGTTTGAGGCATGGGGATCCTTGCATGTTAAGTACGCAGCTTTTTTGGGTGAGTTTGAACGTAGAGACCAATTAGGGTTTCCCGGTTAGTGTCTTTGAGATGTTTGAGTGTGGAATAAGAATTTTGGAGTTAGAGTTGAGATTAGACCTTTTTGATGGTTTTAGGTTGTTTATTAGGCACTAATGAGCTTATAACTCAAATTTGAGCGCAATCGGATGTCGAACGGACCCTGAACGCAAAGAGTTGACTTTTGGTCAGAAGTCCACGCTCAAGCGTTGGTGTATCCACGCTCAAGCACCCAAGTCAACAGACAAGGGCCATGCTTTGACTTGCCACGTGTCAATAAGGGCTTACGTGGCAGCTTGTGAGTATATGCATGACGCGGTGGCTTCCCACGCTCAAGCGTGACAATTCCCACGCTCAAGCGTGGACCTTTTCACGTTCGAGCGTGACAGCGTGGTTCAGTCACTTAAGTCCAAGAGACAAAACAGAGAGCAGCAAGCTGAGAAGAAGACAAAACAGAAAGGGTGAGCAAGAGAGAACTTAGAGAGGGAGGGAGAGAAAATCTAGTGAGAGAAAGACTTCAAGTCAAGAGTTTGAAAGTTTCGTTCGTCCCATCACAAACTGGAGTACGTGGTTGTGATCGTAGTGACAATACCTTCATGTTCCTCTTCCTCGTTTCTTCAAAAAGTGAAGGTTTCATCATCGGTTATGTCGAAACTCGTTTCGTTATGTTTCTCTATGTATCTTTTGTTTTGTTTGTTGGAATTCAATTCCGTCTTCGATTATGAACTCGTAGTAACGTGCGCTTCATAATGTGATGCTTAGGTGGATTTTTGGAAGCTCCGAGGCCCTAGAACCGCGCAGGGCAGAATCGAGGAAGTTAGAGGACGTCTCGTTTAGTTTCTTTTCGGACATCGTACGACTCTCCAGGGGGGGGAAAAACTATTTAACATTGGAAACGACGCGGTTACATTTAATTCGATAATGGCGTAGGGCGACCCAAACCCTATACGAGAAAGAGTAACAGACAATGTCCATATCACATTAGGGACTACCTAGTGGTACCAATGATGATATAGAACTTGTACGTTTATCGTCAATATATATATATATATATATATATATATATATTTATATATATATATATATATATATATATATATATATATATATTACGTGATGATTGCCTGCTTGATTGATTGACTTGAACTTGATACTTGATGAATGATAACATGAGTGTGAGAATTATTTTAGAAAGTGTTTATATTTATTATTACTATATTTTGGTATTTATTTTTGGACATAATGACTTGATGGTAATGATGATGATTTTGATAACATGATGACATGATTAGTGTTGTGATTGTGCTTAAAGGTTGAGTAAGTGATAAGTTATGTTGAGACATGATGATGTATTGGGGAATTCATATTATATTTGTTAGTAGTGCCTAACCGAGATGATTGTGGCGTTATGATGATGAGATTGATATGACGAGACTTATTATTTGAGGTTATTCACGAGATTATGATGAGCGGTTAGGGCTCTAAAGGGTGACCTGAAACCTGGTCTATGATATGGTTGACCCAAAACATGGTTTGGTGGACTTGAAACATGGTCGTTGGGGCCTATTCCTTGGAGGGAGAATTCCCGGGGTTAGGCTAGTGGCGGACTGTCCCAGACATTATTTCATTTTAGTTGCAGCTACAGTTAATGCGTTGCATGAGCACCCCGACCGTGGTTCAGAGGTGTGCACCGGATTGTGCAACTATAGTGCCATTGCTTTGCATGGGCATCCTTCATCCGTGGACGAGGGTGTGTGCCGGGTACTCTGGGACGTGTTGATTCTATTGATGTGATATCCGGATATGACTGATACCTGATGAGATGATTCATACAGCATTTGCATTGCATCTTGATGGAGGGTAGAGGAAAAATCTTAGACGTGGATCGAGGATGATTTGTGTTAAATATATATAGATATTTATATTATTGGAGACAGATGTTTAGTGTGCTGTTATAGAATTAAATGTTGCTAAACCCTTTCCACGTTTGATGTTATATGGCTTCTTATCCCCTTTCCTTTTGCTGTGTTGTGTGTGTGTGTGTGTGTGTGTGTGTGTGTGTGTGTGTATATGCCTTGTATCTCAGATCCATATCATGTAGATGACGCACTGGGCTCATCCGTGGATGACTCAGGACCCGGGGTTCCCCCTCTCGGGGACCTTTGAGGTAGAGTGCGTCGATCCGAACGGGTGGCTCGTGGACCCAGTCACTCGCTTCGTTGTGTATACGGGTCCTACGTCCATCACCACCGGGCTTGGACAGGGAGCGCCGATAGGTTTCGCCGGCACTTTCTGTTTTGGCATTACTCTTCCTTTCCTGATAGGACCGCCTGATGGACACCTATCGCCGATGACGGCGATGCCAGGCGTGGATCCAGTCCCCTTGACGGTACCCCCCCGAGGTATCGGGTACTGTGGCTCGCACCAAAGACCAAAGACCAAAGACTGCAGAGCCCGAGTTAGCACCCATCCATGAGGTGGACCCGATTGCCCCCGCCCATGACCTAGTACCCCTTCCCGGGGTACTAGCACCTCCAGAGGTCCGGGCTACGGTTCCAGAGTCTTATCGAGTATCTACCAGACGGCTTCATCCCAGCGATAGCAGGCTTTACCGGCAGAGGTTTCAGAGGCAGTCGGACAATAGCTTTTTCAGTGAGAGCAGAGGAGTGTCCGGACCTGCCGGACCACGGGATGTACACAAGGGTGGTAGTGTATGATGGCTCGTGCGAGTACCATATGTATATGTGTGAGTGAGGTTTTATTGTATTTTGAGAGGGGACGGGATGTTGAGAGCATCGGTGAGACATCTTCCTTTTAGTCTTTTGATGTATTTTCATGTTATCACCCGTTTGTATATATCGGGATCCTACTGATAGGAATCCCTTGACAGTACCTGTACCAGCATGTATGTATATATCAGTTATGTTTCTGTATGTATGTTTATATATGTGTTTTATATTTTATGTTTTTAATTTTCTGCTGTATTTAATACATCCGCTTAACGATAATAACGAAAATTATGTCTTGATAATGAGACGTCGAACGTCTCAAAAAACAACATTACAAATATTTATAGGATTGTTCCGTTGATAAAATTTATATTATCATATGGGTTTTTCAACTTTGTGGAATCTCAGTTACGTATGTTAAAAAATCAATAAGAATAAATTTATATGGGAATTTTAATATTTATAGTTTTTAAAAAAATACTTAGGTTTTTTGAATAAATAATTGATGTTGGTTTTCTTAACCACAAGATTGAAAAACCCTTTTTAGAAATATTAACAACATATTATCTAATACTCTTTTTTTTTAATATATTACTTTTTATTATATGATCCCAATAAATTTAAATAGCACCCACATAATTTAATAAGACATATTTCTAAAATAAGGAGACACGCATAAATTTCAATAAATATAATAAATTAAAGTATATGGAAAAGAATGGATCAGAAAGCATATGACTGGCATTCTTGCAACCGTTAGTATAGTATATATCTACACAGAACAGCACGGTCAATTAATTCATGATAAGTATAGCCTTACTGTTTTCGAGATCCAGCATCGGAAAGCAGTGATTTCCTGGTAAAGCTAACTGGATCAGTATTTTTTGATTACTGTGATAATATCCTGTCTCGTACTACCATATTACCCTTCTTCCATCCATTCTTGCTCCCACACACAATCACATCCTCATTTTTATGAATGCATTATTAGATTAGATGGCTTCTGTTTAAGACTTTGCCCTTCCAATAATCCTGAGCTATCCTCCAAATTCTGTGTTTCAGAGTCATTCCTTACCTTTCAATTAGAAATTGCATTAGGATATACTGTCATTGCAAAACAGTAGCCTTTGTAAACGTAAACTTCAACTTTTCCACCAATCACCCAGGTTTTGGTTTTCAACGAGGAGAGCAATATAAAACATAGATCACACCCTCTCTGCTTGTTCAAAACACTAAACTCGGTGTTCTCTGTTTTGTTTGGAGATGGCTAAGCTTCCAACCATGTTCTCCCTGAGGCACTTCCTAGTGCTATCAGTGGCTTTGAATGTGAGTTTGGTACTGAGAATGGTGTATGAAAGTGAAGATGGTTGTTCCAACGGGTGTACGAGCTTGAAGAAAAAGACAGTGGCTGATGCTGAATCCAAAAGAGAGGGACATATCATCCACAAATCACTTTTGGCCATATCCTCTACTTCTTCGTCTTTTGCTAATTCTACTCGTACAGATCATCCCGGAGGCATGGAAAGAGTAATAAATCTTGACCAGTAAGTGCAAACTAAACATTCATTCTTTTTTGTTTCATTGCATCATCTCTGCATTGAATTTATTAAGGTTGCTAAGCTACCTAATTTTAATGTGGTTTGGGTGAGCAAGCAACTTTTGAAGATTCTTGGCATATTGTTCACATCCCTTTTGAGAATTCCTTTAAATTTTCACATAATCACATCCATATTCGACATCTTTTCCTACTTAAATTAATGGCATGATTGTTATTTTTGGTGGGAAAAGGAGTTAATTTAGCGGTAACAAAAGCACTGAAAAGTGAAACTAAGATTAAGGTGATGTCCGTATTTTGATTTTTTCCCCGCAAAATCTCTAGTTATTAATTTTGTTGTGTTTATTGTTTTTTATTAGTTGGGTCAATTATCGTCTCTGTTTCTCCTAGGGGACCTAGGGCTACGTCTGTCGTACCTTGCTTTGCTTCCTGCACTTGTTCCTGGGAAAGACAGGGACGAGTCATCGTCTCCAATGTGTTCATTTTTTAAAAAAAATGTCAGATTTTATAAAACTGTTTTTCACAATATTATACTGTTGTTTTTCACAATTTTAGTGATAAAAAATTGAGTTTCTGTTTAGAAATTTTAACTTTTTATCTATAATATTATAATGCTGTTCCTTTTAATGAGTGTAATGATATTTGAACATAAATTTTGGATACCGTATATGATACTGTATGGGTTCGTTTGGTGGTTAGGGTAAGAAAGATGAGATATGATAAGCTATCATATCCCATCTGAAACAATTGTTTTATGATGAGTCGAGATATGATAAACAAATCCCGCCACCTATCTTATCATGTCCATTTGGTTAAAAATCTATCACGAGGAGAGGTAGGTTAGAACTCAATAAGATAGAATAAGATGATCTAAAGTATAATAAAGTATAAAAATATTTTATATATAAGATAATTAAAATATAATAAAATATAATATGGCTACCAAAAAAAGTATAATAAAACATAAAATAATAAAAATATTAATAAATAATTTTAAAAATTAGTTTTTATTTTGTCATGAGCCTAATTTTGCTACTTTATATTGTTTTAAAAAACTGAAAAATAAATAAATAATATTCTAATAATTTAACTACATCTAAAGTAAAAATTAAAAATAAATATTTAAAATTATAAAAAAAGTTTAAGTTAAACAATATTTTAAAATTTAAAATATTATATATAATTTTATCACAAAAACAATTTTGTCTTTTTATATAATCTTAAAAAAAATGAAAATTATAAAAAAAAACTAAAATTTAATAAAATATGAAAACATGTAGAAAAAAACGAAAATTCTAAAATTCGTACTAAAATTATAATGTTATCCAGTTGATTATTTAGTAGACATCAAACGTCTTATAGGATAACAGGTTATCCTGCTTATATCCTATCATACTCATATCTCGCTCTCTTATCATATCCGTCTCTATCATATCCTGACCACCAAACGAGTTTTATATGTTTGTCTCCATCTCTCACTTACTTTTTATCTTTTTTTTTTATATACGTTTCTAAAAAATACATCTAATAAACAAAGGGAACACAAAATGATGTCTTATTTTGATATAAAAAATCATTCCTCTCTGATGACGTACGTGGGGGGGATTAAATAGTATATATAGAAGCAAAAGGCCAAAAACGTGACATGCTTTTCATTATCGACTTTCCTTTTTAAAAAATATATATATTTGCACATTATATTATTATATTTTACAAACTGTATGTTATTCATTAAATTTAAATATAAAATAGATTTCTAGCTCTTAAAGAATTTTTTTTTATTTCATAAAAAAAGACTTATTTTTATCATGCTTAATTATTGACCACCATCCAAAAGATTTAGGGTCCGTTTGTTTTAAATTTTGATAGAATTGATTTTGGAAGAATTGATTTTAAAAAAATCAAGGTTAAAAAAATTGATTTGTGTTTGGTGACAATATTTTAAAAGTAGGTTTAGAAGAATTGATTTTGTTTGGAGGATAAAGTAAAATCACTTTTGAGGTGTAAATATGTAGAATTTTATGGGTCATACATCTAGAATCAATTATTTTCAAAGGAAAAGCTAAAAAATTTTACTTTCACAAAACTCAGTTTTGACCACCAAGAATCAATTATTTTCAACTGGATTTTATATCCAAACACCCTCGTTACTTTAGTAACTGGGGTTTGGGGGCTGAAACAGAATTTCAACTATTTACCAAACAAGCACTTAAGATTGTAAGATCCTTCATTGATCCACGCCAAACAGGCAAACAACCTATTATAGCGGGTTCCAATAAAAAAAATTTATTAACTATACACTTCTGTAGTTACACACATCTTGATTTTATCACATACTATCTTATATATAGAGTTACTTAACCAACAAGAGATGATGTGTAAAAAATATTATTAGAAAAATACTAACGAGTATTTTAAGGATATTGTTTAAGAAATCTAAAATAGTAGTAAATTTCATAGACAATGGTGTACATAATATTTTGAGAAGAGGTATACTTAGTTTTTCAATGATTAATTATCTTATTAAAATTCTTTAAATAATACCCTTAAACATCGGTTAACCAAACCCATATTATTATGTGAAAGTAGGGTGGCTTCTAGTGTGCACAAGTAAACTGGGTGGCGCATGGTGCACAACTTGTTTTAACCATTGAATTTTTGTGGACTATAGTAACATGATGCACCCTTCCACACCTTTTCATTACCTCCCTACTACCTCCCTATGTATCCTAGCACCGCCGCCCTTCTCCCGTCGTTCTGAGCACCGCCGTGTCGAGCTCCGACCGGTTGTCCCCTCTAGTCAACACCTCCTCCATCTCCAATGTTGGCTCCCAATCCCGTGTGACTCGCTGTCTCAACCTTCCCTTCCGCTCGTGCCGCCCCTGTCCCTCCTCTCCTAGCCACGAGCTTCGCCGCCATGCCAGACCAAACAATAAAGCCGTTCCAGACCAGACACCGTCGCAGAGCTCCACCTTCTTCTCCGGTCAGCATCATCCACCACCTCAGCTCCACCGCCATGGTCGAATCCATTCACCAGATCTCAGTACATTAATTACTCCATCTCCCAGTGTTGACGACGGCAACTGGTGGCGAGTTAGCGACAGCAAGTGGACTGTAGTGCAGCAGTTCTGTTTCGGTGGTCTTGGGTGGCGGATCTGGAGATCGCGACGGCGAACAGCAAGTGATTCGGTCACGGTGGGTGCTGGCTTACTAGTTTGGAGCCCATTGAACCAGAGCAACTTGAGTTGTTGGGGGCGGTGGAAGCACACCTCAACCGTGGTGGGGGTGGCGCCGTGGCAACGGGGATTCTACGAACCCAGACCCGTTGTCATCACACCACCACATTCCAGATGCGTCGCTCTCCACTGCGAGCGTCGGGAACGGGTTTGAGAGGAGGGAAAAGGAAAATGGACAATCTTCACGGAGGATGGTTAGCACGTGGTCGACTGACGTCCGTCCGGTGGCGTCGCGTTCATGTCCGGACCGCGACAGCAGAGGCGGTAGATCAGGCAAAGAGGCGAAGGGGGATAACAAAAAGGAAAATTTTCCAATGTGGGAGGGTGCACCATAAATTGGAATAATTCTAGCCGTCACTTATTTTTATGTTTGATCCAACGGATTTTTAAAACTTGTGCACCGTTAGACTACCTATGTTACTTATGCACCATAGAAGTTACCATGAAAGTAGATACTAACGGGGCACACCATCCATCGTGTTTAATGGGCACCTGTTTAATGATGGTGTTTTGTCGGCTCTCTGTTCCCGGGTTGGAGGGTCGGATGTTGGTTGGGAGAAGTAAAGTAGAGTCAATACTCAATAGGATGGATGAAAATTCGGTGTTTCATTTTGATGTATCATACTCCCTCTGAATTCAATTATAAGCAAAAAAACACCTATTTTTTTTTTGGACTCAAATATAAGCAAAATCTAACAAACTCAACTCTATTTAACGTAAGTATTCCAAAAATCAAGAAAATTACCAATCAAACCAATTTTCCCTTTACTTTTCCAACAACATTGTACATTCTCGAGACAATTAAAGTGTAATTTAGTAATTATAACTCATTTTTTTTATATATATCAAGACAATTAAACTAAATTAACTAACTTCCTTAATAAGTGTGAAATTAGTTATTTTTGCTTATAATTGAGTCCGGAGGTAGTACTTTGTTATTATTAATTATTAATAGGAAAATGCTAACGAATATCCTTAGGATACTCGTTAAGGAACCAATAAAAGAAAGTTTACATAGGGAATTGGTGCATTCATTATTTGAAAAAGTGAAATCTTTGGTTTTCCAATGAAAACTAAAGAGTGCCCTAAAGACACTTATTTGCACGATCGTTATTAATAATATATTGTCATATAAGTTAAAGTTTCATATAACATTAAAAAAATAAAAAATGTGATAAGATATTATTAGTGTGAACAATATAATATATAACAAAATAAGATAGTAAATCCCCTCCTCAATAGATAGGGCCACAATAAGATAAATTGAGTTTGGTTGGGTTTTGGATCAATTTCATAAATTTTACTTGGCTTAAATTTAATATAATATAAGAAGATAGGATTATTTTGATGATTTAAACTCAGTTTATTATAAATTCATGAATAGCTCGATTTTAAATAATTAGCTCATGGGATAATAATAATAAAAAAAAGATAGATGTAAGCAATTGCTTCTTATAGAAGCTCCCAATAAAAAAATCATGAAAACTAAGAAAAAGTGGGATAATTTGTGAAACTTACTGGCTTAATGAACTTTAGGTTCCTGTAATTTAGGTCACTTTTCGTTTTCGATCCTATCTTTTTTTTTTTTTTTTTTTTTATAGTTTGTGCTGTGTATTTTAAACTTTTGAAACTTTACATTCAGTCTTTGTGCTTAATGGGCTGATGAAATCACCATGTCATCGTAGCACATGGCGTTAAAATATATTATTTTAATGGCACATGGATTTTCTAAAAAAATAGCTTTTTTAAATGATTATTATTATATTAATTATTTACCAAAAAAAAAATCAATTTGTATTTTATTTTTCTTCTTCATCATCATTCTGCCACCCGGCACCCCGCCACCCAACACCTTTGCTCCCACTCTTCCACCCTCTTCCTTTCAGCATCAATCACACAACAATAAGAACAAGATTCAAGGATTTGGTATGAATCATATGAGAAGCACGAAGGAGAGTGAGAAGAACAAGGGTTTCATCCAAACCAGAGGCACATGTGTGGGTTCGAACTTAAAGCCATCGTCAAGTCTCATCTCGACCAATCATTATCCCTCTTCTTCGAAGTCATCGCCGCCTCAATCTCTGATCTCGAAAACCTAACATCCGGTTGAAAGGTGCGGTGGGAGTTGGATGTGGCGACCGACATCGCGATGAATGGGGGACAACGATGCTGCTGTTGCGGTGAAAGATTGCGAGCGATATCCAAAACCCTTCGCCGCTTATTCCAAAGTAGCGAAGATGGTGAGCCAGAGGCAGCAGCTTTTTTGGAAGCGAACTGTTTCCCAAATAAGAACCCACAACTCCAACAGGTGTGAGTGGTCTGGAGAAGTGATGAAGAATGGGGAATTAGGGCTTGATTTGAGAGATGGGGAAATTTGTTATTATTTATTTTAAAATAATAAATTTAATGTCACGTGGTGTGCTGAAACGACACTTCCATCAGAGAGGTCAGAGGATTTTGACGGGGGAGTGGCTAAATGCAAAACTTTAAAAGTTAAAAGTAGGCAATGCAAAAGAAAAATAAGATAGGGACGAAAACCAGAAATCACTATATTTGTATGGTCCAAAAAATTCATTAAATCTTATTTGGTGAATATTTTAGAGTTATACCATTAAAGTGAAAAGTTATTTAAAGTAGTTAAAAAAAAAGTGTGGAAGTGACGTGTTAGAACTAAGAGTTGAACAAGTCCAAATAGTTACACTAATAAAGATACTCTTATGAGTGATAACTTAAATGGTGGACCAGTAGTTCAACTTACATGAGTTTTAAGAACATCATCGTTTAATAAATAAGAGCATAAATCACTTAATTGATAAGCTTTTTTCTATATATATACTTCTAAGTGCGCGCCCATCAATTTATTTTGCAAAGTGAGTAAGTTAAATATACAAAGCTCAAAGTTGATTATTTTTTAAACAAGTCAAAATTTCAAGTTCAAACTCGATCAAGAACTCATAAATCTAGCTTATTGTGCTCTAAGTAAACCTAGTCTTGAGGGGCTCATTAGCCAGCTTAACTCATTAGCAGTCCAAAATTAAGATAACTATAGTCTCTATCTATTTAACTAATATGTTTGAAAATCAATATTTAACAACGTAATAATTCCTTAAAAAAAACAAGGTAATAATTAACAAGTTTTGGACAGCTAAATTAAATTAAGATTGACTTAAACAAGTCTTTGGTTATTGTAAATATGATAATTTTTTAATTTAATTCCTATTAAAATTTATTCGATTTTAGTTTCTAATTTTTTTAAAAAATTGTGTGCTCACTACTTTTAATATTTTTAGTGACTAAAAGTGAATAAAAAATTTAATACAAAAATTCTTATATTTATGAGGACAGAAAACTTATTTAGGAAAGGATTTAAGTAATTAAAATATATATTAAATAGAAGTGTGTTAAAATAGCACATGAGAGTACTAGCTTGTTGATATTTTGCAGCACTAGACACTATATTAGTACCAGGCTACTAGCTTAGCTTGTGCTGTGCTAGAGAGTCAAACGTAGCACCTTGGACGATACTTATTGACATGTCACCAACAATATTATGTTCGTCAAGGTATCCACGAACTGCTAAAAACCTAGACATTATACAGTGGGATTTATAAGACCACAAGGCGTAGCAATATAGCATAATAGTTATTTGGGGAAAGAAAATTTCTCTGACCAAAGAAGTTGGTGGGGGCCATGTGCCTGATGCGCACACTGCATGAAGACACCTTTCTGGTGGCATTGCTATGAAAAAGAAAGACTACCAAGTGCGCCTTGGGTTGTGGTGAGAGATCTTTTCAACTTTTGGCCGCCCCAATCGTGAATCACTCAAATGTAGCTGGCTATAAATATATTCCTTTATGTATGTTTAATTTAGATTCCCCACTCTAAAATCAAATTTAAAATCTAATTGAATAAAGCTATACTATATGTAGCTTTAAAGGAATGATGAAAGTAGTATTAATTGTTAGTATCAAAAGTTTTATACTGATATCTTGAGGTGTGTTTTTATTTTAAATTTAAATGCTAAGAGAGAATCAACAATAGTATCTATTTGTCAAAATATCATTGAATATCTGTGTAAAAAATCTCTTATACTGATGGTTGTAGAAATCAAACACTTTATTTTTTCTGTTTTTCATTTTCATTTTGCCCGTTTCCATTTGGGTCGTTGGATCTCCTACTTAGTGGGCAGTAAATGTTTAGAGTATTTTGGGTATATTTAGATAAATAACTTAATTATTAAACTTTTTTTAAATAAGTTAAAAACAATTTATTTTCATAAATTTCTATGATAAAACTTATGAAAAATAAGCTAAAAAGAAATATTAAAACATTATAAACCATTTCAATAAATTTTTTGTAAGTTTATTATCATTAATTATTTTGATAAGCCTGAGTAAGCTTTTTATAAGCTCATACTTTTTATCTTTCTTTACCTTAGCATGCCACAGCTTATTGATGTGATCATCTCATGTAAAATGTAAATGCAATCATCTACCTACCTAGCCACCTATCATTCTGTCTAATCATTATTTGGCCGATGTAGATCATGGACCTGCCAGTTATTAAGGAATTATTTCCTTAATTTTACATGACTCGGGAGCAGGGATGTCAATGGGACGGGTACGGATACTGGTTACCCGTTACCCGTTCCGTTGGATAAAAAATTTATCCGTATCCGTACCCGTATGCATACGGATACCCGTTTAACGGGTTCTTAACAGATTCGCGGGTTTTCACGGGCATCCACGGATATCCATGGATAGTTATGAAAAACAAACAAAGATGTTTTTTAATTTAAAAAAATACTCAGAAAACTTAAACAAACCACCACATTAATATCTTCCGGTATTTGAACAAAATAGCACCTACAAATTAATACATCACACTTAAAATATCCATGAAACAACACAATAGATGAAAATTATCTAGGAAATGATATAAGAACTTTGAGAGTAGAAATATATAATAAAGGGTATTATAGTAATTAAGTAACAGGTGCGGGTATCCGCAGGCACGGATAGTGTGATACCCACCCCTGCCCTATTTATAGACGGGTATTGGAATTATCTGTTTATTTTACCCGCGTGTACCCGTTTAACTACCCGTCCCATACCCGTTACGGATTTTATCCACGGGTATCCATAGGTACGGATACAATTGCCATCCCTACTCAGGAGGAAGGATTTCCTTTATGCATAATACATGACAATCATTAGACTTTAGACCGTCTTTGGCGGGGAAAAAATCGTATAAGAATTTAAGCCAGTCATTTGTTTTTCTTTTCTCCTCTTTTCCAATTACCTTACCCCAGCAGTCCTTAATAACTCAACGCCACTTCTTCAAGTTGAACAAGTTCATTGTTCCTCCTTCCTGTCCTTACCTGCCACCAGTGTTATTAAAACCGGACCGAAAACCGGATCTATGGCTGGTCCGGTCAACATGTCAGACCGGTTAGCCACCCGAATCGGTGCTGACATCATCAACCCGGCTTTGAACCGGGGTGAACCGGTAGGAACCGGTGATTCCACTCGCCGTCTGGTCCGGGTCCGGACCGATTGCTGATGTCACTATGCGGTCTGTGCTGATGTCAGCATGCGGCGCAAGTAGCATCTACTGCTGAAATTCCAAAAGTTGTAGCAAGGGAGATCGAACAGGGGCGGACCCACGTTCATTTCAGAGGCTGCACATGCACCCTCTCATTTTTTAAAAAAATTTATAAGTATCTTGTATGCATATTTTGTTGCCCCCCATAGCACCCAAAATTGCACCCATGCCATACCACTTACCGAGTCTCTTTCTCATGCTCTCCTAACTTAGCACCGTGATCTGTGCCACACTGCCACTCTACGGTTCTTTTGATTTGCAGCAAGGGAGAGGAGGATAAATTGATATTTTAATGCTATTTTTAATAAGAGTAATGATAAATGAACACATTTTTGGGACATCAAGTATAGGCACCATATGCTTTTAGGTTGTTTTCAAGTGCTAAATACATGTGATGAGAGAGAAAAAATAATAAACAAGTGTATATATATATATATATATATATATATATATATATATATATATACGATGTTGGACACCAAAAATGTGTTCATATATAATTTTTTTTCCTAAGGGAACAAATTTATTTCATATCAATCATAATGAGTTCAACAATACAGGTCGGACTATAATAAAAAACATGGTGACTAGTATAAAAACGCGATGCCCTAGCTAAAGAATGAGTAACACGATTAGCTTGCCTCCTAATAAAACTGACCCTATAGTTTTGGTGAAGATTCAGGATATCTTTACATTTTAACAAAATGGAACCAAACTCAGTATCATTTTTGTTTTGACCATAGATACCATCTACCACTGATTTGCAGTCCACCTCTATTACAGCATCAGTATACCCTTTGTGAGACAGCCAAGATAGTGCTTGAAGAACACCCAAAGCTTCGGCTTCATGAGGGTCCGGGACACCATGGAACCAGAATGTTTCGGCACTTAGAACATTGCCCATGTCTTCTCTCAAGCACAAACCTAGCTCAAACTTCACAGTCTCAATGAAAATAGCCGCATCCACATTGCATTTGACTTGACCAGCTTGCGGTTTCTTCCAGACATCAGCATGGCGCTGCTCTGATTGAAAGCTCGTTGCTGGACGCTGTTTTCTCACATTCTCCAATTCATGAAGCAAATTCCTGGCGTCAGAGATAGATAGCTTCAGTTCCTTCTCACCTCCATTCCATACTTTATCATTCCTTCTCCTCCACAAGCACCACATTAACATGATTAAATCATTTTTTTGTGGCTCAGGTAACATCTCTAGTAAAGGGAAAATGATCTCCACAAAACCCTCTGTCCCCTCCACCTGACTGCTGATGTGCGTCCATAAACCAGCTTCAATCCAGCATTTTTTTGCATGGGTGCAACCAAAAAACAAGTGCCATTCATTCTCCATGTAGACTTCACAGAGAGGACAAGCACTTTGGCACTGCACCCTTTTACCTTGAAGCCTCAATCTGGTTGGTAAGCATCCTCTAATGACTCTCCAAAGAAAAAGCTTCACTTTCGGCGGCACCCTTAACCTCCAAACAGCAGACCATTCACCCGGAACCCTAAGGTTGGAATTATCAATGAGGGTTTCCATGATGAAATAATAAGCAGACTTTACTGAGAATCTCCCATTCCTACTATGCTTCCAAAGGAATTTGTCCTCATCATTCAAACGAAGAATAGGCATATTAACGATGGTCTCATAGTCGCTTGCTTTAAAAAGGTTGGCCAACATATCTTGCTTCCACATCCCTGTATCATGGTCAATCAAATCTGCTACTCTCAGGTTCACATTTTCTGTGCTTGGCTGGCTTGTAACATAACTGCTATCCACACCACGTAACCACGGTTCCTTCCAAACATTTATTTTTGTACCATTTCCAATTTGCCATCTCAAACCCGACTTGACCACTACCTGGGAAGAGTAGATACCATGCCAAACATAGCTTGGGTTATGACCCAAATGAGCCACCACAAAATCCTCTTTAGGAAAATATCTCGCTTTGAAGACATGTGAAACTATAGCATCTTGGTTGGTAGCAATCCTCCAACCCTGCTTCCCTAGCATAGCCAAATTAAAGCCATAAAGATGACGAAAACCCATACCTCCATGTTCTTTTCTCATGGTTAGACGATCCCGGCTAAGCCAATTAATCCCCTTACCGTGACTCCTATTTGAACCCCACCAAAAAGAGTTCATCATCCTTTGCATCTCCTCACCAAGAGAAACTGGAATCAAGAAAGTGCTCATACAGTAGGTAGGAATTGATTGGGCCACCGATTTATTAAAATTTCTCCACCCGCTTTTGAAAGATGCTTTCCTGACAAGCTATGAATCCTCCTCCAAATTTTATCCTTCAAGTACCTGAAAATTGTTTTTTTATTTCTCTCTATCATTGAGGGAAGACCAAGATATTGATGGCTTGACTCGAGGCTTTCTCATAGACGGATAGAATATCCTTCATGTTTCTACTTTCCTTCTCATCACCCCTAAAAAACAGAAAACAATCGTCCGCAAAGAGAAGATGATTAATAATAGGAGCACCTCTACAAACTTTTATGCCATGAATATCCCCCATGGCCTCGGCTCCCTGCCTCAAGCCTCTCCCTGGGCAAATAGGACCAACACCTTCTCCATTCATCAATACTGAATACTGAACTGTTTCAAGACACATAGCCATCCAGTTAACCCACCTCTGATCAAAACCTAACTTCAACAGCATACCCTTCAGATAGTTCCAATCAACTCTATCATAGACCTTGCTTATATCAATTTTGAGAGCCACTTCACGAATCTTACCACTGGTCTTACATTTCATATGGTGAATAGTTTCGATAGCCACCAACACGTTGTCAAGAACAGACCTGTTCTCCACAAGAGCAGATTGCTTTTGAGAGATGCACTTCGGGAGTAGTGGTTTGAGTCTATTAGCAAGCACCTTCGCAACAATTTTGTACACTACATTGCAAAGAGATATTGGTCTTAGATCCTTCATTGAAGTGGGATTATCCTTTTTTGGAATAAGAACAATATTTGTATCATTCAAATGAGGGGGAAATTCACTTTTTTCAAGCCAATCAACACCCGTGTGATAAATCTCTGCACCACAAAGCTCCCAAAAATGTTTATAGAAAGCTGGGTTTAAACCATCAGGCCCCGGTGCCTTATCTGAGTACATTTGAAAGAAAGCTTTTTTAAATCCATCCAACCGGAATGGCTTTAGAATATTAGCATTGCCATCATGAAGAATACGAGGCTCAATTAAATCCAAAATAAGCTCATACTGACCTTGGCTTGGTTGAAATAAACTGTCAAAATAGTTCCTAGCCACTTCACAAAGGCCCGTTTGGTTTTCCACAGTAACACCATCATCCCTCTCAAGCTTGGTGACCTCATTCTTTTTTTTTCCTTGCACTTGGCATTGCATGAAAAAACTTGGAGTTTGTGTCTCCATCTTTTAGCCAAAAAACTTTTACCCATTGCTTCCAAAAAGCTTCCTCTTGCGCCAGAAAATGCCCCATGTTCTCACTCAGCTCATTATAACATTGCGCTGCACCACTACTATCATCACTTCTGAGCAACTCCATTTCACGCCTACAAGCATCAATGGCTACATGATATCTGGTTCTCAGATTTCTACCCCACCGATTCATCTCCTTAGTACAATTCTTTAATTTGATAAGGAGATCCCCAACTACCTACCTCTTCCAACCTGCACCAACAATCGCTTCTAAATCCGATTCCAACAACCAAGCATTTTCAAATTTGAAAGTCCCGTTTCTCACTCTATTATCACGATGAAAGAGACTCAGATGGAGTGGGGAGTGATCAGACCTGTCAGTTACAGCATTCAAGAGTTTATTCTGAGGAAAACTATCTAACCAATCTTGAGTAACCAAGGCACTGTCCAAGCGTTCTTCAATAGTTTGTGGAGACCCCTTGCTTTTAACCCATGTAAATTGGTGACCCTCCATAGGTAAATCATGCAGGTTGCAATCGGTAACAACATCTCTAAAACCTCTAATCAACCAAGGCGGATGCTCCGCACCTCCCTTCTTATCTTCATTTGATAACAAATCATTAAAGTCTCCTATGATGCACCAAGGGAGAGAATTATCTGCAGGTAAATTTCGAATAAGGTTCCAAGAATCCCTCATCTTGCTTTTATCGGAATACCTGTAAAAGCCAGTGAACCTCCATCTAGGTTTTCCTTGTTGAACTATCTCCACATTTATGAAGTTTGGGGAATAGTTTAACAGGCTACAGTCAATCGGGTGCCGCCATAGAAGAGCAAGACCCCCACCTCTACCAATTCTATCTACTGCAAAAGAAGCATCATACCCCAACTTCACCCTTTTCTCCTCAATCTTGTTTGAGTGTACCAAAGTCGTATAGATAAAAATTACATCCGGATGGTACGTTCGGACGAGGTCTCTAAGAGTAGGAACTGCTCTTGAGTTGTCCAGGCCCCGACAGTTCCAGCTGATAAGACTCATAATCCCCGGCAACCTTGGTTGCCAGGGGTTGTCGATAAAAAAGGAATTCTTGCACTGGTACTGTTGATTGGCTCCATGCGCTCCCCCCCATCTGTACGTGCATGCACCGTCCCTCTCTCCACTTCTTCTATTTTTATTTTTTTGTCACCTTCTGATTCTATCTCATCATTCAATGCACCATCAGCCATATCATGTTCTCCATTATTCTCTCCCGCAATATTTGCTTTTTTTATTTGGATAGAGAATCCTAGGATTTTTAAAAATCTCGACCAATCCCATATCCCTATTTTCATACATGACAGTTACGTGCCTCCCCATAACGTTCTCCACATTATTCGCCTGCCCATCATGAGCATTAAACACTCCAGATTCTACTCCTTGAATCGGTGCCACCCAATCATTCTGACTTGCCTCCCTTAGCCACCTCTCACCGCCATCGTCAAAGACTCGCCTCTGCTCTACATGCAGCTCTGGTCCCCAGGCCCGGCGACCATCATCATTTTCCAGTTGGTAGAGCTTGTCAAAAAGTTTTCCACATGACCCAAAAGGCTGCATAAATTACAAAATGATCCTAGCCTCTCATAGTTAAACTAGACTTCCTTCGCCACTCCACCCGACTTCTTGATTCTTTTTAGCCTCTTCAATGGCATCCGCACATCCACCAGCACCCGAATTCTCATAAAGAAACTAGGAAGTTTGAATTATTTCTAGCATCATATTCAATGAATTCTCCGATAAAATTCGCCAAAAATTGTCCTATAGTTTCAGTCATGAAGCCTATAGGGACATTATGAACCTGCACCCAGAACGGAACCTTGAACAACTCTATTTGTCGAGGTATCACTCCCTCCTGAAGGGAACTGAGAATCCGCATATGACCATCAAACGACCAAGGGCCTCCTTTCAGAACTCTCTGCAGATCCACTCTGTGATGGAACTGAAACAGGAATCTCCCCCCCTCGATCTCAGAGATAGCAACCCCTTGTCCCGGCTTCCATACCCCCGCCATCCTCTTCCTCATCCTCATCATGTGGAACCTAATGGGACGGTTTGTTAAGAACCTACCCACTAGATAGAGATTAAGATCCACACCTTCTATCCCTTTGTTACCCCTCCCCCAGAACCGCCAATTCTTCCTCTTCATCTTCTAAGGTTAAACGATCTAGGCTAGAAGATGCCATGAAACGTCGTTTGTAAATCTATCACACTCTTGGTTTTTAGGAAAACGTCTCATATAGGAGAGAAGCTTCTGACACAGGAGAGAAAAAAAAAACGTTCATCTATCATTACTCTTTTAATAAAGTACTTTTAAAAGTTTCTCATAATGGGTAGTCTTTTAATAATTGATATAATTATGAAAACTTAAAAATGTGAACACATATTTAATATATATATATATATATATATAATGATTATATATAACAAAATTATAAATTAAACTACTCTAAATACCACAAAATTCCATTAGTATAATTCAGATATAAGCAATATTGCTTATAAAAAAAAAAGATATGAGCAATATAACTCGAGAGTTATGCTATTTTGATACCAAAATTTGATACCATGGGGGACACCCTAGTTTTGAGTAGGTTGATTATCACTTTACTCTTTCTTTCTCCTTATTTCATTGGTTCACAACTTACTCAAAACTAGGCTGTCCCCCGTGGTGTCAAATTTTTGGTGTCAAAATATCATAACTCAAATAGAAGGTTTTACACGATGTGTGCTGACACTTGATGATTCATTAGAGAGTGTGCCTCCACGTGTTGAACTCACGCATTGCTTGCATAGTAGGGAGATTAAAGAAAAAAAAAACATAATAAATTTGTTTAGAGAGACCTTTGATTTTAATTTACAGTGTATTCTTTAAACTTTTGATTATCATAATTTGTGTTTATAATTTTATGTGAATATTTATTTATCCCATTTGATTATTGTTTTTAAAGTTGGTGATAAATTTTAATGACTGGATTTGATACTTACATCATTGATATATGTAGCAATGTTGAATTTGTATTTTTGAAAGGAATCAATAATCTTTTAGAAAAGTTGGTTGGAATTGAAAGACGTATAGTTCATCCATTAGTTTATTTCTTTTGAAGTTAGCGATGATTTTTCCTGTTGTCCCGGCAATCGTAGATACAGCATTTTCTGCTATGAAGATTGTTTAAAATAGGTTGCGTAATTGAACGAGAGATGCATAAATGAATGATTGTCCAGTGACTTATAATCTTATATTAAGAGAGATGTAGTTAATAACATTGACAATAAGCTTATCAATCTACGATTTCAAATTATGAAATCACGTTTATGAGTAGTTGTAAGATATGTAATTTATTTGATTAAATATATTAAAACTTTATGATTTTAACATTTATGTCTTTATTTTCATAGGTATGATAATAATAATTATTAATTTTTTTAGAAGAAAATTACCCCCACTGTATCAGGGTCCTGGATCCGCCAATGAGATTAAACCTTGGTCATGGGGCACAAATTCCACAAGCCTTACCGCTACACCACCACAACTAGTTGGTTAACTCTTGCCAAATGATATATATATATATATATATATATATATATATATATATACATAAGTCAATCATAATAATTTATATATTTAATATATTTAATCATAATTTGTGTTTATAATTTTATGTGAATATTTATTTATCCCATTTGATTATTGTTTTTAAAGTTGGTGATAAATTTTAATGACTGGATTTGAGACTTACATCATTGATATATGTAGCAATGTTGAATTTGTATTTTTGAAAGGAATCAATAATCTTTTAGAAAAGTTGGTTGGAATTGAAAGACGTATAGTTCATCCATTAGTTTATTTCTTTTGAAGTTAGCGATGATTTTTCCCTGTTGTCCGCGAATCGTAGATACAAACATTTTCTGCTATGAAGATTGTTTAAAATAGGTTGCGTAATTGAACGAGAGATGCATAAATGAATGATTGTCCAGTGACTTATAATCTTATATTAAGAGAGATGTAGTTAATAACATTGACAATAAGCTTATCAATCTACGATTTCAAATTATGAAATCACGTTTATGAGTAGTTGTAAGATATGTAATTTATTTGATTAAATATATTAAAACTTTATGATTTTAACATTTATGTCTTTATTTTCATAGGTATGATAATAATAATTATTAATTTTTTTAGAAGAAAATTACCCCCACTGTATCAGGGTCCTGGATCCGCCAATGAGATTAAACCTTGGTCATGGGGCACAAATTCCACAAGCCTTACCGCTACACCACCACAACTAGTTGGTTAACTCTTGCCAAATGATATATATATATATATATATATATACATAAGTCAATCATAATAATTTATATATTTAATATATGTCGGTTCAAACCGAGTTAATTAGTGACCTCCGGTTAAACCAGTGACCCATTAACCCAGTGTCCTGACCGAGTCGATCACCGGTTCGGTTTTAATAACATTACCTGCCACCCTTATGCTTTCACTGTTTCACTGTTCTTGCAAGTTGCAATTACCCTGTTTATCACATACTTTTATAGGGCAAAGAAAAGATTGTTCTAGGTCATCCATAGGGCCACGTTTTTTCAGAAATCATATTTCAGATCATGCTACATGGGCTACATTTATACGGGTTATTTTTATTTGGCACTTTACAGCGAGGAATGTCACAGATACAACATGCTACATGGTCGATAGAATAAAAAAAATCATGGTGCAATAATATGAATATATCAACTCTAGGCTTAAATATGTTTTTACTTTTTAGTCCCTCAAATTTGGTTGATATTCGATTTTAGCCCCATTTGAACAATATTGTGGTGCCTGTTTGATCCATGTAGCCAACTCCATCTAGTGGAATAATGCTTGGTTGTTGTTGTTGTTGGAGTTTGTCCTAGTTTCCAATTCCAACATTGTGTTTAGTTAAATTGAAGATGCTGATTCTTAAAGTTGGTGTTATGCAGGGGAGATCCAACAATGTATGAACAATTCTGGCGAAAAATGGGTGATAAAACCACGATCACAATTCCAGGGTGGCAATCCATGAGCTATTTTTCTGATGTGACAAATATTTGCTGGTTTCTGGAGCCTGAGTTTGCGAAGGAGGTGGTGAGGTTGCACAATGTGGTAGGCAATGCAGTCACAGAAGGTCGGTATATTGTTGTTGGGACAGGTTCCTCTCAGCTCATTCTGGCTGCTCTTTATGCTTTATCCCCGCGTGATGCTGCTGAACCGATCAGCGTAGTTTCTGCGGCACCCTATTACTCGGTAACTCATGAATCATCTTTTTAATTTCTTAAACAACGAAAGTATTGTATTGAATCTTTTGCTCATTAACCGAAGTATAATATTTCCTAAAATAAAAAGATATAAGCATTTAATATTCTGATTTTTGAAAGCTCAAAAAGCATTAAGTTATGAAGATTATTAGATTCATTTTTTGAGAGTTTTTAGTATTTCTCTATATTGAATTTGTTTGGTTTAAAGGAATTCTCTCATGTGCTCATTACCTAATCTGACAATGTGGTTTTCCCTATTATTAATTTAGAGCATGTTTGTTTAGGTCTATTTTTTTAAAAAAATAAATAAAAAACACTCCTGACATACAAATACTTGTTTGGTTGGGCTTTTACTAAAAGCATTTATGAGGGGGAAAAAAGCTGAAATTCAGCTTTTAGGAGAATTCAGTTTCTCACAAATAGGTTTGTACTAAAAACATTTCTGGATGCTTAGTTATAGTTAGTAGATAAATTAGCTATAACTATTTATCTCCTCTGCTGTAGAATATTATTAGATGATGTTTAACACAGTGGGCAAGCACTTCCCCGCATTTAAATTAATTCTTCTCTCCTATTTTTGACTTTGTGAGATTCATCATGAAAACTCAGAAGTATTAGAAAATATGGTCACATTCTGAAGGAGGCACATATTAATTGTAGCATGCAAGTTGTCCTCGCATTTCTTATGTATTTGCATCCCATAATCAATTTTATGCATCCTCTTTTAATACTCATCATTGTGTCTCCTTTAATGTCTTCCTCTCTTTTTCTCTCTCTTGCACATACCCTTGCATGCCTGCACCTGATCACATGACCACTTATGGTCGCATGTGCTTAGCTGACAGAGTAAAATTGAGCTTTTAGACTGTTTGTGATTGTGAATCCTAACCAACACTACAACAATTCTTTCAATTCATAATATAAGGTGTAAAAAGGGTTACCTGGATCAATTATTTAGAAACAGATCAACAATGCACCCACCCACTGAGAATTTTGATGCAAAGGTTTGTATGAGTGGCTACAATAATATCTAGTAACATAGTTCTGAGACTTTGTCATGACACATCTCATAATCTTAAATTGTGTTCAAGATTGCAAACAAACTTGTAACCTGTTTTTAGTTTGGCCAGTTCTTGGTTTTAGCATTGAATTGACAAGAAAATTACTTGCAGTCCTACCCATCAATGACAGATTACCAGAAATCAGGATTATACAAATGGGCTGGTGATGCAGAGAGTTTTAACAAATATGGTCCCTACATTGAGCTGGTTACTTCTCCCAATAACCCTGATGGACATCGAAGGCAATCCGTGGTGAACCGAAGCCAGGGACTATTGGTTCATGACCTAGCCTATTATTGGCCACAATACACTCCAATATCATCCGCTTCAGATCATGATCTCACGCTTTTCACTGTCTCAAAAAGCACTGGTCATGCAGGAATGCGCATAGGGTAAGCTAATAATAACACTCTGCCACCCTCAATTATTTATGTGGAGTGGTCCTCCTTTTAAAAATAGCGCAAACTTAATAATGTTAAAGAACACAAGGATGGAGTGAAAATTTGGATAAAAAATAACAAGTTCAACCACTTTAGGAAATCGTGTTGTCATATCATTAAAATATTTATCATTCCAAACATTTGGCTATGATAATAACTATCTTAGTCACTATGATATCGACTATCGTAGAAGTTAACTATTTTAATAATGTAGTAACTAGTAACATATGACTGAATAATAGTAGAGTATTAGATAAAAATTACACCCAAACTCAATTCATCACATTCATTTCTTAAGGTTTGCACTTTATACTTTGTAGATGGGCTCTTGTCAAAGATCAAGACGTAGCAAAGAAAATGACAAAATTCATAGAGCTAAATACGATAGGTGTCTCGAAGGATTCTCAGCTCAGAGCTGCAAAGGTTCTAAAGGTAGTGTCAGACAGCTGCGAACAAGAAAACTCCCTAGAGGGAGAATCGTTCTTCAAGTACAGCTATGAGATCATGGTGCAAAGGTGGAAGCAACTAAGAGCAGCAGTTGAGAGCAATGGTTTGTTCACTTTGCCCAAATTTTCTCCTGCATTCTGCACCTTTTTCACCCGGGAAACGGAGCCTCTTCCAGGTAAATAACCGGTTTGACAAATTTCATAACTAGTGTCATGCATGTCTACAAGTAAATTTTCAAGTTCTCTCTTTTTTTTTAAATTATCATTGTTGTTATGCCTTTGTTGCAGCTTTTGCGTGGTTGAAGTGTGAGAAAGATATAGTGGACTGCGAATGCTTCCTTCGAGAACATGATATCTTAACAAGAAGTGGGAAACACTTTGGGGTTAGCCCAAAATATGTTAGAATTAGCATGCTGCCTACAGATGAAACTTTTATCCATTTTATAGATAGACTATCTGCTATACAGAAGTGAGAACAGAAATTTGTTGCTAAGTTTATATAAAAAATAAAAACGTTTTAGTTCGGATATATTATTTGTGTGGGTGCACTGCGCAGTAAGCGGTAACGCAATTTTGCTGATCCATGCATAAGAGATGTGTTCTACATAACATGTTTTGGAATAACGACGCTCAACAAAGTCCAACATTCTATATCAGCTATTAGCACAATAAGGCCCATATTTAGACGTATGGATTCTTGATGCTTAGTAAAGTGATATCTTTCGCCAGATCTGTTTGAATATGTGATGCATTCATACAACAACTAATAAAATAAATAAATCTTTAGTAAAATACCATTATTAAATTAGATCAAATATGACATTTATTAAATATGTTCACGGCAGTCACATCTCAGCTTGTGGAGGTCTTCTCCGTGATGCAAGCGGAAACTTCTTCAGAGGATTCTTCAGCAAATTGACGTCTTGTAAGGTCGAAATTAAACGAAAGAATTAACGTGGAAATGGAACCTAACATATAGAACTAATTTGAGAAATAAAAATTTATAGGATTAATATGAAAAATAAAATAAATATATATGATCAATTTATGCAAAAATTTTCCAGTCCGAAAGTTAAATGTTTGTATCTATCAAAGTTGAGGGTTGAGGAATCTTTATTTCGTATCATAGTATAGATAATAATTGAATCTATGGGTTAAATTTGCGAATACAAAAAGTACATATACTATATTACAATATATTGTATTCATATAGTTTGACTACAGTATAATACAACTAGAAAGTTTGAAATTTTGACCAAACCTATGTAGCAATTTGATTGATCCAAAATTTATCACATATGAGTGGTGTAGTGGGTGGTGTAAAATATGGGTAATGCATCGAGTTGGGCTATGGTGCGCCACCCATATTAAAACACCACCCACTACACCACCTATGTGGTAAATTTTGGGTCAATCAAATTGACACATAGGTTGGTGAAAATTTCAAACTTTCTAGTTGTATTATACTGTAGTCAAACTATATGAATACAGTATATTGTAGTATATTATATGTACTCTTTATATTTGCAAATTTAACTCGTATTAAAATAATGTTTTTTGATTAAAAAAACTGATTATATTATAAATATTATTCACAACGAACATTATTTTAGTTCATATTAAAATATTATTTTAACAATATAGTCAGTTTTTTAATCAAAAAACATTATTTTAATATGGGTTAGATTTGCTAATATAAAGAGTACATATAATATACTACAATATACTGTATTCATATAGTTTGACTACACTATAATACAACTAGAAAGTTTGAAATTTTGACCAAACTCACATGGCAATTTAATTGGTCCAAAATTTACCACATATGAATAATGTAATGGATGGTACAAAATATGGATGATACACCTTAACCCAACCGGAATCCATGTTAAAATTTTCAACACAAGTACTCAAACAACTTCATTCCTACTATGCAAAGTGGAGCTTCTTTAGGCTATAGGGGGCAGTCCCCTCCAAAGGCAATTTATATATACACACGCGCAGCACACACATTGCATTATTAATAGTGAGAAATTAACCAAAGGCAAGTTGTTGCCAAATGATATCAAAGAGAAAAAAAAAATTGGGTTGAAAAGGAGAATGAGGGATTAATTAAAGTATCCCAAAATTTTTCCCTCCAATTAATAGAACTCACAAACAAGAGGGGAGAAAATTAAACTCTCATTTCCTTCATTTCTCCTCAAAAAAGAGACTCACAAACATAGCCAAAGAAATATCCCCTCTCTCATTGCAGTAGCTAGTTTTTATTTTTTTTGGTTTACAGGAGGGCCAAGCCCAACAAAACACAAAAACTAGCTATTAACATAGGAAAAGAAACCGCTATACTATTCTGATGAAGCAGGGAAATACAACCATAATGAGGAGACCTCCAAAGTCCAAACATGAATACCCAAACGTAAAAAATGGCCGTAATTAGCCAAAAAATCAGCCTTTTGCACTCCAATGGCGAGAAGAAAGCTCCTGTAGCTAGTTTCTTTATGGTGGCTTTAGTTAACACAAAATTGATTAAGAAATGCATATTTGCTGATGCTAATGCTAAATTTTGCTGGAAATTAATAATCGAATCTTTTTCCAAAGCTTTCTCAAGGAAATTTTGATTACAAACTCTTTAGTACAAAATAAGCTAATCCAAAACAACCAGAGTGGTTGGAGTTTTTAAATGTCTGCAACTGATTAAGCATTTTATTCCAACTATTAGTAACTTTGATCCCATCTAGGAAAAAGATACCTTGAGTTAAATGGGAGGATATGTGTAAGGCTAAAAGTAATGGGGTCGTGCGGTTAAAAACTTGTTCTTGTTTAATATGAGCTTGCTTGGTAAATGGAAGTGAAGGGTGTTGGTAAAATGTAGAAACAAGAACAAAGGGGTTATGGATAGAGGTGTTGTAATTGATGTATGGGGTTTCAGTTTCAATTAGTCCTTTTTTGGATGTTAGTACTGTGAGATCTTCCATAAGCATTGAATTTAAAGTCAATTTTGGGCCTAATCAACCACGTGATTGGAAATTTATTCTCAGAAGTAGATTACATACTGTTTTTACAACGTACCATATATTTAAGAACCAATATTTCAGAGAACATTACAACAAAGTTTTGTTTTTTGAGCACTAAACACTTCACACTCCACACAAAAAAAGAAAGAAAAAAAAAAACATGGTTCAAAGAAGGTACACACTCTCTCACAAGGATGAACGAGCAATGAGTTAGCCCTCTCGGGACTCTTTTTGATGATGACAATATAACCATAGAGGCTAACCAAACTGATTATGATGTTTGGTTTTCTTCTTGGGCTTTTCCTTCTTCACGGGCCTTACTTTGGTCCTCCTGGGCCTTGGTTATTCCACTCTCTGACACCTCCTTAGTTCTCTCATTTCTGTGGGCCAGGTTACCCAGGGTCTCTTGAGCACGGTCCTTTGCATGCTGCAGCTGCTCCGGCAACCGTGAGCGACGGAGATAGTTGGCCGTCCATGCAAAGGAAGAGAGCGAGGTGACGCCGAAGGCTCCAGATGTCAAAAACCCTGCAACGGCCAAACCAATGACAAGGGCTGCAGGGATCAAGACAGGACTAAACAACACAAAGAGTGGGGTGGTGACGGTGAGTCCTATAACCGTTGCGGCGAGGGTGAATCCGGCGAGGATGAGGAGAGAAGCTCCAAAAGGGACGATGGTGGCGATTGCTAGAACCTGTGAAGAAGAAGGACTTCCCTTCCCTTGTTGTTGTGGCTCAGCCATGGAAGAGAAGTGAGAAGCTACTATATATGAGTGTTTGCTAGAGAATAGAGAGAGAGAGAGAGGTGGGGTGTTACTTAATACTTATTAGTAATGATGAGAGTTTTAAGGAAGAATTTAAGGAGAAGAGAAGTGATGACACGTGGGGAGGGGGATGAACACTTGGTTAGGAGGGTTGCATGTGAGAGGTAGATGTCGTTTGATAGTGGAGAAAGGTGTTAGCGTTAGGGTGATGGATGAATAGGTTGCTCCATCTCAGATAGCATTATCGGCAATTCCTGGAGGGATGTATGCTATTCAACCCATGTACGTTTCTTCATCATTTTAATATTTTATTTTTTATTAACGGATGAACATGCATGTTACTATTATTTTTACTTTGGTGTTAGTACAGAGAAACGATGACCAAGTAATTTTGACTGTTTAATTAAATTATTTATCCAAACGAGTTCAATGAAACATATTTTGCGAACCCTATTCCTACCCCTCTTCCCCTATGTTCACTACAACATAATAGACTTTTAATAACGTACCTTTAATAGCATTTCCGTGTGGAAATGCTATTAAAAGTGATGGGGGACTTTTAATAGCGTTTCCCTAAGGGAAACGCTATCTTAGGTATCACCTAAGATAGCGTTTCCGTGTGGAACCGCTATTAAAAGTGTCCCGTTGGAAAAGATAGCGGTTCCACACTTGAAACGCTTATCTTAGGTATCACCTAAGATAGGGTTTCATGTAGGAAACGCTATCTTAGGTCTTCCCAGTAAAATTAGACGCGCGCTCGGCCTTCCCTCTCTGTTTCTTCCTCATTTTCATTCTACTGTTTCCTTCCCTCTGCATGCCATCTCTTTTTTCTTCCCTCACCTTCGCCATTGCTCACCGCCGCTGCTACTCCGAAAGAGAAAGAACTTAAATCATACCATTGTAGTTTTAGTTTCACACTTTCATAGTTTAGAAAGAAAGTGTGTGTGTGTTCTGTGGAGTGGAAGATAACTGAAGCTCTAGAAGGAGACAACACAAGGAAGGAGAGTGGAAACAAAGGGATACCCATTGTTTTTCTTCTTCAAGGAATCCCAATCTCGAACACTGCTTGTCATTCGCGCGATTTGAATTGCAGATCTTCTGTGCTCGTTCTCATTTCACTGCTAGAGTTGAGACAGAGTTTGTTCTCGTTGCAAATCTGTGCTCTTCTTCGATTTGATTTAGGGTAAGTTAATTCTTTACGCTGTGTTTATTTCCTACAGCATATTTGTGCTTATTTTTGCTCTTGTTTTTATCATCCATCTAAGCAAACTCATACACTTTGTTTGTTTAATGCGTTGTTGCAGCTTAAGAACTTGCTCTATATCTTGATATAGATTCCCAAGGGGTATTTAAGGTAATTTGAACTTATTTGAAACAAAGTTCCCTGAAGCTGCATCTATTATGTGAATTTGCTATAATAAAGATTCGCACTATATTTAATGTTATTTTGCTACATGCTTTGGTGGATTCTGTGAATTTGGTAATTTTTTTTCTTATTGATCATTTAAACATCTTATTTTTCATTTTGGCTATGTATCCACTGCTTTGAATTGTATGTAGTGTAAGCATAGTTGAGATGTTTAATATAGTAAGGGGTGTGGCTATAATCACTTTCAATTGTCTATTCACACTTTTCATTTTTTGTGTTTTTTCACCATCATAAGGCTATTATTTCTCTCTATCAGTTGTTAGGTATTGTCCTTTTTAAGACATTGGATTTCTGGATTCCTGCCTCTATATGAATAAATGTCAATTTTTTGTTTTTGTTTTTTAGTTGATTGCTAGTGAAGTCATGTCTTCTGAGAGTCTTGAGCTTCATTAATACCTTGCAAGGTGAAGCTTCTTGCTCGAAGTTTGTATTTTTAGGTGCATTAAATCGTGAAATGCAAGACAAATTTGTTTGCCAATCTGTCCCTTTTTAAATATGATTAAGTCTCATACCAAGAGCTTCACACTCGGCTCGGGTGTGCGTGACACGATCACGGGCGCATTCCCGGTTGAACCCGGTTCCAAGTTTGCGGCTTTAGTGGAACCCACTTCCAAGTTCACGATCTGTGTTCGGGTGATTTTCTATCATTTACAAATTTTATTTCCGGACATTCTTAATATTTGTGGGAGTGTGTTTTTATCCAAGTTCACGATCTGTGTTCAAGGTTTTATTTTACTTGCTCTTTAATTTTCGGTTTGATTGGTGTTGAATGGAATGTGACTTGTTTGTGTGTCAATCATTATTTGAAAATATGAATATGGATTGATGGATTGACTGTATGCATTTTGAACCTAATGCTGCTGGTATCCTGGTTTGTTTTGTTTCAATGTTTTTCGGAATGTGAAGAATGGGTTCAGATGTTTGTTTTTGTTGCTTCAGTTTGTTGATCCTTTCCCTTTATATATCATTTAATTTAATGTTACGTGCTCGATTTTGGTGTTTTTAGAGAGTGAGCAAGTTTGCCTTAGTCCTATGCCTAAGTCCTAGTTGTTATGGATCTCATCCAATGTGTATTGTGTATCCCCTGATCTGATGCCTTGATCCTTATTTATAGAAATTGGGAAGTTAGAGTCCCAAACCAACTCAAAATCTGATCTATTTCGGTTTCTTCAGGTCCAAGTAATGCGCGTCACGGTCGTGATGGCCATCACGGCCAGGCCGTGACGGTCTCGTTATGGCCGTGAAGAATTTCACTACCGGGCCGTGATGTGCTCGACTTGTGGTGGTTTTGGGTCACGGTAGTGATGGATATCACGGCCAGGCCGTGATCGGTCTCTCGTTATGGCCGTGAAGAATTTCACGGCTGGGCCGTGATGTGCTCTCGACTTGTGGTGGTTTTGGGTCACGGCCGTGATGGATATCACGGCCAGGCCGTGATGCACTCTCGACTTGACCTTTCTTCTTTTTCAGTTTTGCTCGATCATGGCCGTGATGGGCATCACGGCTAGGCCGTGATGGACTCTGTTTGGCTCATTTTCTGCACTTTTAAAGCCCTATCTTTATCCAAACTTCATCATCGTTGATCTCGAGCATTTTACCCTTGATATCTGCAAAAACAACACACGAAAAACCGCCTTACCCGTTCCAAAGGAAAATTAACCTAAAATCTAATAAAAATATTCCTAAACTACATGAAAATGCATGCAAAATGATAGACAAAGATGATGTGGAATCACACTCATCAACAAGCTGACACTGGTTCCTTCAAAGAATACTCGGCGACAATGTGTTTTGTTTGCAGCCTTTCATTCCTTTAATCAGTATACATTGCATGTATACCTCAACCACTCTAAACTCAAAGTAAATATGTTTAATAAATATTTTTGTAGATCGGAAAAGCATGGATCGGAAATGGATGTCTCGCAATCGTTTAACGAAGGAGTATGAGGATGGGGTGAAAGAGTTCATTAGTTTTGCAGTTTCGGCATGCGAAAAACCCTAATACAATCATATGTCCTTGTTTAGATTGTTGTTATGCAAGGTGAGTTAGTGCAGCCGATTTGGAAGAACATTTAGTGTGTAATGGAATCGATCAAAGTTATACATGTTGGACAAAACATGGCGAGACAAGAGCCGAGTCTAGTGAAATGAGGAATCGTGTGAGATATTCATCATACGATACCGACACAAATACTTATGAGGGCGATCGTTTTGAAGACATTACAAATGCTTTGTTGAAGAGGATCTTCGGGATTGTCCACAAATGTTTGGGAGGTTGGTAAGTGATGCGAGCAACCATTGTATGATGGATGTACTAAATTCACAAGATTGTCGGCGATGTTAAAGTTGTATAACTTGAAATCGGGCAACGGATGGACTGATAAGAGCTTTACGGACTTACTCACACTATTGAAAGACATGTTGCCGGATGATAATGTGCTTCCTAGTCGGACATACGAGGCTAAACAAATGTTACGCTCTATTGGCATGAGCTACGAGAGGATACATGCTTGTCCTAACGATTGCATTTTATTTCGGAATGAATATGCATCGTTACGGATGTGTCCTAAATGTAATGCCTCACGATATAAGAAGAAAGAATCAAATCCGAGAAAAGGTTGTGTGGTATTTTCCCATAATACCCAGATTTAGGCGCATGTACCGTAGTTACAAGATTCAAAGCACTTGACATGGCATGAGGATGAAAGGATCAAAGATGGCAAGTCTGCGGACCCTACAGATTCTCCGCAATGGAAGAAATTTGATCATGATTATCCCGATTTTGGGCAAGATTCAAGAAACCTACGACTTGCATTGGCTCTTGACGGATTTAACCCGCATGGTGTTCAAAGTAGCTCTCACAAGACGTGGCCTGTGATTTTGGTGATTTACAACCTATCCCCATGGCTATGCATGAAGCGCAAATTTATGATGTTATCTATGTTAATTTAAGGGCCCAAACAACCAGGAAATGATATAGACGTCTATTTGACTCCTTTGATTGAAGACTTGAAACAACTGTGGGAGACAGGTGTGGAGGTGTATGATGGGTATAAGGAAGAAAGTTTCAATTTGAGAGCTATGTTGTTTGGGACAATTAATGATTTTCCAGCCTACGGTAATTTGTCGGGATACGGACATCAATGGTCAGTGTGCATGCCCTATATGTGAAGAGGGTACGGATTGGATGCGGTTAGAACATTGTAAGAAGAATGTCTTTCTTGGGCATCGTAGATTTTTGCATCCAAGTCATCATTACGGTGGTGGAGAATGGCGTTCAATGGGAACTCGGAAGAAGGTAGAGCGCCTTCACCTTTGACGGGTGATCAACTTTTTGAAAAGGTAAAGGATTTGAATATCCAATTCGGTAAACCTTTTGCGAGAGATATTGTCACAAGAGGGTGGAAGAAAAGGTCGATTTTCTTTGAGTTGCCATATTGGAAATCATTATATGTAAGACATTTCCTCGATGTGATGCACGTTGAAAAAAATATACGTGATAGTGTCATTGGTACGTTACTCAATGTGCCAGGGAAGACTAAAGATGGCATCAATGCAAGGTTGGACTTGGTTAGTATGGGAATAAGAAGAGAATTGGGACCGACGAAGAAGGGTAAAAGTACATATCTTCCTCCCATTGCTTACACTCTATCTAGAAAAGAAAAAAGCTGTTTTTGTAAGTTTCTTGAAGGAGTTAAGGTTCCAGGAAGGGCACTCTTCAAACATTAGGAACCTCGTATCGATGAAAGATCTCAAGTTAAAAGGTCTAAAGTCCCACGATTGTCATGTTCTCATGGAGCAGTTGATACCCATTGGTATACGGTCTATTTTACCTAACAAAGTGCGGGGGGCCTTAACTAAACTCTGTTTTCTTCTTCAAGGCAATTTGCGGCAAAGTGATTGACCCCGGGAAGTTGCCATCATTGCAAAGAGAAATTGTTGTGACTTTATGCGAGCTTGAGATGTACTTTCCACCTTCATTCTTTGACATAATGGTTCATCTAACCATTCACCTTGTTAGAGAGACACAACTGTGTGGGCCAGCTTATATGAGATGGATGTACCCGATTGAGCGTTATATGAAGATATTAAAAGGGTATGTGAAAAACCGATCACGACCAGAAGGTTGTATTGTTGAACGGTATATTGTCGAAGAAGCTGTTGAATTATGTACCGAATACCTATCCAATGCTGAATCTATAGGGCTGCCAAAGTCTCGTCACACATGGAGAATGACGGGGCAAGGAATTACTGGAAATGAAATAGTGACTATAACAAGGACAGAATGGGAGCAAGCACACTTATATGTTCTGCACAATGCCGATGAGGTTGAGCCATATGTTGAAAAACACAAGGACATGCTTAAGAGTTTGTATCCAAATAAGAATCAAAATTGGCTAACTAGAGAACACAATCGTTGTTTTATAACGTGGCTAAGAGATCACATTTATGCAGAGTTGACTGAAAATGATACTTGATTTCAAATAGATTGAGATGGTTAGCCAAAGGTCCAAGTTTGCATGTGTTCTCTTACCACGGTTATCAAATTAATGGGTACACATTCTATACAAAAGAACAAGATGGTCGGAGTACAATGCAAAATAGTGGTGTGACTCTAGTAGCTCAGTCGATGCATATCTCAAGTGCCAAAGACAAACCCGATATATGCAAATATGTCATACTTCGGCGTCATTGAACGCATATGGGAGTTGGATTACACAAAGTTTAAGGTTGGTGTGTTTGGTTGCAAGTGGGTTGACAATAATAACGGTGTTCGGGATTGATGAGTCGGGGGTTCATGCGGGTGGATCTTAATAGGGTGGGGTATAAAGATGAGCCTTTTATATTAGCATCTCAAGCTCAACAAGTGTTCTATGTCACTGATCCAGCTGATATGAAACGGTCCATTGTTCTTTTGACTAACAAAATAATTACTAATGTTGATGATCAAGACCATCGAGATGTTGATATTGAAGATGATCCTTTCGTCGGGACATTACAATCACTTGAGATTGATCCAACTAGGGATGATGGTATGTATATGAGAGATGATCATGATGAGGGGCTTTTGGTCAATCCACCATTTCGTACTAATAAAGGACAAACAAATCTCAATCAAATGAAGAAAAGAAAAAGGCTGACTTAAACATGTATGTAGTGTTTGTGTTTAAATGAACTTTCTGATCCTTTTATATTATAGTTAGCATCTTCCGGTAATGCTAGTGTTGATTTTGTTATTCATAGTTGTTTTATATTTTGCATCAATTATTGTTATATTAATGTCCATTGATGTTTTACTTGTATCTAATAATTTTGTAGGTAAATGGCATCTTCAAGTAATTCTAGTGATGCCAAAGCGGCGAGACGTGGGCCAACAGTTATGAAGGCGGTCATCCGCGCTAGGAGTAAAGGACAAAAATTTGATGTAATTTACTTACTAATCTAAGGATTTCATAATGTTGTTTGATATCTAGATTTAATTACTTTATTATTTTTATTAGGTTGAATGGAATTCTTTGGACCAACCTATTCGTGCTAATGGTAAAATATTGAAGAGTTACATTGGGGCCGTTGTTCGGCAAACGGTCCCAATTATTTGTTCTAATTGGAAGGATGAAGCTTTGGATGGTTTCAAAGAGAGCATATGGGCTGATGTACAGGTAATTGTTAAAATTTATAAATTATATTGTAAACTATGTAAACATACTTACTTTGACACGTTGTTTATATTGTTTTGCGGATGTCTTTTAATGTTGATGAATCTAGGAAAAAATTTGTACTTCGGAAGTCGGTAACCTACATAGGGCATTCAGAACTAGATTGACCAAAAAATTTCTAAGAGATGCCAACGGGAATATCAATGAGGAGCCTCCATCACAATATCCACACATATCAAGGGATGAGTGGACAGATTTTATAGCAATACGCACGAGGAGATGCTCAATTCCTGGTATGTTTAATATCACGTTAGTCCTTATAATTTTATAGCAATACGTACATATGACATTAACCATGTATTAATATTACTTATATGTGTCTGAATAGAAATTAAGCAATGAAAATCGCAATGTAGGCGTTAGATCCTGCATGCCCTTACAAAGCATCACGTAAGGGGTATGCTGACATTGAGGATGAATTGGTATGTATATATATATATATTTAACTGCATTTGTGGTAAATATGACTTTTAAACTGTTTGGTTAATTTATATTATCTCAATATACAGATACCGGAGGCGGGGCCGTAGTTAAGAAAATTAAACGCCATATTGTGTGGAGGAAAGCCCGCGAGAACCAGGCGGGTGGAATTGACAACAAAAATACGCAGACCGTGTGGAATAAATGTGTTAGTAGACTAACGATTACATTATCAATTGTTATTTTCATATGATAATATATAATAATTTTAACATTTGCATTTCACCAATAACTATGTGTCAGGAGGAACTCACACATCTGCAGTAGAGGAGAGATAGAAGACTTTGGTCGCCAGGGATATTCTTGCCAAAGCCATAGGTGTGCCGAGAACCCCGGCGTGTTAGGGGTGTGGGTTTCGGCGTCTCACAAAAAGATTACTTCCCACCCGAAGGTTGTGCAAGAAATAACTCGGAAACGAAAAAGTGGGAGACATTGGTGTCTCAACTCTCGATAGATTGAACATTTTGGAAGAAAAGTCGAAACAAAAGGATGATAAGGAGAGCGAGGCTAATTTCACAGCCCAAGCAAGCGTCAAAGATAGTTGCACTCTACCATCTCACAAGAGGCTTCCGGAGGTAATGCATGCCTTTTTTTTTTTTACTAGTATTGCATTCGCGATTAAATACATTCAATTGGATGCCTTAATTCACACTTATTCATCTATCATTGGATTAGGGCGTCAACTCATGTCGACTATATTTATCGACCCCAAACTATCGTATGGTTGCTATGGGTAAAGTATACAATGAGCCGGTGTTACACTCGCACACTTGGACCATGACCCATAACCATGTGAAAGTTGGAGTTGATGTTGCAACCGAGGGGGATGCGCCATTGCCGTACCTATCGTTGATGCAGATGTGATGACATGAGGAGATGCAATAGGTACTTATGTGGCATGGCCAATTGATCTCGTGGTTGTAATTAATATGGTATGTAATTGCATTTTTCCACCTTTTCATATACGGCATATATGCATTACATTAGTTGATCACTAATCGGCATATTGAAATGCAAAATTTCCAGGCACCCGCAAAGCTAAAGGCAAGGGCGAGTGTCCGGATATACAAAGGAGTCAATTACAACCCCGGAAAATAAAGGAGGCAACTCGAGGCCAACCCACCTACAAATGGTTCAACTACAACTTCTCCGGAATATTTGAATTTCCTTAAAATACATGAACGAAAGAATATGAAAAATGCTTTGACCAATTGTACGTAGAGATGGAAGAAAATATTTTTGGTCTCCATTTCATTGAGATGCTCAATACTGAAAATATCGGAGAAGTTGTAAATCATGAATGGGTATCTGCCTCCGTTATTTCCGCATATATCGGGGTAATAAATCAGGTTTAAAGTGTACAATATTTTTTAGTCTTTCCATTTAAATATTGATGTATGTCATTGGTGTAATCCATTTTTATATTTTAATTGAAGGTATTTGTATGAAGAATTGTTGCTTCCAAAGGAAATAACGAGGAGGTTCTTGTTCTTGTCCCCACACCAAACAAATACATACGGCTACTTCGGGAGGGATTCACGGACAACGTATCTAGGCGACCGGTTTTGCAACTAAAGAAAGAGAATATCAGCCCTTGTTTTTAGCGCCGTGCAATGTTGGGTGAGTCACTTATCCTATAGGACTTAATTCACAATAATGAATTACATAAAAGTTGAGGTGCTTAGGATTTGTTATCTCAACATTTTTGTAGGAATCATTGGGTCTTGTCGCGATAAATATTGTTGAAGAGATTATTTACTATCTGGATCCCTTGTATGTTGATCCTAGGGATCGCCTGAATTAAAGAATGCATTCGATACGTAAGCATGTTTTTATATTTCGATTTTCTATGATTCTGTTCGATACATGAGCATGCGTGTGTTTGTGATGATTGAAAATATGTTTCTTAATGAAGTCTGTTTGATTTTGTGATTAGTGGTTTGCAAGTTTATCGCGCAAATATCGGAGCTAAGGTGCCGCGTTTAAAGGCAACCAACATTAAATGGATTCAGATACGGTATATTTGCAAAAACTTAATGCGCAATTAGATAAAAAAAACTATATTGATTTACTATTTTATTTTTTATAGTGCCCAAGACAACCCAACAAAGATGACAGATTGTGGGTACTATGTCATGCGTTTCATGAAGGAGACTATCTTGCGAAACCAAGTTAAAATACCAATGGCGGTATGTTGTTTACTTAGCTTTTAATCGTGATTGTTCAAATGTTTTAGCAATTGTAACTTAATTTATTTAATTTTTATGTCGCAATACTTCCCCGACTTCAAATGCTCCACATACTCCACCGCTCACTATCTCAAGTCAAGGAAGAGTGGTGTCGCTATATTGTTGAAAAGTTCGTTTGATTATGTCAAATTGATCACGATAGTTGCAACAATACTCATTGGTATGTGAATAATGCTTTATATTTATCAACCCCAAACTATCTATGTATTTGTTTTTCCTTGGTACATGCCTTCGAGTTGATGTGCTGTTGCTAGGAGAAAATAAGTTCAAACTTATTATTTTTGTTACACTTTGTTAATGCTTGATTTGAATTCTGTTTCTTGCTACGGTAGTATTTACCTAATTAGTCCGCTGTATCCCAATGTAACAGAGTTAGTCTTTGTGGTGGAAATGCGGTATGTATGCTACTGAGTCTTTGGATCACATTTCGACACATTACTTTGGTGTTGTCTTGGTCTCATGAAAAACAAACAGAAGTTTGTAAATGTAGATTAATTGTAGATGTATGTTGCTTTTCTGATTTTGGTTTCTTAAGGATTGAGATCTGGTATAGTTGCTGCACTTTGATTTTGTCTTACTCGTGTGAATTTGAATACTTTAGAAACAGAGTGGTGTACTTATATCTGGTTATATATATATATATATATTTGCTTTATAGAGTGTTGCACTTTGATTGTATAGTTCTTGGTTTCTTTGCACAAACACATGCAGTGCTGCATTGAACACTTATATTTTGAACACATTTTGAACAATTGTGTTGACTGCAACAATTGTGGTTTTTTTGTGTAAATATGCAGGAATAATGGATGTAAAAGTTAAGAAATAAAATTTAAAAAAAAAAGGGGCTTTAGATAGCGTTTCCTTGTACAAACGCTATCTAAAGTCAGACTTTAGATAGCGTTTCCGTGTACAAACGCTATCTAAAGTCACCTATTAATAGCAGTTCCTAAATGCTATCTTTGCTAACGAGTTTTAATAGCGGTAGAATAGATAGCGGTTACAAACGCTATTAAAAGGCATACGGAAACGCTATCTAAAGTCTAATCTGTTGTAGTGGCTGGAACAATATAAGTTTGGAACCCAATGCATAGCTTAACTTTGCATACATCAACCCTCCCCATACTATACCACGTGGAAGTTTCATGCACTGCAACACTGAGCCACTTTTTAAATTAAAAATAGCATTCACATGATATATCATCCTTATATTAATTTTTAGAAATGACTTATAAATTCAAATAAGAATCTTCTTCTAAATCCACATATAAAAAATCCAGAGAGGTACCAAGTCTTTAAAAGACTATATATGAGAAACATAGAGTTTCTGGCCCAAAATTTGACGGATAATCTATGCTTCAGCCCGCCTAATTCTTAGTCCTTTGCATCAGCCCAAATTATTCAAGCTCCTAATTTTGGACCCATTATCCAAACCACATAGAAATGACCCTTTTTTAGTTGTCATTGAGTAAATAGCCAAAATGGTCCATGAAACTGTGAGTTCGTGTCAAGTTGGTCCCTCAAATTAACGAAATTTCAAAAAGGTCCTTGAAACTGTCAAACGTTGATCAAGTTAGTCCCTCCGTTAGTCAGGGTTCGTTGACGCCGTTAACGGTGCTTATGTGGCTGCCAACTCATCCTGCCACGTAAGATGGACACTATACACGCATATTTGAGGGACCAAATTGACACTCAATTTTTTTCAAAAACCCTAACGTTCATCTTCTTCTTCCCCAACATCTCTGGTTCGTCTCTCTCACTCTCTCTGTCTTTCGTCTGTTTCTGTCTGTGTCTCTCGCTCTCTCCAACTGCAACTACACAAAAGGGATGTCGATGGGTGGTGGTTCACCATTACCATACTCAAGACAAACCAAGAAACCCACAACTCCCTCTTGATCGAGTAGCTCTAGGGTTGATGGGGCAGAAATCAACAACCCCTTACCTTTGTTTTGTAATTGTGAGAGGAGAGCTGTGTTACGAATCTCTAGGACTCCGAGGAACCCAGGGAGGGCCTTCTATGGATGTCCCTTACCATTGGTAACATTCAATCCCAAAACTCTATTAGGGTTTGCGACTTTCTTGCACTTTGAAGGGAGCACAATTTCTACTAACCCTAATTTATGTATGTCAAATTGTTGCAGGGTGAAGGCAATTGTGGCTATCTGGTCTGGGTGGATGAGATTCCTAAGATTTTCAAGGTTCCTGAGAGATGTGCAACTCCTAATGATACTGGAAGTGAGGGAATAATGAAGGCAGAACTGATGGAGCTGATTGGCAAGGTTGACACTTTGGTTGCAGATGTTAGAATGGTCAAATTTGGGGTTGTTGTAATGTGTGTGTTGTTAAGTGTTTGTCTGGTTTGGTAGATTGGCAGGCAGAGTGCTTAGGTAGTTTTATGTGTGATGTTCTTAGGTATGATGTAGGCATATTTTGGAATGTAATGTGTAATGTATTGTCCTATTTTGGAAATGAAATGAATGACAAGCTTGGAGTAAATGTCTCATTTTGTTGCATAAGACAAACCGGTTCATTTTGTTATAGAAAATGAAAGAAAGCACCAAAATGTGGTCCAAAAGATAAATTGTATATGTATTAATTGAAGCACCAAAAGGTGTCCAAATATGTCTTACAAAAAGTATACCCAAAACAGAGTACATCTAAACTTGTACCAAACCGGAAACTACAGCAGACAAACCATACACCATATACCAAAACAACCAAAGTTTCCTAAGCATCCATTGTTCACATGTGCCTAATCCAAAAAACAGAAGCACCATCCATTGTAATAAATATATCATGGTTTCCTTGGACGCATCTGTGGCAGCCCTGGAGTTGGAATGAAAGACATGAACTGTGGTTGTCCTCCCCTTGATCCAGTTGGTGGTGCTGGAAGTTCGACCATGATAGGCCGTGGAGCTGGAATTGGAAGTGGTGGAAGTGGAAGTGGAGCTGGTGGTGGTGCAAGAGGGGCTGGTGCTGGTGGAGCTGTTACTGGTGGGCCTCTAACTGGGGGTTCCTTTGGCACTTGTGGTATAAGAGGTCCTCTTATACCATATCTCCTTGCCTGCAGAAATAGAAATCGATAACATAGTGTCAATTTAGTCCCCAAAATATGCAACTTAAAATCAAAAACATCCTTGAACTTTTATATATGAAATCAACTCAGTCCCTGCAAAAGCCATCTTACCCTCTGCACTCTTTGCTGTGATGGTGGTGGAGCCTGCATTTGTGGTGGATTGGCCTGAACTTGTGCTGGAGGATCTTGTACTTGTTGCTGCACTTGTGGTGGTACATCTTGAGATTGCACTGGCTCAATAGTAGGAGCAGTTTGTGTAATGGTATCTCAGACACTAAATCCTCTTGTCCTTGAGTTGATGTCTTAGCTTTAGGTTTTTTAGGAACTCCAGTGTTCATGCATCCCCTGCTGTTATGGCCCTCAATGTCACATCTTGAGCAACTGAATTTAGGATACGACCTCTTCAGCTTATGACCACACACGGGTTCCTCATTTCCATCCTTCCTTCTCTGTTTCTTTGGTCTCCCAGCACTTCTCTTGAGCTTAGGTGGAACCGGCTTGTCATAATGAGTGGGCATACAAAATTGTTCGGACTGTGTTGGTTGAATGAAAAATTGAAAAGTTGCATCATATGACCCCATTGTTAGCCATGCATGACAACACTCTTCTACCCTTTGATTCCTATATGCAATTGCAGCACATGCATGCTTACATGGAATACCTGTCAAAGTATGCAAATATACATAAATAACACTGTCATAATAGATAAAAAAGCAGAAAACAATATACAAAAATCAAACATGTCATCACCATCACCTGTTAGTTGCCAAAACCTGCAGGTGCAAGTTTGTGCACTCAGGTTGACATCAACCTTAGAAGGAAGGTTCTGCACTTCATACCGCATGCCATCACCATCACCTGACCACACAGGAGTCCACGAATTGCTATCCAACTTCTCTTTTTCCAGCCTACTTTGTTGCATAGGACACAAAGGTCCTCTCCTCCCAACAAGCTTCAGCTTGTTTGCACACATTGTCCTCATCACATAGCATCTAACTTCCTCAGCCATAGTCAGAATAGGCTTACCACGATAATCCACAATCCTTGAATTGAAAACCTCACATGTATTGTTGCATATGTTGTCCACCGTACAGTTTGTCTCAAAGTAGGCCTTTGTCCATGCCTCTTTTGGCCATTTGTTCAGATACTCCTAAGCTTTCAGGTTCAACCTCTTAACCTTTTCCATTTCCATGTTGAATTGTGTAACCGTGGTTGACTTGGCACAGTCCCAAACCACACCCTTTAGTTCCTTTTCCTTCCATTGTTTTATAAAGTTCCTCCATAGATGCATGGCACAATACCTGTGGGGCACTCCTGGCATCACTTCCTGCATGGCTGGTATTAGCCCCTGCAAGCATAACATACAAATCGGTCCCTAAAATTAGTCACTTAATATCAAATTGGTCCCTGAAATATGCAACAAATTATCAAACCAGACCACGTAATGAATGACAAAATCTTACCTTCTGCATGTCAGACATGAAATTCCATCCATGCTGCCTGTAATCACCTAGTGTTTCATGCAACAGTGTCAAAAACCATCCCCAATTGTCTTTGTTTTCCACATCCACTATAGCATATGCTATCACAAAAATATGGTTGTTTGCATCCTGCCCCACAGCTGAAAGGAGTTGTCCTCCAAAGTAACCTTTCAAAAAGCAACCATCCAACCCAATAAAAGGTCTGCAACCTGTCTTAAATCCTCTCTTGCATGCATCTAGACAAACAAAGAACCTTTGGAACTGTGGTTGTGAATGTGGCAGAGGGATGGTATCAATCTTAACCAATGACCCTGGATTGCTCCTTAACAACTCATGAGCATAATCCCAAAGCTTACCATACTGCTCTCTTTCACTACCTCCAACCAACTCTCTTGCCTCCCTAATCACTACAAAAAAAAATGTCATTTAGCGACCGAAAATAGTGACCGAATTTGTTGGTTGCTGTTTACGACAAAAATGGCGACCGATTGTAGGATCTAAATCAAACACTAATTAGAGTTGATACTGCGACCGAAATAGCGACCGAAATAGAGCGTAGCAGAGTTATCGGTCTCTATTTCGGTCGCAAAATAAAGGAAAGTAAAAGCCAAAAATTACTGACTTTTTAGCGACCGAAATGGCGACCGAGTTAAATGCAACGGTTAAATTTTATCTATCTTTGCGACCGATATTAAATCGGTCGCTAAACGACGTGCAAAAAAATTAAAATAGAGCGTGTTGGCGACCGGATTTTAAATCGATCGCTAAATTTATGAATTCAAATTTCAAATTAACCCATTTAGAGACCGATTTAGCGACCGAATAATTCGGTCGCTAAAAATGAAATCCCTAAAACCAGTGCAGCCCCCTTTCTTCCTCACTCGCCCGAATCTCTCCTTCTCTCTCACCGTTTCTCTCGTTCTTCCTTACTCGCGAGCTTCGGCCACCACCTCCTCTAGCTCCTCTCCAGCCACTACCTCCTCCACACGGTAAGCATACGTCTCTCTCTCCCTCTCCCTCTCCCTCTCCTTCTCTCTCTCACTCGCATCTCTTTCTCCCTCTCCTTCTCTCATTCTCTCTCTCACTCGCGTCTCTCTCTCTCCCTCTCCTTCTCTCATTATCTCTCTCACTCACGTCTCTCTCTCCCTATGTCTCTCTCTCTTTGCAGGTTTGATTCAGTTTGCAGGCTCTGTTTGCAGGTTTTGCAGGTTTTCTGTTATGATGAGTCACTGCACTAGTCACTAATTCTGTTTTGCATTTGTTATTAGATTCAGTTGTATATATGAACTTCTTGATTAGGCTTGTTTTCTGTTATGCTTAGGGTGCTATATATATGTAGATATCTGATGAATGAATAATAGAGAAGAAAGATGATGAATGATATTAATATTTTTCAATAATAGCTTAGCTCTTACATTTTCCTAAGCTTAGCTAGTAGATATTACTTCCCCTTACATTAGCATGTACAGCCACGAGTAGATATCTGATATGTAATGAAAATATTTTGTTTATACTTTCATGAGTGGCAAGTGTGCAAGTAGGTTAACGATTTCCAAGTTTATACTTTTATCACAAGAGCCTTTGATGATGTTATTATTTTTTCGTACAGTTTTCTTTGTCGATTGACAACCACTCTAGTCGTCACCCATTTTCACTATTTGCTTGGAGTTGACATAGGTCAAATACGCTATCTTTTTCTTTGTGTCGAGTGGTACTTGAAGACTTTGAATTGATTTGTTGATTGTTAGTGAAGAGCCGAGCTCAATAGGATTCTCGGTTGTGTCTTTGGTAGATTAGAAATGATGCATGTGGTTGCAATTGAATATGTTGTTTGTTAGTGGAGAGCTGAGCTCAATAGGATATTGGTTGTGTTCTGGTAGATTAAAATTGATGCATGTGGTTGTAAACTTTATATGTTGTTTGTTAGTGGAGAGCAGAGCTCAATAGGATGGATGTGTCAATTCTATGCCTTGATTGCCATTAGTGGAGACCAGAGCTCAATAGGATGTGATCCTGTCAAAAAGGCGGGATGCTTGTTGTGTGTTTCTAATTTAGAAGTTATGCATGTGTTTGACAATTATGTGTTACTTGTTAGTGGAGAGGGGAGCTCAATAGGATGTTTGCTACTATATTTTATCTAAGTTTGTATTGAAATATGCTTCAATATATATTTGTTGAAGTATGCTGCAATCCTTATAAGTCAATGGTTTTATTTTCTGCTAGAGTTAATTATTAAGCTACGAAAGCCTTAGTTTCCTATTTGAGATTCAATTTTAATGAGCATGCGTACCTTCTCAGGGCACGCATGCTCATTCAATATTTTGGATGTGCTTGAAGGATTCTTGAAGTTTGAGGTTTTTCTTTAATTCTGCCTTGAGGCCAAGGTCTTAGATAATGAAGGATTAAGTATAGGGTTAGATAAAATGAAGGGTGGGGCACAATTTTCCAGGCACATGACGTGCCGTCATCATTCAAACATTATTCACATTAGAAAGCAGCTCTGTACACAATATTATGAAAGCAACTCTGGTTTTCTACTCATTTGTTTCACTAGGCAATGGAGCTTTCCAGAAATAGTTGTTGATGACCTTACTAGGTTATCTAGGCATTTCCAGTAGGAAAAGTCCTCTCTATGACCATCCTTCAAAACGACGTAAAAGCATCTGCTTTCCTGAAAACTACTATGTTTTCTGATCTGTAAAGTTGCATGTGAAGTTGCATTTTATTGTTCTATTTTAACATGCTAGTATACTACATGGAACTTTCCATCTTTTCTTATTATCACTTGATGAAGTTTAGACATATGACTTGTTTTCCTTATCGTTTTATCAGAAAATGGATCCAACTAAATATTTTGAGACAGCCATCCATTTAGTCCAGGTACAGTATCTCATCAACTTAAGAATAACGAACGGATTCACGTAATGATGGTTAAGGCATAAACTAATCATTACTAAATTGTTCTTGTATATTTGCAGGATTTGATTTCAATCCCGCGATCATTCTACCGTCGTTGGGGAAACGGAATACCGCGTGTTGTGACTATTGAAGACAAATGCGAAAATCTGTTCAATGGGAATATAATAATCCATGAGGATCACCCATATTTTGCAACAGATACAAATGGTATCAGGGAGTTGTATTTGTTGTCCACTGGTGTATTGGCAAAGTTTAAGTACCTTGGGGGTTCTCGCTTCTACATGTTCATCCCTTTGGAAGATTGATGAGTTTTGATATTTTGATTAGTACTTATTGACTGTTGTGTGTTTTTATGTTTTGATCGTTAATTAGTACATTATTAAACTTTTTTTTATAAACAATTATTAAACTTGCGTTAATTAATGTATGTGTTTTCTTGATCGTATTGACTGTGGTGTTTTGGATCGTTAGTACATCATATTTACGTTTTCTATTTATTCAAAAAAAATATTGGTGTATTTTGTTTATATCAAATTAAAAATCAATGGGGTAATAGTTGAAAAAAAAAAATTGGTCGGTAGGATTAAGTTACAGGAAAATTTTTATAAAAAATAAATTCAAAATTTACGACCGAAATCGCGACCGAATATCAGTTACCAAATTCGGTTATCTGAGCATGCGACCAACTATACGGCGACTGAAATATATAATTTTGTGACCGAAATATCGGTCGCAAATTTGCGACAGAAATACATATTCAGTCGCTAAACATTTAGCAACCAGGGTTTCTGCTACCCCCTTAATTCGGTCGCTAAACAATATAGCAATTGAATTATCATGTTTAGCGACCGAAATCTTCGGTCACTAAATAGATTTTTTTTTTTGTAGTGAATTACCCTAAAAATCATTGACCTACCAATGATGACATTGAACTCCCTTTTTAGGAAATCAAAAACCTCTACATGTGTGATTTTGGGTTTGCTTCGAATCTTTTCTTCTAGTTTCTTCACAACCCATTTTCTGTTTGCTTGATTAACCTTAAAGGCTCTGCAGCAGCTGTGAGTCTCCTTGAAGGTCTTAATTTGGAAACTCCTCCTTACATTACTCCTACCACAATAAATCTCCCAATCACAACCAACTTCCTTGCATTTAGCTCTAGCCCTGAAGCTATCATTTTTCACCCATTTTATTGGCCTGCCCATGTATATGGTGTAATCCTTCACAGCTGCCTTGAAAGATGATAAATTTGTAAACTCCATTCCTAATACCAAACTGACATTACCAAACTTTGCTATGTCATTAAACTGAGGGAAGTTAGGCAAACCAGTTGTTCCATTATTCTCCTCATCTGTACTAATAGGATCCTTCATTTCCTCAGACTTGTAGCTTCCATCACTCACAACTTCTTGCTGCACTTGATTGCTTCCACCACCTAACTCCCCATAATTAAAGAAGTCTTCATGCCCTGTATAAAACTCAGCCCAACCATTATTATCATCACTACTGTCACCATTTGAAGGACTAGGTGACCTCTGCCTACTCTTACTTGAAACTTTCTTCTTACCCTTTCCATCACTCCCACTAGCCTTCTTATACCCTTGGATGAAATCCCAACAACCTTCTTACCCTTAGCCTTCTTACCCTTGGATGAAATCCCAACAACCTTCTTACCCTTAGCCTTCTTTCCCTTGGATGAAGTCCCAGCAATCTTATTTCCCTTAGCCTTCTTCCCTTTAATCTTGCTTAACACCACTTCCTCATAATCATCTGAACTAATTTCAACCGGAGGAGGCTTGTAATGGCTGTCCTCTGCACTTTCATCAGCAGTAGAATGGTTGTCCTCATATGGACTCATGAGACCCTCATCAACATCCATGTTAGCAGCATTCACAACTTCCTGGTTAGGCACCCATGCCTGAAGGGGCTCGGGGGCATACTCGTGATAAATTTCAATCTCATTCCCATTAAGAAGGGCAGCCTTAACCATCCCTATGAAGCTACTATCAGAGGTTAGTTCCCTCAACCCAATATCCAGGTCCCTGTTTGGCTTCAACCACGACAATTTTTCAACCTTATCATAACCCTCACACACCTTCACAATGCTAAACAAATAAAAAACATTGAGTGTGTCTGAGTCCAACTCTTCCCACACATCCATCTCAGCACCCACATACTCCAGAATTCCTCTCTCATTCCTCAACAATATGCCTCCATGGTGCACGATAACAGTGATCACAGTACTCATTCTGCACATTAACAAAGATGCATAAATTAAAAAACGTTTCATATACTCTGTTACAAAACAAAAAAATAGAACATCGCAACAAACCATAAACCCACCCACATTGATGATGAAGAATGCGCAACAATGGGTAAAACGATAACTAGGGCAAATGCCTAAGTACAAAACTAATGTAAGAGAGGCTTAAATGAAACCCTACCCAACCCCTACCACATGCACAGTATGAAGAAGAAGATGAACAATCAAAACCCATGACCCGATAACCCAAAACAAAATGGGTAAACAAAATACACACCTGAGTTTTGAGTGGAAGCGAGTTCCGGTGCGGTTCCGGCGACGGGTTATGGCCTCTGGCGAGCGGTTGCAGAAGGAAGGGTGTGGCAGAGGGGAGGTTGAAAAGGTAAAAATGAGGGATGGAAATGAAACGAAGAAGGTGAAGTGTTAACATACAAAGTATCATTTTATCCCTAAAATTGAGTGTCAGATTGGTCCCCAAAACTGTGGTACAACTGTCATGCAAGGTGGAGGCCACATGGGCACTTAACGTGCCACATAAGCGCCGTTAACGGCGTCAACGAACCCTGACTAACGGAGGGACTAACTTTCTCAATGTTTGACAGTTTCAGGGACCTTTTTGAAATTTCGTTAATTTGAGGGACCAACTTGACACGAACTCACAGTTTTAGGGACCATTTTGGCTATTTACTCGTTGTCATAATATAACTGCCCTTCATCCCTCCATCTAGTTGGCACTGATCTGAGTGCATTGCTATCGGTCAGGAAAAAATGGGATATTTAAACCATGGAATAATTTTTGTTTATTTGAAGTTTTATTACCTTATAAATGTTAGAAAATGGGGTATGATCTGCAACAAAGAAGAGAAGAATAAGTGACATGCGCATCCTCCAAGGCGTGTAAGAACACTAGGTTTTAGGTTCGATTCGTCTCCACCAATCTCCTTTGTAGATTGGATGCAACATGTATAACCGGCAAATCCCCTTCAGGATACAATAGAGAACCTTGGTTTGGTTTGCACGCCCTAAACAAAGCGTATTGTCAATGGTATTTTATAGAATAATAGTTTCCTTAAATCTCTCTTCGCATTAAGGGAAGCAGGGAAGTGATTTGGAATCGAGAAGGCTAATTCAAATTCGGATGCCTTTTCTGCCCGAGTAGTTCTATTTATAGACTAACTCATGCCCCTTGATGAAGGATAACAACTCTTCAAAGAATTGAATGAGGCAACCAAACATGACAATTAAATATCAAACAATCACATGAAGTAAACACCATGTGGTGTCCTAGTGGTTGTTGCGCTAGCATTTTAACACTTGGTATATAGTTAGAATCCTATCATGTGCAACTCCTAGCTTTATTTTTCAGTCTGTTTTTTACAAAAAAAACGGTCATAAAAAAATGAAAACCGTCAAACTCGTGTCCCTAATGCCATATCGCCATCGTTATACCACTAGACCAAATCACAGCAAACATTCCAACATTTATTTTGGCACAATAAATAAGGAAAACGGTATTCTCATAAAATAAAATAAAAACTGATACTTGGACAGTTCTATATATGCACTCAGCTGCAGGATGATTGACGTTTTACCCATTGGATGCGATTCCAAGCGTACCACAAATTTAATTCTTCTAAAGTTCTTACAAACTATATCAATAATTTTTGTTGGTCCAACAGACTATATAAATAATTACAAATACATCCATGTATATATGAAAAGAGCTAAAATAATAATGAATAAAAAAGATGGTTGCTTCTTAAGTAAAGAGACAATGGCAACTCTGTAGCGCTTGGTAATTTAGAAAATGTTTTTTTGTTTTTATTTTTATTTTTATAATAATTATAAAAATGTCATAAGTTTTTATTCTATTTCCAAATTCGGGAACTGCTTGCAGCTGGTACATATATCCTAATAATACCCAGCTATTCCTTAAAAAAAATAAAAAAATTACCCAGCTATTATTATATATGGGCTTTGAAAAGAATTATTTAATATTGGACATTAAAATAATATTATTTTAATTAATGAATATTCCTCTTTCCAACCGAAAAATTCCACTAACAGGAGAGGATTCGGTTTCTTAATTCACTATAACATTAAGCACTTTTTATGTCTGTTAAAAGTGTTTTTTCACGTCTTAAAAAGTCAGATATCAATACAGCAGGCGTTAAATGTGTGACTTTTAACATGTAGACCTACAAATTTACAATTAATGTCTGTCTTTTACTAAACCGACATTAAATATAACACCTTTAACATATATACTTTTAACGTCTGTTGTTTTAATAAACATATGTTAAAGTTACTTTTAACGTCTTTTGAATAAAAGACAGACGTTAAAGCTAGGTTTTTTAAAAAATATATATATTATGTTACAATATCCCATCCCCCGGCTAGCTCCTTGAATTCACTAATTCTACAATACAGAATTTGCATACATATTCATCGCTAACAAGTTCATATACATTAACTCATGCATTTGCATTAATTCCAATATATATTTAGAACTATTACCAGGTAATTAACACAATTCTTAATTAAAACAATTAGAACTATAATAACTATCTTAATTAACACAATTCAGGTCACTATACATGAAAAATTCATAACATAATAATACATATATATCCTATACAACTACACATTATGTATCTTCTAAGTATATAAATGTAAACTCTACAAACTACACATCTTCTAAGTATGCAGGAGGTATATTTTATATTCCTTTTTGTACAACATACTTAAAAATGAATTCTGCAAATTGCATCCTCAAGTCTTTAATATCATTTTCTCAAGAGGACATTGATAGCCGAGAGCCTGCACAAGTTAAATAAAATACACATTAACTCAAGCCATCACCAAAAATAAAATATATAATTAAATAATTTGTTTAATTAGTTACCTTCCTTCATCTCTCGGTAATGGATAGATGCCGTGACGACGTTCAACATATGATGTATCACATAATAGGCACATGACAAAGTATCTGGCTGATAACGAGACTACAAAAGAAATAAAATTTAATGTCAATTATATATATATATAGTAATTATAATATTAATTACTTTTTAATAAACTAGCAACCTTAAGGTTAATCTATCCATTCGGGATTTCCTTTAAACTTTGAAGACCCGCTCTTCCCGTTGGCGCAAGATATGTTGCATGCCACTACAAGAAAAGACGTATTTACCGACGGAATTTTTTTGATGGACTCCATGACCGTCGGTAATTAAGACATTACCGACAGAAATTATCGTCGGTAATAAAGGATACAGAAAGTTTTCAAATTTACCGACGGAAAGCCCATCGGTAAAGTTTCTGATGGCTTTTTCGTCGGTAAGTCCTTCGTAAATGGTGGCGGGAAGGGTAAATTTTTGGCGCCAGACATTTCCAACTGACTTTTCCGTCGATAATTCAATTTTTGCATTTCCGACGGATATTTTCGTCGGAATTTCAGATTCTCGTTTCAGAGGGTGAATCAATAAAACTTGATCAACCATTAACGAGTAATCCTAATGTGGGTGGATTTGGCCAGGGGGAATCTAAATTTCCGACGGAAATGTCCGTCGGAAATGCAAAAAATGAATTACCGACCGAAAAGTCTGTCGGAAATGTAAAAATTTGAATTACCGACGGAAAAGTCACTCGGAAATGCGATCGTTCGTCAGAAAAGTTCGTTAAATCAGAACAACAAACCCTTTTCCCCTCACTTTCCCTTTTCTCTTCTCTCCTTATCTCTCTTGTCGCTGTCTCCCACTCGATCACCACCGCCGCCACCAGCTACCACAGCCGCCACCCACCACCAGTGCCCCCTACCTTCCCCTTGCTCGCTGTTGTCTCTCTCCCTCTCTCTCGTTATATTCGTGTTCGTCCCACCGCTCTTCAGATCTCACCCCACCGTCGTTGTTCGCTGTCATCTCCGCCTCTCTCTCGTTCCCATCACTCCGCCACCGGTCGTCGCGACATAGTACATTCATGGACTTGCCATCGTGACAGAGAAGGCCTCAACCCCGCCGTCGAAGATCTCCGACCCATTCACACTGCTGCATGTTCAGATCTGCAAACGAAAAGCTCAAAACTTCAACGAAGAAGAAGAGGAAGAACTTCAATGAAGATGCAGAGCTTCAACGAAAAGCACCGATCTGCCCAAGATACTGAAAACAGTTGAAACTTTTCATTGAAATATTGGTGCATTTTGTAAAAAGTTTGATACTTGTAAAAAGTTTGAATCTTTTCGTTGAAATATGGTTCTTGATTTTTTGTTCTTCATAGTGAAATTTTCTGTTCAATCATATTCATATGGGTTCTGTATCTGTTATGCAAGTTTGATTTTTTCTTTTTTGGGTTTGTCTTCGTTGGATTTTTCTCTTCTGTTCTTCTCCGAACCCCATATTCATTTGATTTTGGTTGAAAGGTTAATTTTGACTTTTTTAATATAAAAAAATAAAAAAATAAAAAAATCCTCGTTACCGACGGACATTTCCGTCGGTAAGTATACATCAGAGTTTCCGACGGATATATCTGTCGGTAAGGAGAGGCCCCATGGGACGCGTTTCAGATAGCCTTTTCCGTCGAAAATTTCCGACGGACTACCCAGATCCGTCGGAAACCCTTTCATATGAGCCTAGTACCGACGGAAATGGGTCAGTCGAAAACACTATTTTCTGACAGCTTTTGGGCTTTTCCGACGGTTTTTGGCCGTCGGTAATCACCCATTTTTTTGTAGTGTGCCTTCATCGCACTATCATAAACAAAATATTCATGTCAATTATATGTTCATCATGTGTGTAATAAAATAATAGCAAATGTTACAAATTTAATTAAATAGAAGACTAATTACTTACGTATTGATAGAGGCCACCACATCCTTCGGCGGGTCGTTGTGGAGAGAGCATAAGATTATGACAATATGCCTAGAATGATGAAGTATGAGCAACTTCCAATGGTTATCCTTTAAGTAGGGTGTCAGATATATGTCTTTCCGATCACTTCCTCCCACTAAGGCGCCAAAGTATTTTATTGACTTTACTATCATCGGACAGGAACTGAGATATGATAGTGGGGTCTAAGAATCCATAAACATTTCCGCCCTTGTCAATTAGAAGGTGATGCAGATACTTGAGATATGAAATAAGTAATTGTTAATTACGCAATAAATTGAAATTTAAATAAAATATTAAAATTAAATGAATTATAAAATTAAAATGTACTTACGTGTGGGTGTGAACATTCTTTGCTTGATTCCGCATACCCTTTTCCCTTTTAGCCTGTTAAAATAACACCTAATAAATTTAGTTAAATAGATTTTCTTTCTTAAATGTACTTTGAAATAGATAAGTAAATTAACTTCGACTAACCATAAAGGTAATGTGCCACGGCTCCAAACAAAGGCATCTCACGTATCCTTATCTAGGTATGAGTAGCAAGCAAGAGGAGAATCGGAGCTCTTCGCTCCGAATATGTAATGCATAGTCAGATCGTGCTTGACCCCCTTCCAACGCGTAGCTGCTAGTGAGAGCCATTTCTGCCTATGCTGATCGGTATTCAGCACGGTCCACGGGATCTACATTAATTACATAACAAAAAGGAGGAATTAGAACTCAAATAATTCTTTAATAGTGTACATCAAAAGAGTGTAAAAGTAAAATACCGTGATTGACTCCCAAATCCGATCCTTCACATTCTGCAGTACGTGTTCCCAACCATCATACAATATGCTAGTATGCTCTTTAGCCTCCTTAGCCACCCAACTAGTAAATTGCTTAGCAAACGGTCCTTGGGGAGTCAGTTCATGATCAAACCAGACCTTAAGCTTTTGACCACTAAGCCTAGACTTGTCTAATTTTTTCAAAGCAGTGGCTGCTCTACCCCGTTTTTTCAAACTCTGTGATGCATGTTTGGACAAAAAAATAGTAAATTAGAGGGTTAGATATAACATGGATAAATAAAAAATATAAGCGTAATTAATTAACATTATATGTATAAATAAAACTTACACTATCAGCTGGCGTAGCCGCCACCGACCCCTCCGGTGCATGAGGGATGTCAGCTGAATTAGCCATGTGTATGCCTGTTTAGATGAAAAATAATAATAAATTGGATTTTTCATCTCTTTTCTAAATCCAGTCCTTGTTCCTCAACTTTCCCATCGTCCAAACAAACAAACAAAAAATCTTAAAACAAAAAAGCAACAAGAATGAAATTTTTAAACACAGCTCAGCAAGAAATTCACAGTTTCAAGACTCTGTTAGGATTTAGAAGAGTCTGTATCTTAAAAATATGTGTAACACCCGGGTTCCGACGAGGGCAGGGAGTGGTCGCCGGTGCAAGAAGGCACGGACAAGGAACTGCTCCTGGCAGGCTTCTAGACGGAGGGACACATGAATGAACCGATTACACACCCAAATGAGAGGGATCCTGAGACTGTGTAGGTATGGGACTATACAATTGATGAAGGCTTATATGAATTGATTGGTACTACCTATATCAACAAGGTGCATCTTCTTTTCGGTAGCCCATCACTTAAGAACTCCACAGTTAAGCGTGCTTGACTTGGAGCAATTCTGGGATGGGTGACCTCCTGGGAAGTTTTCCCAGGAAGCGTGTGAGTGGGGACAAAGCACGCTGAAAAGACCCGTGTTGGTCTGTGGGGTCAGTCGTCAATCCATAGAGCAGTCAGGGATGTTACAAATGGTATCAGAGCGGTACCTCTTCCAGTATGGTGTGGTTCGGGGACGAACCAAGCGGAAGCTGGTGGGCATGTAACACCCGGGTGCCGACGAGGGCGGGGATTGGTCGCCGGTGCAAGAAGGCATGGACAAGGAGCGGCTCCTGGCAGACTTCTAGGCCGAGGGACACATGAATGAACCGATTACACACCCGAATGAGAGGGTTCCTGAGACTGCGTAGGTATGGGACTATACAGTTAAGGAAGGCTTATATGAATTGATTGGTACTACCTATACAAATAAGATGCATCTTCTTTTCGGTAGCCCATCACTTAAGAACTCTACAGTTGAGTGTGCTTGACTTGGAACAATTCTGTGATGGGTGACCTCCTGGGAAGTTTTCCCGGAAAGCGTGTGAGTGAGGACAAAGCACGCTGAAAAGACCCGTGTTGGTCTGTGGGGACAGCCGTCAATCCATAGAGCAGTCAGGGATGTTACAAATGGTATCAGAGCGGCACCTCTCCCAGTACGGTGTGGTTCAGGGACGAACCAAGTGGAAGCTGGTAGGCATGTAATACCCGGGTGTCGACGAAGGCGGGGAGTGGTCGCCAGTGCAAGAAGGCATGGACTTGGAGTGGCTTCTGGCAGGCTTCTAGGCGGAGGGACACATGAATGAACCGATTACACACCCGAATGAGAGGGATCCTGAGACTGTGTAGGTATGAGACTATACAGTTAAGGAAGGCTTATATGAATTGATTGGTACTACCTATACAAATAAGATGCATCTTCTTTTCGGGAGCCCATCACTTAAGAAATCCACAGTTAAGCGTGCTTGACTTGGAGCAATTCTGGAATGGGTGACCTCCTGGGAAGTTTTCCCAGGAAGCGTGTGAGTGGGGACAAAGCACGCTGAAAAGACCCATGTTGGTCTATGGGGTCAGTCGTCAATCCATAGAGCAGCCAGGGTTGTTACAAATGGTATCAGAGTGGCACCTCTCCCAGTACGGTGTGGTTTGAGGACGAACCAAGCGGAAGCTGGTGGGCATGTAACACCCGGGTGCAGATGAGGGCGGGGAGTGGTCGCCGGTGCAAGAAGGCACGGACAAGGAGTGGCTCCCGGCAGGCTTCTAGGCGGAGGGACACATGAATGAACCGATTACACACCCGAATGAGAGGGATCCTGAGACTGTGTAGGTATGGGATTATACAGTTGATGAAGGCTTATATGAATTGATTGGTACTACCTATACAAACAAGATGCATCTTCTTTTCGGTAGCCCATCACTTAAGAACTCTACAGTTAAGCGTGCTTGACTTGGAACAATTCTGTGATGGGTGACCTCCTGGGAAGTTTTCCCGGGAAGCGTTTGAGTGAGGACAAAGCACTTGAAAAGACCCGTGTTGGTCTGTGAGGTCAGTCGTCAATCCATAGAGCAGTCAGGGATGTTACAATATGGCAAAAAACAGAGATAGCAGAGGTCCAAGAGAGAAAAACTCATCCATGACTGACATTATGTTCTAAGCTATTAAACTAAATTTTTGAATAAAAGAAAGCATTAAACAATATGGTCTCACAAATCATTCATACAACCAGTGCAATACAGAATATTTGAAAACAACAAAAATGACAAAAAGCAAAAATGAGGTTTAGGGCATTGCCTGGTTCACAAAGAGGAGAGGGAGAGTGACTCAGTGGTGAAGGAGAGTGGCTCAAGGATTCTTTCCTTGCATGTGGAGAACCTTAAATGAGACAGAAAACACGACCGCGGCGAGATGTTAGGGCAGATAGAAGAGAAGATTTGAGAGAAGAGAACTCACAGGAGAATACGGTCGCGGTGGTGGTGGAGAAGATCTTGCAATGGTGGCGGTGGAGAGGAGCCCACGGTGCTTGAGAAGGGTTAGGGCAGTAGAGGCGGTGATCGAGAACAGAGGCATAGTAGTGAAAGTGCAGGTGAAGAAGGAAGGTATGCGGGTTTGTTTTAATGTATACTTTCAAAAAAAACATTTGAACTCACTTTTAATGTTTGTTGTTTAAAAAACAGACGTAAAAGATACACTTTTAATGTCTGTCGTTTAAACGACAGACGTTGAAAGTGATTTAAATTATCTTGATAATTACGGTTATGCCATCGTCTTATGTTTAACGTCTACTTTTAATATGACAGACGTTAACCTTGCTCCTTTATTACATATTTTCCACTAGTGATTTTTTGAGAGAGAATATATGTATGATCTGGTGGAGGTTGGACTCGTGGGTGGCATAAGCATATGTATCTTACATTTATATCCTTCGTTTAATCATTAATTATATTTCATACACTTTACAAAAGTAGAGACTGCCGCTGAAAGGTTGAAAGGCAGATTATGATCATATATGTGATTAATCTAGAAAACGATGAAACGAAGGATATAATAGTAAAATGAATGCAATATGATCATATAGATATTAATGAATATCTACACACGGTTTTAAAAGGAAAATCAAGAGAGAAATGGAAGGCATGGCTTCATCTCGAAAAAAGGAAAAGAAAGAATGAAATGAGAGCATCTCTTTGCCCCATAATCACGGTTCGTTTAGAAGTAGTGGTAACCATCATGGCTATCATCATTGGAAATCTTAGAGATGAACAGCTTTTAGCATAAAATGTTGTAAATTAAGAGTCATCTATAAAGAAGAAGTAGACAAAAGCAAAGAGGGGTCTTCGGGCACAAACCTTTTATTGATCTCGTGCATGTGGCAATCAAGCCTAACTCTGAACCCTATCATTAGGTGTATATAATATATGTATGTGTCGAACAAATACCAGAGAATTATTAATATTTATGTTATGCAGGTTCTTGATGCGAAATGTTCAAGAATTATTGTGCTTTAAGGAAAACATTTAGCGTCAAAAGTGACTGATTCATTCTTCAGTGAAGTTTTCAGGTTCAAACGAATGTTCAATAAACCTTTGTTGAAAGGAAGGAATTAAGGAGTCAATCTCAGTCAACCTAGTTGATATAGTCCAAGATTGGCAGCCATATAGTCTGTTCACCCGTAAAAGCTAGGACCAGCACCAAGGGTAAAAGAAAAAACTCAATAACAAAACCCACAGAAACACCAAAGCAAGGGTGATGATACGTAATAATGATTTTCAATTTGATCCTTATAATATGTTCTCATGTGTAAGGATCGAATTCAATTTTTTTTCAATTCAGTCCTTATACGTAATAATGATTTTCAATTTGGTCCCTATATTTTAACTCCAACAAACGGTGTTATGATACCACTTATAGTCGAGGACTAGATTGTAAATGATTGTTACGTGTAGGGATTGATTTGATAAAAATTTATATGTAAAGAATAAATTGAAAATAGTATCACGTATATGGATCAAAATATTACTTTAACCAAGATTTTATCAGGGTTAATAATTTTTTTTAAGTAAAATATTTTTAAAATAAAAATATCCATACTGTACTCTCTTAAAAGTGACCAAATATCTTAGATTACTCTCATTTATAGAATGAAATATGTCATTTTTAAAATTTTTTTAATGTTGAAATTTAAATTTTAGAATTAACTATGCATGATTTATTTTTCAATGTAAATATTTTCTCTTTTAATTTATAATTTTTAAATTCTAGTTGGATTAATTATGTATTTATCATTTATGATGTTAAACATTTTTTAAAATATTTTATTTTACTTGTTTTATATTTTTATAAATTAAAAATACTCGTGCAATGCACATGATATTTACTAGTTTATAATATATCAGATATTAAATCTATAATTTATATATATCGAATTAGTTAAACAAAGTTCAGTCATTCTAAAAGGAAAAAAAGGTTTAGGTGATCACAAAATTGAGATCTTTGTGTATAAATTCATAATTTTCTTTATATATATATATATATTCTAGAAAGTGTATTGGTAAACACTAGCCCTAAGAATGAAGCATCGTTAAAACTCCTGATGAAGAATTTGTCGTATTCGGTTTAAGGGATTAGTTTATATAGTTGTACGTAAAGAATATCCTGGAGAACAATAAAAATAAAAATAAAGTTGCTCTTACCTAAGGGGAGAAAACGTTTCATAATTGATTTAGCAAATATCAAGTTACTTAAATCTGTACACCATTATAAGATGCATACAATAATTTCTTCATCATCATTTTGGTGCTTCAATTTACAATTAACTATTTTTTAAATCAACTAACGGTCCCCAACATACACACAAAATAAAGAAGAGAATTTTCATGCTGCGGCGGTATGGCTGCCTATCATATAGATCTCATTTTTCTTTCTAGATTTGTTTCGGAGTTGAAAGATATTTCATTAATGAACCTAAGCAAGATGCATGGATCATTTGACTTATGATTAGCACACATCGTATACATATTAGATAAAAGTAGTCAAACTCGAACAAATAATGAGATATTGATATGTCAGTTGAGATTTGTCCCTTTGGACAAATCCGAGAGTAAGTAAATGGATAATGAGTTCTACTCTAGAAGCGTTAATTAACTTTTACTTCGTGTTTATATATCTTTAACATGTGTTTGGATAAATATTTGACAAATTTTATTTTGAAAATAATTAATTTTGTAGAATTGATTTTTGTTTTTTGAACGTGAGATTATTTTGAAGGCATACTTGACATATATATTTGAAATGGATGGCATGTTTTGGAAGATATCAAATCAAAATGGCAAAAGTAATAAAACCCGTATCGATAAGTTATTATCAAGAGTTGCAGTTACCTGATGAATGATGACCAATGTCATTAGTCATGGTAGCTTTTCAAAGTTGGAATATTTTTGGTACACGCAATTGAAATTGACACATCACATATGCACGTATACTTGTCTCAATGACTGTCTGTAAATACTATTAGGATGACAATAGAGTTGTTTGTCTCTCTTGACCAACAATGTGATGAATGACGTAAGTACATTAGTACATGTTTGGGTCTGTGAGTCTATGGGGAGAGAGAGAGAGAGGGGGCACGGAACTCATATAACGCGAAAAGATACAAGTCCCTGGACCCATTGTGGACATTGAGAATTTGTTGTGGGGGCTTCAATAGGGATAGGGGCGGCCGCGCCCCCCCCCCCCCCCCCCACCACATGCTTGTCCTTTTTAATAACCTCACCCTGCAAAATTTCACCTGCTCTTTGCTTCTTTTCCACGTCTTAGAGGAGAGTGAAGAAGATTGATGGGTTTGAATGTGATGGATTCTGAAATTAAAACTATTGCATTCATTCAGAGAGGAACAACAAGTTCAGAAAGCCATACTCACTTTTTCTCTGAGCCACAACAGTGCATATATCACTCTCCTTTCCTTTGGTTATTCACTTATTTGCAACATTAATTAATAAAATTATTAAATTGTTTTGTTTGTTCCAATGCCAAATTGTCCAATACCATATATATAATATAATTATCAAATATAGCAATTAAAAGGGACTTGACGGTATAATGCAGATATTCTGAGGGAAAGTTGATCAGGATTTAGATTTGGTTCACTAAAAATTCCAAGAAAGAAAAAGTCGAGGGTTTTGGTGATCTCGAGGAGGAAAGCGGGGTCAGTTCAGGGTGGCTCTCTCTTCTCAATTCTCAAGAGTGAAGAAAGAGAAGAAGGTGTTGAATTGGAGGTTTCATTTGGACGTGACTTTCACTACTATAATAGCTACGAAGAGGTGTCTTGTGTTGTGTGTGCTTCTGCCACCAGGCCCTTGTGTCCCTCTCACCCATGTTCTTTGTGTGTATTTGAGAGAGGGGCGATTCTGATTGAGTTCTGACTTATCTTGATTTTTATTAGTGTAACAGTGTCTGTAACAGTGTCTGTGTTCTGTGTGCTGAGTGAGGGAGTAGTAAAGTGACTGACAAAACTGAAGGGGAGAAACAGAAGAGGTTTTAGAGCATTTAGCTCTGTACTTACTGATATATATCGCATTCATAAATATGAGAGAGAAACAAATCATCGTAGAAAATAAGGATCATTTCTTCATGTCATGGAACTCAACCCATCATGAAAAAAACCCTAACCCTATTTTTCTCGGATTACATAAGTTTTTTTTCTGCAACCTCTGGGATCCTGATCCTACCAGGATTATCGGTTCATAATTTGACTGCAAACTTTGCCCTAATTAAAATATAAACAATTGATAAAGATGTATAATTATAAATCAAGTCTATTCGCTAAGTTACTGAAGATACATAACATTTTTAATTATATTTATAGCTAGCTAGCAGACTAAAAATATTGATATTTAATTTATTAATAGTAAGCAAGCAAGTTGTTGTCAATGTAAAGATGCAGTCTATGATCTATGAGAGAGAGGAATAGGGAGAGGGGGTCATACAGTTTCACTGCATTATCTGGGGGTGAGTGTTGGTGGTTGATAGTAACAGTTTCGAAGGGCTAGCTAGGGTACATATCTTGGAAGGGTGTAGATAAGAAAAGAAATTAATTAAAAAGAAAAAGCTGAAAACCCTAAGGATGAACAACTGCTACTTTATGTAATGGATCCAACGAGGACAACGACTGTGGCTCACTATTTCAGATATTTCTTTTATTAAAGAAATGTGGGGGTGGAACTCAGCCTCAGTCTCACGGGAAGACCATATGTTAGACCGAGATTCACCACACCTCCTTTTTCTCAGTACATGTTGAAAGCTACAATTCAAACTAGTTTGGATTGCAGCAGATACACAAGTTCAGAAAAACACTGCTCGTTTTTCCTGTTAGTTGAGTTCAGCGAACACAACACCCAATACCCAAATTGTTCCTCAAAAAAATCAAAAATACTAGCTACCAAGCTTGCAATAACATGTCATTGGATTATGATAGTAGCGTGGAACTGAATCTTATACTATATATCATGTCTGTTGCGTCTTTGACTGTGACTTTTTTGGTGCCAGTAATTAACTCCAATTCCCTCAGTCACTGACTTGACTTCTAGTGCCTTTGTTTTAGGTAAACTACTATCTATTAAGCTAAGGCAAAATAAGAAGAAAAATGTTTTTCCAACACAAACTTTTGGCATTCGGTATACACAGTATATAAGTGAGTAAAAGCACAGAATGAAAGTAAAGGTTGGGTTCATAAATAAGAGCAAAGTGGGAAAACAGACAGTAATATATGGGCTAGGTAGGACCATGAGTCTAAGCCATGGAGACTAAAGTTAAATAGGCTTTAGAATATTCAAATAATGTTATGGCTCTCTTATTAATTCTTAATCATAAACAATGACAGAGAATGCTTCACATTGCACATGGCCTAGAGTTGCACTGAAGTAATACACAATAAGAGGTCTAGCAGCCATGCATACGCATGTTCTACAGACTTATTTAGGCTCTAAAGCCACACGTAAAGATTTTGAAAAAGACTACCTAAGATCCTGGTGAGTTTTAAACAATACATGCTCATCATCTAGAAAAGAGAAGCCACCAACAAATTAAAATACAAAGTAGAATCCACAACAGGTACCTAGCCAGAAGAGTCCAAGTAAGTCTACATAGCCAGAGTCCATAACATAGATATATATATAATATCACCATGCCATCAGATCATTGCAGGTCATGCCTCAAAAAGTATAAACCCTAGATGGGTCATACTTCAAACTTAATTCACAAATTACCTCCTCCTCCCTCACTGATATCCTCTGAGGAGTTATCAGTCCATGGAAGAGAATAAGGAAAAGAATAAGTGGTAGTAGCAGGAGATTGGCGATAAAACCCACTTCCTTCATTACCAATTCTCGCACTAAACTGCCTTTGGGGCATTTGTTGAAGTGAAGTCAGTCCTGGAGACACTGAAAGCGATGCAGGAGGGATGTCACCGAAGGAATAGCGGAGCAGATCAGCATTAGCAGCATCAAGCTCCTTTTGGAGCTTTTGAACTTGTCTCTGAAGGAAAGATATAGCTCCAACGCAGCCATAAACCGGATCCCTCACGCGGGCCTCTGCTTCATAAGCAAGAGAATTCACTGCATCCTCTCTCTGGTGGGGAAGGAGTTCGTTGAGGAGCTTAGTCACATTGCTAGCACCAAATATTTTGTGAACGTTAGCAAATTTTTGTGGTTCTTCAGGTGGGAAGTAAGGTGCAAAGATGCATCCTGGCATGCATTTCCTCCGCAAAAATTTGCAGGCAGCACAGGGAGAATTGTAAGAGCTGGATGATGCCATTTTCCCTGCAATATATAGAAAGATTTGCATAAAAGGAATGTACAAGCTCTACCTTCACATCTAAGTCAAGTTCTTCAGTAAGCAATTTTAGATTTCATTTCTTATCAAAGATTGAACTGTGAATGGCCCAAAATCGGATCTGATGCTAGGTCCAATTGCACCTATTAATTAATTATACCATCTTTTATTTACAGCCTCCTTCGTTTTTGTGTTCATTCTTTGATATGTTCATCATCGACAACTTCTGAAATGGGGCTGCAGGGATCTTTTTTATTAGTGTGTCAGAATCAGAATATATTAGTAATATGCTAATACTACCCTAACAGAAAAACCCTTTCGAAAGAATTAAAATTGGATTGAAAGCCTTCTCCATTCCTCCTAGCTAGCTAAATCTTCTCCAACACATGCAACGAGCCTATGCTTGATGGCATAAATTTGAGGATTATGTATCACTTTCTGGCAAAATTTTTTTTTTTTTGGAAAACCAAAAGAAAGATATATTAAAAAGTGATCGAGCACAAGCTATACTCAACCACTAGAATCCCTTCTAGTATAATATGATATGATTATCTTTATCCTTTCTTTTTCTTTAACAAACGTTCTTAAATTAAATACAAATAGTTTTATATAATATCAAACACTTATTTCCTTTTCTGTAAAATATGTTTTCCTTCTTCAAGGTGTGATCTGAATATTAAAAAAACCAGTAAAAAAATATTGAAGTTAAACTTGAAACTTCTGCAAGGTGTGATCTGAATTTCTCCTTTAGTTTAGTTTCTGGGTTTTGTTTTCTTCTCCTTCTTCATTTATTCCCTATTATGAAACATCGATACACTAGTGCAGACAATAACACATCTCTGTATCTTTCTTTTTCTGGAAGAATTCAGCTGCATGGTCAAGTACCAAGTCAAAATTTCCCTCTAAATTAAATCAGTTGAGCCAGGAATCTGGCTGCTGCAACAAGCCATATGATTATATATTTCATGGCTACATATTCAAGAAACATAAAAAATGGAAAAGCCTGATGGATCCTTTTAATTTGTATATCAACCGTTACTTTATTACTTGAAAGAAACAAAAACATAGAAAAGAACTATATATGTATAAATAAAAAAAAAGGAGCAAAAGAAGGAAGCTACATGAACATGATTTTACATGTTTGTGATGTAGGCTTCTTTGATCAAATAAACTAAAAGGGAAGTACCTTTTTTCCCTTGTAGGAGGTCTTTGAGAAGCTGCTATTTTTTCCCTCCCGAGACAAAGAAACCTAAGGCAATGAGATGTATATATAAGTCTCAGATTTGTCACAGGAGGAGCACCCCTAAAGAGGAAACCCTAATTGGGAAGAAGGGCACAAGGGGAGAACGACAAACAGATAGAAAGAGAGAAAGAGGGGGAAAGCTGATAATTAAGTGGCAAAAGGTGATAGTAGAGGGGGGAAGGCAAACAGGATTGAGTGGATGGAGAAGGGATGGGTGCAAAAGACAAAGGTAATAAATGGAGGTACACTAGAAAGAATGACTATGACCTTGCATCTAATAATAATTTCAGGAATGTGGGGATGTCTCCCATTCTCAATCCCTCTTAACTCATGCACTCCGATAAACTTTACCCTATATTTTTATATTTTTGAGAAAAATATTCAAGCTAATGGAGCATTAATGGTATTTGTACAAATTTTGATAAATATTAACACCGTGACCTACAAGCCTTGACACCTATCAAAATGCTTAGGGTTTTTTTTTTTATAAGTAAAAAATTTATTAAGCGGTAGGGGTTTGCTTTACCATAGTGTTGTTCAAGGACATAAAGGGTAACAACGATGTGTGTGTACGTATACGATCATCTTTCGCACCAGACGTAGAGATAGTTTGACCTTTCGCATTTCAATTGGTCATTATCGACCCTGCACTCTAAACAACGATGATATAGTAGTTATTGTTATAATAAATATTCATTTCAACACTTTTTTTATTAAATTACTTTTTATACTTAAATTTTAACCATTTATCATCTGCTGTTGTATAATATTACTTTTTAAACCCTATCCCAGCCAATCCTCTAGCTAGTATTTATGTTAGGTTTGATAATAAAATATTGGATATAAAGAATAAAACAAGGGGTGGATCTATTTTGCAAACCTTAAACAATTAAGCTATCTAATATATATTGGATCTTTCTCTTATGTAGTATTTATAAACATTTTAAAGTAAGCATATATATATAATTGGTTTCTACTCTGTTATTTATAATAACTCGATCTATAAGCGTATTGATCTCTATTCTTCGAGCTACTATCTCTATCATTAATACTTCAGAGTGAATTGCAAAGAAAAACGGGATAAATCCATATACGGATATATAACTTAAATTTCATATTCAAGTGGTTATATAGAACACAATTTACGTTGATGGTCGAGTTTGGAGAGAACATGACACTAATCTAAGAAGCACTTGCCCTCCTGTCAATTTAAGGCTCTATTGTCCGTATAGGCAGTGAGTCTAGTGTAGCCAGAAAATCTCTTTCCATATCATAGCGATGAATCATTTCGTATGTATGTTAATAAATGCTGTTGGAGTTGAAGCTCCAAAGTCAAATTATAATTGCTGCGGCTACTCCTTTCAGTTTCATGTCTTAGCTGCGGATGTAACGTTTAAGCAGTTTGTTACTTTGTTTTGTGTTTATATAATTATTATATTATATTATATGTGTATCGTGTATGCCACAGGTTTTCCTTTATGAATAATTTCTTTTCACTCTTTTTTAAATAAATAAAAAATGTTCTCAATTTCAATGAGCTAATGAAGCATTTTAATTTGCCACGCCAAGATCACGTTGATTAACTAGGATTAAACTGTTAAGAGATAGAGAGATTAGGAGCACCAGTTATTGCTCTAGTACAGTAGTTAAATATAATCCTGGGAAAGAAGAATTTTTAAAATTATTTGTCTTACTAAAAGTGGAATCTTATTTCATGTTTATGAGTAGCACACAGTCTTAAAGAAGCTAGCAAATATGGGTTTGTATATAATAGTGATCACTGAATTATATATTGTAGTAGTTGGGAAAGTATCATATGCCCTCCTAATGGAGAAGTGAAAGTATAACGCACACAAATTATATGCATCTTTGAAGGAAGGTTTTCTTTTTCCTTATGCCCGCCCCACCAACCCCTTTCCTAGCTAGGCCCCTCTCCCCACTAAAAGCTCAAAAAATAGAAGTTTAATTAGAAATGCCCCATATAGATCAAGATGCTTGTGTATTTGTGATTAATCAATTGGCTAGGGTGCTAAGTATAACTACGAACCGTGAAGCTAAATTTGTAGACTTTCTTTGTGGGCTATACTTAGTTAATGTTGAAAATTAAGCAAGTCAATTTAGTTAAATTTTGATGTATATGTACCTACTTAGATGTATGGTTGGTACACTCTCGAAGTCTTTCGAAACAACCGATTTTTATTCAAGTAGTTTACTTTCAGTTTTAATTTGCGTGAGTTTGATTTCAGTATTTCCTGATTATAAATTAGTATTATATATGACTTCTTTTAAAAAACAAAAATATATTAAGAAGGGTACAAGATATACCCAAACCCATAAACAAGATCAAAGAGAGACCAACCATGTATGGCAAAAAAGAATCAATCAATATGTATGTCTAAGCCTAGTACTTGATATCTTCAGTTCTCCCATTTGGGCTATTACACTACACTTATTTTATATATGGGTTTGGATATCCTGGTATTCGATTCAATACAATTTTTGTTTATAAAAAAAAAAAGTCGGTATATCTAGGCAAAACCATCACGGGTATGAAACAAGCACAAAAAGTGAATTATGACTCCTTGTTTATCTAATTTGTTATTTACACTCCTCCGGTGCGAATTGACACTCTTGCCTCAAGCCTGTTTCTATAAATTTTCATATTCTTGTTTTTTTTTACATGCATATAATTTAAAAGAAGTTGGGATGGTTAATTGAGGACTTATATTAGCGAGCACGACCCGTTTCTGAGAGCGAAATAATATTAGTAAAAGTTCAAAATGCAGGCCCTCTATAAGAGTTTTAATGTGCCACCCCATACGAGTTAATTTCAGTTTTTTACCTCCTTTGCTCATATCATTGATAGAGCATTAATTAGTTACTAATTTATAGTAATATAATATGAAGAAGACATTATAAAAACGTTACATTGCATGAGGGCACAAAATCCTTGGGAGTTGAGACACGAAAAAAATGGGAAACAAATCAATAATTCCATGTTCAACTAGACAATTACACTTGAGTGAGAGAAAAGAGAGATAGCTAGCAGAAGAATAAGTGGTCCATGACTGTTGTAGCTGCACTTGGTCCTTATCACTTTCCCAACACTTTGTTATTATCATTTTGAGTCCCCATGCATGCTCCCCCAACCACATTTTCGAAGAGTCCTTCCCCGATGTTTGGACCCATCTGTTGCAGTTGCAGTAGCAGAGGCTAATTAACGATGAGATGACACACATTTTTCTTCTGCTGCCTCAGTTTGATTTGGACATACCATACCGCTGTGCCACTCAGACTAGCTCCTTATGTGCTTGTGACATAATTAACTTGCATTATTTTTTATCTGAAAAAGTAACATTAATTACATATAGTATAATAATATTAATAGCAATATTGGAATACCATCCCCCTCCTCAATGATACGTTATCTGATCTTTACATGGTAACTAACATGTATCATCATTTTATTACACTTGAGGACGTGCCACATTATGTCTTCTACCCGTACAAAAGTTGCATGGCTATAGATATATATATATATATATATACATAATTCATTTCTCAATATATATGAATACGAGTGAAGAAGTATACTAATTTTTTTGGGGAAACCCTTGTACATATATAGCAATTGAATTTGATCCTCTTGATCGAATGTGTTGCAATGTAAGTTCAGAGGAATATATTATGAGATTGCACGACACGACATGTCGCTACTACTCATTAAACCTTTCCATATATTCCTGGGAGACATTATATATATGACTGTAGATGAACATTTTTCATGTAACAAAAACAGGTTTGAATGTACACGTGGGAACATGTTATCTTTATATGTTTGGAATAGTAGAGATATTCCTCCTTTTTTACCGATACACTGTTAACTCCTCATCACTAAACAAGAAAAGGCTACCATAACAGGTACGTATGCTGTAATGTACTGTTCCTTTTAATTGCATGACCATTATCACGAAAAAGCCTCATTTTAAAACAGTATCTATAATTGGATAGGATTGGTAACGTTGCTGGCAGGAAACCTTAAGGATCATCTATTGCAACATTCAAGTTTGATTTCGGGCACGATATCAAAAAAAAGGGTGGAGAACTACTTTGGTTGCAACAATATGGAGCATTTGGCTACACCAAAACGAGTTGGTCTTCAATCAAGGTAGATTCATTGTACCAGTTTGGAACCTTAGTTATTCTACTATTTGTTGGATATGAAGGCATGCATCATGGTATCCTTTTTAAAACTTTGGTAGGTGGTTGAGTGGGTAAATGTTCTTCAGCCGGGTAGTTTTGGGGGTGAATACTTGTATTGCTTATATATCCTTGATGCTTTTTATATGCTTTTTATATTCGTTTCAATATATGTTTGACTTATAAAAATAAATAAATTATTCAATGTTTCAAAATCCCCTGATATATAATTTCAAACAGAAAGACTTACACTTAAAACAAATTTATATTTTTTATCTTGTATCCTCGTAAGAATTCCTAGCCCCCATCATTCAAACTATTCTCTTCTAGTGTCAAGTTTCAGCAGCTTATTGCCTGTGGGTGTGTGATCCAATGCAACTGTGTAAGTGATGGCTAAAATGATGAGTGACCGTGCCTTTATCTGTGATTAATAAAACAGGCTCTAATGATTAGGGACATATATACGTTAATCTGGCAGAATAATAAGGGATAGCTTCTATTGCTAGCTTAGCCTTAGCTAAACAAACCAAAACACGAAAGGTTTCTCAGCCTAGGCTGCGAAATTTTCAACTTAACAAGATTCTGATTCCTGCTTCAGAGAAGAATCCCATGCGTCACATTCACTGATGTGCCAACAATTAATTCTAGCCACTCCATTCATTCACAAATCACAATTTAAAATTAGCAATTATAAAATTTTCTACTGAATCATTTTCCCGTTCCTTTTCCTTCGCATCCTTTTTACATCGATTTTATGATTATTGATTATTTACTCATTTGTTGTATCCAAAACAAAAATCCTTTTGATCAATAGCAGGTATAAAAAGTGTGAGGAAAAAAAGTGTAAAAGTATTTTTTTCAAAATTCTCAGGATCGACAGTAGAGAGGACTCACGCCACAATTCAATTATGAGTACTTAACATTTTGAGTTTTTGATAAAATAATTCTATATCCTTCTAACGGAAATATTAAATATTAATTTGTTCAAACATCAAATGTTTTTTTATTTCCACATTTAATACTTCATGTTTTAAGCAAGGGTTTGCAAGAAGGTGCCTAACAATCAGAAGCATTAATACTTTTTAAGTGAAAAGTGAAAATTGTAAGATTTAAATGTATTAAGTACTTTATTTTTTTATTTAATACTTTCTATCTTTTGATTTGTTAATAATTAAGTAGCACTCATCAGAGAAACCCTTAAAGTAATTAGGAAGATATAGAGTATTTATTAAGATGATATTACTTTACTCTATTAAAACATTTTTCACTATTATTGGGTGGGTTTTGTGGCATTTTAGAGGGAATCCGCTCATCAAACTAGTGGGTTGAATTGGTTAATAGATTTTTTTTTCTTTCAATGTGGCCCAACTTCAACTCGTGTGAGTTGAGTAGGGGTGTTAACAGGTTGGTTTGATTTGGATTTACATAAAAAAAATCCGAACCAATTAAAATCAATTGGTAGGATTTGCATTTGCATTTTTTGTCATGAAATCCGAATCGAACTGAACCAAACCAATAAAAAAAATATTGGTTCGATTCGGATTGGATCGGAATCGAAAATATTAAAATTATTAAAAATATATAAATATTAAATATTAAAAAAATTAATATATATATATATATAAATATTAAATATAAAACTATTAAAGCATTAAAAATATATAAATATTAAAAAATAATGAATATTAAAAATATATATATATTAAAAATAGTAATTGTTTCGGTTCGGTTCCAGAATTCTTGAATCCGAGAACCGAACCAATTACCATCGGATTTAGTTTGGTTTGGTTCGGATCGGATCCGAACACCAAAAAAATCCGAACCAAATTTTTTGGTTCGGTTCGGATTCTCAGGTTGGTCGTGTTGATCCGAACCATTGAATGCCCCTACAGTTGAGTCATGTCAAATACATGTAGATTTGGCATATATCTTGTTCTTTCGAAGGAAAAAAATACCGAGATGTTACTCGGCTTATAGCGTGTGAAGAAGAAGAAGTTGATGATAGTAAAGGTCCATGCCATGTTTAAATAGTGTGAGGGTAGCGAGATATTTATGAGTGATTTATAAGGTTCGTTAATGAGGACGGTTACAAAGCCCTTAATCACCGATTTTTACAAGATTTAATATCGATTACAGATCATAGCAGTCGCGGACTCGAGTTGAGTGGGCCGAGTTTAAGGCCTAACACGGTTATGTCGTAATAGAAGCACATGATCGGGCTCGACTTAGATTAAATCCATGTAGTATCATATCTTTTAAAAAAATCATGTTAGAATACGAAATTGAAAGTTCCTTACATATAACACATCTTAATTAAAATAAAAAACACATGCCCCAAATATAATAAGTCTCAAACAAGTTAACCCTACTAAGTTCGCATAAGCTTATTTTTGTGTCATTGATCAGGAGTATATCCCGTCGCATAAGCTTATAAAAAAGCTAATAAGTCTCACAAGTTGTAAACAACAAATTAATTAGCCGACTGTAAACAATATCATCACGGAACCATATATGGATTGACATAATTAGTGTTTGTTTGGTTTGTTTCTTGTTTCTTGTTTTCATTTCCTATTTTTATAAATAATTATAATAGCAATAATTATAAAATTATTACGTTATTTTCATTTTGTTTCCTCCCAAAGAAGTTGTGTTGGAAGAAACAAAACTACTTCACTGATCTCTATGTCTTAAAAAAGATTAGTCTTCACGGATTGCTTTGGTTGGAAAAAAAAAAAAAAAAAAGCATGGACATTCATCATAAGGTTTAGGGGCAAGTCATACCTTGAACGTGGAATTTAAGTGAGATAGGCCCATCCCACGTGACAGGTGTAGTGAAAGGCCAGATTATTGCCGTAAGCTCGGTGCTGATTCGGTGTCAACTCCATTAATATGCTTACTTGATCAGTGGCAAAATAGATGTTGTGGTGGTGGAAAAATTTGGTACTGCAGACTATCAAGACTACCTTCAACCCTGGTCCAAAAATTGCCTTCAATTCATCAAATTGTGCAACAAAAAAAACAACCCAAAAAATGGGTGGGCCAAACAAATGCAAGTCCGTGATGCAAATGGGATAACGACGAGCAATGACCAAAATGTAATATATATATATATATATATATATATTATATATATATATATATGTATGTATGTATGAGAATGAGATTCCGTACTGAGGGGAGGGCACAAAATAAAACAGAATTGAAGGTAATGTGTAGCTTCTGAACCCAATCATAAGATAAATGAAAAAGGGTCACTCACTCCCAATAGCCTATATATATAGCTCATGATATAATTCACATTGATATCAATTAGTAGTTATGAGAATTGAGAAGCCAGAACTACAGAAGCTAGATGAAAATTATTAACAAGTTAAGGCATAGACGTATATATAGAAGCTTACCTGGGTCACAGAATCTGTATAGCCTTGCAAATACAGAGGGACAACATCTTCCAGCTAGAGGATGTTATCATGTAAGGGACACACAATACGGTAGGTGATTGGATATGAGGGCTATCTCTCAATAGAGAAAAATTACAAATATGCAGCATGAATAAGTTCAGTACCATTACGTGAATCGAACAACTTTCCATTTGTTGCACATGACATGACCACATAGCGCGTATCAATTAATCAGGGGGTGATTATGTAGTTGATAAAAATAAAACGTCTCATTTTGGGGAAAACAACCTCAGATTTAGGATAGTTATTAGAAAGAAATAGCAGGGTAAAGTTGAGAATTGAGAGGCACAAAGTACAAGGGAGCGCAAAAGCATGCAAGTTCAAACAATGAGGTTTGGTATTGTCGTGGCAAAGACACTGTGTTGTTGGCCTCAGGCTTCCCTCGAATTGGACAGTGAGGTTTGGCCCCAGCATCATGTACGGTGGTGGGGTGGGGGCCGGAGAGAGTAACATGAACATGTCGTGTAAGTAACAGGTTCCACATTATTGCTCCCGTTGCCTCAACCTATAACCACGGACAACGCCGACGCCGTTTTGGTCCAACTCACAATTCACATCGTTGTTGGACATATTGCACTGGGCTTATACGGGTTGCACTATGCGGCTCAGTTCGTTTAATTCACGACCCATAACCAACGATACTGCAGGCCTATTTAAACGTGAATATACAGTTTAATCCGTTTATGGGTTAAGCAAGTTGGACTTCGGGCCGGCCCGTCGTCCATTAACAGATCTCGAGATATTTTGATCGGGCAAATTCTAAAAGATTCTGAACCTGGTTATCATTGATTAACTCTCTAAAGAAGAGGTTGCTTAGCTTGAGGAACAAATTCTTATCTTTTGGGGGACGGATCATTTTGATCAATGCGGTCTTATCCAATTTATCAGTGTATAACCTTTCGTTCTACACAGCTCCAAAGTCAATGCTAAACAAAATAACACAAATACAGAGAAGGTATCTTTGGGGTGGGAGTGAGGAGTGAGGAGTGCGGGAAAATATGTTGGGTAAAATGGGATGTAGTTTGCAAATATAGGAAGAAGGCGATGAGTGTGATTACACCTCATATTTCATTGTCATTTTGCATGCATTTTCATATAGTTTAGGCATATTTAATTTGATCTTTTGTTTGTTTTTACCTTGGAACGGGTAAGGCGGTTTCATGGTGTTGTTTTGCAGGAATTAAGGGTAAAATGCTCAAGATTGACCATGATGGAACTTGGATGAAGATAGAGCTTGAAAAGTGAAGAAAATGTACCAAACAGAGCCCGTCACGGCCATGATCGAGCAGTAACTAAAAAGAAAGAAGGCAAAAGTCAGAAGCTGTCACGGCCTAGCCGTGATACCCATCACGGCCGTGACATGTTAACTGAGCCAGACCCCTTCTAGGCAGAATCTGTCACGGCCAGGCCGTGATGGCCATCACGGTCGTGACAGACCATTTGGTGAAGCAACGTTCGAGGCAGAAGCTGTCACGGCCTGGCCGTGATGGCCATCACAGGCGTGACACGCGTCTAATCTATAAATAGGCATCTGGGCAGAACATAAAAGAGCAACTTTTTCCCTAAAAACACATTCTCTCTCAACCAGGGGCTGCGGTGACGGCTGTGGAAAGCTTCCATGGAGTTTCTTCTCTCCTTTGTTCCTACTTCTTTTCTTTTGGCTTTCTCTATGACTATGAGTAGCTAAATCCCCTTTTTGTTGGGATTAGATGTAGCTAAACCGAATCTCATGTATTTGCCTTGATTTATTAATCTATGTTTATGCTTCTTTATTAGTGTTTGATTCCTATACTTAATGCTTTTTGTGGTTTGATCATCCATGAATTGTTCTGAGATTTGATTTACAATTGGGAAGTTCTTATCAATTCTTGATCTGGAATTAATCACCTAGTAAGCCTTGCATCTAGGAATGGATTTTGGTTTATTAGTAATCGTGTAATCCCTACTCTTAATGCAAATTCATTAATTAGGCCACCTAAGGAATTAGGGTCTAATTAGGGGATTTAGGCTCTTGTCATCTAAGGAATTAGGACTTGAGTAATCCTGTGAGTTGATTTTAATATTTGAAGTATAAATTGGATTGGTGGTCTTGGTATTGCATGAGGCAAAAGTTTAGCGAAGTCTAATCCCAACATCTTCCATCATATTTGAAAAATCCCCTTTTCGCATACCAGGTGTTTGATAAAAATCCAAAAAGAATTTGTTCCTTTTATTTTGTTTATTTTAATCCTTGTTTGGCTTGGTATTTAATATTGAGCTCCCTTCCATCCAAATATTTGCTTAGATAGTAGTTGATTTGTTACGTGCTAGTACTTGTCTCAATCCTCGTGGGAACGATATCCCTCTTACCTCTTTATTACTTGTACGACTGGATATACTTGCATAGATCCGTCAAACAAGTTTTTGGCGCCATTGTCGGGGACTGTGTTTCAATATTAGCATACCCATTTCGATTACTAATTTAAGCACAATTTTATTTTTTCTGTTTTATTATCTGTTTCTCTTTGCTGTCATTGAGTGCTAACACTCTTGGTCTATAGGCTTTTGTGCATGCGAGGTACTATCCTAGTTGACCAACTTCTCTACGATCCTGAAATAGAAAAAGCGGCTAGGAAGAATCGGAGTCAAGCAAGACAACGGAAGTTATTAGAGCAACAAGAAAGAGAACAAGAGACCTCCACTTCACAAGTTCATCAAGAACCACTTGAGATGGCAGGCAATGGTGAGGGTGTTCCACGGAGGACACTTGGATATTATGCCAATACAAATGTCAATCGGCATGTCACTAGCATAGTGAGGCCTCCAGTGAATTCCAACAATTTTGAGATCAAGTCGGCTCTCTTGAACATGATGAAACAAAATCAATTTTCCGGGATGGAGAAGGATGATCCTAATAATCATGTCTCCAATTTCATTGAGTTATGTGATACGTTGAAGATAAATGGTGCTACCGAGGATGCAATTCGTTTAAGGTTGTTTCCTTTCTCTCTAAGAGATAGAGCCAAGGCTTGGCTCCAATCTCAGCCAAGGGGGAGCATCACTACATGGGATGACTTATAGGCTAAATTTCTTGCAAGGTTCTTTCCCGCCTCAAGATTTGTGAAGACACGGGGTGATATCACAAGCTTTGTTCAACAAGAGGGTGAGACTCTTCATGACACATGGGAAAGGTTCAAAGACTTGCTCCGAAAATGTCCAAATCATGGGTTTGATGATCTTGTCTAAATGCAAACATTTTGCAATGGCTTGAGGCCGTCAACCAAGCTTATGTTGGATGCCTCAGCTGGAGGTTCCATGAACACAAAGACACCGGAGGAAGCATTGACTTTGATAGAAGCTATGGCATCTAATGACTATCTGATGCATCATGACCGAGGTACCACAGCAAGAAGGGGAGTGTTGGAGTTAGACTCACAAACTGCACTTTTGGCTCAAAATAAGCTTTTGTCACAACAACTTGAGTCCATTACCAAGCAACTAGTTCAACTCCCACAACAACTCCAAACCATGCAAGCGACTACCATGCCACCTCAACAGGTAATGCTATGTGATTTTGTGGAGAAAATCATGATAATGGAAATTGTGAGGCCACACCTAGTTCCCATGAGGAAGCTAATTATATGGGGAACTATGGGTGGCAAGGTAACAACCAGTATTCCAACAATTACAACCAAGGGTGGAGGAATCAAACAAGTTTTGGTTGGAAACAAGATGCCGGACAAGCAAGTAAGCCTCATCCCACACAACCACCTTAAGACTGGACTTCTATCTTGGAGAACACCCTCAATCAATTTATGCAAATGTCAATGTCAAACCAGAAAAACACCGATGCTTCCATAAAAAACTTGGAGGTTCAAGTTGGACAAATTGCAAAGCACCTAGCGGAACAATCTAACGACAGTTTTTCAGGTAATACTCAAATAAATCCTAAAGAGAATTGTAAGGCTATTGTTTTGAGGAGTGGTAAAAGTCTTGAGAAAGTGAGCGGTGAGCCTTTGTTGAAAAATAAGAGAGTTACTGAAAAAACTGAGTTGAGTGCTGAAAAAAGAGAGAAAAATAAGGAAAAAGGCAAAGAGGTTGTAATAGAAGATAGTGAAAAGACAAGAGAGAAAAGTTAGTGGATGAAGATTCAATTTTGAGGAGGAGTAAAAGTCAGATTTTGAAAGATGGAGACAAGCCTCAAGAGATCCCTTCTTATGTAAAATTGCCATATCCTCACTTAAGCAAGAAGAAGGATAAGGAAGAGCAATTTGCCAAATTTCTTAACAACTTTAAGAGGTTACAAATCAACATACCCTTTGCTGAAGCACTAGAGCAAATGCCAACTTATGCAAAGTTCATGAAGGAGTTACTTACGAAGAAAAGAAGGTTTAAAGAAGATGAGACTGTTGCCTTGACGGAAGAATGTAGTGCGATACTTCAAAGGAAGCTACCTCCAAAGCTTAAAGATCCTGGTAGTTTTACAATCCCTTGCACAATTGGGAGTGTTGGTATTGAGAAGGCCTTGTGTGACTTGGGGGCGAGTATCAATTTGATGCCGCTTTCAATCTTAAACAAGCTTGGAGGTGGTGAAGTGAAACCAACAAGGATGGCATTGCAACTAGCCGATAGATCAATCAAGTGTCCTCTTGGTATTATGGAAGATGTTTTGGTTAAAGTGGATAAGTTTATCTTCCCAGCGGATTTTGTGATATTAGACATGGAGGAGGATGCAGAAGTTCCACTTATATTAGGGAGACCTTTTCTAGCAACTGGTCGTGCTTTGATAGATGCACAAAAAGGTCAACTTTCACTCAGTGCAAGATGAAGAGGTTATTTTCAATGTATTTGAAGCTATGCATCACCCGAGTGATTAAGAGAATTGTTTCCGCATGGACGTTGTGGATGTAGTGGCTAAAGAAGTCTTTGCACATCAGCACCACTCCTCTACTTTTGAGAAGGTAATTATGAACTCTATTGAAAATCTTGATGAGAAAGAGGAGAAGGAAATAAAGGAGTGTTTGTGTGATTTGGAAGCTCAACCCAATCAACTTTTGTCAAATACTAAGAAAGAAGAGCTCAAAAAGGATGAAGTCCAAGAGAAGCTCAAGTTAGAGCTCAAACCTCTACCTCCCCACTTGAAATATGTGTTTCTTGGTGAGAATGATGAAAATCCTGTCATAGTGAGCAATGTATTGTCCAAATTGGAAGACTATAAACTTGTAAGGGTGCTTAGAGAGCATAAAAAAGCTATTGGATGGTCCATATTAGATTTGAAAGGTATTAGCCCTACATTTTGTATGCACAAGATTATGATGGAGGCTGAATTTAAACCGGTGGTCCAACCGCAAAGGAGGCTCAATCCTACAATGAAAGAAGTGGTAAGGAAGGAGGTGCTGAAACTCCTTGAAGCCGGAATGATCTATCCGATTTCCGATAGTGCTTGGGTGAGTCTGGTACAAGTGGTTCCCAAGAAAGGTGGCGTGACCGTTGTGAAAAACGATAAGAATGAGTTAATCCCAACTAGAACGGTCACCGCTTAGCAAATGTGTATAGATTACCGGAAGCTAAATCAAGCTACTAGGAAAGATCACTTCCCACTTTCATTTATGGACCAAATGTTGGAGAGGTTGGCCGGGCAAGCTTATTATTGTTTCTTGGATGGTTATTCGGGTTATAACCAAATTGCGGTTAATCCGGAAGACCAAGAGAAAACTGCCTTCACATGTCCTTTTGGAGTTTTTGCCTATCGGAAGATGCCTTTCGGTCTTTGTAATGCACCTGCAACATTTCAAAGGTGCATGCTTTCCATTTTCTCTGATATGGTAGAAAAATACAGTGAAGTTTTTATGGATGATTTTTCTGTTTTTGGTTCCTCTTATGATAATTGCTTGTCTAACCTTGCTGCTGTGTTAAAGAGGTGCATGGACACCAATTTAGTCTTAAATTGGGAGAAGTGTCATTTTATGGTGCAGGAGGGCATTGTGCTTGGGCACAAGATTTCAGCTAAGGGAATCGAAGTGGATAGATCCAAGATTGATGTGATTGAGAAACTACCTCCACCAGTGAATGTCAAGGGTGTGAGGAGTTTTCTTGGTCATGCAGGCTTTTACCGGCGGTTCATCAAAGACTTCTCAAAGATAGCCAAGCCGTTGTGTACCCTTTTGAACAAGGACACGCCATTCGTGTTTGATACTGCTTGTCTTACTTCTTTTCAGATTTTGAAAGAAAAGTTGATCACCGCTCCCATTCTTGTTGCAGCCAACTGGGAGTCACCGTTTGAATTAATGTGTGATTCCAGTGACTACGCAGTTGGGGCAGTTTTGGGACAGCGAAGGGAAAAGTTTTTCCATGCCATTCACTATGCTAGCAAGGTTCTCAATGAGAACCAAATAAATTATGTAACAACTGAAAAAGAGTTGCTAGCCATAGTGTTTGCATTGGAAAAATTTCGTTCATACTTGATTGGGTCACAAGTCACTGTTTTTACTGATCATGTTGCAATTAAATATTTGTTGACTAAGTTAGATTCAAAACCAAGACTCATAAGGTGGATTTTATTGTTGCAGGAATTTGACTTAGTCATTAAGGACAAAAAGGGCAGCGAAAATATGGTGGCTGACCACTTATCTCGGTTAGTGAATGAAGAGGTTACTGCAAAAGAAAAGGACATTCGGGATGAGTTCCCGGATGAGGCTTTATTTCTAGTGCATGAAAGACCATGGTTTGCCGACATGGCAAATTTCAAGGCAGCCAACATTGTTCCAGAGTACCTCACTTGGCAACAAAAGAAAAAATTATTCCGGGATGCCAACCATTTCATGTGGGATGACCCATTTTTGTTCAAAGTTGGACCAGATGGCTTATGGAGGAGGTGTGTTAGTCAAGAGGAAGCGAAGAGTATTTTGTGGCATTGCCATAACTCTCCATATGGTGGACATTACAATGGGGATAGGACAGCTGCAAAGGTCCACCAATCTGTGCTCTTTTGGCCCTCAATCTTCAAGGACTCTTACAATCATGTGAAGAGTTGTGACAAGTACCAAAGGACCGGAACATATCTAAAAGGGATGAGATGCCGCTGCAAAACATATTGGAGGTTGAAGTATTTGACTGTTGGGGCATAGATTTTATGGGTCCACTTCCACCTTCATTCTCCAATCAATATATCTTGGTGGCGGTGGACTATGTTTCTAAATGGGTGGAGGCCGTTGCAACGCCGAAGAATGATGCACAAACAGTAATTAAGTTCATCAAAAAGAACATTTTTGCCCGATTCGGTGTCCCAAGGGTCCTTATAAGTGATGGGGGATCTCACTTCTGCAACTCACAACTGAAAAATGTGTTGACCAAGTATGATGTGAGGCATAAGGTGGCATCTCCATATCATCCTCAAACAAATGGGCAAGCGGAGATCTCTAACCTGGAGATTAAGCGAATTCTGGAAAAAACTGTGGCCACTTCAAGAAAAGATTGGGCAAAGAAGCTTGACGATGCCTTGTGGGCCTACCGGACTGCATTAAAAACTTCTTTGGGGTTATCTCCGTTTCAGATGGTCTATGGGAATACATGTCATCTACCCGTAGAGTTGGTGCATCGAGCCTTTTGGGCATTGAAGTTCTTGAATTTTGATGTCACTCTGGCGGGTGATAAAAGAGTCCACCAGCTGCATGAATTAGAGGAGATGCGCCTTAATGCATATGAGAATGCAGCTATTTATAAGCAGCGATTCAAGACTTATCATGACAAGAAGATCATGATGAAAGAATTTCAGCCGGGACAACAAGTTTTATTATTCAATTCCCGGCTGAGATTGTTTCCGGGCAAGTTGAAGTCTAAGTGGTCGGGACCGTTCATTGTCAAAGAAGTCTCTTCTCATGGAGCTATAGAAGTGGAGGACCCTACTTCAAAAAGGACCTTCAAAGTCAATGGCCAAAGGCTCAAGGCCTACTTGGACGGTGACATCGAGAGATTGACCACAGCTGTTCACCTTCGTGATCCTTGAGATCACCGGCCCGTCAAGCTAGTGACGTTAAAGAAGCGCTTACTGGGAGGCAACCCAAGTTTTCCTTTCCTCCTTTTCCATTCGTTTTTGAATTTAACTCTTGAATAATTTGAGAAGATCAAGAGGAAAAAGATCATAAATTAATAGATTTGTTAAGTGTTTTCAGGTTAAGAAGGAAGGAAGAGCAAGGACAAATAAAGTAGAAGTCATCACGCCCGGACTGTGATAGTGGTCACGGCCGTGATCAGCTTAATGAGAAGATCAGAAAGGATCACGGCCCAGTCGTGATATCCATCACAGGCGTGATGAGAAGGACCCTGAAGATCAGAGAGTATCACGGCCTAGCCGTGATGGAGGTCACGACCGTGATAGGCCAGCTCCTATGGACCAGAATTGATCACGACTTGCCCGTGATGAGCATCACGGCCGTGACACATTCTCCAGCATCCCTCTGACTAGGCATGTGAGCCAGCACCCGCTACCACCTCGGTGAGTTGTTCCATTTTTCTCCTCTCTCCGACTTGATTATTTACATCGGGGACAATGCAAGTTTTTAAGCTTGGGGTAGGGGTATTTTTGCAAATCTTTGAATTTTTGCATTTTTTATGTTGCATTCATATAGGTATAGTTTTGCATGATCACATGATTAGATTGACCCTTGCTTAGATTATGCATCCAATTGTGAGAACTTAGTGCCAAATAAATTGAGATAGTGAATTTTTGAACCCAATTTTTTTATTCTTGTGATAAGGCTACAAATAGAAATGCTTGAGATGATCTTCGATAGTTGATAATTAGCACGTGGTTCCATAGATTTGTGTTTCTCATTGATTTTTGAACTACTAAATGTGAGATTTTTGAGCCAAAAAGGGGTACTCACTAAATCTACCCCATTCTTTGTGATAGAGTGTTTTATTCCTCTTGGATTGTATTCTCTAGAACTTGACTTGAAACCGTTTTGAAGCTTAAAAATTTTTGAAAACATTTTTGAAAATGATTGAGGCACTAGGTATTTTTCGGCCTTCTGAGCTTTGATTGATTAAATGCTACCCCTTAGTTGCCTGATTTTGAGCCTACAAGAATAAAATACTTTCCTTGGTACCTTGAAATATTTTGATGAATGATGCTTGGTAGGAGACCTTCTAAAGTATTGTACAAAAGGGTAAAAAGGTAGTTTGAAAAAGTATGGGATGAGAAAGTTAGAAAAATATTTCTCTTGAATTGAAAATCTCCCCTTCTCCAAATAAATTAAAAAAAAATAGAGAAGGGGGTGACAAAAGGAAGTGAGAAATAAAATAAAAAGAAAGAAAGAAAGGTGGAAAAATGAATCAAAACCCAAAAATGTATTTTAGAAGGTGTCATGCTTTGCAATGCTTGATATTTTGTTTAGCCTTCTCGAAATTTCCTTTTCTTGATTTCCCACCTAACGATTAATCCCATAGCCCCGTTACAACCAAAGTAAAAGACCTCTTGATTCTTATGTGTTTTCATTAATAAAGTAGAGATTTGGTTAATAGTCAAGCTTATGGTAGAATTCATTCATTGAGGAAATTGAGCGAATTGTCATATATCCTTAAACACTTGAGTGAGGTGAGAAAGAGTGCCCGAATCAGTGAGAATATGAGTCTAGGAAACCTAAGCTTCTAATTGGAATAGAAATTGATTGTCTCTTGGTGAATTATTTGAAAATGCCTATTACTTGGATTAGTTACTTGGGTTCTTGGTTTACAATCCATGCTTTGACTATTTATATCTTTTGGCCTTAGTGATTGCTTGAGGACAAGTAAAGTCTTAAGCTTGGGGTGATTTGATGAGTGTGATTACACCTCATATTTCATTGTCATTTTGCATGCATTTTCATATAGTTTAGGCATATTTAATTTGATCTTTTGTTAGTTTTTACCTTGGAACGGGTAAGGCGGTTTCGTGGTGTTGTTTTGCAGGAATTATGGGTAAAATGCTCAAGATTGACCATGATGGAGCTTGGATGAAGATAGAGCTTGAAAAGTGAAGAAAATGTACCAAACAGAGCCCATCACGGCCTAGTCGTGATGGCCATCACGGCCATGATCGAGCAATAACAGAAAAGAAAGAAGGCAAAAGTCAGAAGCTGTCACGGCCTAGCCGTGATGCCCATCACGGCCGTGACATGTTAACTGAGCCAGACCCCTTCTAGGCAGAATCTGTCACGGCCAGGCCGTGATGGCCATCACGGCCGTGACAGACCATTTGGTGAAGCAACGTTAGAGGCAGAAGCTGTCACGGCCTGGCCGTGATGGCCATCACAGCCGTGACGCGCGCCTAATCTATAAATAGGCATCTGGGCAGAACATAAAAAAGCAACTTTTTCCCTAAAAACACATTCTCTCTGAACCATGGGCTGCAGTGACGGCTGTGGAAAGCTTCCATGGAGTTTCTTCTCTCCTTTGTTCCTAGCTACTTCTTTTCTTTTGGCTTTCTCTATGACTATGAGTAGCTAAATCCCCTTTTTGTTGGGATTAGATGTAGCTAAACCGAATCTCATGTATCTGCCTTGATTTATTAATCTATGTTTATGATTCTTTATTAGTGTTTGATTCCTATGCTTAATGCTTTTTGTGGTTTGATCATCCATGAATTGTTCTGAGATTTGATTTGCAATTGGGAAGTTTTTATCAATTCTTGATCTGGAATTAATCACCTAGTAAGCCTTGCATCTAGGAATGAATTTTGGTTTATTAGTAATCGTGTAATTCCCACTCTTAATGCAAATTCATTAATTAGGCCACCTAAGGAATTAGGGTTTAATTAGGGGATTTAGGCTCTTGTCATCTAAGGAATTAGGACTTGAGTAATCCTGTGGGTTGATTTTAATATTTGAAGTATAAATTGGATTGGTGGTCTTGGTATTGCATGAGGCAAAAGTTTAGCGAAGTCTAATCCCAATATCTTCCATCATATTTTAAAAATCCCCTTTTCGCATACCAAGTGTTTGATAAAAATCTAAAAAGAATTTGTTCCTTTTATTTTGTTTATTTTAATTCTTGTTTGGCTTGGTATTTAATATTGAGCTCCCTTCCATCCAAATATTTGCTTAGATAGTAGTTGATTTGTTACGTGCTAGTACTTGTCTCAGTCCTCGTGGGAACGATATCCCTCTTACCTCTTTATTACTTGTACGACCGGGTATATTTACCTATATCCGTCAACAGAAGGGTGGGTTAGGGATAAAAAAAAAATGGGGGCTTAATTTAGCTCTTTTAGGAAGTGGAGATGACGTCTTTTCAAAGAGAAAGAATCGTTGTGGTTTAGGGTACTCGAGGTAAGGTATGGTGATCCTTCAACAGGGACGATTCCATGGTGTGCTTCGGGTGATGTTGGTTCACAATGGTGGTGTGATTTAGGTAAGCTAGAGGGGATCGAGTGATTAAATGAAAGAAGGGTGGTTATCCAATGGCATTAGAAAAAGGTTAGGGAGTGGAAGAAGTATTTCGTTTTGGAATGACATTTGGGTAGATTCTTCACCTTTATCCATTAGACCCGAAACAAGCTTTTCAGAATTTCAATGTCAAAAGGGACTTCGGTTGCACAAATGGGTGAATGGAGGGAAGGTGTTTGGTGTTGGAAATTACCTTGGAGGAGGGAGTTGTTTGTGTGGGAGGTTGATCTTTGTGAAACTATGCTGAATTTGTTAAAAGATTGCATTATTTTGGAAAACAGGGAGGATGAATCGTGCTGGTCGAGGGTGGCTTCATCCACTTATGCTGTAAAATCAGCATATTAGCACATTACTAACAACAATAGCTTGTCTGATAAGAGCTTGTACAGGTTCTTGTGGGATAAGAGTATTCCGCTTAAGGTGGGCACTTTTTGCTAGAGATCAATCCTTGATAGGATCCCTACAGCTTCAAATCTTCAAAATCGTGGAATTGTGTTTAGTAATGCATCACTTGTTTGTTGTTTTTGAAAAAAGATTTGGAAACCGGTGTACATATTTTCCTTTCATGTAAGCTTTCCTATTTTGTGTGGATGCATGTATACAATTGGATAGGTTTGGATAGCATGCTAGGAGGTAATCTAAAGGATCTTTTATTACAACATTTCGTGCTACTACAAGGAAGGATCTCAAAAAGTGTTGGAGAATGCTCTGGTATGCAACCACATGGTCACTATGGCTTCACCGCAGTGAGTTGATCTTCAAGGAAGGGAAACTAGATTTTGACAAGGTGCTTGATTTGATTTAAGTAAGGGTTTGGTCTTGGTGTAATAGTTTAGTAAAAAAGGGAGGCTTTTCATTCTCGGATTGGTGCATCATCAAACTGGTTACAATATGTATATGGATTTGAGTACCCTTATACTTGTATCGATATATCTTTGACTTAAAAAAAAAAATTGTCCACAGCTTAGTCCATAAATAATGACTTGTCCAAATTCAATGATCTTCAAAAGCTGAATGCCACAGCAGAAATTAACACGAAGATGTGTGAGTTCTACCTGCATTTGTTCTTATTAATATCATACGTTCAAAATAATAGTAATTTCTGTTAATGCCTTTCAGTTTATACTGCAAATTAATATATAATTAATCGAAATTCAAAAGGAATCGTGCCGTTTGGTGAGTTCACAAGTGTGAAGTGGCAATATTCAGAAGTTATTACAAGGGCCACCCTCAGGTCAATTTACATTTTACAAGTTCAAGTGGAGATATTAAAAAAGCTCAAGCCTTGAAATGCTTGACATTAATTAGAATAACATCAAAACGGTGGTTAGCTAAATCCAACAGACATATAATTAATTATTATACAAATGTCCTTGCTTGTATGCACCTAGTTGTCAAACAAAACTGGCAAATTAATCATGATATTGATTAGATGTAGAAGTTTTTTTTTTTTTTGAAGCAGACTCACTTTGAGTATATACTACACCATGTAACAAGAAACCAAATAGTGTGCAGGCATATCTAGAAAAAGCGCTAAACAACACTGGAAAAGTTTGATTACACATGCTTATTATGACAGCAGATGAGAGACCGTGAGATCATGTTTCCAATATCCACGACCAGAAATCAAAATGGAATGCGGATATACAACTGATAACGTTGCAGACCAATAAAAGAAAACAATGATATTGTGAGGTCTTACTCTTACATGAAATTCTAAATATCTTTTCAAACCACGAGAAATATAAATCTGTCTGTATATATAAATATAGGCCAAAAGTGGAAAAAAAATTAATAAAAGGAAAATGAAAATCAATGAGGAGAATGAATACTCGGAGCAGAAGCGAAGGTTTTGGCAGTTACTTTATTTCGATTTCTCATGGGTGCGGGTGGTGGTGATGGAGTTCTTTTTGACCTTAGGCTTCTGGTTCTGAAGCTGAAGCCTACTGAAACTTCTCCTTCTCCCTTATTATCACTGTCCAAGCTTGCATTTCCAGCATTGATCTTTCTGGATCCTTCTGATCTGCTGTCAAATGCTATAGCTAATTTTTCTCCAGAGCAGGGCAAAGCAATATCACATTATCACTAACAATTATCATGTAGTATGAAAGTGAAACCTGAATTATATCAAATAAATTATATATTACCATAAGAACGAAGCAGCATTGGGGCTTCCAGTTCCACGAGAAGGAATGTTACTAGTAATGCAGCCATCAACTTAGCCTGAAACCGAAACACAGCCATTTTATCAAAAACTATTGTCGAACCAGCAAAATGCAAATCCTTGACTTTTGAAACGGAAAGGAAGCAGGATTTAAGTTTATGTTCTGGTGCCACATTGTTCCTTCATTTATTTATTAGATTCACATGGTTAATTGATGTTTTTTTGAAAATAATAATCATAAGTGGCCATATTTTGTGTTTTACTAATTGAAAGTTGACGTTCATCCCGGGGCTAACAGCTATTTAACGATTTTATTAAGGACACAAGTTGAGATCTTAAGTAAAGAGTTTACTTGGCACATTTAGTAACAATATTTAATTACACTCGTATATTAAGATAAGATGTTTATTGTTTACCCAAGCATTCCGGTTCTCAAAATAGAGTTTAACTAGCCGATGTTCGTGCATCGCACGAGAATGTATAAATTTTTTAAAGCAAATAGTTTATATAAATAACTTTTTGGCAATTTAAATTACATTTTCATTGTCATTTCGAAACAAACACTTAACATTAATATGATAAAATTCACAAATGTAAATTGTCAACCTTGTACGGCTTGTTTTAAACTTTGTATGGTGCAAGAAAAAAAAATAATTTTAAAAGACTTGAGAAAAGCAAAATGATTCAAACTTTGTTAAATTTAATAAAAGGATCCCCGTGCATGTAATTACAAAAAATAAAGTATAACAACTATGTGTTATTCCTTTTCTAACTATTATCATGCTTTCAATCATTTAAGACGTTATTGGAAGTTATAAATTCTATGTTAAACATGATATAATAGCATCATTTACACTTCATCGTATTGCTAATGAAAATAAAGAAATAACATAATTAAAAAATTAATAATAGTGAAATGGGCCATATATTTTCATATTTATTTGTTTCAGTTAAAAATAACTGAAAGTTATTTTAAAATATATCCATTTTGTCAATAATTGAAATGAAGGATGTGGAAATTATTTGCATAATTGTTATCAGGTGGAAGCATTTTTTTGAGTGATTTGATTCTTGTTTGTTTGGATATTTACAAGATATGTTAGAGTTTCTTCTCATTCTTGTTACCTTCTTATCAATTGCAAGATTGCTTTCTCATTCACTTAATTACTAGAATAGGGTTTTAAATTGTTTATAACAATAAATTGTCATCTGGAAATTATTTATTTCCTTGAAAACACATCTATCTATAAATAGATATTAAAAAATATTTGTAGAAGTAGTTGCTTTATCAAAGTAGCATAAATATGTTACCCAAAAAATCATACAAATAATATTACTTCAGTAAGATAAATTCAAAATATTTTATTTGGTTTACGTTGGAATGGATATCACATTTTGAAATTGTAAATATTTATCCAATGCAAGTAGGAGAATAAATGTTTTATAATTTATAATTTATATTTTGAAAATTCAAATTCCACCCAATATATATATTATTTATTTATTTATTTTATAAATGTGGAATGTTTTGACAACTGTAAAAAATAATTGGTAAATTTATATACCAATTATCATGATTGATATATTTATATAAAAATATGTAATGCTTCATTAGTAGATTTAAAAACGTTTAGGAATTATTGTTGCTGTTAATGAAATTTAATTATAATAACAACAGGTCCAACAACATTTTTATTCCTAAACTTAACAATTTGATCAGCATAATCTTCCCATAGAATGCACTTCAGTCATATTTGTTGGATTTCCATTAACATTAATCTTTTTCAAACTACCAATGTCAGTTTTTACATCCTCAAATGATTAAGAGAAAGTGAGAAAATATTTAATAGGAAATTGTCTTTTCACATATAAAGACGTATTAAATTTAATATGGTTGATGACCTTACCCACCAAATAAGCATCTTCCTTTGTTTCATTTAAAATTTCCTCAAAACTGACAAAGGAAAATCCATTCATGGGAATAGTTGATGTCCGTACCAAAGAAACAATTGTTTTTAAGTTGAAGGTCAACTTGTATGCATGCTTTACTGTTTTATAAAGTTGGGTATTCAAAGCCACTCCAAAGTTAAAGATTTCATAAAAGCTGTCTTCAATCAAAAGTTCCTTAATTCGAAAAGTACATATAGCAGTGGCTTGGATCCTCCCACCCTATAACAAAGAAAATTAGTTAGTTCAAATATCATTCATGAAAGTTGTAAAATGTGTATACACACACACACACACACACACACACACACACACACACACACACACACACACACACACACACACACACACACACACACACATACATATATATATACAAAAATGGTAAATAATTGTTGCAAGAAATTTGGTTGTTTTCAAAGTCGTATAACTCAAACTTTGATCGTCCATTCATCTTTGGATGGAGAAAGGTCACTAACCAAAGTAATAGGTGTAGCCACACTAGTGCAATAAGTACTTTTTACGGGAACGTTTTACGTCAGTTGACCATATGTTTGACGTTAAAAATGAGGCGGTGACAGTTTTGTAAATATTAAATCACTATTTGCATCAGTTGTTTAATGAACTGACGTTAAAAGAATTATTAACACTTCTAACGTCAGTTGTTTATACAACTGACGTTACAAGTGTTATTTTTACTTCAGTTAAATAAATAACTGACGTAAATAATCCTATATTCCTCTGAAACTCATTCCTATCTTTCTTTCGTTGTCATCTCCTTGTTGTCACTCTTAACGCAGATCACTCCATATATAGTGAAGTTTATTTCTAATCTTTTTTTTAAACAAGTATATTTTTAATCTTAATTAATTAGCTTGAATTAGTAAACAAATTCTTGTGTAAATTAAAATAAATAAACGCTTAACATAAAACAAGTTATATGTATAATCAAATCGTATCTCATTGAAGCGATTCATAAGTTACAATTACATGATTAAAAGGTAAAAAATTTCTGCAACATAGCCCTAAAATATAAAAAAGTTTCTGCTTCAACGTCATTTTCTTCTCAGTCCTGTCCTCAGAAACTCCAATGGATGCATCCCCTCCCTCACTTGAATTCCTTGATGCTCCATATGAATCCACAGTCACTTGCTGCCAAAGCGGAGTGAAAGGGATGACGGGGATGAAATAAAGTGAGGGAATCGCATAATGTGATTCACTCAACCTTACCATCCATGTAATGTGATTTACTCAACCTCAGAAGTTTTTTGACCATTAAGACAGAAACCTTTAAGTCTAGGTATAGGAAGAAATAACAAAAGTCTCAAATATGATAGAGTCATATTGTGAAGGAATAGAAAACGCACGAAATATAGAGGAAAAGAAAAGGGTGTATTACAGACTGATACAGAAGAATGATACTTTATATAGAGAAGAGAGACTACCTGATTTTCTTCAAAACTGATCTATAAACTTAATGCTCATTAAGAGGATTAAGTTACAAGGTGCATGGGTAAGTAGCACAGTAGTCAAAGGAATGAATATGTTTGTAGAAACTTATACACTTTTAGCGTTAGTTGTCTTCAACAACTGACGTTAAAAGTGTTTTTAAAATAAAAAATATTTATTTTTAACGTCAGTTGTTTAATACAACTGACATTAAATAAATGTCTTTTAACGTCAGTTTTTACAAACAACTGACGTAAAATGTTTTTTTAAAGATGGTTTTTGATTATAACGTTTACACCCGCTCGTCTTCTTCACTTCGCTTTGTACGTCTCTGTTCTTCTCTTTTCATCACGCTCACTCTCACTCCCACTCTCACTCTGCCCTAATCGCGAGCTCCTCTCCATCGCAACCACCGCGAGGGCTTCTTTGCCACCACCGTGAGGTACACTCTTAACCCTAACTCTGTCTTTCCTGCTCATTCTTTGCAATAACTTGACCTCTCTATTTCCCCTTCCCGCGCACTAACTCTCCTTGTCCCTCTGCTCTCAGTAACCACATCAAACGTTGGCCACCACTCGAGCTCCCCTCCCCACCACCACGCGAGCACCTATTTCTGGTGAGTCTTTAGGGCACATTTTTTTATTTTGGTTTTAAGTGTATGTTGAAACTGTAGTCTCTGTAGTTGAAACTTGAAACCGTGAGTTTGAGTTGTTTGGAATGTCTCTATTTCTGGTCGTGGGTTTTGTGTTTTCTCTTGTTTTTCTTCTGCTATCATGACCTATTTCAAAATGGGAAGAAATTTAGAGTTGCTTGTAGCATGTGACATCAACAATATATTGCTCATTGGAATTCTGTTTTGTTAATTTATCTTCATCTGCTTATTTCTTTTGTCTTAAGAAACCTGAAAATGGTGTAAATTTGAAATAATTTTTAAACGCCTTGCTTGTATATATCATGCTCTCTTGATCGATTCATATGGCTGAGTGGTTATAGTATTAGATATAGCAATAGTCCTAATATGTGTTGTTGCCTGTTCGATGAGAAGAATGATGTGAGATTACCGTGGAAATTTTGTTTTAGGCAGTTAGTCAAATAAGATATACATGGTTGACGGGATTTCAAAAACTAGTTTTAAATTAGGATTTCAAAAACTAGTTTTCAATATCCCGTATTGTCCTTATATTGGATATATGTTTTGTATATCTACAGAACATATCTAGTTATGGATCGTAGTTGGATGGTTTGTAAGCGCACTAGTGCTGAGTATTTGAAGGGGGTGGGAGAATTTATAGAATTTTCTCAAAGGAATGTTTCTAATAGTAATGGAATGTTCTGTTGTCCTTGTGTCAAGTGTTTGAATACGAGGAAATGTACGGTGAAGGATATACGTACTCATTTGATTTGTGAAGGGATTTGCTTGAGTTATATAAGATGGATATGGCATGGTGATGTGTTGTTGAGTAGTACGACAAGTGTCTCTCAAAGTGAGGACGTTGACGTAGATATGGAGGATGATCGAGTAGAGGACATGATCCGTGATATTGGACAAGAATCTTTTCATCGAGCTCATGTGTATGATAGGTTGTGCGGTGATACGGATAAGCCTTTATATCCAGGGTGTACTACTCATACACGGTTGTCGGCGGTGCTAAAATTGGTTTGTGTGAAGGCGAGAAATGGTTGGACCGATACAAGCTTCAAGGAATTGCTTGAAGTGTTGAAAGACTTGCTTCCGGAGGACAACACATTGCCTGACCGTAACTATGAGGCCAAGAAGGTATTGTGTCCGATGGGTATGGAGTATAAGAAGATACACACATGCCCCAATGATTGCACATTGTACACCGGTGTTCATGAAGACAATCACGATTGCCCCAAATGCGGGTTATCACGATACAAAGTGAAGGGTGGTGATGATGATGATGATCTTGATGATGTGAGAAAAAAGGGTCCTCCTGCGAAGGTGTTGTGGTATCTTCCAATAATTCCAAGGTTCAAGCGATTGTTTTCCAATGCGAAAGATGCGAAGAATCTTAGATGGCATAATGATGAGAGCAAACGTGATGGAAAGCTTCGTCATTCTGCTGATTCTATGCAATGGAAGAATATTGATACTATATTTCCGGATTTCGCCGATGAGCCAAGAAACCTAAGGCTTGGACTTGCTACGGATGGAATGAATCCTTATGGTAACGTGAGTAGTATTCATAGTTCATGTCCTGTTCTGTTGATAATTTACAACCTCCCCCCTCGGTTGTGCATGAAGCTCAAATACATGATGTTGTCTATGATGATTTCGGGCCCAAAGCAACCGGGAAATGACTTAGATGTTTATCTAAGTCCCTTGATTGAAGACTCGAAAACGCTGTGGGTGGAAGGTGTTGATGTAGTTGATGGGTATTCTCATGAGACTTTCAAGCTTCGTGCCATGTTATTTTGCACCATCAACGACTTTCCAGCATACGGTAACTTGTCAGGGTACAGTGTCAAGGGGCATAAAGCATGGCCTATATGTGAAGAAGGCACATGCTACACTCAGTTGTATCATGGAAAGAAGACGGTTTACCTTGGGCATCAGAGATTTCTTAGACGTGATCACCCATATCGTAAGATGAATAAAGCTTTTAATGGATGCCAAGAGACAGAAGAAGCTCCGGTGGCCTTAATTGGAGAGCAGGCTTATCAGAGGGTAAAGGGCATTGATGTTATATTCGGCAAGTCCAAAAAGAAAGGTAAAGCTGTTGAGACAAACATATGGAAGAAGAGGTCGATATTCTTTGATCTTCCATACTGGCGCAAGCTTGATGTCAGACACTGCATTGATGTGATGCATGTGGAGAAAAATGTGTGTGATAGTGTGATCGGGATGCTTCTTGATAAGCCTCTGGCTCATCTAGTTTTATGGATAGTATGACCAGGGTTTTGTGCTAATTATATTTCGTTTTCGCCCAAATTAGATTAGATTGTCCTCAAGCAAGGTTTTGAGTCTCTAAAGTAGTTTTAGGTTAATTTAGCCAGTTTTGAGTCAAATAATGCACTTATGGCTATTTTATTGTTTTCAGGTTAACTTCGAATTTAAGGGAATAAAGAAGCAGGGGAAATTTCAATCCTGGAGGTATTCGCCTCGCGAGAGTCTTCTCGCCATGCGACCCCGAAACCAGCCTGAGCAGCAAAATGTCATCCTCTCTGGTTCGCCCCGCGAATCCACACTCGCCTCGCGACCCTGAAGGCTGACTGTTCCACAAATTGCAAACCTTTCGGGGTCGCCTCGCGAACCATGTCTCGCCTCGCGAGACTGAAGACCAGAAGCCATGACTCTTCCATTCCTCGCCACGTGAGCCGTACTTCGCCCCGCGAGAAGACCAAACGTTGCAGATTCTTCATAACATTCGCCTCGCGAATGGGTGTTCGCCTCGCGAGAGGGCGCATTTCCTGAATGCTATAAATTGCTGTTCTGGGCAGATTAGAAGGGACTTTTGATTATCCATTATTTTCTTTACATATTTTCTGTGTGCTACATTTTTATGGAGAACTAATCTTCTTGGATTAGTCTACTGTAATTGATTTCCACCGCACTTGAGGTTATGTAATTCCTGTTTTGTTTGCTTTTCCCTTTTCAATGCTATGCTATATATTTCTGTTTGCTTAATTCAGGAGTGTATAGTGTTGTGTTGATTTATTTCGGTGATGTTATGTTCCTATATCAAATCGCGTTTGCTTAATTCGCATGTGTTCATTCATGTTCTCTTAGTTCATGAGTACTTCACCCCGTTTGCTTAATTCGGGAATTAGGAACATATATCTGTAGTAGTGATTTCGCTTGATAATTGTTGCTACAGCCGAAAGGGGATTAGAATCTGCTTAGGGCTTGGAATTTGCATGAACCGATGATAGTTGGGAAATCGAGAACAGTAGATTAATCATCTTTAGCTTATTTGATAATCCTTTAAACTGCTCTGTCTTTATTACTCTGTTTTTGCTTTGTTTTCCAATTGAACTTAAAACCAACCCCCCCCAAAACTGATTTTTGTGGTAATAACAAGTCAAGAGTCCTTGTGAGACGATATCCGAGTTGTCGCGCTAAACTACATTTTTACAAACCGCTCGCTTTTTGGCGCGTGTGCGACAGCGCGTTCAAAAATTGGCGCCGTTGCCGGGGACTCTTGTTTGTTATTTTCGCATTTTTTGTTTCCTTTATTTTCGTTTTTTGTTTTGAATTAGTCTGGCTACTAGGTCTACTTGCCCTGAATTGTGTGATTTTGATCCTGAAATTGAAAGAACACTACACACACGCCGTAGAGCAATTCGGGCTAGTACTAGTAGTGTTTCTAATTCTGAAACTGTTTTTGATAACATGGGTGACCAAAGGACATTAAGGCAGCTTGCTGCCCCTGATGTTAATTATAATGGCTTGTGTATTGAATATGCTGGTGCTGTTACTCCCTTTGAATTAAAATCTGGTTTAATTCACTTGTTGCCAAGGTTTAATGGTCTTGCAGGTGAGGATCCACATAAGCATCTCAAGGAATTCCAGGTTGTCTGCTCTACACCCTTGAGGCCAGAAGGAATAACTGAAGATCACATCAAGTTGAGAGCCTTCCCGTTTTCACTACAGGGAGCTGCAAAGGATTGGCTGTTATATCTTGAGCCAAACTCTGTTACCACCTGGAACGATTTGAAGAAGGTTTTCTTAGAGAAATATTTTTCTGCCTCCAGAGTTGCATCAATCAGGAAGGAAATATGTGGCATCAAACAAGGCAATGAGTCATTGGCTGAGTATTGGGAGAGATTCAAGCAGTTGGTATCCAGTTGCCCTCAGCATCAGATTTCTGAGCAGCTCCTTATTCAGTATTTTTATGAGGGGTTACTACCGATGGATAGAAATATTTTGGATGATGCTAGTGGGGGAGCACTTGTTGATAAGACTCCAGCTGCTGACAAGCAATTGATTGAAAATATGTCACTGAATTCCCAGCAGTTTACAACCAGAAGAAATTCTGTTGAGACAAGGGGTGTGAATGAGGTCCATAGTTCTTCTTCCAACCAGGCCCTTGAGAATAGAATTGATAGGCTCACTTATTTGGTGGAGCAATTGGCAATGGATAAGGTTCAGCCGGCAATGTTGTATGGCATGTGCAACTCTCCTGAGCACCCATATGATGCATGCCCCATTCTGAAGGAAGGGTCAGTTACTGATTTGTCTCAAGCTTATGCAGTCCATCCTTACAATCAAGGCAACAATCAGAACCGGTACAGCATTCCTGACCTCTCCACAAATAAGTACCATCCAAATTGGAGGAATCATCCCAACCTTCGGTATGGAAACTCATCCCAACAACAACCGATGGCAACACCACAGAATCCTCCTCAAGTGACCACTTCTGCACCTTCACTAGAGGACATGTTCAAGCAAATGACTGAACAAAATCTCCAGTTGCAGCAATTTGGACAGTTCCAGGCACAGTTCCAGGCCTCACAGGCACAGTTTCAGCAGCGAACGGATGCTAGCATTCAAAATTTAGAGACACAGGTTGGACAACTTGCCACATCCATAAATAACATACAACAAGCTCAAATATCAAACCAACTACCTGCACAAACAGTGGTGAATCCCAATGTCTCCAATCCTAATGTGAGTGCCATTTCTTTGAGATCTGGGAAAGTTGTAGAGGCAGCCTTGGGAAAATATGAGAAACTGCTGAGGTAACTCCTGAACCTTCTGTAAGTGTTGAAGCTGAGAGAGTATATGTGCCACCAATCCCCTTCCCACACAGAGTGCAGAAAAATAAGAAGATTGGTGGTGAAGACATGGAGAGGGAAATTCTAGATGTGTTCAGAAGGGTGGCGGTGAACATTCCCCTTCTGGATGTGATCAAGCAGGTTCCTAAGTATGCTAAATTTCTGAAGGATTTATGCACCAACAAGAGGAGGTTGAAGGGTAATGAGAGAGTTAATTTGGGAAGAAATGTTTCAGCTCTTATCCAGTCTAAGGCTGCACTTGAAAGAGTTACTGTTTCAACCCCCACTCAGGCACTACCGCAGAAGTGCAAGGATCCGGGCACTTTTACTATTCCATGCACTATTGGGGACAACAAATTTGAAAATTGCATGTTGGATTTGGGAGCCTCCATAAATGTCATGCCCACCTCTGTTTTCAATAACCTTGATCTTGGTCCCTTGCAGTATACAGGTCTCACTATCCAGTTGGCCAACAGGACCAGTGCCCGCCCCATGGGAATGGTAGAAGATGTGCTGGTACAAGTTGATGAGTTGATTTTCCCTGCTGACTTTTGCATCCTGGACATGGCAGGGGAAACAAATTCAAGTAGATCAATCATCTTGGGCAAACCGTTCATGAAGACGGCAAAGACTAAGATTGATGTTTATGATGGGACCATGTCTATGGAGTTTGGTGACTGATGAGTGTGATTTTACCTCATTTTTCATGTACATTTCGGCATGCAATTGCATATAGTTAGGCCAATTTAGTGTTGATTTTGTATAGTTTTTCCTTTGGAACGGATGAGGTGGTTTCTGTGTGTTGTTTTGCAGGATTCAGTGGAAAAATGCCCAGAAATCAGCCTTGGTGGAGCTTGGATGAAAAAGAGCTAGAAAAGTGAAGAATATAGCCAAACAGAGCCTATCACGGCCTGGCCGTGATGACCATCACGGCCGTGATCAAGCAGAGCAAAAGGCAAAAGTCAGAGACTGTCACGGCCTGGCCGTGATGTCCATCACGACCGTGACTTAGGATTCGCGTCGCGAACAAAGGGCTCGCCTCGCGAGTGACCATTTTGTGCAAATTCGCCCAAGTCAGAGACCATCACGGCCTGGCCGTGATGGCCATCACGGCCGTGACGGGCGACGGACCTATAAATAACAGCACAGCAGACAGAAAAGGGGACCAACTTTTGACCTAAAATAAGGAGCACTTGGAGGCAGGCTGAGGCTGGTGGCTGGAGAGGGTTTCTACCCAAAGAGGGGGGCATTTTCTCTGCTCTTGGATGGAGAGAAGATTGGAGGAAGCTTGTCTATGAGTGTTCTTCATCCCTTTTTTTTTTTTCTTTTTTGTATTTCCTTATCATGAGTAGTTAAATCCCCATTGTTGGGGTTAGATGTAACTTTTCTGAACTGGCTGTAATTGATTTGGTATTTTAATACAAGTTTCTATTTCGTATGAGTATGTGATTCTGTGTTTAATGCTTTCCTTGGATTAGCTACCCATAGGAATGATTTGTTGCTTTGATAGATGACTGGAAGGTTGGTATTAAGGCATGCTCATGAATCATATGCCAAGTAGGTCAAGAATCTAGACATAGGTGTTGGCTGCTTGCAATCTTATAAGTCTTAACTTAATGCAAAATCTCATTTTATTCCACCTAAGACATTAGGGTTTAATTTGGGGTTTTAGGCTCAATGCACCTAAGACATTAGGCTTGAGTAATTTAGAAAAGGCTTGATTGGCATAATTGAATTAGGACTTGTGTTAGAAGCCATTTCATTGCAACTAAGGGAGGATTAGTGTAGTCTAACCCTGACAATTCTAGCCACATCCCTGTTTGCATACCAAGTGTTTGTTAAAAATTCTAAAAGACCAAAAACATTTTATTTTCTGTTTTAATCCCTCACACTTTAGTTTAGTCTAGATAGTTGTTGAATTTGCGAATTGGTAATTGACATCCAATCCCTGTGGATACGATAACCGGTCTCACCACCGTATTACTTGATTGCGACGAGGTGCACTTGCCTTTAATTAAATATCTTTAAAATTCACGCATCAAGTTTTTGGCGCCGTTGCCGGGGATTGGTTTTGTCAATATCAGTAGTAACAAATGAGACAACTAGTTTAGACATTTTTTTTATTTTATTTTTTGTATATATTTGATATCTTTCTTTTGTTAGTTTTGTATATATTTGTTTTTGTGTTTATTTGATCATGGGCTTAATTGTTTGTGAGGTGAAAAATTGATTAGATAGGATCATGGACTACAATTGGTATCAACCACCTGATGCAGAATTAGAGATATCTGAGCTGCAGCTGCGGGTAGATATGCTGCAGTTGGCCGTAAAAATCCAACAAGTGAGTGATGAGCTGTCAAGGGCAACTGTCCCTCCTCCACCAATGGTAGTTTGTTCTGAATGGGGAAATCAACTTCCCAACACTCCTACTCCATGGTGGGGGAACCCTCCAAACAATACTTTGATGGATGAAGGGGAACATTGGGAATCTTCCACACCTTGGAATGATGAGCCATCCCCATTGGAAATTGCTTGGGAGAACTTCAAATCCGCATTCCCAGTCGAGGTTGAGCAACCTATCCCGGATAGTCAACCTCACTTAGAGGCTGTTTTGGAGAACTTCATGGCAACAACAATGGAAGAATTCAAGAATCAAGAAGATGCCATTCGAAGTCTCGGGGTACGTATTGAGGAATTCTCTAACCTACTATCCAAAATGCCAAATGAGGACTTGATGGATGATGATGAAGATGATGCAATGATGGATGAGGAGGAAGAAGAAGAAGTGGGAGCAACCGAGTCAAGAAGTGAAGACCTTGTTTTGGAGAACATAGTTGCACCACTCCCCATTGAACCCTTGACTAAAGAGCCTGAAAGGAAGAGGCATTTGGAGGATAGCTATGTCACCATGCTCGGGGATGATGAAGAATTTGTGAAATTAAATGATGCTATTGGCCCCTATGCATGTGTTGATTGTGATGGGGAAAACACTTGTGTGGTTTGTGCGGAGATTTCTGCATATTTGGAAGGTGATGGATTTGGCAATGCCGAGGGTGAAGATTGTACGAAGCTTAACACAGCACCAATGATCCTCTCGATTTGTTTGCCACCTCATATTTTTAAGCAGTCAACAATGGAGTTCATGCCTCTACCTGAGGTTGAACCCCATTTTTATTGGGAAGATTTTATGGATAAAGGGGTCATCTTTGACCCGAGAGGAATTGAAAAGCGCTTCCCAGATGAAGAAGTCAGCATGAATTTCAAGAGCTCACTTCCACATTTTTGCTGCCAACCGTGGGATCCAAGTGAAAGATCTCACATGGTTAGCATTCCTTGGTCCTTATACCACAGGTTATGGGATCCAGGTGGATGCTTCTTGATGAGTCAAGCTAGTGACGTTAAAGAAGCGCTTATTGGGAGGCAACCCAACTTTTCATAACCCTTCTCTTTAGTTAATTTTGTTTTTGCTTTAACCTCTTGAATAATTTGAGAAGCTCAAGAGGTTTGTTAATAATTTTTGTTAAGTGTCTTCAGATTTTGAATAAAGGAAGGAGAAAAAGAGCAGGGAGAAACAGAGCCAAAAAGCATGTGAGCCAACACCCGCTACCGCCTCGGTAAGCCGTTCCAATTTTTGCTTTATTTTATTTTTCTCTCCTCTCCAACTTGATTGTTTACATTGGGGACAATGTAAATCTTTAAGCTTGGGGTAGGGGTATTTTGCATATGTTCATATCTTGCATTGTAAATATTGCATTCATATAGGTTTAGTCTTGCATGATCACATAAATTGATTGCCCCTGCTTAGATTGAGCATCTGATTGTGAGAGCTAAGTGCCAATAATTTGTGATAGTGAACTGTTGAACCCAATTGTTTATTCTTGTGATATGGCTGCAAATGAATATGCTTGAGATGATTTCGGATAGTTGATGATTAGCATATGTTTCTTTAGACTTGTGTTTCTCACTGGTTCTTGAACTGATAAATGTGAGCTTTTGAGCCATTAGGGGGTACTCACTAAATCTGCCCCCATTCTTTGTGTAGAGTGTTATTCCTCTTGGTTTGTTTTCTCTAGAACTTGACTTAAAACCATGTTAAAGCTTAAAATTTTTTGGAAACAATTTTGAAAATGATTGAGGCAATAGGTATTGTTCTGGCCTTCTGAGCTTTGAATGTGTAAATGCTACCCTTAGTTGCCCAATTTTGAGCCAAAATGAATAAAATGCTTTTCTTGGTGCCCTGAAAAATATTGATACATATACTTGATAAGGGACCTTCTAAAGTATCACAAAAGGGTAAAAAGGTAGTTGAAAGTTTGGGAAAAGAAAAAAAAAAAAAAATCTCCCCTTCTCCAAATAAAAAGAAAAAAAGAAAAGAAAAGAAAAATAAATAGAGAAGGGGATGACAAAAAATAATAAAAGAAAAAGAAAGAAAAGAAGGGTGGAAAAATGTATTGAAAACCCAAGAAGGTATTTTAGAAGGTGTCTTGTGTTGAATTGTTGATACTTAGTCTAGCCTTTTGAAATATCCCTTTCTTGTTATCCCCACCTAAAGATTAATCCCATGGCCACGTTACAACCAAATAAAAGACCTCTTGATTCTTAAGTGTTTTTCATAAATAAAGTGGAGATTTGGTTGATAGTCAAGCATATGGTAGGAATCATTCCTTGAGGAAAATAGAGCGAATTGTATATATACTTGAACACTTGAGTGAGTGAGGCAAGAAAGAGAGCCAAGCAAGTAAACAAGCTTGGGGTGAGCTTCAAGTGAGCAAGAGTGCCCGAATCAGTGAGAATGTGAGTCTAGGAAACTTAAGCCCCTAATTGGACTTGAATTGATTGTCTCTTGCTGAATTGTTTGAATAGCCTATTGCTTGGATCATTTTACTCGGGTTCTTAGTTCACTATCCATGCTTTGACTGTTTATCTCTTCTGGCCTTAGTTTTTGCTTGAGGACAAGCAAAGTCTTAAGCTTGGGGTGATTTGATGAGTGTGATTTTACCTCATTTTTCATGTACATTTCGGCATGCAATTGCATATAGTTAGGCCAATTTAGTGTTGATTTTGTATAGTTTTTCCTTTGGAACGGATGAGGTGGTTTCTGTGTGTTGTTTTTGCAGGATTCGGTGGAAAAATGCCCAGAAATCAGCCTTGGTGGAGCTTGGATGAAAAAGAGCTAGAAAAGTGAAGAATATAGCCAAACAGAGCCTATCACGGCCTGGCCGTGATGACCATCACTACCGTGATCAAGCGAGCAAAAGGCAAAAGTCGAGATCTGTCACGGCCTGGCCGTGATGTCCATCACGGCCGTGACTTAGGATTCGCGTCGCGAACAAAGGGCTCGCCTCGCGAGTGACCATTTTGTGCAAATTCGCCCAAGTCAGAGACCATCACGGCCTGGCCGTGATGGCCATCACGGCCGTGACGGGCGACGGACCTATAAATAACAAAGACAAAGCAGATGAAAAAGGGGACCAACTTTTGACCTAAAATAAGGAGCACTTGGAGGCAAATGAGGTGGTGGGTGGAGAGGGTTTCTACCCAAAGAGGGGGCATTTTCTCTGCTCTTGGATGGAGAGAAGATTGGAGGAAGCTTGTCTATGAGTGTTCTTCATCCCTTTTTTTTTTCTTTTTGTATTTCCTTATCATGAGTAGTTAAATCCCCATTGTTGGGGTTAGATGTAACTTTTCCGAACTCGGTCTGTAATTGATTTGGTATTTTAATACAAGTTTCTATTTCGTATGAGTATGTGATTCTGTGTTTAATGCTTTCCTTGGATTAGCTACCCATAGGAATGATTTGTTGCTTTGATAGATGACTGGAAGGTTGGTATTAAGGCATGCTCATGAATCATATGCCAAGTAGGTCAAGAATCTAGACATAGGTGTTGGCTGCTTGCAATCTTATAAGTCTTAACTTAATGCAAAATCTCATTTTATTCCACCTAAGACATTAGGGTTTAATTTGGGGTTTTAGGCTCAATGCACCTAAGACATTAGGCTTGAGTAATTTAGAAAAGGCTTGATTGGCATAATTGAATTAGGACTTGTGTTAGAAGCCATTTCATTGCAACTAAGGGAGGATTAGTGTAGTCTAACCCTGACAATTCTAGCCACATCCCTGTTTGCATACCAAGTGTTTGTTAAAAATTCTAAAAGACCAAAAACATTTTATTTTCTGTTTTAATCCCTCACACTTTAGTTTAGTCTAGATAGTTGTTGAATTTGCGAATTGGTAATTGACATCCAATCCCCGTGGATACGATAACCGGTCTCACCACCGTATTACTTGATTGCGACGAGGTGCACTTGCCTTTAATTAAATATCTTTAAAATTCACGCATCAGTGACATTGTGGCAAAGTTTAACATCTTTGATGCTATGAAACATCCATTGGAAGAGCACTCTGTTTTCCAATTAGAGTTGCTCTCTGACATTATTGATGACACCCATGAGGACCTTGTTTCTGATTTTCCATTTATTTCTGGCTTTGATGATATATATTCATGTACTGACTGTACTGACACTAACTCGTGTGCTGTTTGTGCTGAGTTTCTTGATTCAACTTTGCAGGGTGATAGTGTGAGTGAAGCTGTCTGTTCAGCCGAAGTTCTTGACATCATGACTACTCCAAATGTACCATCCATTGAGCAGCCACCCTCCTTAGAGCTCAAGCCACTTCCTGGGAACCTGAAGTATGCTTACTTGGAGACGAATGAAAAACTTCCAGCCATTATCTCTTCCACACTTGACTCTGGCAAGGAAGCTAAACTATTGGAGGTTCTGAAGAAGCACAAGAAGGCGATTGGGTAGACCTTGGCTGACATCCCAGGAATTAGCCCCTCCAGATGTATGCATAGAATTCTACTGGAGGATGGGGCTAAACCAGTTAGGCAGGCCCAAAGGCGGCTCAATCCATTGATTCTGGATGTGGTGAAGAAAGAGGTGACTAAACTTTTGTAGGCGGGTATCATATACCCCATCTCTGATAGTACTTGGGTAAGTCCAGTGCAAGTTGTACCCAAGAAGTCTGACCTCACAGTGGTAAGAAATGATTATAATGAGCTTGTACCCACTAGAGTCCAGAATAGCTGGCGAGTCTGTATAGATTATAGGAAGTTGAACCAGGCCACCAGAAAGGATCACTTTCCTTTGTCGTTCATCGATCAGATGCTCGAACGACTGGCTGGTAAATCTCATTACTGTTTTCTTGATGACTTTTCCGGGTACTTCCAGATCCATATTGCCCCAGAGGATCAGGAAAAGACCACTTTCACGTGCCCCTTCGGCACGTTTTCCTATAGGAGGATGCCATTTGGCCTTTGTAATGCTCCTGGCACTTTCCAAAGATGCATGCTTAGCATTTTTACTGAATTTATTGAAAACTGCTTGGAAGTGTTCATGGATGATTTCACTGTATATGGTTCCTCATTTGATGCATGCTTGCATAGTCTGAGTTTGATTCTAGAAAGATGCATTGAAACTGACTTGGTTTTGAACTATGAAAAATGTCACTTTATGGTAGAACAGGGGATTGTTTTGGGTCATGTTATTTCTAAAGAGGGTATTTCATTAGATCCTGCAAAAATTGATGTGATTTCTACATTGCCTTATCCATATTGCGTTCGCGAGATTCGTTTTTTTCTTGGTCATACAGGTTTCTACAGGTGCTTCATTAAGGACTTCATCAAGATAGCTCTGCCTTTGTCAAACTTGCTGAAGAATGATGCCATGTTCCATTTTGATGACAACTGTAAGAAGGCATTTGACTACCTGAAAAGGGCATTGACCTCTACCCCCATCATCCAGCCCCCTGACTGGACCCTCCCTTTTGAGCTCATGTGTGATGCTTCTAACTATGCTGTGGGAGCGGTTCTAGCACAAAGGGTGGGCAAGGCTGCCCTTGTCATTCATTATGCTTCTAGGACATTAGATGATGCACAATCTAATTACACCACCACTGAAAAGGAACTTCTAGCTGTTGTATTTGCTCTTGATAAATTTAGGTCATATTTTCTAGGTTCCAAGGTTATTGTTTTCACTGACCATGCAGCTCTGAAGTACCTGTTGAAGAAACCAGAAGCGAAGCGAAGATTGATTCGGTGGATGCTTTTGCTCCAAGAGTTTAATGTGGAGATAAAAGACAAGAGTGGAGCTGAAAATTTAGTAGCTGATCACTTGAGCCGAATAGCAAGGGATGAGGATCCTTCTCCCATCCAGGATTATTTTCCGGATGAACAGCTTCTACATCTGCATGGGGTAACCCCTTGGTTTGCTGACATAGTTAACTATCTGGTTGCTGGTGTTTTTCCTGCAGGTGCAAGTAGATCCAAGATCCACAAACTCAAGAGTGATTCAAGGTACTATGTTTGGGATGATCCGTACCTTTGGAAATTTTGCAGTGATCGTGGTAATTGGAGGTGTGTCCCCGATTATGAGACAGAGTCCATCTTGCACTTTTCTCATGTCTCTCAAGTAGGGGGACACTTTGGACCACAGAGGACGACAAGAAAAGTCCTAGATTCTGGGTTCTACTGACCCACCATTTTTAGAGATGCCTATGAGGTCTACAGGACTTGTAAGGAGTGTCAAACAAATAGGCACCTTGCCATCACTCGTAGGGAGTGAAATGCCTCAAAGAGCCCATGATTTTCTGTGAGGTTTTTGATGTGTGGGGAATCGACTTTATGGGTCCTTTCCCTGCATCTTTTGGTTTTCTATACATTCTTTTGGCTGTTGAATATGTTTCAAAGTGGGTGGAAGCTATCCCCACTAGGACTAACGATGCTAAAGTTGTTTCAAAGTTTGTTAGGTCCAATATTTTTTGTAGGTTCGGCATACCTCGGGCTATCATCAGTGACCAGGGCACTCACTTCTGCAACCGCACCATAGAAGCCTTACTCCGGAAGTATGGAGTTGTGCATAGAGTCGTCACTGCTTATCATCCCCAGACCAATGGCCAGGATGAAATCTCAAACAGGGAGATCAAGCAGATCTTAGAAAAAGTGGTGTAGCCGAACAGGAAGGACTGGAGCCGCCGTCTAGAAGACTCACTGTGGGCTCAGAGGACCGCTTTCAAGACGCCAATAGGGATGTCCCCCTTTAGGCTTGTATTTGGTAAGGCATGTCATCTCCCTGTGGAAGTTGAGCACCGTGCGTATTGGGCAGTCAAGTGCTCAGTAATTTGGAAATGAAAAAAAGTGGTATTGACAGAAACTGCAGATTCTGAAGCAAGAAGAGCTTAGGCTAGAAGCCTATGAAAGCTCCCGATTTATAAAGAAAGAACCAAGCGTTACCATGATAAGATGATTGCTAGAAAAAAATTCTGTGTGGGCCAAAGAGGTCTTCTTCGTTTAACTCCCTTTGAAAATGATGGCTGGGAAACTTAGGTCCAAGTGGGTTGGCCCCTTTGTTGTTACTAACGTTTTTCCTTATGGTGCAGTAGAGATTAAAAGTGCAGGTAGCAACAAGGCATTCAAGGTTAATGGACAGAGGCTAAAGCTATTCCATGAGAGCTCGGTGCCTGAGGATGCTACTGTTGAGGAGCTCTCCTTGGAAGCTCCCACCTACATTGACACTTGATCAGGGAGCACCCTTTCCTTTCCCTCACTCTGATTTTATAGTTATGTTGTTTTCATTGGGGACAATGTATGTTTTAAGTGTGGGGGAGGGAACTAATTGTAGCTTTGTTTTGTGTTTGGTTGGTCTTGTGTTTGAATAAATTGTGTGAGTCTTTGGTCGGTGAGCTTGCTTGGTTTTGATTGATTTTGCACAGATTGATTGCATGATTTATGTGATGATTCCTCCTTAAAAAAAAATATTTTGAAAAGTGATCCCCATGTGAAGAAAAAAATTGGAAAAAAATTGAAAATTGAACTTTGAGATATTTTGTTGTGATGCCATGATTTATGATAAGTTTGAGGGTGAAGGGAAGCACACACTAGGGATAGAATCAAACAATTTGAAAAAAAGTCCAGGTGAGGATTTGAGCCTCCAACATGTTTTTAACTGTGTGAATCACTTTTGAGTTGCACTTTCCCGAATTTACTTGAGTCTCTACTTGGTTTGCATGTTTATGTGTTTGCATCAAATGATTTAGGCATTTTCTTTGTAAATAACTACTTAGCCTAAAATAACCATCCCTAATGCATGTTTCCTAGTTAGCCCCTTTGAGCCTAATTAGCCTGTTAATTCTTGATGACCTTATGATATGAGCCTAAAATCTGGAGAAAATAAAACCATGTTAACCCGATCTTAGGATTAGGAGAGCATGGAATCTTAGCAAGAGAATGGTTGCAAGAAACTAAGTTTGGGGTGGCTACAAGGATATGATGTGTTGTTTGGGATTGAGAAAAAGAAAAAAATAATAAAAAGGTTGGAGCCAAAGGCTTAAAAAAAAAAAGAGAGAAAGAGAAAAAAGGGGAAATAAAAAGAACAAAAAAATGTCAAAGAAAAAAAATATCTAAAGAAGGAAAAGGCTATAGTCACCCAAAGCATAAAGAAAAAATGGAAAAAGGAACTTGAGCGGAAATTCAATGCATCAAATTGTTCATGCTCTCTTAGTTCCTAGGGACTTCAGCCTAGTACCTTTGTATATCCTACCCTTAGCCAGGCCCCATTACAACCTTAAAATACCTTCTGATGTTGCATGCATATTTTATGTGGGAACCATTTTGAGATAAAAATCAAATTTATGGGAAGTGTTCTTGAAAGGTGAATTGAGTGAAATGTTGATAACCTAGACAAACTGAGCGATTGAGTAAACACTAAATGCCCTTGTGAGGAAGACGATTGTTTGAATTTGGTGATCTCCCTCTTATGTGTAACTTGGATCCCTTGCTTAGATTACTGATTGTTTGAATGATGAAGTTCTCAAATGTTTAGAGTGAATGCATGTGAGGATTGCTTTGTTTGAAAGGGGGGAACATTGAAGGAAAAATTATTTTGATGAATTGCTTGAAATTTGTGCAAAGTTGATTGAACCTTTAAGCTTGCCATGTCTTGAGTCTTTTTTATTTTTGAGTTTTAGTTTGCTTGGGGACAAGCAAAGTTTAAGTTTGGGGTATTTTGATAAGCCTCTGGCTCATCTAGTTTTATGGATAGTATGACCAGGGTTTTGTGCTAATTATATTTCGTTTTTGCCCAAATTAGATTAGATTGTCCTCAAGCAAGGTTTTGAGTCTCTAAAGTAGTTTTAGGTTAATTTAGCCAGTTTTGAGTCAAATAATGCACTTATGGCTATTTTATTGTTTTCAGGTTAACTTAGAAGGTAAGGGAATAAAGAAGCAGGGGAAATTTCAATCCTGGAGGTATTCGCCTCACGAGAGTCTTCTCGCCACGCGACCCTGAAACCAGTCTGAGCAGCAGAATGTCATCCTCTCTGGTTCACCCCGTGAATCCACACTCGCCTCGCGACCCTGAAGGCTGACTGTTCCAGAAATTGCAAACCTTTCTGGGTCGCCTCGCGAACCATGTCTCGCCTCGCGAGACTGAAGACCAGAAGCCATGACTCTTCCATTCCTCGCCACGCGAGCCATACTTCGCCCCGCGAGAAGACCAAACGTTGCAGATTCTTCATAACATTAGCCTCGCGAATGGGTGTTCGCCTCGCGAGAGGGCGCAGTTCCTGAATGCTATAAATTGTTGTTCTGGGCAGATTAGAAGGGACTTTTGATTATCCATTGTTTTCTTTACATATTTTCTGTGTGCTACGTTTTTATGGAGAACTAATCTTCTTGGATTAGTCTACTGTAATTGATTTCCACCGCACTTGAGGTTATGTAATTCCTGTTTTGTTTACTTTTCCCTTTTCAATGCTATGCTATATATTTCTGTTTGCTTAATTCAGGAGTGTATAGTGTTGTGTTGATTTATTTCGGTGATGTTATGTTCCTATATCAAATCGCGTTTGCTTAATTCGCGTGTGTTCATTCATGTTCGCTTAGTTCATGAGTACTTCACCCCGTTTGCTTAATTCGGGAATTAGGAACATATATCTGTAGTAGTGATTTCTCTTGTTAATTGTTGCTACAACCGAAAGGGGATTAGAATCTGCTTAGGGCTTGGAATTTGCATGAAGCGATGATAGTTGGGAAATCGAAAACAGTAGATTAATCGTCTTTAGCTTATTTGATAATCCTTTAAACTGCTCTGTCTTTATTGCCCTGTTTTTGCTTTGTTTTCCAATTGAACTTCAAACCAACCCCCCCCCCCCCCCAAAACTGATTTTTGTGGTAATAACAAGTCAAGAGTCCTTGTGAGACGATATCCGAGTTGTCGCGCTAAACTACATTTTTACAAATCGCTCGCTTTTTGGCACGTGTGCGACAGCGCGTTCACTTCTCAACATTCAGGGCAAGACAAAGGATGGTGTGAATGCTCGTCTCGACCTCGTTGCTATGGGTATACAAGAGCAGTTAGCTCCAGCTGTTGAGGATGGCAAGCGGACTTCTTTGCCGCCAGCATGTCATACTTTGTCAAAAAAAGAGAGACAAAGTTTATGCGGGTGTCTTCAGGGCATCAAATTTCCACATGGTTACTCTTCAAATATGAAGAGGCTTGTCTCTAGTGATCTTAAATTGGTTGGCTTAAAGTCTCATGATTGTCACATCTTGATGCAACAACTTATGCCCGTTGCTATTCGTGGTATTGCTCCAAAAAATGTGAGACATGCCATTACTCGGTTGTGCTCAATATTCAATTCTATATGTAGCAAAGTCGTTGACCCCCGTATGTTGGATGACTTGGAAGTTGAGGCTGCTACAATCTTGTGCCAATTGGAGATGTATTTTCCTCCATCCTTTTTCGACATAATGGTTCACTTAATTGTTCATTTGGTGAGGGAGATTAGATTGTGTGGGCCGGTTTTTCTGAGATGGATGTACCCAGTTGAGCGCTACATGAAGATCTTGATAGGGTACGTGAAGAATCCTCATCGTCCGGAAGCATCTATTGTTCAAAGGTATGTTGCAGTAGAAGCTATTGAGTTTTGTTCGGACTACCTTCATAACACGGATCCTACAGGGGTTCCTAAGCCTCGCCATGATGAGATAATATGTCAAGGTAAAGGTACACATGGCTTAAGAATTAATAGCAAGGGTCTGGAGGAAGTGCCTCAAGAACATTTGTATGTATTGAACAACATCGATTCTGTTCAACCTTTCTTATTTGAACATAAAAGAAAGGTCAATCAAAATAACCCTCGAATGAGTGAAAGGTGGTTGTTGAACAAGCATAACAAGACTTTCTTACCATGGTTCAAGGAAGAAATGCTTAAGGATGGTAGTACTGCTTCTGATGACGTAAGATGGCTAGCACGTGGGCCTAGCTTCAACGTCATATGCTGGAGCGGATACGACATCAATAACTTTTCCTTTTATATAAAGGAACAAGATAACAAGAGTACCATGAAAAATAGTGGGGTTATGATCATTGCCGAATCAATGCACTTCTCTAGTGCAAAGGACACAAAACCCGTTAAAGCACCGACACCTTACTTTGGATATATTGAAGATATTTGGGTGCTCGATTACACTAAGCTTACGGTGCCGATTTTAAAATGTAAGTGGGTTGATAGTAACGGTGGTGTACAAACCGACGAATTGGGGTTCACATTGGTAGACCTCAACAAGTTAGGTCATATAAATGAGCCTTTCATAATGGCTTCCCAAGCAAAACAAGTGTTCTACATCACTGATCCTTCTAACAAAAGGTTATCCGTGGAAAAAGCATGTATAATGGTAGTGATGAAAAACAAGATTCAAATCTTGATATTCCTGAGACTCCTTCTTTTTCAACAAACATGCCTACTATAATCGAGGAGACACGGGTGGACGATGTACATGCCACTCGTGATGATCATCACGAAGGGATATTGATATAGGTAGTTTAAACTTAGTATACATTTATTTTTATTTATACTTCTGTATTTATTTTTAGTTATAACCTATTTTAATAAATATATATTGTTTCTGAATAGGCATACATATGGATCAGTCGGATGGCCCACATGCACGGGAGGACACTGTAGGGCCTACGCAGGACCCGATCACACCTACGCCTGATTATAGTGTATGTTTACATGTTATATACTATCTTTAGTTCTTCTTTTTAATGTAAGTTTATAATGTTACAACCCTCTATTTTATCTTTTTTTTTGTCCATACAAACATCACAGTCTCAGAGGAAACGGGGTAGATGAGCCACGACTTTGAAGAAATTAGAGAAGGCCAGGCAAAGCGGACAGAAGCTTGAGGTATGCTTTGATGCTAATCTAAAGCCCCAGGGACCCCGTGCTAAAGAACTTAAAAAGTAGGTGTTTCTACAAGCGAAGCAGCACGTTAGCATCAACTACAACCATTGGAATGACGTTCCACAGAACGTTAAGGATCAGTTTTGAGAGGCTATCATGGTATTTTACCTTTACATTCTTTTGATTTACATTATTATATAATTATCCGAGTTATAATCCATCCAGTTGTTATGTACTTAATGTGTAGGTAGCTTGGACTATGCCAAATGACGAGGATCATCGTACGAAATGTATGAAAATGGCATCAAAGCGTTGGAATGGGTTCAAGCATGATCTTACCAGGTACTATGTATCTGGGAAGAAGCGAATTGATAAGATGTTCTCGGATTATCCCTGGATTGATAAGGATACTTGGGATATGTTTGCTAGGAGTCGACAGGATGAAGAATTTCAGGTTGGTTGATTAAGTTAATTTTGTATGCTTCTTATAGATCATTTAACTGTATTGAATTATGTGTTTTTGTTTGAATAGACTAAGGCAGAGAAGGGTAGGCAGAATCAGGCGAAGAACGTCCACCGTCACATCATGTCTCAGGGTGGGTACGAGACTCGGATCGAGGAGATGATGGCGGATAGGCTGAGGGTGAAGCAGGAAGAACATGCTGCTAGGATAGAAAGAGGAGAGGTGCCTGAGGGCACACCATTAAGTCCTCCGTCGGACATCGACCGTGAGGATGTCAGGTTAGCCGACCGCATGACAAAGACAAGATCTTTTAAAGTTGATGCTGTCGCAACAAAAAATTACGGCAGGAACGGCAATAAAAAGAGATTTTAAGAAAAATGTAGAGTCGCCACCAATTTTATGTAATTTAGGAAAAATTGGAAAACCTTTAAAAATGGTCTTTGGAACCAAGTTGAGTTCGGGAGTCGGTTACGAGTAGGGAAGGTGTTAAGCATCCTACATCGCCCATTCTACGAATGGTACCTTGAATTAATTGCATAAAATTAATAACTTTTAAATTATTTATTTTACCCCAAAAATTTTTACACCAATAAAGAGATTACTAATTAATATTTACCCTAAGGAAGTTGAACATGACACATAAGTCCACAGGGTAACCTCAATTCTAAGAGATTGAACATGAAACTTTTCATAGAGCAATCCCTAAGTAACATTAATTAACAACACAAATTCGATTGTTTCTAATTAGCTAAAAAAAACACAAAATAAGGAAAAATAGTTTTGGCTTGACATAATATTTAATCATGCATGCTCCTACGTATTCCCCGCTGCGATGGGAAATTCAAAGCCACGTAGTTCTTGTTAAAAATATTTGATGGTTTGGTTTTGATTTTTATGAAAAGGTTTTTCTTTATTTAAAATAAAAGTTTTTATTTTTGAATTTTTTATTGCCTAATTTCTAAATATTGAAAAGTCCTAAACGAGATAGAACATGACACGTACGTCCACAGATCGATCTTGAATCTAAGGAATTGAGTGTGATACATCTCACAAAGCAATCCCCAAAATTATTTATAATTAATTCCCCTTTTACATTTTATTTATTTTGACTCATTGAAAAAAGAAAGAAAACAAACAAAAATGATAATAATAATAACAATAATAATAACAAAAATAATAACAATAAATAAATAAATAAACCAAAATGGAAGAGACTTAAACTAAGAAGGGCAAGGACCACAACATTCTATCATCAAAGTAGAAAATGAGAAAAACAAACAGGCAAGAGCTTAGCACTGTAGCGCACGGGTCACCAAGGAGACAGAGGTAGTGGCGGTCCGGGATGGCGGAGCGGCTAGGGACGTGGGTGCGGCTTGCGGAACATGGTGGTGTCGTGGTGACTGAGAATTAAAGGAGCCAAGATAACTCTTTCTTAATGTTCTAGTTTGTTATTAAAAGGATTGATAGTTGTTGTTGTCTCTGTTAAGGTTCGAGTCAAGGTTAAATTGAGGAGAGTGGTGGCTATTGTATGATGGTGAAGTGAGAGGTGTTTTTGATGGAGGTGTTGTATGATGGATGAAGAAAGAGAATGGGGGCTAGGCCTTTTCTTTTAAGGTGGCTGGTGTGTTTTTTTTGTGGTGGGTGATGGTGTTACGTATGATAGAGGATGGAAAAGAATGGAGGCTAGGTTTTTTTTAATCTTTTTGTAGGCTCCCCTTATTCTGTAGCATCTCTTGTGATTTTATAATGTCAATTCCTCCAATCTTGATCCTAAAATTCCGCCTGGATTTAAGATTGTTATTTGATCTTGTTCCTAAAAATCTGCCAAGATTAAGATTTCTATATGATCTTATTCCTAAAAATCTGCCAAGATTAAGATTTCTATCTTATTCAAAACAAAGTGGTTGCTAGGGTTTGTTGGAGAAGGATGAAATGGGTTTAACTGGCCTGGCCCAATTGAAAATCTTTTTATTATTTTTATTATTTTTATTTTCTTTGCAATTTTTATTTTATTATTTTTTTGAAATTTTTAGTGAAAACTAAAAGGCCCGGTCAAAATGGGGTGTTCACAGTTGCCCCTCTTTACTTGTTCATTACTAGAATACATGAAGAAAGAACAATTTTTCATGTGAGAGTAGTAAGGAACTAGTAAAGAAAATGAACTCACATTTTAGCCGGGATGGGAAACAGGCTGGAGGAAATTAAGTTTTAGAGCTTGGAAAATAAAAACGACTGTGGGCCTCAGATCCCGAAATGCAGTGGACCTCAGATCCCAAAAATTAGCAGTGAGCCTCAGAGCTCGAAGATAAATTTGCAGCGGGCCTCAGATCCCAAAAATAAATTTGCAGTGAGGCTCAGAGCTCGAAAAATAAATTGCAGTGGGCCTCAGATCCCAAATATAAAATTAGTAGTGAGCCTCAGAGCTCGAAAAATAAATTGCAGTGGGTCTTAGATCCCAAATATAAAATTAGTAGTGAGTCTCAGAGCTCGAAAAATAAATTTGCAGTGGGCCTCAGATCCCAAATTAGCAGTGAGCCTCAGAGCTCGAAGATAAATTTGCAGCGGGCCTCAGATCCCAAAAATAAATTTGCGGCGGGTCTCAGACTCGAAAAATAAATTGCAATGGGCCTCAGATCCCAAATATAAAATCAGCAGTGAGCCTCAGAGCTCGAAGATAAATTAGTGGCGGGCCTTAGATCCCAAAAATAAATTTACAGTGAGCCTCAGAGCTCGAAAAATAAATTACAGTGGGCCTCAGGTCCCAAATATAAAATTAGTAGTGAGCCTCGGAGCTCGAAAAATAAATTTGCAGTGGGTCTCAAATCCGAAAAGTAAATTTGCAGTGAGCCTCAGAGCTCGAAAAATAAATTGCAGTAGGCCTCGGATCCCAGAAATAAAAAATACCAGTGAGCTTCAGAGCTCGAAAAAATAAATTTGCAGCGGGCCTCGGATCCCAAAAATAAATTTGCAGTGTGACTCAGAGCTCGAAAAATAAATTGCAGTGGGCCTCGGATCCCAGAAATAAAAAATACCAGTGAGCCTCAGAGCTCGAAAAAATAAATTTGCAGCGGGTCTCGGAAAATAAATTTGCAATCCCAAAAATAAAAAAATACTAGTGAGCCTCAGAGCTCGAAAAAATAAATTTGCAGCGGGTCTCAAGCCAGATCAAGTGAGCCATGAGCCTTAAAAATAGTCCATTGAGTCAGAAAAATTTTATGATTGGGCCATGACCCGAGAATTTCATGCAGTGGACAAGTGACCCATGAGCCTTAAAAATAGACCATTGAGTCAGAAAAATTTTATGATTGGGCCATACCCGAGAATTTCATGCAGTGCACCTTGAGTCAAAAATTTGTGAGCCGTGAGCCTTAAAAAAATAGACCATTGAGTCCGAAAAGTTTTATGATTGGGCCATGACCCGAGAATTCCATGCAGTGGACAAGTGAGCCATGAGCCTTAAAAATAGACCATTGAGTCAGAAAAATTTTATGATTGGGCCATGACCCGAGAATTTCATGCAGTGGACCTTGAGTCAAAAATTTGTGAGCCGTGAGCCTTAAAAAAAATATACCATTGAGTCCGAAAAGTTTTATGATTGGGCCATGACCCGAGAATGTCATGCAGTGGACAAGTGAGCCATAAGCCATAAAAATAGACCATTGAGTCAGAAAAATTTTATGATTGGGTCATGACCCGAGAATTTCATGCAGTGGACAAGTGAGCCATGAGCCTTAAAAATATACCATTGAGTCAGAAAAATTTTATGATTGGGCCATGACCCGAGAATTTCATGCAGTGGACCTTGAGTCAAAACAGGTGAGCCATGAGCCTTAAAAAGTAGACCATGAGTCCGAAAAGTTTTATGATTAGGCCATGACCCGAGAATTTCATGCAGTGGACCTTGAGTCAAAAACACGTGAGCCTTAAAAAAAATAATAAAAAATAAAATAAAATAAATGGACCATTGAGTCAAAAAAAAATTTATGATTGGGCCATGACCCGAGAAATTTATTGAAAATCGCCTTTTTAGAAAATGTGGAACCAAATGCTTCTCAGAAAAGCTTTCACTAATCAAACTCATATTCAAATGGAACCTTTTGCAAAATTGGTCTTGCCTATATCCCTTTTCACTTGATAATGCCTCCTTAGGCTTGCTACTTCCAGAATATCCCTTTCTACCTCTCAATCTTTATTGTCCATAAGGATGTCATTTCCTTCGGTTACCGAAACTTCAAAGTTATTTTGGTCCGGACTGTTCATCAAAAGATTACCATTAGATGGTTACATTATACTATTATGTCTAGGTTCATCTTTCTTGAAACATAATATAACAGATATGCATTGATTCAGAAGTGTGATGAAAAAGGATTTGATTGACTCGATAACTTTGACTTGTGTGTTTGACTTCACAAGATACAGAAAACAAGGAAAGGGACACAAAGGATGGTAGGGATTTCAAAGGGTTTTTTTTTTTTTTAATCTGGATTGTTCTGATCTTAATGAGATTGACCTTTTCTCAACAAGTGGATATCACGATCGAAATTTTCCCCAGTGTAAGGTATTCCAAAACAAAACTCAAACATGGGTAAACCTTTCAAGGACAAAATTGCCCCAGTGTAAGGCGTTCTAGAATAAACACAACCAAGGGTACACCTTTTAAGAACGACATTGCCCGAAAAAAAAAATTGCCCCAGTTTATGGTTCTGAGGATAAAGTTATCCTCATTCAAGCCAAATCTCGCCCTAACTTTTGCTTACATCGCCCTTTCGAGTTTTCAGTCTAACGGGCTTTTTTTTTTAAGAGCAAAGTGCTTGGAAAAAGAAAGTGTGGATATCTTGTCTCACGATTAATATTTTATGAAAATAAGAGTACTTCCTCATTGATCAGAATGGACTTTTAAAGCTTATAACGTGGCCATGGTTTAAGGGTTAAGAAACAAAAGGTATAAAAGGCTCAAACAAGTGTTTAAGGGTGAATGAGACAAAGGATCTTACATAATCAAGAGAATTACTTGCTTTAACTTGTACACACAACTTTTTTTATTTTTTTCATTTCATTTTTCTCCTTCTCATCCTTTTTTTTTCAATTCAATTACATTGCCAACATTGTCTCTTTTTGCTTTCAGCATCACATTTTCCTTCTTTTACTTTTTCTTTTGCTTCCTCTTCTTCTTTCTTTTAGCATCTCCTTCAAATTCTTCTTTCTTTTTCCTTCACTTATTGTGGTTGCTATCATTCTTTTATATGAGCCCCCTTTTGTAGGGGTGATCCTTGTCCAAGGTTATTTTGAAAGAATTTATAAGGCGCAACAGGGGTAACAAAGGATAATGATTATTTTTTATGAAGGATAAAGAAAGATGACCAATCTTCATTTCAAATTAGGATTACTCATTTTTTATAAAGAATTAAACTTGAGACATGGTAAAAAAACACATCTTCATTCATTTACTCTTTTTTTCATTTTTGTTTTCCTTTTTTGTTTCCTTTTTTTTTTTGGGGGCCAATAGAACATGCGCAAAGGGTTTCATCAAGAAAGAAAAAAAATCCAAGGGCTGGATACCCACATAGTTCCAATGTCAAAGAAGAAACCAACAAGAAAGATAGAGGTAAATGAAGAAGCTAAACTATGATGGAATCCATGCAAATTTATTATATTAATGCTTCAAGAAGGATGACAAAATCTTAGATGTCAACAGATTCTAATCACTAAACACAACAAATAGTTAAACCATCATCATGACAATCTATTGATGAACAGAACAAAATGTCAAATATTGTATTTCCTCAACTATTGTCAAAAGAATCATTTGTAATGATAAGCTCTTCCCCTTGAATACTAACTAGTCCAGATGCTAACAGCCTTCTCACAGTGGTCTTGAAATCTTCACAATTATCAATAGAGTGGCCACCTACCCCCATGTGAAACTTACAAGTGACATTTGGGTCATACCATGCCGGAGATGGGGGTTCCCTTGGGCGCACAGGCTTCTCCGAAATCATATGGACATCAAATAATCGTTGGAATAACTCATCCTTGGAAATGGATAGCCTTGGGAAAGGTGGTAGGGTTGATGGAGGGCGAAAGGTTCTTCTCATTTGTGGGTTCACTTTGGGTTGGAATTGGCTAGGGTGATTTGGTGGGGAAACAATGGGATATGATGAGTGTGGTTGTGTGTATAGACAAGGTGATGATGGCGCTTGGAAACATTTGTGGGATGGAAGATTTGGTGAGGTGGGTATATGAATGTAGGTGTTTGGTATAGAAAGTAAAGATTAGGATCATATGGTGGTGTTTGATATCTTGGGTACAATGTTGAATATTGGGGAATGGTGGTTTCTTGGTGTTGTATGTGATTTGCCTCAGCTTCCTTCTTCCTTGGGTCAACCACTTTTTTCGGCTCTCTACCTTCTGCATCATCAACCGGCAGCTTCCCAGCTTTAGCCAAAATTTCAATTCTCTCCCCTGCAGAGATTAAATCTGAAAAATCTTTATAAGCAACTCCTGCCATTGCCCATATAAAGGGTGCTCCCAGAGTTCCTAAAAAATACGAGCACGTCTCAGATAATGTCAACATGGGTTGAACTTGTGCTGCCAAACTTCTCCATCTTTGTGCATACTGCTTGAAGGATTCCTCGTCTCTTTTTTGCATCACAATAAGTTGTTCACGGGTGGGAGCCGCATCCAGATTGTACTTGTATTAATCCATGAACATATCAGCCAATTCTGTCCACCTCGAGATCTTAGAATGATCTAATTGAAGGTACCATTCTAATGCGAGACCCGTCAAACTTTCATGAAAAAAACTGATGAGGAATCTGTCATCCTTAGACCAAATTGCCATTTTGGTGGCATAGCTGATTAAGTGAAATCGTGGATTATCGCTTCCACCATACTTGGAAAAATCGGGAACCTTAAAATCCTTGGGGATCATGACTTCCGTGGCAGGACACAGTTCCTCTATTTTGAGGGAGCCATAAGCACTAGAACCTCTAATTGCCTTGATCTCCTTTTCCACTTTCTCCATCCATTCCTCCTCCCTTTTGTCCTTGAGAATGGACACATGAGGTTGTTTCCAGGTGAGTCCTACATATCCAGGAGTTTTGTGATAGGCATTTTCCAAAGATTGATATCCTTCTCCGATGGGAATTACTATTGGTGTTGTGCAACGCGACTGCTCTTGGTAAGGCAACCCCTGAGTAAAACTTGTACTTATCCTTGAGAAAATTGGTGTTGTTACCATGGAAGAGGTTTGTTGTGAAGTCTTATATGGACCAACTTCATTTGCACTTCTATTTGTACTAAGCAAACTTAGTGACTCCCTCATATCCTGCAATATTGCTTCTAGTCTTGCTTGGGTCTCATTCATCTCATCTATTCTTCCTCTCATTCCATCCATTTCCAAACTCAGATTCCTTCCCACTTCATAATTGCTAGCAGCCATTCTAGCTCTAGTGTTGTGAACACGAGTTTGATTGGTGACTTCTTTTCTGGGACGCGCAATGTTTCAACTTTTCTTCTGTGAGAAAGTCATTCTTGGGATTAAAATAGATAAAACCATCATCCCTACTTTTCCTTAGATGCAAAACTTATGTTGAGGTGAGACGCAGATATATATATATATATATATATATATATATATATATATATATATATATATATATATATATTTTGCTTGAAATGAATCTTTTTTCTCAAAATATTTTCAATTAAGCTTTTTCTTTTTTTGAATTTTTTTAAGAAATAACAAGAATAAAAATAATGCATGGAATGTTTGGAAAGAAAAATGCAAGTTTGTGCATGTGGTGAGTCTTTTTTTTATTTCAAGTTTAAAAATGCATGAGATACATGAAACAAGTTTTTTTATGAAGGGGAAATTTAAGAGGAAAAAAAAAGAGAAACATGAAATCAATTTTTTTTTTTTTTTTAAAAAGTTGACCATACATCCTTTTTTTTCTTATAGGTGCAAGAACATGTAGGATAGAGGGAAAAAATGCTCTATGTGTCCTAAAATGGTCCACTTTACCGTAGAAGGTCGTGACTCAAAGGGGATTGGCCAGTAAGTTGAACTATTAGTGAAAATTTCAGGGTGGATCTAGAATTCTAAAGGTATTGATCCCCAGATTGCCCCTGTCTCGAAAGGTAAGGACCCGGCTCATGACCCTAGCGACAAGTAGGGATAAACCCTCACAGGATGACTAGTCTATGATACCGGTAACAATCTGAGTGATGACTCAACAAATATTAGAGGGGCACCAGGCCGATCAATGACAATGCCGAGACACCGCCTAGTCCTAAGTTATCCACAAGCTCGGGTATAGAGCTAAAAAGTGTGTGCAGCAAGTAACAGTGCAATGTGTGTGGAGAGAGCATCCAAACTTGTACAGCCCTAAAAACTACGACAAACCTTACAAAACTAAGCCACACATATATAAATCAAATAGAGAACAGCTACCCTAGGGTCGAGGTAACAAGCCAAATTATCATCAATGAAGTATACGAAATAAATAAAGGAGAATATGAATATTAAGGAATATCAAATCTAGATAAAGCAAACAAAAATATATTTTTTTTTCTTTTTTTTTTCTTTTGTGTTTTTCTTAAATAAAAGAAAGGGGTAAAACAAATAAATTAAAATTTATTAAAAATTTGCACGATCAATTATACTAGTCTTGACTCTCTGAAAAAATTCCCCAGTGGAGTCGCCATCTGTCACAACCAAAAATTACGGCAGGAACGACAATAAAAAGAGATTTTAAGAAAAATGTAGAGTCACCACCAATTTTATTTAATTTAGGAAAAATTGGAAAACCTTTAAAAATGATCTTTGGAACCAAGTTGAGTCCGGGAGTCGGTTACGAGTAGGGAAGGTGTTAAGCATCCTACATCGCCCATTCTACGAATGGTACCTTGAATTAATTGCATAAAATTAATAAATTTTAAATTATTTATTTTACCCCAAAAAATTTTACACCAATAAAGAGATTACTAATTAATATTTACCCTAAGGAAGTTGAACATGACACATAAGTCCATAGGGCAACCTCAATTCTAGGAGATTGAACATGAAACTTTTCATAGAGCAATCCCTAAGTAACATTAATTAACAACACAAATTCAATTGTCTTTAATTAGCTAAAAAAAACACAAAAATAAGGAAAAATAGTTTTGGCTTGACATAATATTTAATCATGCTCCTACATATTCCCCGCTGCGATGGGAAATTCAAAGCCACGTAGTTCTTGTTAAAAATATTTGATGGTTTGGTTTTGATTTTTATGAAAAGGTTTTTCTTTATTTTAAAAAAAAAGTTTTTATTTTTGAATTTTTTATTGCCTAATTTCTAAATATTGAAAAGTCCTAAACGAGATAGAACATGACACGTACGTCCACAGATTGATCTTGAATCTAAGGAATTGAGTGTGATACATCTCACAAAGCAATCCCCAAAATTATTTATAATTAATTCCCCTTTTACATTTTATTTATTTTGACTCATTGAAAAAAGAAAGAAAACAAACAAAAATAATAATAAAAATAAAAATAAAAATAACAAAAATAATAACAATAAATAAAAAAAACCAAAATGGAAGAGACTTAAACTAAGAAGGGCAAAGACCACAACCTTCTATCATCAAAGTAGAAAATGAGAAAAAAAAAACAGGCAAGAACTTAGCACTGTAGCGCACGGATCATCAAGGAGGCGGAGGTAGTGGCGGTCTGGGATGGCGGAGCGGCTAGGGACGTGGGTGCGGTTTGCGAAACATGGTGGTGTCGCGGTGACTGAGAATTACAGGAGCCAAGATAACTCTTTCTTAATGTTCTAGTTTGTTATTAAAAGGATTGATAGTTGTTGTTGTCTCTGTTAAGGTTGGAGTCAAGGTTAAATGGAGGAGAGTGCTGGCTATTGTATGATGGTGAAGTGAGAGGTGTTTTTGATGGAGGTGTTGTATGATGGATGATGGATGAAGGAAGAGAATGGAGGCTAGGCCTTTTCTTTTAAGGTGGCTGGTGTGTTTTTTTTTGTGGTGGGTGATGGTGTTACGTATGATAGAGGATGGAAAAGAATGAAGGCTAGGTTTTTTTTGAATCTTTTTGTAGGCTCCCCTTATTCTGTAGCATCTTTTGTGATTTTATAATGTCAATTCCTCCAATCTTGATCCTAAAATTCCGTCTGGATTTAATATTGTTATCTGATCTTGTTCCTAAAAATCTGCCAAGATTAAGATTTCTCTCTGATCTTGTTCCTAAAAATCTGCCAAGATTAAGATTTCTATCTCTGATTCAAAACAAAGTGGTTGCTAGGGTTTGTTGGAGGAGGATGAAATGGGTTTAACTGACCTGACCCAATTGAAAATCTTTTTATTATTTTTATTTTCTTTGCAATTTTTATTTTATTATTTTTTTGAAATTTTTAGTGAAAACTAAAAGACCCGGTCAAAATGGGGTGTTCACAGATGCCACTCGCGAAGTGGCAGATAAGATTGTAAGTAAATAATTAACTTCATTTCAATTGATATTTGTATAGATATTTTTAACACTTTTCACTTGCACGTTTTTTCATTTCTTCATTGTAGATGGATCTTAAAGCACAATGCTCCCAGGGTTCATTCGTCCCTTCTGGACGGCGGGACGTCTTGATGACTGTTCTAGGCAAGAAAGACCATCCTGGTTGTGTTATCGGTGTTCCTGGGAACGTGACCATCAGAGAATATTATGGCAAGTCTGCTTCACGAAAGCGGGTAGTCGATGAGGCATCAATTTTGGAATCCATGACTCAGCAGCTCATCTCCAACCTTGTTATTACAACGCATCTGATGAAAAGCTTACTATCCAACCCAGAATTCAAGCAGGCGCTTGCTAGAGAGCTTTCCTCCGTCGGTTCATCCCAGGACCCACAGGACATGCCAACCCTTCACATGTGAGCACAAAAGAGAGTTATAGTAGGGTACATGTGGAGGACGATGAGTTGGCAGCTAGGGAGCGGGAGTTGGAAGTCACCCGCCGTGAGCTTGAGTTAGAAATGCAAAGGCGTGAGCTTGAGTTGGAAATGGTAATAAAGGTATGTATTCATTATTAGTGTCCAAATTAGTCAAATAATTACTTGTGTTTTTTTTAATTATCAACAACTTATCTATTTTATTTTTCCTAAATTGAAGGCCAAGTCGACGTCGGTGTCACTGTCACCCATCACTCGTTTGTTCTCACTTGGTGAGGATTATGCCTTTGAGATTTTTGAATGTCCATTGGATCACGATGGATGGGTGGCACACCTAAATCAACAGAGGATATTTTCCTTATGTGGTGAAGATCTCGGGCACGCCTGCAGAGATAACGTGTGGATGGCCAGCACGGTTTTGAGTCTCTGGTGCACATAAGTTAATTTTAATTTTATAACTTATTATTTATTTTGGGTATTTTTCCATTTAATAATTTATTTTAATTTCAATATATATATTATGTAATTAACTTCCACACCTTTTCATATCTTAGGTATCTCCATCGTCTTCAGCTTGATAAGGGCGTTGCATCAGTTTACGGCTTCTTAGATCCGTCAATCCTTATGCCTCAATTCTTTGCTGGCGATGCATTTAGTAAATACATAGGGAACTTTATGGGAGACAATCGAAAAGAATTATATCTGACTCCCTACTGTATGAATAACCATTGACAGTTGTTCGTAATTCATCCGTTTAGGCATACTATCATATTCTTCCGCTCTCTCCACCAAAACCCGCCACAGGAGGTGGTGGAAGCTGTAAATACGTAAGTAACTAATCTTCAATTTAATTTAAGTTTTAATATCAGTTGTTTTTAGTTTATTACACACATGATATATGAATTTGTTAATTAACATGATTATTTGTTTATGATAGCGCGCTGAAGGCGAGTAGCATAAGTTGCGCCAACGGGAGAAGTAGGACTTCTAAGGCTAAAGAAAATCCTGAATGGATCATCCACAAGGTTTGGTAGTTTATTTATCAAATAATTAATATTATAATTACTAATTTATATGTATATTTAACTGACATTGAAATTAATTTTGTTTATAGTCTCGATTTCAACCTAATGGGTGGTCGTGCGGCTATTATGTCATGCTTCATATACTGAACATAGTCTCCGCATCTATTACGGATGGATGGAAGAAGGTAATATTTAAACAACTTGTTAAATTATATATTATAGTTTTGGTGATGACTTGCGTTAATGTTATTGTTATTATTTGAACGTGTGTAGGCATTTAACAACCAATTACCTCTTCAAAAAGATGAGTTTAGAGACTTGAGGATGCACTTGGAAGAATTCTTCTTCAAGCATGCGGCTGAAAAAGGAATTGACAAGATACCTCCGCAATACTTAGATGAATAGTTTTTTTTGTTAGACTTTAGAAACTAATTAATAACATTTATATATATATACTTAGATTGGTAGTTTTGTTTTTAGACATTAGAGACTAAAATTTATATATATATATATATATATATATATATATATATATATATATATATATATATATATATATACTTGTAGATAGTTATGTTTTTCCTATACATGGGTTTTGGTTTTAAGTCCCCCCATTGTTCCTTTGTATATTTCTTTTCTTTTTGTTAATATTGAAATTTAAGGGTAGTGTTTGCAATTCTGTAATGTGTGTGATATTCTGTGTTACTGGGATATTTATTGAATGCAGGGCTGAGGGGAGTGATATTTTAAAACTGAATTTTTAAAAAAATCTATTAACGTCAGTTGTATCAAACAACTGACGTTAATAGTATTTTATAAAATATATAGTACACTATTAACGTCAGTTGTATTAGGAAACTGACGTTAAAAATAAAACCTATCACGTCAGTTCTGGTAGTTTGAACAACATTAACATCGGTTGTGTTAAAGACCAGACGTTAATAGTTTTATATTTAACGTCAGTTGTTTAAACAACTGACGTTAAAATATTAACTATTAACGTCAGCTGTATTTACGTCAGACAATATTATGATGTATAAAATCAATTTTAACTGACGTAAAAAACACTTATTGCACTAGTGCCATAACTAAATCTTTGTTGTTGCTCGAAAAGAAACTCTAAAAAAAGAAGAATATCTCTGTGCTCTATGTTTTAGATGTGTATATGAAGATGAAAATATATACATGATTGATATATTTATATAGAAATATGTATGTAATGCTTCATTAATGAGAAACTTTTAGAAATTGTGGTCAACATTAATGAAATATAAAGGCATGTATTTCTCTATATAAAAAGTATCTTATGTTCCCGAAAATCATATAAATATCTATCCAAAAAAACTATAAATATCATAAATTATTTTATTTGGTTTACATTGGAATGAGTAGCACATTTTGAAATTGTAAATATCTATCCAATGCAAGTGGGAGAATAAATGTTTTATAATCCATAATTTATATTTTGAAAAAAAATTCCACCCAATATATATATTATTTAATTCTTTTATAAATGTGGAATGTTTTGGCAATTGCCAAAAATAATTGGTAAATTTGTATACCGATTATCATGATTGATATATTTATATAAAAATATGTAATGCTTCATTAGTAGATTTAAAAACGTTTAGGAATTATTGTTGCTGTTAATGAAATTTAATGGCATGATAACATGATATTTAATTTAAATACCCAACCAATTTGTGTATATGGTTCCAAAATCAAAAGGTCAGAACCTAGATTGATAGAGGGCAACATGTAAAAGGGATTTGATGATCAACTATATTTTTTTTTATCTAATAATTGAATTTAGTTATTTACCTTAATATGTCATTTATTAGATTGCTATAGATGGCAACATGTAAATGTCATTTTATCTAATATGCATTTATTATTCAAAAAAAAAAAAACTTCACTTAGTTATTGAGAAACTTATAATTGTAATTATTAATATTTGAATAAATTATAAAACTATTTTATATGTAAGCATTTTTTGGAAGGTGAACCTAATTAGTGAGTGTTATTTTTTTATGAGTAATATTGGAAAGTGAAACAATTGAGGTTTATAATAGTCGACATGAATTATGATTACCATGATAATTTGAAAATAATTATTAATTAACTAGAAATGCTTTAATTATTTTGAAAAGATGTATGAAGGATTAAATGTTAGAGAAGAATTATGATTGGACATTATAATTGTTTTGAAAAAAAATCACTATAAATAAAATTTCTAAAAGTGGGATATTTTGCCAAATGTCAAAATAGTTTAAATTTTATAGCTATTCTAAAGATGACATGTGTCAATATTTTCCATCCATGGTTTTTGCCTTATAATATTTATTACAGATCTAATAATTGAATTTAGTCATTTAGCTAAATATGTCATTTTATTAGATTGCTATATATGACAACACGTAAATGTCATTTTATCTAATATGCATTTATTATTCATCAAAATAAAAAATAAAAATAAAATCCACACTCAGTTATTGAGAAACTTATAATTTTGAGAGCCATTTTAAAATAAAAAATTCTTTTGACATTTGACAAAATATTCCACCTTTAAATATTATTTTTAAATTTTATAAAATTATCAAGAATTTCTTCTTCCACTTATCTTATATTATCTCTCAACATTTAACACTATATATATTTCCAAAGCAATTAAAACATTTCAAGATGAAAATGTTTATCTAAATCATAATGTCAATTCATTTTCAATCATATAAATTTATTATCTACATTTAATTCATACAATTTTAAAAAAAGAAAAATAAAAATATCATTTTTAATAACTACAAGTTTAATATATATATATATATATAAGCTATATTTTTTATATAAAATATATACTATTATTGGTATATACGTATAGGTTTTTGGGAAAATATCTTTTTTTTAATAATTTTGGATCATATATTATTATTATTGTAAAGATAAAAGCTATATATTTTTTTATAAAAAAAATTATACAATAGCATATACATATAATTCACTTGATTATATATTTATGATAAAATTAAAATTCTTTTGACAATTGGAAAAACATTTATCTTTCAGAAAGTATATATATGTGTGCGTGTGTTTAAAAAAATTAAAATTAAAATTATCAAATATTTCTCATCCCACTTACATTGGTATTGAAGATTATCAATCATTTTCAATATAATTGATTATTTGAAACAACTAAAAATTAATTGTTGTACATCATGAATTGTGATAAACAAAGAGTCATAAATTATATATGTTTCAAAGCAAATAACTAATTTCAAGATGATGAATCATTTCTCATGTAATTTACTTAAATCTTTAATTTATTTATCCTATATTCCTGATGCAAGTTTACTCTTTATCCAACCTAATAGATGCACTATAAAAATGTAGACAATCAAATGAAAATATAAAATTCAAGCATCTCCTGAGAAGATTTGTTCATCTAAAGTTTTTTTTTTCTTCTATTTTTCACTCATGGCTAAAAGATTAATTTATTGGTGACATTTCTCAATCAAAATATAACTAGACGATCAAAGTAGAATGATACAGCTTTGGTTGAAAACTTTTGCCACATGTCACCTTCAGAGTAATTATAAAATTTAATTGACAATTGAAAAACATTCCACATTTAGAAAATGATATTTAGGGTGATTATTTTTCAAAATATAAAATATAAATTATAAAACATTTATTCTCCCATTTGCACTGGTATTTAGGATTATCAATCATAACTAAAAATAAGGATAGATTTATGATATTTATAATTTTTTGATATTTATAAGATTTTGAGGAAAATAAGGATGCTTTGTATATAGAGAGTTACATGTGTTAGAATCCATGTATGGGCTATTAAAACATTTATTCTTCCACTTGTATTGATATTGGGGATTATCAATCATTTCCAATTAGTTTATTTAGAGCAACTAAAAAATAATTGTCCTTTATTAACTCTAATAAGCAAAGAGTACTATATTATTATCAATAAAAATTTGTTATCATAAATTTGTCTCATACCAATAAAATGTGGTACCCATTCCAATGTAATCCAAATAAGGATAACAATAAAATGTGGTACCCATTCCAATGTAAACAAGATAAAATAATTTATGATATTTATAAAAAAATTTATATACATTTATAGGATTTTTGGGAAATCATGGATGCTTTGTATATAGAGATATTGGGAGATACTTGTGTTAGAATATGTGTATGAGCTATTAAAACATTATATTTAAGGTGGTTTTTTTTCAAAAGACAAATTATTGTAAATCATAAAATATTTATTTTCACCAAATATCAATTCTCGTGCAACTATGTAGTATATGAACTGTGATAAAACAATAAAGTGCGTTTAACTATGATCGATAAATCCTTCTATATTTATTGCATGATGCCCTTTTGATTTCGAGCCATATACACAAATGGCTTGGACATTAAAATTTCAGTCAATCATGCATTTATATTTTATTAATTGTAATGATAATATCTAAAAGTCTCTCACAAATGAAGCAATACATATTTCTGTATAAATATATCAATCATGATATACATTTTCATCTTCAAATATACGTCTAAAGGATAGAGTAAATAGATATTGTTATTTTTTGAGAGTTTCTTTTCGAGCAACTTCAAAGATTTAGCCATGGCTACAACTATTACTTTAATTTGTGACATTTCTCCATCCAAAGATGAATGGACGATCAAAGTTAGAGTTAAACGCCTTTGGAAATAACCAAATTTATTGCAACCACATTTTGGAGATAATGTGTAATTAGTTCTTTTGCATGAGAGTGTAATGTCTATAACAATTTTGTTTAACATTTTTGTTTCGTATGTTTTTTTTTACAACTTTCATGAATAATATTTGAACTAACTAATTTTCTTTAATACATGATGGGAGGATCCAAGCTACTGTATATATTGTCATAGGTCGGTGAACTAAATCCATTGCAACTTATATTATATATGTAATATTTATAAATATCCTAAACATGACTTTCGTCTATATTCATTTTAATTCTTCTGAACTGTGAAATATTGCATTTTTTTGAAACTTTGATGTTATTTAGACTTCTACTTCCAAAAATATCCTATATGTTATTATTGTTTATTGTCTAAAGTGATTACAATTGCATATATTATCAATCAAAAACTATTGGTAAGGTTAGTTGCGTAAAGCTTTAATTTCTCCACTAAAAATGTCTTCTTCCCTTTTTCTGTGTTTTATGCTGTATCATGTTTAACATAGAATTTGTAACTTCTAATATGATCTTAATGAATGACGATGTGATAATTGTTGGAAAAGGATGTATAACACATAGTTGTTGTTTTTTTTTAAACAAAAAAACATATAGTTGTTTTATTTTATTTCTCTAATGACATTCATGAGACTCATTTTCTTGGCCTATTGAATATAAGAAGTTTGATTCCTCTTACTTATCTCAATTTTTTTTTAAAATTAATCCATTTTTTTTTGCAGGTTGCAAAGTTTGAAGCAAGCAGTGCAAGGTTGAAGATTTATTTATATGTTTTTTTTGTAACATCATTTATATGAATTTTAAATATTAAGTGTTTTTTAATTTTCATGACAATGAAAATGTAATTTAAAATATCTAAAAATATTTATATAATCTATTTGTGTATACGTATGTGTATTTGGGACTTGAGGCATGGAGCTGCTAGCCTGGTTGGCGTGTGTTGTTACGGATTGGGGCGGATCTCATTGGGCTTAGAACCATATATTCGGTCCAAAACAGTTGGTGTATATGAAAATAATTAAATAGAAAATCATAAGCTCAAATTATGGTAGCAATTTTACAACATAAAGAAAATGTTAATAGCTTTCTTGACGGGAAACCAGAATATTTGTTTGGTTAACAAAAGTTTAGATCAGATGAATTTGGATTGTTTCCTACCGTCTTGCCTCTCTTGCAGAAAAATCGAGGAGAGGAGAGGAGAGAGAATAAAGAAGGGGGTAAATGAGGGAGAAAATAAGAGAAAGGAAGAGAGGCAAAGGGGTGGGAGACAAAGTGATTGGAGAGAATCTATATAAGATTGGAGGAAGATAGACTCCCTCCAAGAGAATGACACGTTTCCTTATAACATCAGATAAGATCATCCACCAACTTCAGTGAGGATTTATAATGAAATTTATATATCGTCGATTAATGAATAAAATCTAATAATCGACCAATGCGAGATAGAGTGGTTTTTCCATCCACAAATCTGCATATAACTAGGACTCTAATACGATATGACTTCAACTTTAAGTCTAACACGATACAAAATTTTAAAAAATTAACAACTATAAGTGCATGATTAAATGATGAATACTACTTTAGTCCAAAAAAAAAAAAAAAACAATGATGAATTGAATACTATATGAATGTTGGCTACATCCATACTAAAAAAAGAGATTTATCTATTTCTTGCAGGTAATGAAAATAAAAAACACAAAAACTTGACAGAGAAATAAACACATACGGTTGATAAGCAACCAGTAAGGAGAATCAATAGGGTGTCCACAAATCAACGTAATATCTCAAAGAACCCTTGAGGGCATTCTTCCAAGCATCAGGTTGAGGCAAATCCCCAGTAAGCGCAATAGAGCTATCATCCTTCCTATTCCCAAGACTCATCACAAAAAGCTTCTCACCAAAAACAACCTTCATCGCCTTCAAAGTCTCTTCCATCACAACCTTCCCATCTCTCACCTTATTCTCCGACTCCACACAACTACCCCCAACATTCACCATTATCCTCCCACCTTTCCTCAAACACTTCCTCAGCTTCTCCCACGTGGCAGGATCCTGAAGCTCAGGTATCAAACTCCCTCTCGAAAACAAATCCACCATAATCCCACTGAACCCATCTGGCGAAGAAGCATTCAACGCGTTCCCAACGTAAATGAAGAGCCTGTCTTTGTGTTCCCTCTCGAGCTTCCTGAGGTTGAAGAACTCCCTACCCACTTCGATCACGGAAGGGTCGAGCTCCCAGCCGTGGACGACGGCTTCGGGGTAGAGCTCGAGGAGGATGCGGGCGGCGGAGCCGGCGCCGAAGCCGAGGACGGCGAAGGGTCCCGGAGGGACGATGGGAGGGAGGGTGGCGAAGACGTCGAAGTAGGTGTTGGTGAGGGATTTGAAGAGGAAAGAGATGCTGTGGATGTTTCCGGGACCGTCGAGGAGGAGGAGCCTGGAGCCGCGGAATGGATGGTCGGCTTTTCTAGAAACTTGGAGAACGCGGATGTAGTTGTGTCGAGACTTGAACTTGACGAGGAGCTTTACGTCTTCCATGGGGATACCGTCTTCTTGGGTTTTGGTTTTGGGTATTTGGTGGCATTTGGCTGATAATGAAGTTGGGGGAGTTTTGAGAGAGAATGAGATTGTTGTTGGGGTGCTGGGTTGGAGGTAACACCCTGATGTTACTGGTAAATTGCGAACCAAGGTTTGTGATTGGGGTGAAGAAAGCACTATCGACATTCTTGCCTTCTCGCTCGTTTCCCCTGGGTTTAGTTTGCTTTTCTGCACGGGACAGAAAAGTTAACACGGTGAATATACATACGATTGTCGCGTATGTTATCCACTTTTGATTGTCATTATTGATTGCAATTATCGGGTCAAATTTTTTTTTTTTTTTTTTTGCAGCATTCACAATACGAAATGCAACCTATTGATAATATTTTTTTTTTCCTTCCAAATTCATGTATTCCCATGAGTGATAAAATAGAAAATATATCGTAGTAATCAGTATCCTATATGATCAATAAAAAATATATTTTTTACGAAGAAATTAAGTATAATACTTCTCTATTAAATAATTACTTTTCAATAAGAAATAGTTTTTGAATTCATTGGCCAGTAACCTAAGATAGTGTGTGGTTGGAGGAGAGGGGAATGATTTTTTTAAATATGTGATGTTTGATTTAATTTTTGGAGGGGAAGAGAGACAAATCCCTCTTAAGTCAATTTTGGCTATTCTCCAATATTGGAGCGGAGGGAAGGGAAGGGGTTTTAAAACATTTTACATACGTTGATTAAAATATTATCACTTGTCTATTTTGAAATAAATAATTCCAAGGTGAAAAGTAAATTTGTTTTAAAATTCATCCCCTCCTATCATAAACCAAACATGAAAATGTTACTTCTCATCCCTCCCCTCTTTGGAACCAAACACACCCTAACAAATGGCCGATTAGCATTTGTGGATAAAAAATATTTTTCTACAATGAGTTTATTTACAAAAATAGTAAATAAATGTATATCTACTTTTAAAACATTTAGGGTCTATTTGTTTTGTTTTATGTTTCAATTTCTTATTTTCAAAAATAATTACAAAACTGTCATCTTGTTTTTCTGTTTCCTATTTTAAACAATTTGAATAAGAAACACTGAAAATAACTTTATCGAATCAATATTCTTACTTATTTTTTATATTAGAACCTTGAGGAGCCAAATGCTAGAAGTAGCAAGATCAAGATCACAAATAATATGGTGAAATACATTTTCAACCTCTATCTTATATTTTAGTTTTAAGTTGATCCTTTAAGTAATAAAAGTTTCAAATTGGTTCTCTAAATTATCAACATTATACCAAGTTAATCCTTTGCATCGAATTTGCATTAACAATATTAGATTTCCACTATTAGTAGCAAGAATCTAAAAAATCTGAACTGAATCAAGAGAAACTTGCCAAAACTAAAGTTTCTCTTCCGGCTCTTCCCTTGTCTCTCTTCTCCTTCAGAAATCGGGATTTCTCTCTCTCTCTCCCCCTTCCCCTTAAACAGAGGGTGTTGATTGCTCCAGTTGAGAAAACTGTTTTCCAATTTTTAGTGAGATTTTCCACATTCCCGCGACCGCTAGAGCAAATTTGACATAAAGGCTAACTTAGTGTAATGATGATGATTTAGAGAACCAAATCAGAACTTTAATTACTTAAATGACCAACTTGAAACTAAAAAATAAGATAGCAGACCGAAAATGTATTTTAACCCACATAATATTAGCCTCAAATTGTACAATTATTCAAATTTGAATGATGATCAAATAAACGAAATCATCTGTAAGACTAAAATGGAAATAATGGCAAAATGACTCTAATGAACCAACAATGTCTACTCTAAACTGCACAATGTTGATCAGTGACATTATCTTCGTATTCACTAGAGTTTTTATATGTATGATATGGTTCGATGTAATGACCTCCCCCCGAAAACAGAATAAAAACAATTCACTTTAAATCGTTCAACACAAACATGCTGTGCAACAACATCCTTAATTCTATCAGCAGCAAGATGACGGATGCACTTCTGGATTTTCTTCTTCCATGTCATCTGCAACACCCCTGTTACAAAGTATATATTTCTTAGCATTTCACAAAAGAAGCCAAACACTTATTAAATTCATTTTGAAACGGCTAAGAAGAAAGTTAATAGCTTAACGAGTGCAGATGCATTATCTTAGATAAAACTTCCATTGAAATTGAGGCTAGAGTATCTCCCGGCTTCGACTTCAATACTCAAGGACGAACATAGAGTTTCGGTGCTCCGTAACGCACGACCGTTGATATAATATTAAATTTAATGAACGGACTCGATAAGAGAGGGCCTAACCGGTTGGACATGGCTTTCTAATTACGGGCTACCGGCTGGAAGGGTTGTTGTTTTTGTTTGGTGGCAGGTGCAACGTATGAGAGAGAAAGACAAATTGACCAAGTTCATGCGGCAATGAAGTTGAAGACATCTGTAGCTCCATAGCTCGATATCGTGAGAGTCATCAACTCCGTGGGTGATGGGGCAGAAAGGCTCTCCTGAAACTGCGCCTCCCTCCCTCTGAAAATCGTTTCTTCTTCCTTAAAAAAAAATTGTTTCTTTGATTCTTCCCAACCTCTTTCACAGAAACCTGTGGAATGGGTTGCACGGACGGCGATTAAGAAGATGAGCAACATTTCAGCAACAAAGATTAACATTTCAGCAACAAAGATTCTAACTTGCACTCGAGAAGGTGGTTGAAACAGCCATATTGATCGACATTGAAAAAATTCAAGTAAATGAAGGAAATTGAATCTCAGAGGGTAGGTAGTTTAGTTGGTGCGAAAGTGAACAGAAATTTTGACCCCCCCTCCCCCTCCCTCCCTCTTTGTGTGTGTGCGAGTGTTTGGTTTGGAAATGATGGAAGAGCTATGGCGAAACATCTCAACCTTGGAACTTCATCACCATACCAAGCAAACGATGTTTGCTCTGGCCCATTCAAGCTATCCTCTTTCACTGAACAATTACAACAAATATGTTATAATTTATGAATAATTTTCTCAATCATTCACTTGATGAATTGGCAACATCCACAAGATTTTAAGAATTCATAATTAGTAAAGTCGGTTCCATGGACACTGTTCCAGTTGGATTAGGCTTGTAATTTGTCATATTACTAAATTTTGTTCACTCACTCATTATACACTGCTGAAATGGTTTAGCAACCCGGAGGGACAGTGAAAACAGGGGAACGAGCAAACACCAAGTTCATGGATCTGCTCTGATTAAACGCACCAGCATCAACATTCTTGTGGGACCCACCACCACCAGCATCGGCGAGGGGAGAGACCACGGCACTGGCGAGAAGCTCAGAGAAAGAATGACAGTCGAAGGAGTCGCCGGGGAAAAACTTGGAGACGATAGTCATGGGGTTTCTCAATAATAGTCAAACCAAAACCTAGTCAACAAACACAATAAAAATGTTTTTTTTTTATATTATTTCTTAAACCCAAACATGACCGGTTCTAACGGGATGGGTACCGGATTTAAACTTTCAAAATTTTATTCTAATTAACCGAGAACCACCTACCAGAGTCAAAAAATGAAGGAGTACCGATCCACAGCTCCTACGATGGAGTATTAAAGATTTGCCCGTATCTCCCAGGCTAGATGGAGTCACAATGGTTATAATCTCAGGGACAAACCCACAATGTACCTATCCAATAAAGGGACTAATAAACTAAATACATTTATATTCAGCTTTAAAACGAAATATAACCCCTACCTCATATGAGCAGTTTAGTCTAGTCCTTTGAATTAGCCATTTCATCTTCATCCCGATCAGAATCATAATCTTCACCACTCCATATGCGATGTTTTGGTCTCCTATCCATGTCCTCTTCCGCCTGAATCCGTACTTAATAAAATTAAACAAAAAGAAGAAAATGGTAGAAGGACATCAGACTGCATTTTTTGTTACTAAGTACCAACCTCTTCTGGAACTGGTATGGTTGATGGTGTTGTGTAAAAAGGCACACTGGGAGCATGGGGAAGTCCGGAAATCTGTTCTAACAGTGCGGTCCTATAAAATTAATAGAAAAGATTCCATTTAAGTCACTGTTTGCTCCATGGAAATGCTAGCAACTCTCTCCACCAAAAGTGACACAAGACACGAGAAAGAATAGCAAATCCCTCATTCAAACATGACCACACGCATGAGGGTTCACATTAGACATAACAGAATAGCATTTAATATACCAGTGATCTTCCTTTGCATCTAAAGGATTCAATAATTCAGCTATACTGACTACATAGAGTAATTAAATAACAAACACCACCCGCCTCACAAAAGAAAGTGTCCATTATATACATGAGATAATGGAAGCTTAAATTCTAAACAAAGTTCAGTCCCTGGTCTCTGGCACATACAGAGGCACAACTTCCATGGTGGCCTTGCTAAATATTTGAAGTCTTAAAATATACAACATTTGCAGAAAACAACAATGGCAGGTATAAACTATAGCATATCTATGCAACCATTCATAAGATTTTGGAAACATCGCCATTTGCAGAAAGGATGTGGCTTAGATTGGATGCAGCAAATTGTAATGCAATTCAGTAATTACATTCATAATTATTTACGGCCATTATTTTTTCATTAAGTAAGAGAAATAAAACAGAAATCAGAATCATCACTTTTAATTCAATCATAAAAAATTAATAGTAAAAATACCTTATTTTTTCCATATCCTCGGTGTGTTTTGGTTCTCCATGTTGCTTGGTTTGACATGAAGGGTATAATCTGGGCCAAAATACTCATAATATTCATTATAAGGCAACTTATTATCAGGCTCCACCCCTACTGCCACTGCTGTCTAAAAGATAGAGCATGTAATCAAATAAGTAACATTAAACTAGTACCAAAATGCATTATTCATAATCTAGCACAAGAAGAGAAAGAAAGATACCTCATAACACCAACAACGAGCAACATTCCGGATTGTATATCCTCCTCCACCCAACACCATTAGAGGAACATTGAAAGATCTAAGGAATCGAAGGCATTCTGCATGACCTTTCACAGACAAGTTGAAGCAACCCAATCTGTCACCAGACAATGAATCAGCTCCACATTGAAGAACAACTGCATCAGGCAGAAAAACCTCCATGACTTTTTGAATGATGGGTCGAAACAGACCCCGAAAACTGTCATCATCCATTCCATCATTTAATGGGACATTGACAGCATAATTCTTTCCTGGGCCCACTCCAATGTCTTTAAGGTGTCCAGTGCCAGGGAAAAAGTCCCCAAACTTATGAAAAGACACTGTCATCACTCTATCAGTTGTGTAAAATGCCTCCTCAACACCATCACCATGGTGAACATCAATGTCAACATACAGCACACGCTGCCCAGTAAAATAGAACAGAACAATGTATTCAGGAAGGAAGAAGATACAATATATATATATATATATATAACATATCAATAACTCATTACAGGCAGTAGGGTTTTTGTATAACTGGAAATGCAATTTTCATTTTTACACGCAGAAGAACTATTTTTGGTGGTGCCAATGAAAAGCTCAGTAGCTCATATGAGTCTCTAACTTCAAACACTCCTAGTCTCTCATCTAATCATCTTTGTTCTGTACCTAATAGGTGAGAGCCAACTACACTGCTGCAAGTCCACAGCTGAACCACATTTAAGATGGGTCTATGTTGGGGGGGGTGTAGCTCAACTGGTTTGAGCTAAGGGTATAAGGAGTTGGAAGTCCAAGGTTCAAATCCTAACAAAGGAGAAAAACTAACGTAACAACTAATTACTAACATTTGCATATCAAAAAAAAAAAAAAAGGATGGGTCTATGTTCAATTTTTCTATTATCCTACACACTTGCTACTTTGTTATTTTCCGGCTTATTTTGTCCACAGTGGTTTAAAAATAATTGGGTTTATTTTATTTTTGCATATTTATATATGTACCGTAGACATATTGAATCCTATATTTTTTAAGAATTGATGTATGATGGTATTGGATACATATCATATCCAATACCCGTATCATATATGTGCATCATATGATGGACCCTAAATATTTAAACTAAGTGATTTGTGGTATGGTATGGTATGGTATGGTCTCAAAATTTCACCTCTAAGCTAAAACTATTGTATCTCTTGCTAAACTTATATTGCATATAATCCGTCTTACTTCTACTAAACAAAATTTAGGTGCTTCCAAAGCTTGTTTGCACATCTCTATAACTTCTCATTTATTTGCTTTCTCGACTTTCCAATTAGGATTACATCATCTACACAGGACATAAACCATGGCACCAATTCTTGTATATGCTCATTAAGCACATCCAAGACCAAGGTAAAAAGACAAGCTCAAAATTGACCCTCAGTGCAGCCCTACAATTATAGGAAAATCTTGCAAAAATTAAATTATAGCTCTAACCACATGTCAAACACATGAAATTATAGGGCCCGCTTGCTTTGTTTTTAGTTTCTTGTTTTCAGAAATAATTACAAAATTGTCACCTTGCTACAACTTTTTTCTATTTTCACTGAAAACAACTTTTTCAAATCTTTGGAAATAAGAAACATAATGAAAACAAGACGGTATTTTTGTAATTATTTTTTAAAACAATAAATGAAAAAAAGAAATCGAAACAAAGCAAACAAACCCGTAGCTTCCCAACAAATTATGAGGGATCATACCCAAGCTATGCCATGGTTCAAACGAGTGCTGATATAGATAACCTACAACAATGCTGGGAGTATTTGAACCCTAACAATTATTTTTTTTTACATGGAATGGTCATTCCTATTCCACAATTTGATTGGGTAAGGAACGGAAAAGGAGATTTTATTCAATTCCAGATCGCTCTTATGTTTGGCATGTGAAATCCAATATTGAAGAATGACATAGAAGTCCTACTTGACGAAGACATAAAATGAATTGTTATTCCCGCGCGAGTTTTAGTACAAACAGTAATTTAACATGATCAGGGAACATAGACAGAGGAACCAGTGAAACAGGAAAGAAAGTGGAAATTACCCTGTGAACTTTGAGAAGCTCGACGATACCCAGAACAATGTCGTTGACATAACAAAACCCAGAAGCTTCAGACTTCTTGGCATGGTGCAAGCCACCGGCCCAATTGATGGCGATATCAGAGTCTCCGCGGTTGAGCTTGACAGCAGCGCCGATGGAGCCTCCGGCGGAAACCTGGCAGAAGTTGAATAGGCCGTCGAAGACGGGGCAGTCCTCGCCGACGTTGAAGCGCTTGAGGTGGCGGGAGAAGGTGAGGTCGTTGAGAGTGTCGGGGGAGACGGAGGCGAGGAAGTCGACGTAGTCGCCGGAGTGGAAGCGGCGGATGTCGCCGGGGGTGGCGAGGAAGGGACGGTTGATCTCCATGCGGCGGTGGAGGGAGTAGTGGACGATGAGGTTGTGGGCCATGCGGATTCGGTGGGGCTTCATTGGGTGGCCTTGGCCGTAGTAGTAATCGCCGATGGTGGGTTCGTAGAAGTAGGACACCCTACGTTTCATTGCGTCTGGACACGAAGATGGTAGCGAAGCACCACCCTCTTGTTTAGTATTCTCTACCTCCATTCCCATAACTCTCTCACTGAGATTCAATACCCCAAACCCTTCTAGAGTTCTACGCTTCTGCTTTGGGTACCAGGGCCTTTTATTTTTTATTTTTTGCGTGTGTATAATAATAATAATAATATTATTATTTTTTGGTAAAGGAGAGACAATCTCAAACTAAATAATAACACTACGAGGAATAGAAATCCCAACAAGATCAATTAGAACGATCTCACCACAGCCTGTGAAGGCGAAACTAGAATCGGAAGATCCGTTGAAAGGAATCAGTCTCCCTTGTAAAAAAAAATTGTTAACAAGAGGGTCGAAGCCCAAAGAAAAACAAAGAAACCCACTAATAAATCAGGAAATTACTAATTGGGCCCTGTTACATAATCAAAAACTAAATTACCTAACTCTCTACTAGGCTCCTCCATAATTTGAAAAAAAAAGAGGGATTTTATTGCTTGAAGATTAGTAAATTTCACGATAAGCTTTTTCCTTTAAGCTAGTAAATCTCTTGGTTGAATACGAATAACTTTTGTTTCTTTTCTTCATTCTAAATTTTTCCTTTAAAATAATATTGGAGTAGAGGACACTATGCCTATACTGAGCTTTTAAAATTTATAAAGTCCAAAGAGTGGATGATGAAAGATGAATGATTTGGTTTTCACAACATTTCAAATTATGACAAGGATATCATTGTTTTGTATATGTGCAAAACAATTTATGGATCATGCTGGAAAATAGCTTTCGCACAATGTTTTTTTAAAAAGGTTTAAAATTTGGCTTCATAAAAAAAGCTAAAAATAGCTTTCGGGGTTTGTTCTGATCAAGCCCAAAAAGGGTCTAGACCAGAACGTAGAAAAGCATAGGGTGTACAAAAAAGGCTCTTGGCAATGTTGAAGTTCATCTTGACGCTTCAAGTTGTTGGTTTATGTCACCGGTTGGAAGGTTCATAGTCTACCATGACACACAAAGAGGGATTCCTTGATATTGAGCTCGACGGAGGGGGAGCTCCGGTCCTACGTATTGCCAGTGGGGAATCCAAAGCCACACTTAGCTCTCCTTCAGGGAACGAGATGAGAGCAATGATGGAGGGGCTAGATTCTCGTTTGGAGATAGCCCTCGTATGTCATTATTCCTTGTAGGAGGATAAATGAGAGAGTCTTTAGAGGAGATGGAGAGATCCCCAATCTTGATCTCCAAGGAGTTTCTTATAGGAAAAAAAGTGGGCCTTTAGGCCCATGAGAATTATTTTTAGGTTGATGAGTGGTGTTTCATGTGAGATAATTATGTGAGTCAAAAATTGTTGATTGGGTATTTGTTTTGAGGGTTGTTATTTGTACATTTAAAATTAACATCAACACCGTATAAATCTACTTCACACATTTTTTTTTATTTTTTCTCTTTATTTTTTTACTTAACCCAATAAAACCATGCTTTCAAACCTGTGGTGTCTTATACAGTGTTGAAAGCTGAGATGTTCAAATAGTTTTTCTATTTGCTTTTAAATGTGTGTATATATTGATTATTAGTATTTTTTTTTTTTATAGGATTTGCCATGTTAAATCGTTATCTCAGGACTCAGGCAAAGCAGCTTTCTTCCTTCTCTACCATGGTTTCAAGCAGACTAATTAAAGGAAAAATGTAAAGCAATCAGAGGAGTCCTTGAGGGCAGTTATGTATTCAGCTGCTAGGTCCCCAGTTAAAAGGTTGCCTTAGAACTAATTTTTTTTCAATTCTCTGATCTTTGAGGTTTCTGCTTCCAATCCACAGTCCCTACAAACGAAAGTGATTGAAAGCTGATACTGTTGCCATATTAGCATGTATCCATTTGTATAGTAACGAAAAGATTTTCTTCATTGCAACAGAAGATGTAAATAAAGGCAAGTTTAGCTGCAATGTTAAATCTCACCAAAATATTACAACTATAAAGTTTCTCTAATCTATGCTGAAATCTTTCGTCTCTAAGTTCAGAAAAGAGAAGTAAACTAAGAGAAAAGGAGGAAGGTAAGAAATTCTAGTTGGATTCATGGTCCAATTTACATACTTAGAGTAACATAATAATTATGTAATTTATGATTTTTTGTCGCAAATATCGAGTTCGGGAGTGTTATTATTTTGGGAAGGATTTTACTTAATTATTACCTTTAGCCTAAAGGTTAATCTTATTGGTGTAATTCAGTTAGTTAGAATGGTAGTTATGTTTGTTAATTCAGTTAGTTTGTTAGAGGTAAAATAGCTAAAGTAGTTAGAGTTTATCCCAGCCAAATGTGGGACTTATGGTTTGTGTATAAATACAACAAAATGAATGAAATTTGGGTATGATGATGCACATTCACACATCAAGTCTTGCATTATGTTTTCTTTCTCTGATCTTTTCTTTCGACTGTGTGTGAGAGATAGTTTGCATCAACAGTGGTATCTAGAGCTGTGTTTCTTGATCCTGGTTCTTGAAAGAACAGCATGACATCTAATGGAAATCTTCCCTTGAATCTCCCAACCTTGACCTCGAAGAACTATGACAGATGGAAGGCACAAATGAGAGTTCTTTTTCGATTTCAAGAAGTTCTTGAAATTGTGAATGATGGATACGAGGAACCGCCAGGAATCCCACTGATGAACAAAGAACTGCCTATCAAGCAAGCCTGAAGAAGGATGCTAAAGCCCTCTTCTTGATTCAACAATGCATGGATTCTGATAACTGGGAGAAGATTTCATCAGCAGAAACTGGAAAGCAAGCATGGGACAACTTGACTCGGTTCTATGAGGGTGCTGACAAGTTAAAGAAAGTCAAATTGCAGGCCCTAAGAAGGCAGTATGAGCTGCTGCAGATGACTGATCAAGAAAGTGTAGGTGAGTACTTTACTAGATTGATAGCACTTACAAACCAAATGAAATCTTGTGGTGAGACTCTATCAACTGTAATGATAATTGAAAAGGTGTTGAGAACACTAACCACTAGATTTGATCAAGTGGTTGTTGTATTGGAAGAATCCAAGGATCTGGCTGCTATGAGGATTGAAGAGCTTCAGGCATCTCTTGAAGCCTGAGAGCTGAGGCTCAATGAGAGAAATCCTATGAAGACTGAGCAAGCTCTTCAAGCTCAGTCCAAACAGAAAGGAGGAGATGGGGAAAGAATTACAAGGGCAAAGGAAAGTGGAAAAACAATAAATGGAAGAATCAAGAAAAAGGCCAAGGCAAAGAGTGCCGAGCGGAATCACAATGATGAAAGCTCCAAGAAATATGAGGGGAGCAGAAACAATGATAAAAGAAGAGTTCCAATAAAGGATGTGCAGTGCTACAACTGTCAGAAATATGGTCATTATGCAAATGAGTGCAGAGGCAAGAAGGTGCCAAGAAAGCGTGAAGAGGCACAAATGGCTCATGAGGAAGATTCTGACTCAGATGAAGTCCTCTTGATGGCTACCACTAGCTCAGAAAATGCAAAATCTGAGTTATGGTATCTTGATACAGGATGTTCTAATCATATGTCTGGCCATAAGGAATGGTTCACAAACCTTGATGAGAATGTGAAGAGCAAGGTTAGATTTGCTGACAATAGCACTGTAACTGCTGAAGGAATGGGGAGAGTAATGATCCAGCAGAAGAATGGACAGCATGCTGCCATTGCTGATGTACTGTATGTTCCCAATATGAAGAACAATCTACTAAGCCTTGGTCAGTTACTGGAAAGAGGCTACTCAATGAAAATGGAGCATAGTCAATTGAAGGTGTTTGATAACAAAGGAAGACTAGTCCTGAAAGCTCCTTTGTCAAAAAATAGGACTTTCAAGATTTGTGTTCAAGTGATGCAAAGATCGTTGTCTAGCCGGTGAATGCAGCGGTGAAACTTGGCGTGGCATCACAGGTTTGGACATCTGAATTTCAGAAGTCTTGGCCTGTTAAAGAGCAAGAACATGGTTAAAGGCCTTCCCACCATTGTGCAGCCAAAGGAAGTGTGTGCTGATTGCTGTGAGTCCAAGCAGACAAGGAAATCTTACAAATCTGAAATTCCAACCAGGGCAAATGAGAAACTTGCTGTCATTTCCTCAGATGTGTGTGGTCCCTTTGAGGTAACTTCTCTTGGTGGCAACAGTTATTTTGTTTCCTTTATTGATGAGTTTACAAGGAAAATGTGGTTGTATCTCATTAAAAGGAAGAATGATGCGTTAAGTGTTTTTCAAAAGTTCAAATTAATGGTTGAAAAGCAAAGCGGGAAGGCAATCAAGGTGTTGAGGACTGATGGAGGAGGTGAGTATGTCTCACATGAATTTCAGAAATTCTGTGACCAAGAGGGAATCATACATGAGGTGATAGCTCCATACACACCTCAACATAATGGAACTGCAGAAAGGAGAAACAGAACTCTTCTTGATATGACAAGAAGCATCTTGAAAGCAAAGAAAATGCTCGCCTATTTTTGGGGTGAAGCTGTGGCAACTGCAGCCTATATCTTGGATAGAAGTCCAACCAAGAGGCTGCAAGGCATGACACCTGAGGAAGCATGGTCAGGTAACATGCCTAATGTAAGCCACTTTCGAATTTTTGGCTCATTATGCTATAGGCATGTACCTGAACAACTTAGAAAGAAACTTGATGATAGAGCTGAGCAGATGATCCTTCTAAGTTATCATTCAACCGGATCTTATAAGTTGTTTGACCCTAAGAAGAAGAAAATTGTGATCAGTAGTGATGTTGTGATTGATGAAAAGAAAAATTGGAATTGGGAAGCGGGGCAAGGTTGATAATAATGCTAACAAAGATAATCGATGCAAGTGTGAAGATGATCAAGAAGATGTGGAAGCTATTGCAGAAACTCAGATCAGAAGGTCACAAAGAGAAAGACATGCACCACCAAGATTCAATGAGTATGAGCTGTTTCCAGACTCTTCAATTACAACAGAAGGTGAGCTGGTGCACTTTTCACTGTTAGCTGAAGCTGAGCCTATCAGTTTTGAGCAGGCTATGGAAAGTCCAAATTGGAGAAATGCCATGCTGGAGGAAATCAGATCAATTGAAAAGAATGAGACCTGGGAATTGGTGACCTTGCCAAAACAGAAGAAACCTATTGATGTAAAATGGGTTTACAAAACAAAAGTGAAGCCTAATGGTGATATTGCCAAGCATAAGGCCAGGTTAGTTGCTAAAGGTTTCCTACAGAAACCTGGTCTGGATTTCTATGAAGTTTTTGCACCTGTTGCACGAATTGAAACAATAAGACTTGTGGTTGCATTGGCAAGCCTCAAAGGTTGGTCATTGTACCAACTTGATGTGAAATATGCCTTTTTAAATGGTCCACTAGAGGAGGAAGTATACGTTTCTCAGCCCCCTGACTACATTGTAAAAGGGCATGAAAACAAAGTTTACAAGTTGAAGAAGGCCCTATATGGCCTAAAACAGGCCCCAAGAGCCTGGAATATGAGAATTGATGGCTTTCTAAAGCAACTGAGATTTTTAAAATGCACCACAGAACATGGTGTGTATGTCAGGCATGCATCTACAACAAACACACTTATAGTATGCTTATATGTTGATGATCTGCTGGTAACAGGAAGCAGTGAAGTTGAAATTGCTGAGTTCAAAAACAGAATCATGAAGGAATTTGAAATGAGTGATTTGGGGGTGCTATCCTATTTCCTTGGCATTGAATTTACTCATACAAGCAAGGGTGTCTTCATGAGCCAAAGGAAATATGCTGAAGATGTACTAAAGAGGTTTAGTATGCTCGATTGTAATCCTGCAAGCACACCTGCAGAGGCTGGAATCAAGCTGCAAAAGGATGGTACTGATGGAGCAGTGGATCCTACTCACTACAAGCAAATGGTAGGTTCCTTAAGATACCTGTGCAACACTAGGCCTGACTTAGCCTAGAGTGTTGGTATGATTAGTAGATACATGGAGCATCCAAAGGTATCTCATTCATCATGACCAAGAGGATCCTTAGATATGTCAAAGGAACTCTTGGATTTGGCATTCTTTATCCTAACAACTCAAGTGGAAGTGCAGCCGAATTGTTTGGCTACTGTGACTCTGATTGGTGTGGTGACAAAGATGATAGGAAAAGCACCACAGGCTATGTGTTTATGATTGGAGACAAGCCAATAAGTTGGTGTTCAAAGAAGCAAACTGTTGTTGCCTTATCATCTTGTGAGGCTGAATATGTTGCAGCCTCAATAGGTGCTTGTCAAGCTCTATGGCTGGAAACATTACTAGAAGAACTGAAGTTGAGAGAAGCTAATCCAGTGAAGCTCCTAATTGACAACAAGTCAGCTATTGACTTGGCAAAACATCTAATTGTTCATGGCAGGAGCAAACACAGAAACCAAGTATCACTTCCTTCGTGATCAAGTCGGCAAGGGTAAACTGATGATGCAGCACTGCAGTACTGATGTACAAGTTGCTGACATACTGACTAAGCCTCTGAAGAATGTAAGGTTTGCAGAATTGAGAAGTATGCTAGGAGTGCAGCCTATGACTAATCTGAATTAGGGGGTGTATTGGTGTAATTCAGTTAGTTAGAATGGTAGTTATGTTTGTTAATTCAGTTAGTTTGTTAGAGTTAAAATAGCTAAAGTAGTTAGAGTCTATCCCAGCCAAATGTGGGACTTATGGTTTGTGTATAAATACAGCAAAATGAATGAAATTTGGGTATGATGATGCACATTCACACATCAAGTCTTGCATTCTGTTTTCTTTCTCTGATCTTTTCTTTCGAGTGTGTGTGAGAGATAGTTTGCATCAACAAATCTCATAGTTTTATATGTGGGGATATCCAATCAAAGACGACAACATTAGCAAAAAAAGACCTACAAACCTGTGCTATACTAGGGGAGAGAAAAGGAGAGGGAGAATACAATCACACACTGATACAAGACTCTACTCCCAACTGAAGATGATATTGTTAGCTCAAAGAAAATAGAGAGCACCACAAATGGGCCTCTAGCCAGTGTCAAGCCCAAATGAACAAATCAAAAGGGGATCACATCAAGAATACTCTAGAATATGAACAATTTACTATTATAGTTATTTTAAAGAATTTTGTTAGGACACGTGTCACTGGACCCTATAAACTAGGAACTAAATTGTAAGAATTGTTGGTTATGTAAACCAATATTGATATGAATGAAAGTAAGCAAGAGAATTGATCAAAGTCTATCTCTATCTCTAGGCTTTCCTATTCAATAGGAATTCAATCTCTCTCCCAAATATCACTTCTTATCATTGGTGCTTTCATCCTTACAACTCAGCCTCATTCATAAATAAATAAATAAAATGCATCCATATTCCCATTCTGTAAACTTAGACCTCATGCAACTCACAGACTCAATCAATGCTCTCATTACTCTTTATATACTAATTTCTTACATCTAGAATATTAAAAGGGAAATGCAAATAACAAATAAAAGATAATAGGTGGCTAGATCCGGAGTATTCCTAGCTGCCATATTAAGATGAAACCTATTGTATATTTAATGATATTTCAAAAAATTTATTTGAAAACCTGATTTTAATAATATCTTAAATAGTTATTTTTCGAAATTATATCATTAATATTTTTTAATTTCATTTGATTGTTTTCATCTTGTTTTAATTGTTATCAGATTGCCTTTCCTTTTTCCCCATGTGCAAAATATATAAAACTGTTCATTCTCATTAATTTACTGTCATCAATTTGATTTTGAAAGCAAATATTTAATATGATTGATGAAACCATTTGGGAATTGGCAACGTGTATTTTTTCTCCAAGAAGGCAAATGAAGTTTTTCCGTTGGAGCACTATTTGAAGTTGTACTTCTAATGGGCATTTATTGGCTATTATTTGTTGCCATTAGAATTGCAAGGTGCATTATTTACTTTGAATGGGAAATGAATTGCCATTACTTCTATTTTATTTTTGTACAGTTGACAGGTTTTTCAAGAAGAAAATGAACGAGCAGTTCAACTTCAATATATACGTACAAGAAAAGTTCATTTGGATGGGTTAAAAATTCTGAGCTAAAATAATAGTATTTTGATCTTGCATTACGTCCTGGTCTTTGTGGCAGAAGAGCCTGTTATATCCTGGAAGGAGTTTCACATATTGAGATTATTATTTGTGGGCGAAATAATCCTTAAGGACAGTGTCTCTTGACCCGTCTTGGACTTTCTATTGTAATCAACATTGTTATTTTATCAATATTATTCAACAATCTTAAGGATTATAATGGAGAGCAACTCTGACTCCGCAAACAATGATGTTACTGATGTCCCTCAACCAGTTGCTACTTGCTATCACCTCACGCCAAACCGTTTCCGGATATCTTGAAAATTGAGATATTTGGAGGCCAAAACTATAGAAGATGGCAAGAGTGCATTTTCTCTATCCTCGGATATGCATGGTGTTGTCCTTTGACCGACGGATCCTAAACCTCCACCAGCTGTTGACCCCAAACAAATTGAAACTTGGACATATGCTAATAAGGTATGCAGGCATACAATTATTAGTACATTAACTAATGATTTGTTCGATGTCTATTGTTCTTACAAGGAAGCCAAGGAGATTTGGGACTCCATGAAATTAAAGTATACTACTGAGGACGTCGATTGGGAAACAAAAGTTCGTCATTGGAAACTATTACAAATAGGAGATGACTGATGAGAAGGACATCAAATCGCAGATCAACGAGTACCACAAGCTACTTGAAGACCTTAAAGCTGAAAACATCACTTTGCAGGATGAGTTCATTGCAGGTTTGTTGATTGAGAAGTCGCGTGAATCGTGGAAGGATTACAAACAACAATTAAAGCACAAGCATAAGCAGTTGTCACTTGCAGAATTGATCACACATATAATTATTGAAGATACCAAGAGAAATGAACTCAAGGAAGCAAGGGCAAAAGCACCGGCCTCAAGGGCAAATCTTATACAAAATAAAAAGAGGTATTAAAATAAAAAATCTGATCATGTTTCCTATGCGCCTAAAGTTGCTTTTAACCCCACTTTCAAGAAAAAGGGAAGTTGTTTTATTTGTGGGAAGCCAAGTCATTTTGCTAATCAGTGCAGATTTAGGAAGAGAAATGACAATCCTCCTAAGCCAAAAGCAAATTTGGTAGACTCCAGGGCTAAGACTGCGGGGCTCTCAAGGCACATCTGTGCTAATAAAAATGTGTTTACCTCCTACACTTCTGTAGGGGATGGATAAGAACTTGTTTATCTTAGAGATTCCCGAACTGTTACAGTTCTTGGGAAGTGGAAAGTTCTTCTAAAGCTCACATTTGGCAAGACCTTGGCCTTGAATGAAGTGCTTCATGTGCCTAGTATTAGGGCAAATTTGATTTCTGTAGCACTTTTGAGTAAAGTTGGGGTTAAAGTGTCATTTGAATATGACAAGATTGTAATCACAAAAAATAATATGTTTGTGGGCAAAGGATACTGTGATCAGGGACTCTTTGTACTCAATGTTGAGGAAATTATCAATGAAAATGCATCCTTTTCTGCTTACTTGATTGATTCAATTGATATGTGGTATGCTAGATTATGACATGTTAGTATTTCTGATCAGCCTCTGGCTCATCTAGTTTTATGGCTAGTATGACCATGGTTTTGTGCTAATTATATCCCGTTTTCGCCCAAATTAGACTTGATTGTCCTCAAGCAAGGTTTTGAGTCTCTAAAGTAGTTTTATGTTATTTTAGTGGATTTTGAGTCAAATAAAGCACTTATTGCTATTTCATGTTTTCAGGTTCAAAGGGAAGCATTTAGAGCCAAGGGAATGAAGAAAACAATGGAAAAATGCAATTCTGGAGATTCGCCTCGCGAGAGTCTACTCGCCTCGCGAGCCCGAAGACCAGCACGAGCAGCAACAGTCACCCTCTCTGGCTCGCCTCGCGAATAATGTTTCGCCTCGCGAGAGAGTGACTGTTCATAAGATTCGCCTCTCAAAACATGTTTTGCCTCGTGAGCGACCGTAACCCAGAATCTATATTTATATCTGTTTTGGGGCAGAACTGATCATCTTCTCTTCTCTTTTTATTTTCTTTTCATAGTGCGGCTACAAGTAGGTTTAGGTTTATGTTTGTAATGGAGAACTAGTCTCCTTGATCAATCTACGGTGATCGGGTTCCATTTACGCTTGAGGTTTTGTAATTCCTAAACTTAATGCTATTCTCTTTCAATATTTGTTCTGTATGTTCTGTTTGCTTAATTCAGAATCGTATAGAATATGTGTTGATTTATTTCGATGATTGTATGGTCCTATACTTAATCGCGTTTGCTTAATTCGCGTGTGTTCGTTCATGTTCGCTTAGTTCATGAGTGCTTCACCCCGTTTGCTTAATTCGGGAATAGGAACGTATGTCTCGTAGCATCGGTTTCGCTTGTTAATTGATGTTACAATCGAAAAGAGAGTAGAATCCGCTTAGGGCATGAAATTATATAAACCGATGATAGTGGGAAACCGAAAGCAGTAGGTTGATCGCTTTAGTTTATTTGGTAATTATTTAGTTTGCATTGTTTTTCTGCTTTGTTTTCTTTGTTTAATTTCAAATCCAAAACGCCCCAATTCTGACTTTTTCTGTTAACAACAACCCAAGATTCCTTGTGAGACGATACTCGAGTTGTCGCTTCCTAAACTACATATTTTGTAAACCGCTCACTTTTTGGCGCGTGCGCGACAGCGCGTTCAAAAATTGGCGCCGTTGCCGGGGACTCTTGTTGTTATTAATAGAAATTTACATTAAAAAAAAACTTTTGCATTACTGAATTAGTTACGGTTGCTTTGTCTGGTTGTAATCTACCCATGGATGAGTATATGCAAGGTTATATGCCTAATGTTAATTATGAACCACCATGCATATATTATCCTGACTTTGCTGGTTTAATGCACTGGTTGCCAAGGTTTAGTGGTCTTGCAGGTGAGGATCCGCAGGAGCATCTGAAGGAATTTCGGATTATTTGTTCTATAATGCTAAGACCTGAAGGAATAACAGAAGACCACATCAAGATGGGAGCTTTCCATCTCTCACTTGAAGGCGCTGCAAAAGAGTGGTTGTATAATCTTGAGCCGAATTCCATCTTCAGCTGGTTTGATTTGAAGAAAGTCTTCCTATTGAGATACTTTCCTGCTTTCAGAGCTGCAGCAATCAAGCCCAACATTCTTGACCCTTCCACTGATGAGTACCACCCCAGCTGGGGAAACTGATGAGTGTGATTTTACCTCATTTTTCATGTACATTTCGGCATGCATTTGCATATAGTTAGGCCAATTTAGTGTTGATTTTGTATAGTTTTTCCTTTGGAACGGATGAGGTGGTTTCTGGTGTTGTTTTGCAGGATTTAATGGAAAAATGCCCAGAAATGAGCCTTGGGGGTGCTTGGCTGAAAAAGAGCTTGAAAAGTGAAGGTTATGAGCCAAACAGAGAGTATCACGGCCTGGCGTGATGGCCTCACTACCGTGAGGGAGCGATGAGCAGTGAAGATTGAGCCAAAAGTCGGGAAAGTCTGTCACGGCCTGGCCGTGATGGCTATCACGCCGCCGTGACCTGCTAGTTGGAAAAGTCGAAACGATCACGGCCTGGCGTCGTGATGACCATCACTACCGTGATGAATAAGTGAATGAAGAGGCGCCCAAGTCGAGAGACCATCACGGCCTGGCCGTGATGGCTCGTCACGCCGTGACGGGTGACGGACCTATAAATGAACCTGCACCGAACGAAAAAAAGAGGAGGAACTTTTAACCTAAAATAAGCTGCACTTGGAGGCAAAGTGAGGTCGGTGGTCGAGAGGGTCTCTACCCAAAAAGGGGGCATTTTCTCTGCTCTTGGATGGAGGGAAGATTGGAGGAAGCTTGTCTATGAGTGTTCTCCATCCCTTCTCTTTTTCCTTTTTGTATTTCCTTATCATGAGTAGTTAAATCCCCATTGTTGGGGTTAGATGAACTTGTCGAACTTGTGTAATTGATTTGGTATTTTAATACAAGTTTCTATTTCGTATGAGTATGTGATTCTGTGTTTAATGCTTTCCTTGGATTAGCTACCCATAGGAATGATTTGTTGCTTTGATAGATGACTGGAAGGTTGGTATTAAGGCATGCTCATGAATCATATGCCAAGTAGGGCAAGAATCTAGACATAGGTGTTGGCTGCTTGCAATCTTATAAGTCTTAACTTAATGCAAAATCTCAAGTTATTCCACCTAAGACATTAGGGTTTAATTTGGGGTTTTAGGCTCAATGCACCTAAGACATTAGGCTTGAGTAATTTAGAAAAGGCTTGATTGGCATAATTGAATTAGGACTTGTGTTAGAAACCATTTCATTGCAACTAAGGGAGGATTAGTGTAGTCTAACCCTGACAATTCTAGCCACATCCCTGTTTGCGTACCAAGTGTTTGACAAAATTCCAAAAAAAAGACAAAAATATTTTATTTCTTTATTTTCCGTTCAATCTCTCAGATTATCGTTTAGTCTAGATAGTTGTTGAATTTGCGAATTGGTAATTGACATCCAATCCCTGTGGATACGATAACCGGTCTCACCACCGTATTACTTGATTGCGACGAGGTGCACTTGCCTTTTGATCATATTTCTTAAAAATACACGCATCAAGTTTTTGGCGCCGTTGCCGGGGATTGGTTTTGTCAATATCATTAGTAACAAATGAGACAACTAGTTTAGACATTTTTTTTAATTTTATTTTTCTGTATATAATTGATATTTTTCTTTTGTTAGTTTTGTATATATTTGTTTTTGTGTTTCTTTGATCTTGGGCTTAATTGTTTGTGAGGTGAAAAATTGATTAGATAGGATCATGGACTACAATTGGTATCAACCATCTGATGCAGAAAGTGAATTATCTGAGCTGCGCAACTGGGTAGATATCTTGCGATTGGCCGTAAAAATCCAACAAGTGAGTGATGAGTCATCAAGGGCAATCTGTCCCTCCTCCACCAATGGTAGTTTGTTCTGAATGGGAAATCAATTTCCCAACACTTCTACTCCATGGTGGGGAACCCTCCAAACAATGCTTTGATGGATGAAGGGGAACATTGGGAATCTTCCACACCTTGGTATGATGAGCCATCCCCATTGGAAGTTGCTTGGGAGAACTTCAAATCCGCATTCCCGATCGAGGTTGAGCAACCTATCCCGGATAGTCAATCTCACTTAGAGGCTGTTTTGGAGAACTTCATGGCAACAACAATGGAAGAATTCAAGAATCAAGAAGATGCCATTCAAGTCTCGGGAGTGCGTATTGAGGAATTCTCTAACCTACTATCCAAAATGCCAAATGAGGACTTGATGGATGATGATGAAGATGATGCAATGATGGATGAGGAGGAAGAAGAAGAAGTGGGAGCAACCGAGTCAAGAAGTGAAGACCCTGTTTTGGAGAACATAGTTGCACCACTCCCCATTGAACCCTTGACTAAGGAGCCTGAAAGGAAGAGGCATTTGGAGGATAGCTATGTCACCATGCTCGGGGATGATGAAGAACTTGTGAACTTCAATGATGCTATTGGCCCCTATGCATGTGTGGAATGTGATGGGAGAGACACTTGTGTGGTTTGTGCGGGGATTTCTGCATATTTGGAAGGTGATGGATTTGGCGATGCTGAGAGTGAAGATGGTACAGAAGTCAGAACAGCACCAATGATCCTCTCGATTTGTTTGCCACCTCATATTTTAAAGCAGTCAACAATGGAGTTCATGCCTCTACCTGAGGTTGAACCCCATTTTTATTGGGAAGATTTTATGGATAAAGGGGTCATCTTTGACCCGAGTGGAATTGAAAAGCGCTTCCCATTTGAAGAAGTCGGCATGAATTTCGAGTGCTCACTTCCACATTTTTGCTGCAAATCGTGGGATCCAGGTGAAGGATCTCACATGGTTAGCATTCCTTGGTCCTTATACCACAGGTTATGGGATCCAGGTGGATGCTTCTTGATGAGTCAAGCTAGTGACGTTAAAGAAGCGCTTATTGGGAGGCAACCTAACTTTTCTTAACCCTTCTCTTTAGTTAATTTTGTTTTTGCTTTAACCTCTTGAATAATTTGAGAAGCTCAAGAGGTTTGTTAATAATTTTTGTTAAGTGTCTTCAGATTTTGAATAAAGGAAGGAGAAAAAGAGCAGGGAGAAACAGAGCCAAAAAGCATGTGAGCCAACACCCGCTACCGCCTCGGTAAGCCGTTCCAATTTGTTTTTGCTTTATTTTATTTTTCTCTCCTCTCCAACTTGATTGTTTACATTGGGGACAATGTAAATCTTTAAGCTTGGGGTAGGGGTATTTTGCATATGTTCATATCTTGCATTGTAAATGTTGCATTCATATAGGTTTAGTCTTGCATGATCACATGAATTGATTGCCCCTGCTTAGATTGAGCTTATGATTGTTAGAGCTAAGTGCCTAATGTTTTTGTGATAGTGAATTCTTGAACCCAATTCTGTTTATTCTTGTGATTTGGCTGCAAGTGAATATGCTTGAGATGATTTCGGATAGTTGATGATTAGCATATGTTTCTTTAGACTTGTGTTTCTCACTGGTTCTTGAACTGATAAATGTGAGCTTTTGAGCCATTAGGGGGTACTCACTAAATCTGCCCCCATTCTTTGTGTAGAGTGTTATTCCTCTTGGTTTGTTTTCTCTAGAACTTGACTTAAAACCATGTTAAAGCTTAAAATTTTTTGGAAACAGTTTTGAAAATGATTGAGGCAATAGGTATTTTTCTGGCCTTCTGAGCTTTGAATGTGTAAATGCTACCCTTAGTTGCCCAATTTTGAGCCTGAATGATTAAAATGCTTTTCTTGGTTCCCTGAAAAATTTTGATACATATACTTGATAAGGGACCTTCTAAAGTATCACAAAAGGGTAAAAAGGTAGTTGAAAGTTTGGGAAAAGAATCAGAAAAAAAAAAAAAATCTTGATTTGAAAAATTTCCCCTTCTCCAAAAAAAAAAAAAAAAATAAAAAATAAAAATAAATAGAGATGGGGATGACAAAAAGCAATAAAAGAAAAAAGAAAGAAAAGAAGGGTGGAAAAATGTATTGAAAACCCAAGAAGGTATTTTAGAAGGTTTCTTGTGTTGAAATGTTTGATACTTGGTTTAGCCTTTTGAAATATCCCTTTCTTGTTATCCCCACCTAAAGATTAATCCCATGGCCACGTTACAACAAAATAAAGACCTCTTGATTCTTAAGTGTTTTTCATAAATAAAGTGGAGATTTGGTTGATAGTCAAGCATATGGTAGGAATCATTCCTTGAGGAAAATAGAGCGAATTGTATATATACTTGAATACTTGAGTGAGTGAGGCAAGAAAGAGAGCCAAGCAAATAAACAAGCTTGGGGTGAGCTTCAAGTGAGCAAGAGTGCCCGAATCAGTGAGAATGTGAGTCTAGGAAACTTAAGCCCCTAATTGGACTTGAATTGATTGTCTCTTGCTGAATTGTTTGAATTGCCTATTGCTTGGATCATTTTACTAGGGTTCTTAGTTCACTATCCATGCTTTGACTGTTTCTCTCTTCTGGCCTTAGTTTTTGCTTGAGGACAAGCAAAGTCTTAAGCTTGGGGTGATTTGATGAGTGTGATTTTACCTCATTTTTCATGTACATTTTGGCATGCATTTGCATATAGTTAGGCCAATTTAGTGTTGATTTTGTATAGTTTTTCCTTTGGAACGGATGAGGTGGTTTCATTGTTGTTTTGCAGGATTTAATGGAAAAATGCCCAGAAATGAGCCTTGGGGTGCTTGGCTGAAAAAGAGCTTGAAAAGTGAAGGTTATGAGCCAAACAGAGTATCATCACGGCCTGGCGTGATGGCCCTCACTACCGTGAGGGAGCGATGCGAGTGAAGATTGAGCCAAAAGTCGAGAAGTCATCACGGCCCGGCCGTGATGGCTATCACTACCGTGACCTGCTAGTTGGAAAAGTCGAAAGCGATCACGGCCTGGCGTGATGACCATCACTACCGTGATGAATAAGTGAATGAAGAGGCGCCCAGTCGAGACCATCACGGCCTGGCCGTGATGGCCTTCACTCCCGTGACGGGCGACGGACCTATAAATGAACCTGCACCGAACAGAAAAAAAGAGGAGGAACTTTTAACCTAAAATAAGCTGCACTTGGAGGCAAAAGAGGTCGGTGGTGGGAGAGGGTCTCTACCCAAAAAGGGGGGCATTTTCTCTGCTCTTGGATGGAGGGAAGATTGGAGGAAGCTTGTCTATGAGTGTTCTCCATCCCTTCTCTTTTTCCTTTTTGTATTTCCTTATCATGAGTAGTTAAATCCCCATTGTTGGGGTTAGATGAACTTGTCTCGAACTTGTGTAATTGATTTGGTATTTTAATACAAGTTTCTATTTCGTATGAGTATGTGATTCTGTGTTTAATGCTTTCCTTGGATTAGCTACCCATAGGAATGATTTGTTGCTTTGATAGATGACTGGAAGGTTGGTATTAAGGCATGCTCATGAATCATATGCCAAGTAGGGCAAGAATCTAGACATAGGTGTTGGCTGCTTGCAATCTTATAAGTCTTAACTTAATGCAAAATCTCAAGTTATTCCACCTAAGACATTAGGGTTTAATTTGGGGTTTTAGGCTCAATGCACCTAAGACATTAGGCTTGAGTAATTTAGAAAAGGCTTGATTGGCATAATTGAATTAGGACTTGTGTTAGAAACCATTTCATTGCAACTAAGGGAGGATTAGTGTAGTCTAACCCTGACAATTCTAGCCACATCCCTGTTTGCGTACCAAGTGTTTGACAAAATTCCAAAAAAAAGACAAAAATATTTTATTTCTTTATTTTCCGTTCAATCTCTCAGATTATCGTTTAGTCTAGATAGTTGTTGAATTTGCGAATTGGTAATTGACATCCAATCCCTGTGGATACGATAACCGGTCTCACCACCGTATTACTTGATTGCGACGAGGTGCACTTGCCTTTTAATCATATTTCTTAAAAATACACGCATCAGAAACCATCCAAACCCTTGGTATGGGGACTCACAACTGATGTTACCACTGGCACCACCACAGAATCCTCCCCAAGCGACCACCTCTGCACCTTCGGGACCTTCACTAGAGGACCTGTTCAAGCAAATGGCTGCACAGATAACTGCAAAATTGGAAGCAAACAATCTCGAATTTCAACAGATGATGGAAGCAAGTCAGCGGGACTTTGCCACTCAAAATGGTCTCATCGTTTCCCCATTAGCTACACTGCAAACTCCACATCCCCTTGAAGAACATACATATTCGCAAGTAGTTATTATTGACAATACCTCTGAGGATAATTTTGATAATAATGTCAAGAATACTTCTGTTGATGAACTGTGTGTTGAATCTCCAGATATTCATACCTTTCCTGATTCTATCTATTATACTTCATGTGCTGATTGTACTGACACTGCTTTGTGTATAGCATGTTTTGAAAGGTATGAAGAGCAAAACATCCATATGGAACAGGAGACATATGAGGTTGAGGACCCTGTTCGGCCAGGAAACATAGAGAATGAGGATCAGGAGGACATCTGCTTCACCATGCTTGAGGATAATGAAGAACCTTTGGAATTAGATGCATGTGTTGAAAGTGATGGGGTGGATGAACTTTGTGTTGAATTTCCAGACATTCAGGCTTTTACTGATTCAGTTTATTGTACCATATGTACTGACTGTACTAACACTAACCTCTGTGTGGTGTGTGCTGAGATTTCTGCAGGTTTAGCAGGTGATGGATTTGTTAGCGCAGTGAATGAAGAACGTGCAGAAGTTGAAGCAACACCGGAGACCCCAGCTACCTGTTTGCCACCTCCCACTGTGGAACAACCGGTGATGGAGTTCAAGCCTCTGGATTTTTCACCATGGCCAGTCCAAGAGGTTGAACCCCGATTTTATTGGGAGGACTTTGTTGAGAAAGAGGTCAACCTTGACCCAAGAGGGAGTGAGAAGTCCGCCACACTTGGCGAGGTCACCATAACTGTCAAGCACTCACCTCCATATCAAGGCTGCAAGTTATGGAAGCATGGAATGAGGTTCCATCCTTTGTCTATTATTTGGGCATTAGGCTACAAGTCATGGGATCCGGGAGGATCATACTGCAATTTGAGCATTCCGTGGCCGCTGTATCACAGACAGTGGGATCCTGGTGGAACCACCCCCATGAGTTTTCTCTAAACCTTTTCCTTTTTAATTATGCTTGCTTTATTTTTGTTTTGTTTTCTTTTAGATCCTGAATAATTTGAGAAGATCAGGAGTATTTGTGTGTTGAGTCTAGTGTCGGCAAGCTTGATTGAATTTGATTGAATTTGCATATATAGATTGCATGTTATCTGTTAACTGTAGATGATTTTCCCCCTAAGTTTTGAATTTGAAAATTTGATCCCCACTTAAAAAAAATTGAAAACTGAACTTTGAGATATTTTGTTGTGATGACATGATTTATGATAAGTTTGGGGTGATGGGATGCACACACTAGGGATAGAATCCCTGTCAAACAATTTGCATGAATGTCCAAGTGAGGATTTGAGCCTCCAACATGTTTTTAATTGTGAGAATCACTTTCAAGTTGTACTTTCCCGAATTTGATTGAGTCTCTTCTTGGTTTGCATGTTTATGTGTTTGCATCAAATAATTTAGGCATTTTCTTTGTAAATAACTACTTAGCCTAAAATAACCATCCCTAATGCATGTTTCCTAGTTAGCCCCTTTGAGCCTAATTAGCCTGTTAATTCTTGATGACCTGATGTTATGAGCCTAAAATCTGAAAAAAACCATGTTAACCCAATCCTAGGACTAGGAGAGCATGGAAGCTTAGCAAAGAGAATGGTTGCAAGAAACTAAGTTTGGGGTGGCTACAAGGATATGATGTGTTGTCTGGGATTGAGAAAAGAAAAAAAAATATAATAAAAAGGTTGGAGCCAAGGGCAAGAAAAAAAAAATAAAGAATGAAAAAAAAAATAAAAAAAAATAAAAAAATAAAAAGTGCAAAAAAATGTTAAAAAGGCTATTTGAAGGAAAAGGCTGTAGTCACCCAAGGCATAAAGAAAAATGGAAAAATGAACTTGAGTGGAAATTCAAAGTGTAAAAATGTTCATGCTCTCTTAGTTCCTAGGGACTTAAGCCTAGTACCTTTGTATATCCTACCCTTAGCCAGGCCCCATTACAACCTTAAAAGACCTTTTGAAGTTGCATGCATGTTTTCTGTGGGAATCATTTTGAGATGAAAATCAAATTTATGGGAAGTGCTTCTTAAAAGTGGAATTGAGTGAAATGTTGATAACCTAGACAAACTGAGCGATTGAGTGAAACACTAAATGCCCTTGTGAGGAAGACAGTTGTTTGAATTTGGTGATCTCCCTTTTGTGTGTAACTTGGATCTCCTGCTTAGATTAATGATTGTTTGAATGATGAAATTCTCAAATGTTCAGAATAAAGGATTGTGGGGATTGCTTTGTTTGAAGGGGGGAACATTGAAGGAAAAATTATTTTGGTGAATTGCTTGAAATCTGTGCAAAGTTGATTAAATCTTTTAAGCTTGCCATGTCTTGAGTCTTTTTGAGTTTTTGAGTTTTAGTTTGCTTGGGGACAAGCAAAGTTTAAGTTTGGGGTATTTTGATCAGCCTCTGGCTCATCTAGTTTTATGGCTAGTATGACCATGGTTTTGTGCTAATTATATCCCGTTTTCGCCCAAATTAGACTTGATTGTCCTCAAGCAAGGTTTGAGTCTCTAAAGTAGTTTTATGTTATTTTAGTGGATTTTGAGTCAAATAAGGCACTTGTTGCTATTTCATGTTTTCAGGTTCAAAGGGAAGCATTTAGAGCCAAGGGAATGAAGAAAACAATGGAAAAATGCAATTCTGGAGATTCGCCTCGCGAGAGTCTACTCGCCTCGCGAGCCCGAAGACCAGCACGAGCAGCAACAGTCACCCTCTCTGGCTCGCCTCGCGAGAGAGCGACTGTTCATAAGATTCGCCTCGCGAAACATGTTTAGCCTCGCGAGCGACCGCAACCTAGAATCTGTATTTATATCTGTTTTGGGGCAGAACTGGTCATCTTCTCTTCTCTTTTTCTTTTCTTTTCATAGTGCGGCTACAAGTAGGTTTAGGTTTATGTTTGTAATGGAGAACTAGTCTCCTTGATCAATCTACGGTGATCGGGTTCCATTTACGCTTGAGGTTTTGTAATTCCTAAACTTAATGCTATTCTCTTTCAATATTTGTTATGTATGTTCTGTTTGCTTAATTCAGAATCGTATAGAATATGTGTTGATTTATTTCGATGATTGTATGTTCCTATACTTAATCGCGTTTGCTTAATTCGCGTGTGTTCGTTCATGTTCGCTTAGTTAATGAGTGCTTCACCCCGTTTGCTTAATTCGGGAATAGGAACGTATATCTCGTAGCATTGGTTTCACTTGTTAATTGATGTTACAATCGAAAAGAGAGTAGAATCCGCTTAGGGCATGAAATTATATAAACCGATGATAGTGGGAAACCGAAAGCAGTAGGTTGATCGCTTTAGTTTATTTGGTAATTATTTAGTTTGCATTGTTTTTCTACTTTGTTTTCTTTGTTTAATTTCAAATCCAAAACCCCCCAATTCTGACTTTTTCTGTTAACAACAACCCAAGAGTCCTTGTGAGACGATACTCGAGTTGTCGCTTCCTAAACTACATATTTTGTAAACCGCTCGTTTTTTGGCGCGTGCGCGACATCGCGTTCAAATTCTTACATTAAAAAGATGCATGACCTTGTTTTGATTTATGGTTTTAGTAATACATGTATGAATAAATGTGAGATTTGTATGGAATCTAAATTAACTAAAAAATCTTGTCATTCTATTCAAAAAGAAACTGAATTACTTAATTTAATTCATACTGATCTTGGTGATTTAAAGCAAACCATTACTAGAGGTGGTAAAAAATATTATGTTACTTTTATAGATGATTTTTCCCGATTCACCATGGTATATTTACTTAAAACTAAGGATGAGGCTTTTGATATGTTTCTTATTTATAAAGCAGAAGTGGAAAATCAATTAAATAAAAGGATTAAAAGAGTTAGATAGATAGGGGTGGAAAATATATTTGTTTAATGATTTTTGTGAAAAGGAAGGTATAATTCATGAAACTACTCCCCTTTATTCACCTGAATCTAATGGAGTTGCAGAAAGAAAAAATCGGACTTCAAAAGAAATGATGATTGCTTTACTTGTTAATTCTTCTACACCTGATAATCTTTGGGGTGAAGCATTATTATCTGCATGTCATTTACAAAATAGAATTCCTTACAAGAAAACTGGTAGGACACCGTATGAGTTATGGAAAGGCTATAAGCGTAACCTTAAATATTTAAAAGTGTGGGGGTGTCTTGCTAAGGTTATGCTACCTGATCCTAAGAAAAGGAAAATTGGTTCTAAAACTTCTTATTGTATGTTCATTGGATATGCAGAACGTAGTGCTGCCAATAGATTTCTTGTTTTGAAAAGTGATGTGCTTGATTGCAATACTATTTTAGAAACTAAAAAATGCTGAATTTTTAGAACATGTTTTTCCTTTAAAATTTGAAAAGTTACCTCCTTCATCTTCTCAAAATATTAGTGTTTTAAATGAATCTTTACAAAATAATTTTGAAAACACACGTGAGAATTTTAGGAGAAGTAAAAGGGAAAGAATAGACTTCTTTTGGAAATGATTTTTATACATATCTTATGGAAAATGACCATTTGAGTTTTTATGATGCAATTAATTCTTCCGATGCACATCTCTGGAAAGAAGCTATTAAATCTGAAATTGATTCTATTACAAATTGTAATACGTGAATTTTAGTAGATTTACCACCAGGAGCTAAACCTATTGGGTGCAAATGGATTTCTAAAAGGAAATATAATCCTGATGGTTTTATTGATAAATATAAAGCTAGATTGGTTGCAAAAGGTTTTACCCAAAAAGGAAATGTTGATTATTTTGATACTTTTGCTTCTGTGACTAGAATTTCATCCATTCGAGTTTTAATTGCTTTAGCATCAATTTATAAACTTTTTATTCATCAAATGGATGTTAAAACAACTTTTCTAAATGGAGATTTGGAATAAGAAATTTATATGACACAACCTGAGGGTTGTGTTGTTTCTAGACAAGAAAATAAAGTTTACAAACTCCTTAAATCTTTGTATGGTTTGAAACAAGCACCAAAACAATGGCATGAGAAATTTGATCAAGTTTTGATTGGTGATGGATTTTTATCTCTTGAAGTAGATAAATGTATGTATACAAAAACAGTAAATGGTGAATGTGTAATTATTTGCTTATATGTGGATGACATGCTTATTTTTGGTACTTGTCATGATATAGTAAATAAAACTAAAGAGTTTCTTGCTTCAAAGTTTGACATGAAAGACTGAAGCAAATGTAATATTGGGTGTTAAAATTATACGGAAGGGTGATAGTATAATGTTATCCCAAGAACATTATGTTGAGAAACTTCTAAAAAAGTTTGGGTACTTTGAAGTTAAACCAATGGGCACCCCTTATGATGCTAACACTCAACTGAAGAAAAATAGAGGAAAATTTGTTGCTCAATCTGAGCATGCACAAATTATTGGGAGTCTATTGCATTTAATGAATTTTTCTAGACCTTACATAGCATATGTTGTGGGCAGATTGAGCAGATACACATATAATCCCAATAATGAATATTGGGATGCATTAGTCGGACTAATGAAATATTTAAGAGGTGCCATGAGTTATGGTATTCTATATAGTGGATTTCTCGCTGTATTGAAAGGATATAGTGATGCTAATTGGATCTCAGATTCGAATGAGACAAAATCCACTAGTGGTTATGTGTTCACCCTTGGTGGTGGTGCAATTAATTGGAAATCCACTGGTGCAATAAGTGCTTTTACGTCAGTTAAAATTGATTTTTTACGTCAGAATACTGACTGACGTAAATACAGCTGACGTTAAAAGTTACACTTTTAACGTCAGTTGAGAACTGACGTTAAATATAACACTATTAACGTCGGTTCTTTAACACAACTGATGTTAATTTTGTCAAAATTAACATCAGTTCTTTAACATAACCGACGTAAATTTTGTTAAAACTAACGTCAATTGTTATCAAGAACTGACGTTAAAGGTCTTAAATTTAACGTCAGTTGTAATAAACAACTGACGTTAATAGTGTACTGTATATTTTTATAAAATACTTTTAACGTCAGTTGTATGATACAACTGACGTTAATAGTATTTTTTTTTTAAATTCAGTTTTAAAATATCACTCCCCTAAGTCATCCCTCGCATTCAAGAAATATCCCAAAGAATACGAATATCACACACATTACAGAATTGCAAAGGAAAAATGGAACAATGATCCATATGTATGCCTGTTCAAAACAATATATATTTATTAACATAGGTTATAAATGTATACTAAGTTTAAACTACCTATATCAATATCCCTTCGTGATGATCATCACGAGTGGCATGTACATCGTCCACTGTGTCTCCTCGATTATAGTAGGCATGTTTGTTGAAAAAGAAGGAGTCTCGGGAATATCAAGATTTGAATCTTCATTTTCATCACTACCATTATACATGTTTTTTCCTTGGAGAACCACGAACAACCTTTTGTTAGAAGGATCAGTGATGTAGAACACTTGTTTTGCTTGGGAAGCCATTATGAAAGGCTCATTTATATGACCTAACTTGTTGAGGTCTACCAATGTGAACCCCAATTCGTCGGTTTGTACACCACCGTTACTATCAACCCACTTACATTTAAATACCGGCACCGTAAGCTTAGTGTAATCGAGCACCCAAATATCTTCAATATATCCAAAGTAAGGTCAACGGTCTGTAACGGGGTTTTGTGTCCTTTGCACTAGAGAAGTGCATTGCTTCGGCCACGATCCTAACCCCACTATTTTGCATGGTACTCTTGTTATCTTGTTCCTTTGTATAAAAGGAAAAGTTATTTATGTCGTATCCGCTCCAACATATGACGTTGAAGTTAGGCCCACGTGATAGCCATTTTACGTCATCAGAAGCAGTACTACCATCCTTAAGCATTTCTTCCTTGAACCATGGTAAGAAAGTCTTGTTATGCTTGTTCAACAACCACCTTTCGCTCATTCGAGGGTTTTCTTGATTGACTTTTCTTTTATGTTCAAATAAGAAAGGCTGAACACATTCGATGTTGTTCAATACATACAAATGTGCTTGAAGCACTTCCTCCCGATCCTTCCTATTAATTCTTAAGCCATGTGTACCCTCATCATAGACAACATCATGTATTTGCGCTTCATGCACAACCAAGGGGGCATGTTGTAAATCACCAACAGAACAGGCCATGAACTATGAATACTACTCATGTTACCATAAGGATTCATTCCATCCGTATCAAGTCCAAGCCTTAGGTTTCTTGGCTCATCGGCGAAATCCGGAAACATAGTATCGATATTCTTCCATTGAATAGAATCAGCAGGATGGCGAACCTTTCCATCACGTTTCCTCTCATCATTATGCCATCTAAGATTCTTCGCATCTTTCGCATTGGCAAACAATCGCTTGAACCTTGGAATTATTGGAAGATACCACAACACCTTCGCAGGAGGACCCTTTTTTCTCACATCATCATCATCATCACCACCCTTCACTTTGTATCGTGATAACCCACATTTGGGGCAATCGTGTTTGTCTTCATGAACACCGGTGTACAATATGCAATCATTGGGGCATGCGTGTATCTTCTTATACTCCATACCCATAAGACACAATACCTTCTTGGCCTCATAGTTACGGTCAGGCAATGTGTTGTCCTCCGGAAGCAAGTCTTTCAACACTTCAAGCAATTCCGTGAAGCTTTTATCGCTCCAACCATTTCTCGCCTTCACACAAACCAATTTTAGCACCGCCGACAACCGTGTATGAGTAGTACACCCTAGATATAAAGGCTTATCCGCATCACCGCACAACCTATCATACACATGCGCTCGATGAAAAGATTCTTGTCCAATATCACGAATCATGTCCTCTACTCGATCATCCTCCATATCTACGTCAACGTCCTCACTTTGGGAGACACTCGCCGTATTACTACTCAACAACATATCACCATGCCATATCCATCTTGTATAACTCAAGCAAATCCCTTCACAAATCAAATGAGTACGTATATCCTTCACCGTGCATTTCCTCGTATTCAAACACTTGACACAAGGACAACAGAACATTCCATTACTATTAGGAACATTCCTTTGAGCAAATTCTATAAATTCTCCCACCCCCTTCAAATACTCAGCACTAGTACGCTTACAAACCATCCAACTACGATCCATAACTAGATAGGTCATGTAGATATACAAAACATATATATATCCAATATAAGGACAATACGAGAGATTGAAAACTATAGTTTTTAAAGATTAATTGCCAAGCACTGGTCACGGCCTGGCAGTGATGTCCATCACGGCCGTAACGTGTCAACTGAACAGACCATGCCATCACAGGCAGAACTGATCATGGCCTAGCGTGATTAGCATCACGGCCGTGACAGATCAACCAGCAGAGCAACATGCACTCAAAACCAAAAACAGAGACGTACATTCCAAACAACTCAAACTCATGGTTTCAAGTTTCAACTACTGAGACTACAGTTTCAACATACACTCAAAACCAAAAATACAAAAATGTGCCCTAAATACTCACCAGAAATAGGTGCTCGCGTGGTGGTGGGGAGGGGAGCTCGAGTGGTGGCCAACATTCGATGTGGTTACTGAGAGCAGAGGGACAATGAGAGTTAGTGCGCGGGAAGGGGAAAGAGAGATGTACGTCAAGTTATTGCAAAGAATGAATGGAAAGACAGAGTTAGGGTTAATAGTGTACCTCACGGTGGTGGCGAAGAAGCCCTCGCGATGGTTGCAGTGGAGATGAGCTCGCGATTAGGGTTCTCTTTGGTGAGAGTGAGAGTGAGGGTTGAGAGTGATTTAGGGTTGAGCGTGATGAAAAGAGAAAAGAGTCGCACGCGTGCGGGCGAAGTGCGCAGAAGGCGCGGGTGTAAACGTTATATAAAACAACATTTAACGCCGATTGTATTAAACAATCGACGTTACAATTAATTTTTTAACGCCGCTTTTATTAACAAACGACGTTAAATATTAATATTTTTAAAAAAAAACACTTTTAACGTCCGTTGTTGAATACAATCGGCGTTAAAAGTGTTAAAGTAACATTCTTCTCGAATAATGATCAATACCGCCTCTTCTTTTCCTCTATATTTCTATTCCTTCACAAAATGGCTCTGAGACCTGTGTTAATTGAGTGACAACAGGGCATTTTAGATAGCTAGGGATATAGGATTATTTACGCGGCTATTTATTTAATCAAGTAAAAATCACACTTTTAACGTCAATTGTATAAACAATGGACGTTAAAAATAAATATTTTTTATTTTAAAAACACTTTTAACTTCAGTTTTATTCAACAACCGACGTTAACGGACTCGTGTGACAACAGGGCATTTCGAGATAGGGATATAGGATTATTTACGCCACTGTTTATTTAATCAAGTAAAAATCACACTTTTTAACGCCGATTGTATAAACAATCGACGTTAAAAATAAATATTTTTTATTTTAAAAACGCTTTTAACGTTAGTTTTATTCAACAACTCGACGTTAAAAGTGTCTCTTCCTATTCCTTCAACGTTTTCTTTTACGCGTTTATAATATATGACCGCCAGGCCAACTCCCAATGCGCCTTGGAACCTAATGCTCTTAATGATCAATTTAATATTTTAGCAACTTACGACGCCTAGTAACTTCATCCCCTACTCCTATAAATAGCTTCCTTCCTTCGTTTAATTTTTCTGCTTCACAATATGGCTCTGCCATGGAGATTAACTTCATCACTCTTTCTTCCTATACCTAGACTTAAAGGTCTCTGTCTTAATGGTCAAAACAACTTCTGGGGTTGTGTAAATCGCATTACATGGGTGATAAGGGTGTGTAAATCGCATTATGTGAATTGCACACACCATCATCCTTCTGGAGAATCGCCAGCTACGCTTCCAAAACCTCAGCTTTGGAACCAAGTGGCTGTTCCAAGAATATTGCTGAAACAGATCGAGTGCACCCTTCACTCTGCCACGGCTCCAAAGTGACTGTGGATTTAGATGGAGCATCGACTTCAAATGAGGGAGGGGATGCATTCAATGTTGGAAATTCTGAGCACAGGACTGAGAAGAAAATGATGTTGAAGCAGAAACTTTTTTATATTTTAGTGCTATATATCTTGCGGAAATTTTTTATCTTTTAAACATGTAATTGTAACTTATGAATCGCTTCAATGAGATACGATTTGATTATACATATATAACTTGTTTTATGTTAAGTGTTTATTTATTTTAATTTGCACAAGAATTTGTTAATTTACTAATTCAAGCTAATTAATTAAGATTAAAAATAAACTTTTTTTAAAAAAGATTAGAAATAAACTGCACTATATGGAGTGATGATCTGCGTTAAGAGTGACAACAGGGAGATGACAACGAAAGAAAGATAGGAATGAGTTGATTATTTACGTCAATTATTTATTTAACTGAAGTAAAAATCACACTTATAATGTCAGGTTTATAAACAACCGACGTTAAAAGTTTTAATAATTTCTTGCAAAACACTTTTAACGTCAGTTCATTAAACAACTGACGCAAATAGTGATTTCATATTTACAAAACTGTCACCGCCTCACTTTTAACGTCAGTCCTTAAAACAACTGACGTTAACAGTGAATTAATTATTTACAAAACTGCCACCGCCCCCTTTTTAACGTCTAGTTTTTGGTTAACTGACGTAAACCTTTACCGTCTAATGTATATTTTCCACTAGTGATCAGCCAAACAAACTATTATTGCTAAATCTACCGTGGACTCAGAGTTTATTGCTCTAGAGTTGACTGGTAATGAGGCCGAGTGGTTGAGAAACCTCTTAGTAAATATTCCATTAGGAGTTAAACCAACTCCTCCTGTGTCTATGCATTGTGTTAACCAAGCGACAATAGCCATTGCGAAGAGTAAGTCTTACAATGGCAAGAATGTATATTCGATTGAGACATGCTGTTGTTAAGCAGCTGCTTTAAGATGGAATTATGTCCATTAATTATGTGAAGTCGGAAGTGAATTTGGCCGATCCTCTGACAAAGTCTTTGGCAAAGAAATTAATAAATGAAACATCGAGGGGAATGAGACTTAAGCCAATGTTAAATTAACAATGATGGTAACCCAACCTTTGTGATTGGAGATCCCATGAATAAGGTTCATATGGGTAATAACAAGTCACTTGTTAGTTCTGGTAGCACTCTTAATTTTGTCTCTTCCTGTGGTGTAAAAGTGCTAGACTGCATTTTTGGAGGTTAAGCTGAAAGCTTTTAATGAATTTCATAACCCTTATGGGTGGTATATAAACTGCGGTATACACTTGATGAAATCACCTATATGAGTATGGAGTGGGGCCGCTCCTATGAAATTGTGGCATAATTTCTAGAACACTCATTAATAAACCAGGCATGCGTATGACCGAAAAGCACCAAACAACGTAACAGCAAGATCTGTGGGAGTGTAAAGTGATTGGTAGGATTCCTACTTACATAAAGTGTATTGGTTCATAGAACTTTAAAACTTCACCAATACACTGTAGGTAATTGGCTTATCGGGGTCTAGTTCATAGTCCAAGAGACACCAGGTCCGAAGCATTTACACATGACGTTTCCTAGCTAAGAATTTTATCTTCAAATTTTTGAAATATGTGGAGGATTATTGTATATTTAATGATATTTCAAGAATTTTGTTTGAAAATCTGATTTTAATAATATCTTAAATAGTTAATTTTCGAAATTATATCATTAAGATTTTTTAATTTCATTTGATTGTTTTCATCTTGTTTTAATTGCTATCAGATTGCCTTTCCTTTTTCCCATGTGCAAAATATATAAAACTAATTCATTCTCATTAATTTACTATCATCAATTTGATTTTGAAAGCAAATATTTAATATGATTGATGAAACCATTTGGGAATTGACAACGTGCATTTTTTCTCAAGAAGGCAAATGAAGATTTTCGTTGGAGCACTATTTGAAGTTGTATTTCTAATGGGCATTTATTGGCTATTATTTGTTGCCGTTAGAATTGCAAGGGGCATTATTTGCTTTGAATGGGAAATGAATTGCCATTACTCCTATTTTATTTTTGTACAGTTTTGAGACATGTTTTTAAAGAAGAAAAGGAACGAGCAGTTCAACTTCAATATATACGTACAAGAAAATTTCATTTAGATGGGTTAAAAATTCTGAGCAAAAATAATAATATTTTGATCTTGCTGTTCTGGTCCTGGTCTTCGTGCCAAAAGATCCTGTTATATCCTGGGAAGAGTTTCGCATATTGTGATTATTATTTGTGGGCGAAATAATCCTTAAGGACAGTGTCTCTTGACACGTCTCAGGCTTTCTATTGTAATCAACATTGTTATTTTATCAATATTATTCAAAAATACCATTGAATGCTTTGGTCTTTGTTTTGTCTTTGACTGGGCCTTTCATTTGTTGAACACTTATTTGCTTCTATTGGATCATTTATTGGGCCAGATATCCTATCACACACCTTGAGGTTTGGTTATAAGTGGGAGGTGTAGATGATATTTGATCTCAAAATATCCCAATCAACTACAAATATTTTTACCAGCTGAATGGTATCCACATGTAAATTACAATTACCTTGCTATGGATTTTAGTTTTGTAACACCCCCTTGGGTCATTACATGGTTAACTTGTTACGGAAAATAAAACTTTATATTAATTCGCTGGTTGCTTTCGGAAAATAATATTTTCTTAAGTTGTAATCATTTCTCAAAATGGTGATAAAATTTTTCCCTTTTCTTTTTCTTTTCGACAACCGCAACAACAATGCAAACATGACCGTATATGGATAGATATGTATGTATATCCTCATGTAACTATACTGCATCATAATTGTTTACACAACAAAACCTTACTAAGTATAGGTTCTTCCAAAACGTAATATAATTCAAAACCTAAGCTGGTCGGAACTAACAGTAGCTATCACAGTAGAAATGAGCATTAACCTGCTCCGAACTAAGGAAACTTCTTCCTGTAGTCGTCAATTCCCTTGAGTGGTTCATCTGGACTCGTATGTAAATATATGCACAAGTAGAAAAACTAGCAGTAAAACATGCAAGAGTGGGAAACCAATATATGGATTTAACACGATAACTACATGCGCGACACAAAAGAAAACATATACATATATGCAACTCATAATAACATAGTCCTCATAAATAAGCAAGTAGTATATCAATGGGTCTCATACCCGATCATCGCCATTTGAAAATTATGCATGAACACTTCAATATTTTTTGTCTAACATTTTACTTAATCTCCGGAGATCCCCCAACGTCGTATGAATGAGTTGATCAGACTCGATTGCCAAATAAGGCACGTCGTTTTTTTTTCCACAGCCCATTGTCCAACACAAGGCACAATGAGAACGTCGTGTATGGTTTTCATTGACCCCAAGGTACAATGATACGCCGAGACATGAATATCACCATGATACCATGATTAACTTTACCATATCCCATTGTCCAACACAAGGCACAATGAGAACGTCGTGTATGGTTTTCATTGACCACTAAGGTACAATGATACGTCGAGACATGAATATCCTCAAGATACCATGTACCATGATCGACTTCATAGGCACGTTTGCCAAAAATGCATGTAAAACTTTTCGTTTTCATCATTTTTCTTCGTGTTCAATCTTTCCTTGTCAAAGATCAAAAGCTTACGACAATCGTAGTTTTCAATGTCTTAAAATTTTCATCATTAACACAGGATACAGAGTCCGAGTGCCCAATCACGAAACCTTAGACCGATCCCCCAATTTTAGGTTCGTGGTAATAGAAAAACATCAAAAGTCTTTTAACCTCGTTTATTACTCCACAAAGTAGACACAATGTCCACAGGACATCAAGTCCTTAACGTCTTTAGAACACTAGTACCCCGACGTCTCGGTTACTAAGTCCATTTCACCGTTTACATCCTTTTCGTTCTGTGAAAAACAAATCCAAAACCAAAACCCCCACAACTTATCCAAGTTGTCGAAAATACCATCGTTGAGTAAAACTTGATTCTGAAAAATCATTTCAAAATTGGAATTTCCTTTATAAAATCATCAATTAATTGAATTCTTTTTCTGAAAATCTTATGTTTCAAAAAGAGAGTCACTTGAGACTCAAACTTAGTTTAAAACACGTACTGCCGTTTTAGGAACACTCGCCGTCGATACTTTTCCAAATTGCCGACGTTAAACATTTTTAAAATCATTTAAGTCAAATCTTAGCTTTTTCCACATAAATAATTTTATAAAGTCATAATTAAGTTATCTCCGAAGATTAATTTCATAAAATAACCTTTTATAATATTACGGAATTTCTTACGTAAAAATTAGCAGTATAAAAATAATTTCACGGTTACGTCCTCACTGTGACTCATAAATTGCTTTTACACTAATAAATCATTAAAATAATAATATTTTCAAATAATCCTTATTTTCTCAAATAATTATTTTAAATCATAATATCTTCCAATATTACTCAATTAACTATTGAATATTCCTCGTAACGTCTTCTTAAAGCTTTTATCTGATTAATTGATTGAGCACTAACCACTATCAGGCTCCTCAAACAACAATCAACAACATCATAGCAATATTCCCAGGCAGATCATGCATCACAACATCATAATATATAACTGCAGATAAACAATTTAAATGCAGATAAATCATCACAGCTTTGATAAAAACAACACAACTCAAAACAGATTAAGCCAAACACCACAACCACATATAAATCATACAGACCAACAACTTGATAGCACGTAGCCATCGAAAAAATCCCTCAGGCAATCCTCTCTTACCTCTCGAAGATCTTAACTTCCGATTAAAAACTTTGCCGCGAATCCGGAAATCGTCGATACACGTACACGACACGATTCTTTATCCTTCAACAAACCACAATCAACCAATCAAAATCAAGCAAATAAATCATCTAATCCTCTATGATAGGTCACGGCCTCCATTAGGTTTAGTGGCTAAAATTTCTAAATTTTCTTAAGTTATTGGATTAATGATCCTAAGCACTTAAGTCTTTAAAACACATGATTAACAACAAAGATTAGAACAAAAACTTCCAATCCCTCAAATGCCTTTTTTCGGCCATGGTGAGTGCATGAGGTTAGGGATTTTAGTTTGACAAAACAACTTGGATTCAACAAGCATATACACTAACAAGATAATATACATGATCATGGATGAAAAACATGAACAAAAACTTTCCTCCCAACATCCCTATAGGTTTGGCCTTGATGAGAAAATAGGGGAGGAAATTTTGGTTTTCAACATACTCTTGGATTATGATAGTAGAGTTGATAATAGGAACATAGAAATTGGTTTCATGTTTTTAGAATTTTTCTATGATTTTCTATGATTTATCAAAGTTAAGAACAACTAAGATGAACATGAAAAATAAAGCTTTGAATCATGAAATAATTTGAAGAAACACTAGCTTAGAGATGATGATGATGAAGAATCACCTATTGGAAATGAACGATAAGCAAGGAATCTTCAAGTTCCTTCACAAACCAAGCTTCTTTGTTGTGAGAGAAAACAAGAACAAGCTAGAACACTTGAGAGCTTTTGAGAAAGTGTGAGAATATGTGAGAAAGTGTGAGAAAGTATGTGAATGATCTTGAATGAGCTTGGCTCATCAAGTTTATGAGCAAGCCATGGGCCTTGCGCCATTTTTGTTCTAAGAAAGCCCAAGTCCAATTGACTTTGTAACATGAAAATAGCTTAAGGCATAAAATCATGACATAGGAAACTTAGGTAATTAAAATGGCATCATGAAAATTAATCTTTGGTCTTGAAATTTGGGCTCTAGGCCGCAGCCCATAATGGTTTTGGATGGCAAGAATTTGGGACATTTCACTTAGTATATCATGAAAACTAGTTTAGGGACCAAAGTGTAATTAATAGAAAGTTTAGGGGTCAAAATGCAATTATCCAAAATTGCTAACATAACCGTAAGCCACATTAAACCTCTCTCATGGATGACTTAGTCCTAAGAGAATATAGGGTTTATCCACTTATCGAGTCCCGAAACTCCCGTAATCAGCTCCGTCGTTCGCCCGATTGAGTATAACGTTCGTAAAACTTATATTATTTCACTTTTTATGAAATGATTCTAAAAATACACTATCATAGGAAATAAAATAAAAATCTTAAGTTTTTCGTTCTCGAATTAAAGTTAGGTCTTTTGTGTAGTATAAATCTACTGCCAAAGGAATTCGCGGGTCGGGTTTTACTTGACTTTTCAACCTAAATTTTTATCGTAACTCTCTACGGTAAAGTAAAGTGTAAATAAGGTTTCAGTTTAATTAAATAAATTTTCTAAGTCTCAGATAAAAATATAAACATAATTATATAAATTTCTGATATTAGAAAATAGCGAAAAGTCAGGGTGTTACAAGTTTTCTAAACGAGACAATTGAAAAAATATATAAATATTAGTAACAACAATCATAAAATTTCCAAGATATCACGCTCGTTGTCCGGGTTAAGATTTTGCAAGGTGCTCTCTAGTCTAGAGTTTATTCAACCTCAATCTGGGCATATGATGCATGTGTGCGTGTCTGCTCAAACTCCACGAGGTTATATCTTAGTTCCTTAAACTTTAAAGATAATTCGGGTTATACTTGTTCTGACATGAACTAAGATTTTCCGAGATGCTTGAGTCGATCTCGAGAGCTGAGGATTTGAGTATATGGATACATGATTATAGCTTAACAGAATGAGTATTCTGCAACTACATATCCCAAGTGGGAATCAAAACAAACGTAGTTCTAGAACAATTCCGAGGTATTACTCGATTTTTGGTGTACGAGGAAGATCTCTACTTGAGGAGTATGCCTCATATATATAGATGAGGTGTCAACGGATTTCCCGTTACCTACCATTATTTTGCGTATGATTCTCTCCCTTCATCATAATGCTCTTAAAGTTACATAAATCTCATTTACAAGACGTTATACCCATAATAAAAACGTGCTTGATATATTTGAATATTCCGACCATAGCTCGGCCTCTTGACTAGGATCCTAGCTGTGCTCCTTAGGTTGAAAATGGACTCGGCTGAGGGCTCCTTGGTCCACGCTTGAAAAATAAATCGAACTTTGTTCCTTGGCTATGGAGACAACTGGGAAGAGGACATCTCGGCCCATGTTGGAATAATACTCAATAAAGTAAAACTGTGTGGACCAGATTTGTGTAATTAAGTTGTCAGCTAGGACGCTTTATAATGGTGTCGAATCAGAAATTGGTTATGATGAATCGGGGACATAAGGAACTTCAATCAAGTGGCCAAGGGGGGTATATCTCCTAACCGTTTGATTTTTGATTAGACAATAAAAAGCTGTTTTCTTCTCAAGGCACTCTAATTACAACTTTTGACTTGTTTGCGAGTGGATTTGGTACAACCTGAGGGATCAAGGAATCTTCAAACTCTTCATCTAAATCAAGGGGTTGAAACTTGTTAATTAATAATCCCAATTTGAAGTTAACGAAGATAACAATGTGACAAGATAGGTCGTATACAATATATTTCCACTTTTTTTTAGGTACGTAAATATATTTCCACTGAAACAAGCTCGAGAGACAGGAAAGGGCTATGTTATTGGTAAAAAAAATTATATTATCAATCGTTCATAAACTATTATATAGTTAAAAATGTTTAAATTTTATGATTATTATCTTAAAAAATTTCACATAAGATTATTTGTAATTGGTGGATAATTTTTTTAAAAAAAAAAACACTGATAATATATTAAAATTGAACTCATTAATATACATACATGACAATTGGGTAATGGGTAAGTCGTAAGTGCATTCGAACTTAATAGGGTATCTTGTATAAATAACTTAACTATGCTACTTTGAATGTAAATTATGTTATTGTTCTAGACTGGAATCTAGACTGGAATCCGAATTTTGGTGAAGTCATTTTTTTTGTCCAAAGATTGCTTCGATGACCAGTCTTCTTTGCCCGATGACTAAATTGTCAGGCAATGGGGTACATACATACAAGAAAAATTACGATGCCCAAGTCAATTAAGAGCAATAGTAGGTCAAAGCCATAGCAAAAATAGCATACATGTTTGATAACACGAGTATACATAAGTATAGTTGATACTCATAATGATCTAGGATATTCATGAGGGTATTTACAAGGATGAGGATCAGCTCCTAATTTTGCAGGATTAGCTCTCGAAGATCTCGAAAGCCGTTATGATGCCCACTGTGTCAGGTAAGGATTGAGAAGGGTCGCACACGTTGGTCCGAACTACCCCTGGTTCAACCCAAAACAATTACGAGTGTATCTGGGAAAGCTGAAAAAAAATGTTTATAATCGATTTTTTTATAATCGATTATCTTGTTTGAGTCTGTTTGTTGAAAAACGATTTTAAGATAATTTATTTAGTTTGAATGATGGGAAAAAAAATCAATTTTATATAATAAATTACGAAAAATGATAAAGAGTTATTTGTATAATTCAATAATATTTGTTTAGAAGTTAGTTTTATAGGAATAAACAAGGAAGTTTTAAGAATAAAAAATAATCAAATCACAACAATCTTAAACTAAAATAAAGTTGATGGTTTTTTTTTAAAATTAAATAAATTGTCAAATATATTAGATTATTTAAAAATAATTTTTTAAAGATAAAACAGCTGAAATGTGAAAAATCCACCTTTCTTAAACAACCTCAACATATCTAGATTTCTGAGTTGAAATTTGTTATATCTCACCATGCCATACCAAGTATTGGCTAGCTTAAGCTCGCAATCAGTAGCTTATTCAAATTTTGATTTAATTATATTTAATGCTTTTATTGTTTTCAAAGTTATACTTATCTTTCTTTATGAGAGACCAATATAATTCTCTTATTGATACGTATTTTCATTATAATTGTTGAAAAAATGGAACGAAGGAATAAAATTTGCAAGACAATATTTTTTTACCACAACAAGGTTATTATTATTATGAGTTTAATTGGTATATACTGTCAGTGTAAAGTTTTTACATTATCAATCAATCGCAAATCGTGTAATGAATGACTTTTAAGGTGATTTGGATAAGAATAAAATATTTTCAATGATGTGGTGATTTATTATTGGTTAACAGTATAAAAAATATTTACACTGACAGTATATACCAGTTAAACTTTATTATTATATACATACTTTTAAAATATTTGACGGCAATTAATTTAGGTTTATTGTGTTGCTATTTTTTAAGATAATCTAAAATAAAAAAGATTTACTTCATTTATTTATAAAAATAAAGTATGCTTAATGAACTTTTGATCCCTGCAAATAGATTGTTTTGGTTTTATTCTCTGAAATTTATTTTCTGATGATTTGCTCCTCGTATGTTTTAAAATTTTGGAAATAATTTATGTCGTTAGTTGATAACCGTTAAATGATGACGTGGCTGACGATGTCACGTCATCCATGACACATGTAATTAATTTTTATTTAATTTCACTTGTATTAATTAAATATTATTTATTTTAATAATAATAAATATTATAATTTTAAATATTGAAAATTATTTTAAGTTTTTAATAATAAAAAATATTTCAGTATGATTAAATCATAATAATAATATAATAAATAATCTAATTTTTTTAATATTTTAGCCACGTTATCATTTAATGGTAATCAACTAACGGTGAGGACTATTTTCAAAGTTTTCAAAGATACAAGGAAAAAATTATATGAAAACATTATAGGAACTAAAACCAAAAACATTAATAAAGTATTTACTATAAAAAAAATGTGTTGTTGTTGTTGTTAATTATTATCGTTACTTTAACAAAATCCAAGTGAATAGACATATTTGTATTTTGACTAATATTTATATGATATTTCATTGATTATTAAAAATGTAAAAAATTAAAAATATACTATTAAACCTAAAGTTTTATATGATGTTATGGCATAAAAATATAAGTGTAAATTATCAAGTAGACCCTACGGAGAGCCGAGTATACTAAGACCAGCCCGTAATAAATCCGAAGGCTAGGGCCGGATCGATTCCTCTGCCTGTCAAGGAATCATCAGCCGAGCACTAGTTGGAAAGAGCGAAATTAACCCACCAGGCGAGGCCGAGCTGACAGCACGGTCAGAGCAAAGGTCCGAGTTGAGAATATCAGTAAGAGGGTAGGGTGTGATAGTTCCTCATCTTAATGGGATTTAGAGGGGAAAACTAGGAATAAATTGGAGATTAATGAGCAAAAGAGGGCATTGAGTTGTGACAATAGTATAAATATCAGTAGTAGTTAGGATTATAAGTGATATACTTAAAATTGAATGAAATTGGACTTAATTGTGGTTTTCCTGTGCAGTTTTACTTGGCAAGGAATTTTGTGAAAACTGGACATTTTCACCTGGCGGTAAAATCTCTCGCATGGCGAAATTTAGCTCAAAACAAGCCACTCCATTCTGTGCACTTTCACCTGGCGGCGCTTTTCTTCGCCAGACGAAGACGGTCTAGAAACATCTTTAAATAGCTGGAAAACGAATTTCAAAGGGTCTTTTGCCGCTTTTTCTACCTCTATACATGGGAACACACCAGAGGAGCTCCCTCCCTCACTTCCATGGATGAAGCAAGGCTTGGGAACAAGATTTGAAGACTCCATGGATTTGATTCTTTTCTTTATCATTTCCTCTCTTATTTTCTAGCATGTGTCTTTAGATTCTTTGATTAGGCTAGGATGAATTCTCTTAGATCTTGATGTAATTGAACTGCTTCATAGATTTCTATTCAAATTCAATTCAATTCATGTTTCTAATCCTATGCTTAATGCTTTTCTATGCTTGATCACCATGGAATTGCCATAATGGTTTTGTATCACAACGAAAGTTGGTTATAGAATTAGATTTGGATTAGGAGCCATATGAATGTAGAGATCTAGGAATAGACTCTAGTTTATATGCATTCTTGATGAGTTTTTGATCTTAATGATTCCAATTAATTGAGTACACCTAATGAATTAGGGTTCTAGTTAAGAGGAAAGGGGTTTTTAACCAAGGAATTGTGATTAACCTAGATTAGTGAACTTGAATGATAATTGATTGGTATTAGTAGTAATTGAAGGAGTAGGTAAGTTACATTGATTGATAATTGAGAGATTCCTACGCCTAATCGTCTTTACCATTGTATTTCCATTTTCATCCGCCAAGTGTTTGTGTTAATGCTCGTGTGCATTTGCATCATGTTTGCATGTTTGAATAATGTTGTTGACTGTATTTTATCTTAGTTCATGCAATGTCACAACTCAATTGTTTATCCAAATGGAAATGAATTTGTAGTAGTCGGTAATTGAACGCAATCCTCGTGGGAACGATACTCTATTCATCACTTTATTACTTGTCGAGATTTGGTATACTTGCCAATTCACCAACAAGGTGCATTAATGGCCAGATACTGACAATCAAAGGACTGTGATGCGACGGAGATAGCCCAGCAGGCGCCCCCTCTCACGCCCCTTATTATTAGAAAATATTGCCCACAATAATGAGGATTAATGACCCCATGTCAAGGAATTGATTTAGGGTCACATGTAAAATGTGCCTAGCAATCCTTACCGGGGAAGGAACAGACTCTATAAATACATAGAACACCAAGAACTATGTCTAAGCTTTGATTCCACACATG